>JAWNPD010000649.1:2600803-3251004 GCA_035045305.1 Drosophila maculinotata | reverse complement strand
GGCTCTGGATTCAAAATCGGTTCAGTTTTGGCAAAGTTATGGCAGTTTGAAGATCTGGAAAGGTTATTGAGAGGTGATTTATATGGTACTTTTCAGTGGCTGGGTCTTTGACAAGTTAAAAATGTTCAAATTTTTTTTTTCAAAAGTGGGTACATTTCAAAATGGGGAATTAAAGCATAGGCCAAATAATGAAGACAACGGCCTCTGGATTCAAAATCGGTTCAGTTTTGGTAAAGTTATGGCAGTTTGAAAATCTGGAAAGGTTATTGAGAGGTGATTTATATGGTACTTTTCAGTGGCTGGGTACTTAACAAGCCAAAAATGTTCAAATTTTTTTTTTCAAAAGTGCATAATTTTTAAATGTGGAATTAAAGTATAGGCCAAATAATGAAGACAACGGGCTCTGGATTCAAAATCGGTTCAGTTTTGGCAAAGTTATGGCAGTTTGAAGATCTGGAAAGGTTATTGAGAGGTGATTTATATGGTACTTTTCAGTGGCTGGGTACTTAACAAGCCAAAAATGTTCAAATTTTTTTTCCAAAAGTGCATAATTTTTAAATGTGGAATTAAAGTATAGGCCAAATAATGAAGACAACGGGCTCTGGATTCAAAATCGGTTCAGTTTTGGCAAAGTTATGGCAGTTTGAAGATCTGGAAAGGTTATTGAGAGGTGATTTATATGGTACTTTTCAGTGGCTGGGTACTTGAAAAGCCAAAAATGTTCAAATTTTTTTTTTCAAAAGTGCAAAATTTTTAAATGTGGAATTAAAGTTTAGGCCAAATAATGAAGACAACGGGCTCTGGTTTCAAAATCGGTTCAATTTTGGCAAAGTTATGGCAGTTTGAAGATCTGGAAAGGTTATTGAGAGGTGATTTATATGGTACTTTTCAGTGGCTGGGTACTTGACAAGCCAAAAATGTTCAAATTTTTTTCTTCAAAAGTGCATAATTTTTAAATGCGGCACTAAAGTATAGGCCAAATAATGAAGACAACGGGCTCTTGGATTCAAAAAATCGGTTCAAAGATGGTAACATATGTGTGAAGCTTAAAGATCTGGAAAGGTTATTGAGAGGTGATTTATATGGTACTTTTCAGTGGCTGGGTACTTGACAAGCCAAAAATGTTCAAATTTTTTTTTTCAAAAGTGCATAATTTTTAAAATGTGCAATTAAAGTATAGGCCAAATAATGAAGACAACGGGCTCTGGATTCAAATTTGGTTCAGTTTTTGGCAAAGTTATGGCAGTTTGAAGATCTGGAAAGGTTATTGAGAGGTGATTTATATGGTACTTTTCAGTGGCTGGGTACTTGACAAGCCAAAAATGTTCAAATTTTTTTTTTCAAAAGTGCAAAAATTTCCCTCCTTTTTTAATGTGGAATTAAAGTTTAGGCCAAATAATCAGAAGACAATTGGCTCTGGTTTTGTAAAAACTGTTCAATTTGGGCAAAGGGGGGACAGTTTGAAGATCTGGAAAGGTTATTGAGAGGTGATTTATATGGTACTTTTCAGTGGCTGGGTACTTTGATATGTCAAAAATGTTCAATTTTTTTTTTTTTTCAAAAGTGCATAATTTTTAAATGTGGAATTAAAGTATAGGCCAAATAAGGAAGACAACGGGCTCTGGATTCAAAATCGGTTCAGTTTTGGCAAAGTTATGGCAGTTTGAAAATCTGGAAAGGTTATTGAGAGGTGATTTATATGGTACTTTTCAGTGGCTGGGTACTTAACAAGCCAAAAATGTTCAAATTTTTTTTTTTTCAAAAGTGCATAATTTTTAAATGTGGAATTAAAGTATAGGCCAAATAATGAAGACAACGGGCTCTGGATTCAAAATCGGTTCAGTTTTGGCAAAGTTATGGCAGTTTGAAGATCTGGAAAGGTTATTGAGAGGTGATTTATATGGTACTTTTCAGTGGCTGGGTACTTGACAAGCCAAAAATGTTCAAATTTTTTTTTTTTCAAAAGTGCATAATTTTTAAATGTGGAATTAAAGTATAGGCCAAATAATGAAGACAACGGGCTCTGGATTCAAAATCGGTTCAGTTTTGGCAAAGTTATGGCAGTTTGAAGATCTGGAAAGGTTATTGAGAGGTGATTTATATGGCAATTTTTCAGTGGTTGGGTACTTAACAAGCCAAAAATGTTCAAACTTTTTTTTCAAAAGTGCATAATTTTTAAATGTGGAATTAAAGTATAGGCCAAATAATGAAGACAACGGGCTCTGGATTCAAAATCGGTTCAGTTTTGGCAAAGTTATGGCAGTTTGAAGATCTGGAAAGGTTATTGAGAGGTGATTTATATGGTACTTTTCAGTGGCTGGGTACTTGAAAAGCCAAAAATGTTCAAATTTTTTTTTTCAAAAGTGCAAAATTTTTAAATGTGGAATTAAAGTTTAGGCCAAATAATGAAGACAACGGGCTCTGGATTCAAAATCGGTTCAGTTTTGGCAAAGTTATGGCAGTTTGAAGATTTCGAAAGCGTTATTGAGAGGTGATTTATATGGTACTTTTCAGTGGCTGGGTACTTGACAAGCCAAAAAATGTTCAAATTTTTTTCTCAAAAGTGCATAATTTTTAAATGTGGAATTAAAGTATAGGCCAAATAATGAAGACAACGGGCTCTGGATTCAAAATCGGTTCAGTTTTGGCAAAGTTATGGCAGTTTGAAGATCTGGAAAGGTTATTGAGAGGTGATTTATATGGTACTTTTCAGTGGCTGGGTACTTGACAAGCCAAAAATGTTCAAATTTTTTTTTCAAAAGTGCATAATTTTAAAATGTGCAATTAAAGTATAGGCCAAATAATGAAGACAACGGGCTCTGGATTCAAAATCGGTTCAGTTTTGGCAAAGTTATGGCAGCTTGAAGATCTGGAAAGGTTATTGAGAGGTGATTTATATGGTACTTTTCAGTGTATTGGGTACTTGACAAGCCAAAAATGTAAATTTTTTTTTTTCAAAAGTGCATAATTTTAAAATGTGGAATTAAAGTATAGGCCAAATAATGAAGACAACGGGCTCTTGGATTCAAAATCGGTTCAGTTTTGGCAAAGTTATGGCAGTTTGAAGATCTGGAAAGGTTATTGAGAGGTGATTTATATGGTACTTTTCAGTGGCTGGGTACTTGACAAGCCAAAAATGTTCAAATTTTTTTTCCAAAAGTGCATAATTTTTAGATGTGCAATTAAAGTATAGGCCAAATAATGAAGACAACGGGCTCTGGATTCAAAATCGGTTCAGTTTTGGCAAAGTTATGGCAGTTTGAAGATCTGGAAAGGTTATTGAGAGGTGATTTATATGGTACTTTTCAGTGGCTACAGTACTTGACAAGCCAAAAATGTTCAAATTTTTTTCCCAAAAGTGCATAATTTTTAAATGTGGAATTAAAGTATAGGCCAAATAATGAAGACAACGGGCTCTGGATTCAAAATCGGTTTAGTTTTGGCAAAGTCATAGCAGTTTGAAGATCTGGAAAGGTTATTGAGAGGTGATTTATATGGTACTTTTCAGTGGCTGGGTTCTTGACAAGCCAAAAAAATGTTCAAATTTTTTTTTTCAAAAGTGCATAATTTTAAAATGTGGAATTAAAGTATAGGCCAAATAATGAAGACAACGGGCTCTGGATTCAAAATCGGTTCAGTTTTGGCAAGGTTATGGCAGTTTGAAAATCTGGAAAGCGTTATTGAGAGGTGATTTATATGGTACTTTTCAGTGGCTGGGTACTTAACAAGCCAAAAATGTTCAAATTTTTTTTCCAAAAGTGCATAATTTTTAAATGGGGAATTAAAGTATAGGCCAAATAATGAAGACAACGTGGCCCTTGATTCAAAATTTCCGGTTCAGTTTTGGCAAAGCGGTGGTTGGTTGAAGATCTGGAAAGGCTATTGAGAGGTGATTTATATGGTACTTCCCAAAAAAAAAAAAAAAGACAAGCCAAAAATGTTCAAATTTTTTTTTTCAAAAGTGCATAATTTTTAAATGTGGAATTAAAGTATAGGCCAAATAATGAAGACAACGGGCTCTGCATTCAAAATCGGTTCAGTTTCTGGCAAAGTTATGGCAGTTTGAAGATCAGGAAAGGTTATTGAGAGGTGATTTATATGGTACTTTTCAGTGGCTGGGTACTTACCAAGCCAAAAATGTTCAAATTTTTTTTTCAAAAGTGCATAATTTTTTAAATGTGGAATTAAAGTATAGGCCAACCAATGAAGACAACGGCTCTCTGAATTCAAAATCGGTTCAGTTTTGGCAAAGTTATGGCAGTTTGAAGATCTGGAAAGGTTATTGAGAGGGGATTTATATGATACTTTTCAGTGGCTGGGTACTTGAAAAGCCAAAAATGTTCAAATTTTTTTTTTCAAAAAAAGTGCAAAATTTTTAAATGGGGAATTAAAGTTTAGGCCAAATAATGAAGACAACGGGCTCTGGTTTCAAAATCGGTTCAATTTTTGGCAAAGTTATGGCAGTTTGAAGATCTGGAAAGGTTATTGAGAGGTGATTTATATGGTACTTTTCAGTGGCTGGGTACTTGACAAGCCAAAAATGTTCAAATTTTTTTTTTCAAAAGTGCATAATTTTTAAATGTGCAATTGGGGTACATAGTACAAATAATGAAGACAACGGGCTCTGAATTCAAAATCGGTTCAGTTTTGGCAAAGTTATGGCAGTTTGAAGATCTGGAAAGGTTATTGAGAGGTGATTTAGTGGGTACTTTTCAGTGGCTGGGTACTTTGACAAGCCAAAAATGTTCAAATTTTTTTTTTTCAAAAGTGCATAATTTTTTAAATGGGGAATTAAAGTATAGGCCAAATAATGAAGACAACGGGCTCTGGATTCAAAATCGGTTCAGTTTTGGCAAAGTTATGGCAGTTTGAAGATCTGGAAAGGTTATTGAGAGGTGATTTATATGGTACTTTTCAGAGGCATTGGGTAATGTACAAGCTAAAAATGTTCAAATTTTTTTTCCAAAAGTGCATAATTTTTAAATGTGCAATTAAAGTATAGGCCAAATAATGAAGACAACGGGCTCTGGATTCAAAATCGGTTCAGTTTTGGCAAAAGTTATGGCAGTTTGAAGATCTGGAAAGGTTATTGAGAGGTGATTTATATGGTACTTTTCAGTGGGTTGATACTTGACAAGCCAAAAATGTTCAAATTTTTTTTTTCAAAAGTGCATAATTTTTAAATGTGGAATTAAAGTATAGGCCAAATAATGAAGACAACGGGCTCTGGATTCAAAATCGGTTCAGTTTTGGCAAAGTTATGGCAGTTTGAAGATCTGGAAAGGTTATTGAGAGGTGATTTATATGGTACTTTTCAGTGGCTGGCAACTTGACAAGCCAAAAATGTTCAAATTTTTTTTTTCAAAAGTGCATAATTTTTAAAATGTGCAATTAAAGTATAGGCCAAATAATGAAGACAACGGGCTCTGGATTCAAAATCGGTTCAGTTTTGGCAAAGTTATGGCAGTTTGAAGATCTGGAAAGGTTATTGAGAGGTGATTTTTATATGGTACTTTTCAGTGGCTGGGTACTTGGAGATGCCAAAAATGTTCAAATTTTTTTTTCAAAAGTGCATACTTTTTAAATGTGCACTTAAAAGTATAGGCCAAATAATGAAGACAACGGGTTCTGGATTCAAAATCGGTTCAGTTTTGGCAAAGTTATGGCAGTTTGAAGATCTGGAAAGGTTATTGAGAGGTGATTTATATGGTACTTTTCAGTGGCTGGGTACTTGACAAGCCAAAAATGTTCAAATTTTTTTTTTCAAAAGTGCATAATTTTTAAATGTGGAATTAAAGTATAGGCCAAATAATGAAGACAACGGGCTCTGGATTCAAAATCGGTTCAGTTTTGGCAAAGTTATGGCAGTTTGAAGATTTGACCCCCAAAAAAAAAAAAAAAAAAAAAAAAAAAAAAAAAAAAAAAAAAAAAAAAAAAAAAAAAAAGGTTATTGAGAGGTGTTTTATATGGTACTTTTCAGTGGCTGGGTACTTGACAAGCCAAAAAAAGTTCAAATTTTTTTTTTCAAAAGTGCATAATTTTTAAATGTGGAATTAAAGTATAGGCCAAATAATGAAGACAACGGGCTCTTGATTCAAAATCGGTTTAGTTTTGGCAAAGTTATGGCAGTTTGAAAGATTTGGAAAGGTTATTGAGAGGTGATTTATATGGTACTTTTCAGTGGCTGGGTTCTTGACAAGCCAAAAATGTTCAAATTTTTTTTTTCAAAAGTGCATAATTTTTAAATGTGGAATTAAAGTATAGGCCAAATAATGAAGACAACGGGCTCTGGATTCAAAATCGGTTCAGTTTTGGCAAAGTTATGGAAGTTTGAAGATCTGGAAAGGTTATTGAGAGGTGATTTATATGGTACTTTTCAGTGGCTGGGTACTTGACAAGCCAAAAATGTTCAAATTTTTTTTTTCAAAAAGTGCATAATTTTTAAATGTGGAATTAAAGTATAGGCCAAATAATGAAGACAACGGGCTCTGGATTCAAAAATCGGTTCAGTTTTGGCAAAGTTATGGCAGTTTGAAGATCTGGAAAGGTTATTGAGAGGTGATTTATATGGTACTTTTCAGTGGCTGGGTACTTGACAAGCCAAAAATGTTCAAATTTTTTTTTCAAAAGTGCATAATTTTTAAAATGTGCAATTAAAGTATAGGCCAAATAATGAAGACAACGGGCTCTGGATTCAAAATCGGTTCAGTTTTGGCAAAGTTATGGCAGTTTGGAAGATTCGGAAAGGTTATTGAGAGGTGATTTATATGGTACTTTTCAGTGGCTGGGTACTTGACAAGCCAAAAATGTTCAAATTTTTTTTTTCAAAAGTGCATAATTTTTAAATGTGGAATTAAAGTATAGGCCAAATACAGTTGATAACGGGCTCCGGATTCAAAATCGGTTCAGTTTTGGCAAAGTTATGGCAGTTTGAAGATCTGGAAAGGTTATTGAGAGGTGTTTTATACGGTACTTTTCAGTGGCTGAGTACTTGACAAGCCAAAAATGTTCAAAATTTTTTTTTCAAAAGTGCATAATTTTTAAATGTGCAATTAAAGTATAGGCCACATAATGAAGACAACGGGCTCTGGATTCAAAATCGGTTCAGTTTTGGCAAAGTTATGGCAGTTTGAAGATCTGGAAAGGTTATTGAGAGGTGATTTATATGGTACTTTTCAGTGGCTGGGTACTTGACAAACCAAAAATGTTCAAATTTTTTTTTTCAAAAGTGCATAATTTTTAAATGTGCAATTAAAGTATAGGCCAAATAATGAAGACAACGGGCTCTGGATTCAAAATCGGTTCAGTTTTGGCAAAGTTATGGCAGTTTGAAGATCTGGAAAGGTTATTGAGAGGTGATTTATATGGTACTTTTCAGTGGCTGGGTACTTGACAAGCCAAAAATGTTCAAATTTTTTTTTTCAAAAGTGCATAATTTTTAAATGTGCAATTAAAGTATAGGCCAAATAATGAAGACAACGGGCTCTGGATTCAAAATCGGTTCAGTTTTGGCAAAGTTATGGCAGTTTGAAGATCTGGAAAGGTTATTGAGAGGTGTCTTATATGGTACTTTTCAGTGGCTGGGTACTTGACAAGCCAAAAATGTTCAAATTTTTTTTTTCAAAAGTGCATAGCTTTTAAATGTGCAATTAAAGTATAGGCCAAATAATGAAGACAACGGGCTCTGGATTCAAAATCGGTTCAGTTTTGGCAAAGTTATGGCAGTTTGAAGATCTGGAAAGGTTATTGAGAGGTGATTTATATGGTACTTTTCAGTGGCTGGGTACTTGACAAGCCAAAAATGTTCAAATTTTTTTTTTCAAAAGTGCATAATTTTTAAATGTGGAATTAAAGTATAGGCCAAATAATGAAGACAACGGGCTCTGGATTCAAAATCGGTTCAGTTTTGGCAAAGTTATGGCAGTTTTGAAGATCTGGAAAGGTTATTGAGAGGTGATTATATGGTACTTTTCAGTGGCTGGGTACTTGACAAGCCAAAAATGTTCAAATTTTTTTTTTCAAAAGTGCATAATTTTTAAATGTGCAATTAAAGTATAGGCCAAATA
The DNA here is from genome assembly GCA_035045305.1 of Drosophila maculinotata. NCBI lineage: Eukaryota > Metazoa > Arthropoda > Insecta > Diptera > Drosophilidae > Drosophila > Drosophila maculinotata. The sequence continues at coordinate 3,242,938 of JAWNPD010000649.1, read as the reverse complement.
ATGAAGACAACGGGCTCTGGATTCAAAATCGGTTCAGTTTTGGCAAAGTTATGGCAGTTTGAAGATCTGGAAAGGTTATTGAGAGGTGATTTATATGGTACTTTTCAGTGGCTGGATACTTGACAAGCCAAAAATGTTCAAATTTTTTTTTTCAAAAGTGCATAATTTTTAAATGTGCAATTAAAGTATAGGCCAAATAATGAAGACAACGGGCTCTGGATTCAAAATCGGTTCAGTTTTGGCAAAGTTATGGCAGTTTGAAGATCTGGAAAGGTTATTGAGAGGTGATTTATATGGTACTTTTCAGTGGCTGGGTACTTGACAAGCCAAAAATGTTCAAATTTTTTTTTTCAAAAGTGCATAATTTTTTAAATTGCAATTAAAGTATAGGCCAAATAATGAAGACAACGGGCTCTGGATTCAAAATCGGTTCAGTTTTGGCAAAGTTATGGCAGTTTGAAGATCTGGAAAGGTTATTGAGAGGTGATTTATATGGTACTTTTCAGTGGCTGGGTACTTGACAAGCCAAAAATGTTCAAATTTTTTTTTTCAAAAGTGCATAATTTTTAAATGTGGAATTAAAGTATAGGCCAAATAATGAAGACAACGGGCTCTGGATTCAAAATCGGTTTAGTTTTGGCAAAGTTATGGCAGTTTGAAGATCTGGAAAGGTTATTGAGAGGTGATTTATATGGTACTTTTCAGTGGCTGGGTATTGACAAGCCAAAAATGTTCAAATTTTTTTTTTCTAAAAGTGCATAATTTTTAAATGTGGAATTAAAGTATAGGCCAAATAATGAAGACAACGGGCTCTGGATTCAAAATCGGTTCAGTTTTGGCAAAGTTATGGCAGTTTGAAGATCTGGAAAGGTTATTGAGAGGTGATTTATATGGTACTTTTCAGTGGCTGGGTACTTGACAAGCCAAAAATGTTCAAATTTTTTTTCAAAAGTGCATAATTTTTAAATGTGCAATTAAAGTATAGGCCAAATAATGAAGACAACGGGCTCTGGATTCAAAATCGGTTCAGTTTTGGCAAAGTTATGGCAGTTTGAAGATCTGGAAAGGTTATTGAGAGGTGATTTATATGGTACTTTTCAGTGGCTGGGTACTTGACAAGCCAAAAATGTTCAAATTTTTTTTTTCAAAAGTGCATAATTTTTAAATGTGGAATTAAAGTATAGGCCAAATAATGAAGACAACGGGCTCTGGATTCAAAATCGGTTCAGTTTTGGCAAAGTTATGGCAGTTTGAAGATCTGGAAAGGTTATTGAGAGGTGATTTATATGGTACTTTTCAGTGGCTGGGTACTTGACAAGCCAAAAATGTTAAAATTTTTTTTTCAAAAGTGCATAATTTTTAAATGTGGAATTAAAGTATAGGCCAAATAATGAAGACAACGGGCTCTGGATTCAAAATCGGTTCAGTTTTCCCCGGCAAAGTTATGGCAGTTTGAAGATCTGGAAAGGTTATTGAGAGGTGATTTATATGGTACTTTTCAGTGGCTGGGTACTTGACAAGCCAAAAATGTTAAAATTTTTTTTTTCAAAAGTGCATAATTTTTAAATGTGGAATTAAAGTATAGGCCAAATAATGAAGACAACGGGCTCTGGATTCAAAATCGGTTCAGTTTTGGCAAAGTTATGGCAGTTTGAAGATCTGGAAAGGTTATTGAGAGGTGATTTATATGGTACTTTTCAGTGGCTGGGTACTTGACAAGCCAAAAATGTTCAAATTTTTTTTTTCAAAAGTGCATAATTTTTAAATGTGGAATTAAAGTATAGGCCAAATAATGAAGACAACGGGCTCTGGATTCAAAATCGGTTCAGTTTTGGCAAAGTTATGGCAGTTTGAAGATCTGGAAAGGTTATTGAGAGGTGATTTATATGGTACTTTTCAGTGGCTGGGTACTTGACAAGCCAAAAATGTTCAAATTTTTTTTTTCAAAAGTGCATAATTTTTAAATGTGGAATTAAAGTATAGGCCAAATAATGAAGACAACGGGCTCTGGATTCAAAATCGGTTCAGTTTTGGCAAAGTTATGGCAGTTTGAAGATCTGGAAAGGTTATTGAGAGGTGATTTATATGGTACTTTTCAGTGGCTGGGTACTTGACAAGCCAAAAATGTTCAAATTTTTTTTTTCAAAAGTGCATAATTTTTAAATGTGGAATTAAAGTATAGGCCAAATAATGAAGACAACGGGCTCTGGATTCAAAATCGGTTCAGTTTTGGCAAAGTTATGGCAGTTTGAAGATCTGGAAAGGTTATTGAGAGGTGGTTTATAAGGGTACTTTTCAGTGGCTGGGTACTTGACAAGCCAAAAATGTTCAAATTTTTTTTTTCAAAAGTGCATAATTTTTAAATGTGGAATTAAAGTATAGGCCAAATAATGAAGACAACGGGCTCTGGATTCAAAAATCGGTTCAGTTTTGGCAAAGTTATGGCAGTTTGAAGATCTGGAAAGGTTATTGAGAGGTGATTTATATGGTACTTTTCAGTGGCTGGGTACTTGACAAGCCAAAAATGTTCAAATTTTTTTTTTTCAAAAGTGCATAATTTTTAAATGTGGAATTAAAGTATAGGCCAAATAATGAAGACAACGGGCTCTGGATTCAAAATCGGTTCAGTTTTGGCAAAGTTATGGCAGTTTGAAGATCTGGAAAGGTTATTGAGAGGTGATTTATATGGTACTTTTCAGTGGCTGGGTACTTGACAAGCCAAAAATGTTCAAATTTTTTTTTTCAAAAGTGCATAATTTTTAAATGTGGAATTAAAGTATAGGCCAAATAATGAAGACAACGGGCTCTGGATTCAAAATCGGTTCAGTTTTGGCAAAGTTATGGCAGTTTGAAGATCTGGAAAGGTTATTGAGAGGTGATTTATATGGTACTTTTCAGTGGCTGGGTACTTGACAAGCCAAAAATGTTCAAATTTTTTTTTTCAAAAGTGCATAATTTTTAAATGTGGAATTAAAGTATAGGCCAAATAATGAAGACAACGGGCCCTTATTTATCTGGATTCAAAATCGGTTCAGTTTTGGCAAAGTTATGGCAGTTTGAAGATCTGGAAAGGTTATTGAGAGGTGATTTATATGGTACTTTTCAGTGGCTGGGTACTTGACAAGCCAAAAATGTTCAAATTTTTTTTTTCAAAAGTGCATAATTTTTAAATGTGCAATTAAAGTATAGGCCAAATAATGAAGACAACGGGCTCTGGATTCAAAATCGGTTCAGTTTTGGCAAAGGTATGGCAGTTTGAAGATCTGGAAAGGTTATTGAGAGGTGATTTATATGGTACTTTTCAGTGGCTGGGTACTTGACAAGCCAAAAATGTTCAAATTTTTTTTTTTCAAAAGTGCATAATTTTTAAATGTGCAATTAAAGTATAGGCCAAATAATGAAGACAACGGGCTCTGGATTCAAAATCGGTTCAGTTTTGGCAAAGTTATGGCAGTTTGAAGATCTGGAAAGGTTATTGAGAGGTGTTTTATATGGTACTTTTCAGTGGCTGGGTACTTGACAAGCCAAAAATGTTCAAATTTTTTTTTTCAAAAGTGCATAATTTTTAAATGTGGAATTAAAGTATAGGCCAAATAATGAAGACAACGGGCTCTGGATTCAAAATCGGTTCAGTTTTGGCAAAGTTATGGCAGTTTGAAGATCTGGAAAGGTTATTGAGAGGTGATTTATATGGTACTTTTCAGTGGCTGGGTTCTTGACAAGCCAAAAATGTTCAAATTTTTTTTTTCAAAAGTGCATAATTTTTAAATGTGGAATTAAAGTATAGGCCAAATAATGAAGACAACGGGCTCTGGATTCAAAATCGGTTTAGTTTTGGCAAAGTTATGGCAGTTTGAAGATCTGGAAAGGTTATTGAGAGGTGATTTATATGGTACTTTTCAGTGGCTGGGTACTTGACAAGCCAAAAATGTTCAAATTTTTTTTCAAAAGTGCATAATTTTTAAATGTGGAATTAAAGTATAGGCCAAATAATGAAGACAACGGGCTCTGGATTCAAAATCGGTTCAGTTTTGGCAAAGTTATGGCAGTTTGAAGATCTGGAAAGGTTATTGAGAGGTGATTTATATGGTACTTTTCAGTGGCTGGGTACTTGACAAGCCAAAAATGTTCAAATTTTTTTTTCAAAAGTGCATAATTTTAAAATGTGCAATTAAAGTATAGGCCAAATAATGAAGACATTGGGCTCTGGATTCAAAATCGGTTCAGTTTTGGCAAAGTTAATGGAGTTTGAAGATCTGGAAAGGTTATTGAGAGGTGATTTATATGGTACTTTTCAGTGGCTGGGTACTTGACAAGCCAAAAATGTTCAAATTTTTTTTTTCAAAAGTGCATAATTTTTAAATGTGGAATTAAAGTATAGGCCAAATAATGAAGACAACGGGCTCTGGATTCAAAATCGGTTCAGTTTTGGCAAAGTTATGGCAGTTTGAAGATCTGGAAAGGTTATTGAGAGGTGATTTATATGGTACTTTTCAGTGGCTGGGTACTTGACAAGCCAAAAATGTTAAAATTTTTTTTTTCAAAAGTGCATAATTTTTAAATGTGGAATTAAAGTATAGGCCAAATAATGAAGACAACGGGCTCTGGATTCAAAATCGGTTCAGTTTTGGCAAAGTTATGGCAGTTTGAAGATCTGGAAAGGTTATTGAGAGGTGATTTATATGGTACTTTTCAGTGGCTGGGTACTTGACAAGCCAAAAATGTTCAAATTTTTTTTTTCAAAAGTGCATAATTTTTAAATGTGGAATTAAAGTATAGGCCAAATAATGAAGACAACGGGCTCTGGATTCAAAATCGGTTCAGTTTTGGCAAAGTTATGGCAGTTTGAAGATCTGGAAAGGTTATTGAGAGGTGATTTATATGGTACTTTTCAGTGGCTGGGTACTTGACAAGCCAAAAATGTTCAAATTATTTTTTTCAAAAGTGCATAATTTTTAAATGTGGAATTAAAGTATAGGCCAAATAATGAAGACAACGGGCTCTGGATTCAAAATCGGTTCAGTTTTGGCAAAGTTATGGCAGTTTGAAGATCTGGAAAGGTTATTGAGAGGTGATTTATATGGTACTTTTCAGTGGCTGGGTACTTGACAAGCCAAAAATGTTCAAATTTTTTTTTTCAAAAGTGCATAATTTTTAAATGTGCAATTAAAGTATAGGCCAAATAATGAAGACAACGGGCTCTGGATTCAAAATCGGTTCAGTTTTGGCAAAGTTATGGCAGTTTGAAGATCTGGAAAGGTTATTGAGAGGTGATTTATATGGTACTTTTCAGTGGTTGGGTACTTGACTTGACAAGCCAAAAATGTTCAAATTTTTTTTTTCAAAAGTGCATAATTTTTAAATGTGCAATTAAAGTATAGGCCAAATAATGAAGACAACGGGCTCTGGATTCAAAATCGGTTCAGTTTTGGCAAAGTTATGGCAGTTTGAAGATCTGGAAAGGTTATTGAGAGGTGATTTATATGGTACTTTTCAGTGGCTGGGTACTTAACAAGCCAAAAATGTTCAAATTTTTTTTTTCAAAAGTGCATAATTTTTTAAATTGGAATTAAAGTATAGGCCAAATAATGAAGACAACGGGCTCTGGATTCAAAATCGGTTCAGTTTTGGCAAAGTTATGGCAGTTTGAAGATCTGGAAAGGTTATTGAGAGGTGATTTATATGGTACTTTTCAGTGGCTGGGTACTTGACAAGCCAAAAATGTTCAAATTTTTTTATTCAAAAGTGCATAATTTTTAAATGTGGAATTAAAGTATAGGCCAAATAATGAAGACAACGGGCTCTGGATTCAAAATCGGTTCAGTTTTGGCAAAGTTATGGCAGTTTGAAGATCTGGAAAGGTTGTTGAGAGGTGATTTATATGGTACTTTTCAGTGGCTGGGTACTTAACAAGCCAAAAAATGTTCAAATTTTTTTTTTCAAAAGTGCATAATTTTTAAATGTGGAATTAAAGTATAGGCCAAATAATGAAGCTAACGGGCTCTGGATTCAAAATCGGTTCAGTTTTGGCAAAGTTATGGCAGTTTGAAGATCTGGAAAGGTTATTGAGAGGTGATTTATATGGTACTTTTCAGTGGCTGGGTACTTGACAAGCCAAAAATGTTCAAATTTTTTTTTCAAAAGTGCATAATTTTTAAATGTGCAATTAAAGTATAGGCCAAATAATGAAGACAACGGGCTCTGGATTCAAAATCGGTTCAGTTTTGGCAAAGTTATGGCAGTTTGAAGATCTGGAAAGGTTATTGAGAGGTGATTTATATGGTACTTTTCAGTGGCTGGGTACTTGACAAGCCAAAAATGTTCAAATTTTTTTTTTCAAAAGTGCATAATTTTTAAATGTGCAATTAAAGTATAGGCCAAATAATGAAGACAACGGGCTCTTGGATTCAAAATCGGTTCAGTTTTGGCAAAGTTATGGCAGTTTGAAGATCTGGAAAGGTTATTGAGAGGTGATTTATATGGTACTTTTCAGTGGCTGGGTACTTAACAAGCCAAAAATGTTCAAATTTTTTTTTCAAAAGTGCATAATTTTTAAATGTGGAATTAAAGTATAGGCCAAATAATGAAGACAACGGGCTCTGGATTCAAAATCGGTTGAGTTTTTGGCAAAGTTATGGCAGTTTGGAAGATCTGGAAAGGTTATTGAGAGGTGATTTATATGGTACTTTTCAGTGGCTGGGTACTTGACAAGCCAAAAATGTTAAAATTTTTTTTTTCAAAAGTGCATAATTTTTAAATGTGGAATTAAAGTATAGGCCAAATAATGAAGACAACGGGCTCTGGATTCAAAATCGGCTCAGTTTTGGCAAAGTTATGGCAGTTTGAAGATCTGGAAAGGTTATTGAGAGGTGATTTATATGGTACTTTTCAGTGGCTGGGTACTTGACAAGCCAAAAATGTTCAAATTTTTTTTTTCAAAAGTGCATAATTTTTAAATGTGGAATTAAAGTATAGGCCAAATAATGAAGCTAACGGGCTCTGGATTCAAAATCGGTTCAGTTTTGGCAAAGTTATGGCAGTTTGAAGATCTGGAAAGGTTATTGAGAGGTGATTTATATGGTACTTTTCAGTGGCTGGGTACTTGACAAGCCAAAAATGTTCAAATTTTTTTTTTCAAAAGTGCATAATTTTTTAAATTGGAATTAAAGTATAGGCCAAATAATGAAGACAACGGGCTCTGGATTCAAAATCGGTTCAGTTTTGGCAAAGTTATGTGCAGTTTGAAGATCTGGAAAGGGTATTGAGAGGTGATTTATATGGTACTTTTCAGTGGCTGGGTACTTGACAAGCCAAAAATGTTCAAATTTTTTTTTTCAAAAGTGCATAATTTTTAAATGTGCAATTAAAGTATAGGCCAAATAATGAAGACAACGGGCTCTGGATTCAAAATCGGTTCAGTTTTGGCAAAGTTATGGCAGTTTGAAGATCTGGAAAGGTTATTGAGAGGTGATTTATATGCTACTTTTCAGTGGCTGGGTACTTGACAAGCCAAAACTGTTAAAATTTTTTTTTTCAAAAGTGCATAATTTTTAAATGTGGAATTAAAGTATAGGCCAAATAATGAAGACAACGGGCTCTGGATTCAAAATCGGTTTAGTTTTGGCAAAGTTATGGCAGTTTGAAGATCTGGAAAGGTTATTGAGAGGTGATTTATATGGTACTTTTCAGTGGCTGGGTACTTGACAAGCCAAAAATGTTCAAATTTTTTTTTCAAAAGTGCATAATTTTTAAATGTGGAATTAAAGTATAGGCCAAATAATGAAGACAACGGGCTCTGGATTCAAAATCGGTTCAGTTTTGGCAAAGTTTTGGCAGGGGGGGGGGGTTGAAGATCTGGAAAGGTTATTGAGAGGTGATTTATATGGTACTTTTCAGTGGCTGGGTACTTGACAAGCCAAAAATGTTCAAATTTTTTTTTTCAAAAGTGCATAATTTTTAAATGTGCAATTAAAGTATAGGCCAAATAATGAAGACAACGGGCTCTGGATTCAAAATCGGTTCAGTTTTGGCAAAGTTATGGCAGTTTGAAGATCTGGAAAGGTTATTGAGAGGTGATTTATATGGTACTTTTCAGTGGCTGGGTACTTGACAAGCCAAAAATGTTCAAATTTTTTTTTGAAAAAATGCATAATTTTTAAATGTGCAATTAAAGTATAGGCCAAATAATGAAGACAACAGGCTCTGGATTCAAAATCGGTTCAGTTTTGGCAAAGTTATGGCAGTTTGAAGATCTGGAAAGGTTATTGAGAGGTGTTTTATATGGTACTTTTCAGTGGCTGGGTACTTGACAAGCCAAAAATGTTCAAATTTTTTTTTTCAAAAGTGCATAATTTTTAAATGTGGAATTAAAGTATAGGCCAAATAATGAAGACAACGGGCTCTGGATTCAAAATCGGTTCAGTTTTGGCAAAGTTATGGCAGTTTGAAGATCTGGAAAGGTTATTGAGAGGTGATTTATATGGTACTTTTCAGTGGCTGGGTACTTGACAAGCCAAAAATGTTCAAATTTTTTTTTCAAAAGTGCATAATTTTTAAATGTGGAATTAAAGTATAGGCCAAATAATGAAGACAACGGGCTCTGGATTCAAAATCGGTTCAGTTTTGGCAAAGTTATGGCAGTTTGAAGATCTGGAAAGGTTATTGAGAGGTGATTTATATGGTACTTTTCAGTGGCTGGGTACTTGACAAGCCAAAAATGTTCAAATTTTTTTTTCAAAAGTGCATAATTTTTAAATGTGGAATTAAAGTATAGGCCAAATAATGAAGACAACGGGCTCTGGATTCAAAATCGGTTCAGTTTTGGCAAAGTTATGGCAGTTTGAAGATCTGGAAAGGTTATTGAGAGGTGATTTATATGGTACTTTTCAGTGGCTGGGTACTTGACAAGCCAAAAATGTTCAAATTTTTTTTTTCAAAAGTGCATAATTTTTAAATGTGGAATTAAAGTATAGGCCAAATAATGAAGACAACGGGCTCTGGATTCAAAATCGGTTCAGTTTTGGCAAAGTTATGGCAGTTTGAAGATCTGGAAAGGTTATTGAGAGGTGATTTATATGGTACTTTTCAGTGGCTGGGTACTTGACAAGCCAAAAATGTTCAAATTTTTTTTTTCAAAAGTGCATAATTTTTAAATGTGGAATTAAAGTATAGGCCAAATAATGAAGACAACGGGCTCTGGATTCAAAATCGGTTCAGTTTTGGCAAAGTTATGGCAGTTTGAAGATCTGGAAAGGTTATTGAGAGGTGATTTATATGGTACTTTTCAGTGGCTGGGTACTTGACAAGCCAAAAATGTTCAAATTTTTTTTTTCAAAAGTGCATAATTTTTAAATGTGGAATTAAAGTATAGGCCAAATAATGAAGACAACGGGCTCTGGATTCAAAATCGGTTCAGTTTTGGCAAAGTTATGGCAGTTTGAAGATCTGGAAAGGTTATTGAGAGGTGATTTATATGGTACTTTTCAGTGGCTGGGTACTTGACAAGCCAAAAATGTTCAAATTTTTTTTTTCAAAAGTGCATAATTTTTAAATGTGGAATTAAAGTATAGGCCAAATAATGAAGACAACGGGCTCTGGATTCAAAATCGGTTCAGTTTTGGCAAAGTTATGGCAGTTTGAAGATCTGGAAAGGTTATTGAGAGGTGATTTATATGGTACTTTTCAGTGGCTGGGTACTTGACAAGCCAAAAATGTTCAAATTTTTTTTTTCAAAAGTGCATAATTTTTAAATGTGGAATTAAAGTATAGGCCAAATAATGAAGACAACGGGCTCTGGATTCAAAATCGGTTCAGTTTTGGCAAAGTTATGGCAGTTTGAAGATCTGGAAAGGTTATTGAGAGGTGATTTATATGGTACTTTTCAGTGGCTGGGTACTTGACAAGCCAAAAATGTTCAAATTTTTTTTTTCAAAAGTGCATAATTTTTAAATGTGGAATTAAAGTATAGGCCAAATAATGAAGACAACGGGCTCTGGATTCAAAATCGGTTCAGTTTTGGCAAAGTTATGGCAGTTTGAAGATCTGGAAAGGTTATTGAGAGGTGATTTATATGGTACTTTTCAGTGGCTGGGTACTTGACAAGCCAAAAATGTTCAAATTTTTTTTTTCAAAAGTGCATAATTTTTAAATGTGGAATTAAAGTATAGGCCAAATAATGAAGACAACGGGCTCTGGATTCAAAATCGGTTCAGTTTTGGCAAAGTTATGGCAGTTTGAAGATCTGGAAAGGTTATTGAGAGGTGATTTATATGGTACTTTTCAGTGGCTGGGTACTTGACAAGCCAAAAATGTTCAAATTTTTTTTTTCAAAAGTGCATAATTTTTAAATGTGGAATTAAAGTATAGGCCAAATAATGAAGACAACGGGCTCTGGATTCAAAATCGGTTCAGTTTTGGCAAAGTTATGGCAGTTTGAAGATCTGGAAAGGTTATTGAGAGGTGATTTATATGGTACTTTTCAGTGGCTGGGTACTTGACAAGCCAAAAATGTTCAAATTTTTTTTTTCAAAAGTGCATAATTTTTAAATGTGGAATTAAAGTATAGGCCAAATAATGAAGACAACGGGCTCTGGATTCAAAATCGGTTCAGTTTTGGCAAAGTTATGGCAGTTTGAAGATCTGGAAAGGTTATTGAGAGGTGATTTATATGGTACTTTTCAGTGGCTGGGTACTTGACAAGCCAAAAATGTTCAAATTTTTTTTTTCAAAAGTGCATAATTTTTAAATGTGCAATTAAAGTATAGGCCAAATAATGAAGACAACGGGCTCTGGATTCAAAATCGGTTCAGTTTTGGCAAAGTTATGGCAGTTTGAAGATCTGGAAAGGTTATTGAGAGGTGATTTATATGGTACTTTTCAGTGGCTGGGTACTTGACAAGCCAAAAATGTTCAAATTTTTTTTTTCAAAAGTGCATAATTTTTAAATGTGGAATTAAAGTATAGGCCAAATAATGAAGACAACGGGCTCTGGATTCAAAATCGGTTCAGTTTTGGCAAAGTTATGGCAGTTTGAAGATCTGGAAAGGTTATTGAGAGGTGATTTATATGGTACTTTTCAGTGGCTGGGTACTTGACAAGCCAAAAATGTTCAAATTTTTTTTTTCAAAAGTGCATAATTTTTAAATGTGGAATTAAAGTATAGGCCAAATAATGAAGACAACGGGCTCTGGATTCAAAATCGGTTCAGTTTTGGCAAAGTTATGGCAGTTTGAAGATCTGGAAAGGTTATTGAGAGGTGATTTATATGGTACTTTTCAGTGGCTGGGTACTTGACAAGCCAAAAATGTTCAAATTTTTTTTTTCAAAAGTGCATAATTTTTAAATGTGGAATTAAAGTATAGGCCAAATAATGAAGACAACGGGCTCTGGATTCAAAATCGGTTCAGTTTTGGCAAAGTTATGGCAGTTTGAAGATCTGGAAAGGTTATTGAGAGGTGATTTATATGGTACTTTTCAGTGGCTGGGTACTTGACAAGCCAAAAATGTTCAAATTTTTTTTTTCAAAAGTGCATAATTTTTAAATGTGGAATTAAAGTATAGGCCAAATAATGAAGACAACGGGCTCTGGATTCAAAATCGGTTCAGTTTTGGCAAAGTTATGGCAGTTTGAAGATCTGGAAAGGTTATTGAGAGGTGATTTATATGGTACTTTTCAGTGGCTGGGTACTTGACAAGCCAAAAATGTTCAAATTTTTTTTTTCAAAAGTGCATAATTTTTAAATGTGGAATTAAAGTATAGGCCAAATAATGAAGACAACGGGCTCTGGATTCAAAATCGGTTCAGTTTTGGCAAAGTTATGGCAGTTTGAAGATCTGGAAAGGTTATTGAGAGGTGATTTATATGGTACTTTTCAGTGGCTGGGTACTTGACAAGCCAAAAATGTTCAAATTTTTTTTTTCAAAAGTGCATAATTTTTAAATGTGGAATTAAAGTATAGGCCAAATAATGAAGACAACGGGCTCTGGATTCAAAATCGGTTCAGTTTTGGCAAAGTTATGGCAGTTTGAAGATCTGGAAAGGTTATTGAGAGGTGATTTATATGGTACTTTTCAGTGGCTGGGTACTTGACAAGCCAAAAATGTTCAAATTTTTTTTTTCAAAAGTGCATAATTTTTAAATGTGGAATTAAAGTATAGGCCAAATAATGAAGACAACGGGCTCTGGATTCAAAATCGGTTCAGTTTTGGCAAAGTTATGGCAGTTTGAAGATCTGGAAAGGTTATTGAGAGGTGATTTATATGGTACTTTTCAGTGGCTGGGTACTTGACAAGCCAAAAATGTTCAAATTTTTTTTTTCAAAAGTGCATAATTTTTAAATGTGGAATTAAAGTATAGGCCAAATAATGAAGACAACGGGCTCTGGATTCAAAATCGGTTCAGTTTTGGCAAAGTTATGGCAGTTTGAAGATCTGGAAAGGTTATTGAGAGGTGATTTATATGGTACTTTTCAGTGGCTGGGTACTTGACAAGCCAAAAATGTTCAAATTTTTTTTTTCAAAAGTGCATAATTTTTAAATGTGGAATTAAAGTATAGGCCAAATAATGAAGACAACGGGCTCTGGATTCAAAATCGGTTCAGTTTTGGCAAAGTTATGGCAGTTTGAAGATCTGGAAAGGTTATTGAGAGGTGATTTATATGGTACTTTTCAGTGGCTGGGTACTTGACAAGCCAAAAATGTTCAAATTTTTTTTTTCAAAAGTGCATAATTTTTAAATGTGGAATTAAAGTATAGGCCAAATAATGAAGACAACGGGCTCTGGATTCAAAATCGGTTCAGTTTTGGCAAAGTTATGGCAGTTTGAAGATCTGGAAAGGTTATTGAGAGGTGATTTATATGGTACTTTTCAGTGGCTGGGTACTTGACAAGCCAAAAATGTTCAAATTTTTTTTTTCAAAAGTGCATAATTTTTAAATGTGGAATTAAAGTATAGGCCAAATAATGAAGACAACGGGCTCTGGATTCAAAATCGGTTCAGTTTTGGCAAAGTTATGGCAGTTTGAAGATCTGGAAAGGTTATTGAGAGGTGATTTATATGGTACTTTTCAGTGGCTGGGTACTTGACAAGCCAAAAATGTTCAAATTTTTTTTTTCAAAAGTGCATAATTTTTAAATGTGGAATTAAAGTATAGGCCAAATAATGAAGACAACGGGCTCTGGATTCAAAATCGGTTCAGTTTTGGCAAAGTTATGGCAGTTTGAAGATCTGGAAAGGTTATTGAGAGGTGATTTATATGGTACTTTTCAGTGGCTGGGTACTTGACAAGCCAAAAATGTTCAAATTTTTTTTTTCAAAAGTGCATAATTTTTAAATGTGGAATTAAAGTATAGGCCAAATAATGAAGACAACGGGCTCTGGATTCAAAATCGGTTCAGTTTTGGCAAAGTTATGGCAGTTTGAAGATCTGGAAAGGTTATTGAGAGGTGATTTATATGGTACTTTTCAGTGGCTGGGTACTTGACAAGCCAAAAATGTTCAAATTTTTTTTTTCAAAAGTGCATAATTTTTAAATGTGGAATTAAAGTATAGGCCAAATAATGAAGACAACGGGCTCTGGATTCAAAATCGGTTCAGTTTTGGCAAAGTTATGGCAGTTTGAAGATCTGGAAAGGTTATTGAGAGGTGATTTATATGGTACTTTTCAGTGGCTGGGTACTTGACAAGCCAAAAATGTTCAAATTTTTTTTTTCAAAAGTGCATAATTTTTAAATGTGGAATTAAAGTATAGGCCAAATAATGAAGACAACGGGCTCTGGATTCAAAATCGGTTCAGTTTTGGCAAAGTTATGGCAGTTTGAAGATCTGGAAAGGTTATTGAGAGGTGATTTATATGGTACTTTTCAGTGGCTGGGTACTTGACAAGCCAAAAATGTTCAAATTTTTTTTTTCAAAAGTGCATAATTTTTAAATGTGGAATTAAAGTATAGGCCAAATAATGAAGACAACGGGCTCTGGATTCAAAATCGGTTCAGTTTTGGCAAAGTTATGGCAGTTTGAAGATCTGGAAAGGTTATTGAGAGGTGATTTATATGGTACTTTTCAGTGGCTGGGTACTTGACAAGCCAAAAATGTTCAAATTTTTTTTTTCAAAAGTGCATAATTTTTAAATGTGGAATTAAAGTATAGGCCAAATAATGAAGACAACGGGCTCTGGATTCAAAATCGGTTCAGTTTTGGCAAAGTTATGGCAGTTTGAAGATCTGGAAAGGTTATTGAGAGGTGATTTATATGGTACTTTTCAGTGGCTGGGTACTTGACAAGCCAAAAATGTTCAAATTTTTTTTTTCAAAAGTGCATAATTTTTAAATGTGCAATTAAAGTATAGGCCAAATAATGAAGACAACGGGCTCTGGATTCAAAATCGGTTCAGTTTTGGCAAAGTTATGGCAGTTTGAAGATCTGGAAAGGTTATTGAGAGGTGATTTATATGGTACTTTTCAGTGGCTGGGTACTTGACAAGCCAAAAATGTTCAAATTTTTTTTTTCAAAAGTGCATAATTTTTAAATGTGCAATTAAAGTATAGGCCAAATAATGAAGACAACGGGCTCTGGATTCAAAATCGGTTCAGTTTTGGCAAAGTTATGGCAGTTTGAAGATCTGGAAAGGTTATTGAGAGGTGATTTATATGGTACTTTTCAGTGGCTGGGTACTTGACAAGCCAAAAATGTTCAAATTTTTTTTTTCAAAAGTGCATAATTTTTAAATGTGGAATTAAAGTATAGGCCAAATAATGAAGACAACGGGCTCTGGATTCAAAATCGGTTCAGTTTTGGCAAAGTTATGGCAGTTTGAAGATCTGGAAAGGTTATTGAGAGGTGATTTATATGGTACTTTTCAGTGGCTGGGTACTTGACAAGCCAAAAATGTTCAAATTTTTTTTTTCAAAAGTGCATAATTTTTAAATGTGGAATTAAAGTATAGGCCAAATAATGAAGACAACGGGCTCTGGATTCAAAATCGGTTCAGTTTTGGCAAAGTTATGGCAGTTTGAAGATCTGGAAAGGTTATTGAGAGGTGATTTATATGGTACTTTTCAGTGGCTGGGTACTTGACAAGCCAAAAATGTTCAAATTTTTTTTTTCAAAAGTGCATAATTTTTAAATGTGGAATTAAAGTATAGGCCAAATAATGAAGACAACGGGCTCTGGATTCAAAATCGGTTCAGTTTTGGCAAAGTTATGGCAGTTTGAAGATCTGGAAAGGTTATTGAGAGGTGATTTATATGGTACTTTTCAGTGGCTGGGTACTTGACAAGCCAAAAATGTTCAAATTTTTTTTTTCAAAAGTGCATAATTTTTAAATGTGGAATTAAAGTATAGGCCAAATAATGAAGACAACGGGCTCTGGATTCAAAATCGGTTCAGTTTTGGCAAAGTTATGGCAGTTTGAAGATCTGGAAAGGTTATTGAGAGGTGATTTATATGGTACTTTTCAGTGGCTGGGTACTTGACAAGCCAAAAATGTTCAAATTTTTTTTTTCAAAAGTGCATAATTTTTAAATGTGGAATTAAAGTATAGGCCAAATAATGAAGACAACGGGCTCTGGATTCAAAATCGGTTCAGTTTTGGCAAAGTTATGGCAGTTTGAAGATCTGGAAAGGTTATTGAGAGGTGATTTATATGGTACTTTTCAGTGGCTGGGTACTTGACAAGCCAAAAATGTTCAAATTTTTTTTTTCAAAAGTGCATAATTTTTAAATGTGGAATTAAAGTATAGGCCAAATAATGAAGACAACGGGCTCTGGATTCAAAATCGGTTCAGTTTTGGCAAAGTTATGGCAGTTTGAAGATCTGGAAAGGTTATTGAGAGGTGATTTATATGGTACTTTTCAGTGGCTGGGTACTTGACAAGCCAAAAATGTTCAAATTTTTTTTTTCAAAAGTGCATAATTTTTAAATGTGGAATTAAAGTATAGGCCAAATAATGAAGACAACGGGCTCTGGATTCAAAATCGGTTCAGTTTTGGCAAAGTTATGGCAGTTTGAAGATCTGGAAAGGTTATTGAGAGGTGATTTATATGGTACTTTTCAGTGGCTGGGTACTTGACAAGCCAAAAATGTTCAAATTTTTTTTTTCAAAAGTGCATAATTTTTAAATGTGGAATTAAAGTATAGGCCAAATAATGAAGACAACGGGCTCTGGATTCAAAATCGGTTCAGTTTTGGCAAAGTTATGGCAGTTTGAAGATCTGGAAAGGTTATTGAGAGGTGATTTATATGGTACTTTTCAGTGGCTGGGTACTTGACAAGCCAAAAATGTTCAAATTTTTTTTTTCAAAAGTGCATAATTTTTAAATGTGGAATTAAAGTATAGGCCAAATAATGAAGACAACGGGCTCTGGATTCAAAATCGGTTCAGTTTTGGCAAAGTTATGGCAGTTTGAAGATCTGGAAAGGTTATTGAGAGGTGATTTATATGGTACTTTTCAGTGGCTGGGTACTTGACAAGCCAAAAATGTTCAAATTTTTTTTTTCAAAAGTGCATAATTTTTAAATGTGGAATTAAAGTATAGGCCAAATAATGAAGACAACGGGCTCTGGATTCAAAATCGGTTCAGTTTTGGCAAAGTTATGGCAGTTTGAAGATCTGGAAAGGTTATTGAGAGGTGATTTATATGGTACTTTTCAGTGGCTGGGTACTTGACAAGCCAAAAATGTTCAAATTTTTTTTTTCAAAAGTGCATAATTTTTAAATGTGGAATTAAAGTATAGGCCAAATAATGAAGACAACGGGCTCTGGATTCAAAATCGGTTCAGTTTTGGCAAAGTTATGGCAGTTTGAAGATCTGGAAAGGTTATTGAGAGGTGATTTATATGGTACTTTTCAGTGGCTGGGTACTTGACAAGCCAAAAATGTTCAAATTTTTTTTTTCAAAAGTGCATAATTTTTAAATGTGGAATTAAAGTATAGGCCAAATAATGAAGACAACGGGCTCTGGATTCAAAATCGGTTCAGTTTTGGCAAAGTTATGGCAGTTTGAAGATCTGGAAAGGTTATTGAGAGGTGATTTATATGGTACTTTTCAGTGGCTGGGTACTTGACAAGCCAAAAATGTTCAAATTTTTTTTTTCAAAAGTGCATAATTTTTAAATGTGGAATTAAAGTATAGGCCAAATAATGAAGACAACGGGCTCTGGATTCAAAATCGGTTCAGTTTTGGCAAAGTTATGGCAGTTTGAAGATCTGGAAAGGTTATTGAGAGGTGATTTATATGGTACTTTTCAGTGGCTGGGTACTTGACAAGCCAAAAATGTTCAAATTTTTTTTTTCAAAAGTGCATAATTTTTAAATGTGGAATTAAAGTATAGGCCAAATAATGAAGACAACGGGCTCTGGATTCAAAATCGGTTCAGTTTTGGCAAAGTTATGGCAGTTTGAAGATCTGGAAAGGTTATTGAGAGGTGATTTATATGGTACTTTTCAGTGGCTGGGTACTTGACAAGCCAAAAATGTTCAAATTTTTTTTTTCAAAAGTGCATAATTTTTAAATGTGGAATTAAAGTATAGGCCAAATAATGAAGACAACGGGCTCTGGATTCAAAATCGGTTCAGTTTTGGCAAAGTTATGGCAGTTTGAAGATCTGGAAAGGTTATTGAGAGGTGATTTATATGGTACTTTTCAGTGGCTGGGTACTTGACAAGCCAAAAATGTTCAAATTTTTTTTTTCAAAAGTGCATAATTTTTAAATGTGGAATTAAAGTATAGGCCAAATAATGAAGACAACGGGCTCTGGATTCAAAATCGGTTCAGTTTTGGCAAAGTTATGGCAGTTTGAAGATCTGGAAAGGTTATTGAGAGGTGATTTATATGGTACTTTTCAGTGGCTGGGTACTTGACAAGCCAAAAATGTTCAAATTTTTTTTTTCAAAAGTGCATAATTTTTAAATGTGGAATTAAAGTATAGGCCAAATAATGAAGACAACGGGCTCTGGATTCAAAATCGGTTCAGTTTTGGCAAAGTTATGGCAGTTTGAAGATCTGGAAAGGTTATTGAGAGGTGATTTATATGGTACTTTTCAGTGGCTGGGTACTTGACAAGCCAAAAATGTTCAAATTTTTTTTTTCAAAAGTGCATAATTTTTAAATGTGGAATTAAAGTATAGGCCAAATAATGAAGACAACGGGCTCTGGATTCAAAATCGGTTCAGTTTTGGCAAAGTTATGGCAGTTTGAAGATCTGGAAAGGTTATTGAGAGGTGATTTATATGGTACTTTTCAGTGGCTGGGTACTTGACAAGCCAAAAATGTTCAAATTTTTTTTTTCAAAAGTGCATAATTTTTAAATGTGGAATTAAAGTATAGGCCAAATAATGAAGACAACGGGCTCTGGATTCAAAATCGGTTCAGTTTTGGCAAAGTTATGGCAGTTTGAAGATCTGGAAAGGTTATTGAGAGGTGATTTATATGGTACTTTTCAGTGGCTGGGTACTTGACAAGCCAAAAATGTTCAAATTTTTTTTTTCAAAAGTGCATAATTTTTAAATGTGGAATTAAAGTATAGGCCAAATAATGAAGACAACGGGCTCTGGATTCAAAATCGGTTCAGTTTTGGCAAAGTTATGGCAGTTTGAAGATCTGGAAAGGTTATTGAGAGGTGATTTATATGGTACTTTTCAGTGGCTGGGTACTTGACAAGCCAAAAATGTTCAAATTTTTTTTTTCAAAAGTGCATAATTTTTAAATGTGGAATTAAAGTATAGGCCAAATAATGAAGACAACGGGCTCTGGATTCAAAATCGGTTCAGTTTTGGCAAAGTTATGGCAGTTTGAAGATCTGGAAAGGTTATTGAGAGGTGATTTATATGGTACTTTTCAGTGGCTGGGTACTTGACAAGCCAAAAATGTTCAAATTTTTTTTTTCAAAAGTGCATAATTTTTAAATGTGGAATTAAAGTATAGGCCAAATAATGAAGACAACGGGCTCTGGATTCAAAATCGGTTCAGTTTTGGCAAAGTTATGGCAGTTTGAAGATCTGGAAAGGTTATTGAGAGGTGATTTATATGGTACTTTTCAGTGGCTGGGTACTTGACAAGCCAAAAATGTTCAAATTTTTTTTTTCAAAAGTGCATAATTTTTAAATGTGGAATTAAAGTATAGGCCAAATAATGAAGACAACGGGCTCTGGATTCAAAATCGGTTCAGTTTTGGCAAAGTTATGGCAGTTTGAAGATCTGGAAAGGTTATTGAGAGGTGATTTATATGGTACTTTTCAGTGGCTGGGTACTTGACAAGCCAAAAATGTTCAAATTTTTTTTTTCAAAAGTGCATAATTTTTAAATGTGCAATTAAAGTATAGGCCAAATAATGAAGACAACGGGCTCTGGATTCAAAATCGGTTCAGTTTTGGCAAAGTTATGGCAGTTTGAAGATCTGGAAAGGTTATTGAGAGGTGATTTATATGGTACTTTTCAGTGGCTGGGTACTTGACAAGCCAAAAATGTTCAAATTTTTTTTTTCAAAAGTGCATAATTTTTAAATGTGGAATTAAAGTATAGGCCAAATAATGAAGACAACGGGCTCTGGATTCAAAATCGGTTCAGTTTTGGCAAAGTTATGGCAGTTTGAAGATCTGGAAAGGTTATTGAGAGGTGATTTATATGGTACTTTTCAGTGGCTGGGTACTTGACAAGCCAAAAATGTTCAAATTTTTTTTTTCAAAAGTGCATAATTTTTAAATGTGGAATTAAAGTATAGGCCAAATAATGAAGACAACGGGCTCTGGATTCAAAATCGGTTCAGTTTTGGCAAAGTTATGGCAGTTTGAAGATCTGGAAAGGTTATTGAGAGGTGATTTATATGGTACTTTTCAGTGGCTGGGTACTTGACAAGCCAAAAATGTTCAAATTTTTTTTTCAAAAGTGCATAATTTTTAAATGTGGAATTAAAGTATAGGCCAAATAATGAAGACAACGGGCTCTGGATTCAAAATCGGTTCAGTTTTGGCAAAGTTATGGCAGTTTGAAGATCTGGAAAGGTTATTGAGAGGTGATTTATATGGTACTTTTCAGTGGCTGGGTACTTGACAAGCCAAAAATGTTCAAATTTTTTTTTTCAAAAGTGCATAATTTTTAAATGTGGAATTAAAGTATAGGCCAAATAATGAAGACAACGGGCTCTGGATTCAAAATCGGTTCAGTTTTGGCAAAGTTATGGCAGTTTGAAGATCTGGAAAGGTTATTGAGAGGTGATTTATATGGTACTTTTCAGTGGCTGGGTACTTGACAAGCCAAAAATGTTCAAATTTTTTTTTTCAAAAGTGCATAATTTTTAAATGTGCAATTAAAGTATAGGCCAAATAATGAAGACAACGGGCTCTGGATTCAAAATCGGTTCAGTTTTGGCAAAGTTATGGCAGTTTGAAGATCTGGAAAGGTTATTGAGAGGTGTTTTATATGGTACTTTTCAGTGGCTGGGTGCTTGACAAGCCAAAAATGTTCAAATTTTTTTTTTCAAAAGTGCATAATTTTTAAATGTGGAATTAAAGTATAGGCCAAATAATGAAGACAACGGGCTCTGGATTCAAAATCGGTTTAGTTTTGTCAAAGTTATGGCAGTGGCTGGGTACTTGACAAGCCAAAAATGTTCAAATTTTTTTTTTCAAAAGTGCATAATTTTTAAATGTGGAATTAAAGTATAGGCCAAATAATGAAGACAACGGGCTCTGGATTCAAAATCGGTTTAGTTTTGGCAAAGTTATGGCAGTGGCTGGGTACTTGACAAGCCAAAAATGTTCAAATTTTTTTTTTCAAAAGTGCATAATTTTTAAATGTGGAATTAAAGTATAGGCCAAATAATGAAGACAACGGGCTCTGGATTCAAAATCGGTTCAGTTTTGGCAAAGTTATGGCAGTTTGAAGATCTGGAAAGGTTATTGAGAGGTGATTTATATGGTACTTTTCAGTGGCTGGGTACTTGACAAGCCAAAAATGTTCAAATTTTTTTTTTCAAAAGTGCAACATTTTTTTCAATGTGGAATTAAAGTATAGGCCAAATAATGGATTCAAAATCGGTTTAGTTTTGGCAAAGTTATGGCAGTTTGAAGATCTGGAAAGGTTATTGAGAGGTGATTTATATGGTACTTTTCAGTGGCTGGGTACTTGACAAGCCAAAAATGTTCAAATTTTTTTTTTCAAAAGTGCAACATTTTTTTCAATGTGGAATTAAAGTATAGGCCAAATAATGAAGACAACGGGCTCTGGATTCAAAATCGGTTTAGTTTTGGCAAAGTTATGGCAGTTTGAAGATCTGGAAAGGTTATTGAGAGGTGATTTATATGGTACTTTTCAGTGGCTGGGTACTTGACAAGCCAAAAATGTTCAAATTTTTTTTTCAAAAGTGCAACATTTTTTTCAATGTGGAATTAAAGTATAGGCCAAATAATGAAGACAACGGGCTCTGGATTCAAAATCGGTTCAGTTTTGGCAAAGTTATGGCAGTTTGAAGATCTGGAAAGGTTATTGAGAGGTGATTTATATGGTACTTTTCAGTGGCTGGGTACTTGACAAGCCAAAAATGTTCAAATTTTTTTTTTCAAAAGTGCATAATTTTTAAATGTGGAATTAAAGTATAGGCCAAATAATGAAGACAACGGGCTCTGGATTCAAAATCGGTTCAGTTTTGGCAAAGTTATGGCAGTTTGAAGATCTGGAAAGGTTATTGAGAGGTGATTTATATGGTACTTTTCAGTGGCTGGAGTACTTGACAAGCCAAAAATGTTCAAATTTTTTTTTTCAAAAGTGCATAATTTTTAAATGTGGAATTAAAGTATAGGCCAAATAATGAAGACAACGGGCTCTGGATTCAAAATCGGTTCAGTTTTGGCAAAGTTATGGCAGTTTGAAGATCTGGGAAGGTTATTGAGAGGTGTTTTATATGGTACTTTTCAGTGACTGGGTACTTGACAAGCCAAAAATGTTCAAATTTTTTTTTTCAAAAGTGCATAATTTTTTAAATGCGGAATTAAAGTATAGGCCAAATAATGAAGACAACGGGCTCTGGATTCAAAATCGGTTTAGTTTTGTCAAAGTTATGGCAGTTTGAAGATCTGGAAAGGTTATTGAGAGGTGATTTATATGGTACTTTTCAGTGGCTGGGTACTTGACAAGCCAAAAATGTTCAAATTTTTTTTTCAAAAGTGCATAATTTTTAAATGTGGAATTAAAGTATAGGCCAAATAATGAAGACAACGGGCTCTGGATTCAAAATCGGTTTAGTTTTGGCAAAGTTATGGCAGTTTGAAGATCTGGAAAGGTTATTGAGAGGTGATTTATATGGTACTTTTCAGTGGCTGGGTACTTGACAAGCCAAAAATGTTCAAATTTTTTTTTTCAAAAGTGCAACATTTTTTTCAATGTGGAATTAAAGTATAGGCCAAATAATGAAGACAACGGGCTCTGGATTCAAAATCGGTTCAGTTTTGGCAAAGTTATGGCAGTTTGAAGATCTGGAAAGGTTATTGAGAGGTGATTTATATGGTACTTTTCAGTGGCTGGGTACTTGACAAGCCAAAAATGTTCAAATTTTTTTTTTCAAAAGTGCATAATTTTTAAATGTGGAATTAAAGTATAGGCCAAATAATGAAGACAACGGGCTCTGGATTCAAAATCGGTTCAGTTTTGGCAAAGTTATGGCAGTTTGAAGATCTGGAAAGGTTATTGAGAGGTGATTTATATGGTACTTTTCAGTGGCTGGGTACTTGACAAGCCAAAAATGTTCAAATTTTTTTTTTCAAAAGTGCATAATTTTTAAATGTGGAATTAAAGTATAGGCCAAATAATGAAGACAACGGGCTCTGGATTCAAAATCGGTTCAGTTTTGGCAAAGTTATGGCAGTTTGAAGATCTGGAAAGGTTATTGAGAGGTGGTTTTTATGGTACTTTTCAGTGGCTGGGTACTTGACAAGCCAAAAATGTTCAAATTTTTTTTTTCAAAAGTGCATAATTTTTAAATGTGGAATTAAAGTATAGGCCAAATAATGGATTCAAAATCGGTTTAGTTTTGGCAAAGTTATGGCAGTTTGAAGATCTGGAAAGGTTATTGAGAGGTGATTTATATGGTACTTTTCAGTGGCTGGGTACTTGACAAGCCAAAAATGTTCAAATTTTTTTTTTCAAAAGTGCAACATTTTTTTCAATGTGGAATTAAAGTATAGGCCAAATAATGAAGACAACGGGCTCTGGATTCAAAATCGGTTCAGTTTTGGCAAAGTTATGGCAGTTTTGAGAATCTGGAAAGGTTATTGAGAGGTGATTTATATGGTACTTTTCAGTGGCTGGGTACTTGACAAGCCAAAAATGTTCAAATTTTTTTTTTCAAAAGTGCATAATTTTTAAATGTGGAATTAAAGTATAGGCCAAATAATGAAGACAACGGGCTCTGGATTCAAAATCAGTTCAGTTTTGGCAAAGTTATAGCAGTTTGAAGATCTGGAAAGGTTATTGAGAGGTGATTTATATGGTACTTTTTAGTGGCTGGGTAAGTGACAAGCCAAAAATGTTCAAATTTTTTTTTCAAAAGTGCATAATTTTTAAATGTGGAATTAAAGTATAGGCCAAATAATGAAGACAACGGGCTCTGGATTCAAAATCGGTTCGAATTTGGCAAAGTTATGGCAGTTTGAAGATCTGGAAAGGTTATTGAGAGGTGTTTTTATATGGTACTTTTCAGTGGCTGGGTACTTGACAAGCCAAAAATGTTCAAATTTTTTTTTTCAAAAGTACATAATTTTTTAAATGTGAGAATAAAAGTATAGGCCAAATAATAAAGAACAACGGGCTCTGGATTCAAAATCGGTTCAGTTTTGGCAAAGTTATGGCAGTTTGAAGATCTGGAAAGGTTATTGAGAGGTGATTTATATGGTACTTTTCAGTGGCTGGGTACTTGACAAGCCAAAAATGTTCAAATTTTTTTTTTCAAAAGTGCATCATTTTTAAATGTGGAATTAAAGTATAGGCCAAATAATGAAGACAACGGGCTCTGGATTCAAAAATCGGTTTAGTTTTGGCAAAGTTATGGCAGTTTGAAGATCTGGAAAGGTTATTGAGAGGTGATTTATATGGTACTTTTCAGTAGCTGGGTACTTGACAAGCCAAAAATGTTCAAATTTTTTTTTCAAAAAGTGCAACATTTTTACAATGTGCAATTAAAGTATAGGCCAAATAATGAAGACAACGGGCTCTGGATTCAAAATCGGTTCAGTTTTGGCAAAGTTATGGCAGTTTGAAGATCTGGAAAGGTTATTGAGAGGTGATTTATATGGTACTTTTCAGTGGCTGGGTACTTGACAAACCAAAAATGTTCAAATTTTTTTTCTGGATTCAAAATCGGTTCAGTTTTGGCAAAGTTATGGCAGTTTGAAGATCTGGAAAGGTTATTGAGAGGTGATTTATATGGTACTTTTCAGTGGCTGGGTACTTAACAAGCCAAAAATGTTCAAATTTTTTTTTTAAAAAATGCATAATTTTTAAATGTGGAATTAAAGTATAGGCCAAATAATGAAGACAACGGGCTCTGGATTCAAAATCGGTTCAGTTTTGGCAAAGTTATGGCAGTTTGAAGATCTGGAAAGGTTATTGAGAGGTGTTTTATATGGTACTTTTCAGTGGCTGGGTACTTGACAAGCCAAAAAATGTTAAAATTTTTTTTTCAAAAGTGCATAATTTTTAAATGTGGAATTAAAGTATAGGCCAAATAATGAAGACAACGGGCTCTGGATTCAAAATCGGTTCAGTTTTGGCAAAGTTATGGCAGTTTGAAGATCTGGAAAGGTTATTGAGAGGTGTTTTATATGGTACTTTTCAGTGGCTGGGTACTTGACAAGCCAAAAATGTTCAAATTTTTTTTTTCAAAAGTGCATAATTTTTAAATGTGGAATTAAAGTATAGGCCAAGTAATGAAGACAACGGGCTCTGGATTCAAAATCGGTTCAGTTTTGGCAAAGTTATGGCAGTTTGAAGATCTGGAAAGGTTATTGAGAGGTGATTTATATGGTACTTTTCAGTGGCTGGGTACTTGACAAGCCAAAAATGTTCAAATTTTTTTTTTTTCAAAAGTTCATAATTTTTAAATGTGGAATTAAAGTATAGGCCAAATATTGAAGACAACGGGCTCTGGATTCAAAATCGGTTCAGTTTTGGCAAAGTTATGTCAGTTTGAAGATCTGGAAAGGTTATTGAGAGGTGATTTATATGGTACTTTTCAGTGGCTGGGTACTTGACAAGCCAAAAATGTTCAAATTTTTTTTTCAAAAGTGCATTTTTTTTAAATGTGCAATAAAAGTATAGGCCAAATAATGAAGACAACGGGCTCTGGATTCAAAATCAGTTCAGTTTTGGCAAAGTTATGGCAGTTTGAAGATCTGGAAAGGTTATTGAGATGTGATTTATATGGTACTTTTCAGTGGCTGGGTACTTGACAAGCCAAAAATGTTAAAATTTTTTTTTTTAAAAAGTGCATCATTTTTAAATGTGGAATTAAAGTATAGGCCAAATAATGAAGACAACGGGCTCTGGATTCAAAATCGGTTCAGTTTTGGCAAAGTTATGGCAGTTTGAAAATCTGGAAGGGTTATTGAGAGGTGATTTATATGGTACTTTTCAGTGGCTGGGTACTTGACAAGCCAAAAATGTTCAAATTTTTTTTTTCAAAAGTGCATAATTTTTAAATGTGGAATTAAAGTATAGGCCAAATAATGAAGACAACGGGCTCTGGATTCAAAATCGGTTCGGTTTTGGCAAAGTTATGGCAGTTTGAAGATCTGGAAAGGTTATTGAGAGGTGTTTTATATGGTACTTTTCAGTGGCTGGGTACTTGACAAGCCAAAAATGTTCAAATTTTTTTTTTTCAAAAGTGCATAATTTTTAAATGTGCAATTAAAGTATAGGCCAAATAATGAAGACAACGGGCTCTGGATTCAAAATCGGTTCAGTTTTGGCAAAGTTATGGCAGTTTGAAGATCTGGAAAGGTTATTGAGAGGTGATTTATATGGTACTTTTCAGTGGCTGGGTACTTGACAAGCCAAAAATGTTCAAATTTTTTTTTTCAAAAGTTCATAATTTTTAAATGTGCAATTAAAGTATAGGCCAAATAATGAAGACAACGGGCTCTGGATTCAAAATCAGTTCAGTTTTGGCAAAGTTATGGCAGTTTGAAGATCCGGAAAGGTTATTGAGAGGTGATTTATATGGTACTTTTCAGTGGCTGGGTTCTTGACAAGCCAAAAATGTTCACATTTTTTTTTTCGAAAGTGCATAATTTTTAAATGTGCAATTAAAGTATAGGCCAAATAATGAAGACAACGGGCTCTGGATTCAAAATCGGTTCGGTTTTGGCAAAGTTATGGCAGTTTGAAGATCTGGAAAGGTTATTGAGAGGTGATTTATATGGTACTTTTCAGTGGCTGGGTACTTGACAAGCCAAAAATGTTCAAATTTTTTTTTTCAAAAGTGCATAATTTTTAAATGTGGAATTAAAGTATAGGTCAAATAATGAAGACAACGGGCTCTGGATTCAAAATCGGTTCAGTTTTGGCAAAGTTATGGCAGTTTGAAGATCTGGAAAGGTTATTGAGAGGTGATTTATACGGTACTTTTCAGTGGCTGGGTACTTGACAAGCCAAAAATGTTCAAATTTTTTTTTTCAAAAGTGCATAATTTTTAAATGTGGAATTAAAGTATAGGCCAAATAATGAAGACAACGGGCTCTGGATTCAAAATCGGTTCAGTTTTGGCAAAGTTATGGCAGTTTGAAGATCTGGAAAGGTTATTGAGAGGTGATTTATATGGTACTTTTCAGTGGCTGGGTACTTGACAAGCCAAAAATGTTCAAATTTTTTTTTCAAAAAAGTGCATAATTTTTAAATGTGGAATTAAAGTATAGGCCAAATAATGAAGACAACGGGCTCTGGATTCAAAATCGGTTCAGTTTTGGCAAAGTTATGGCAGTTTGAAGATCTGGAAAGGTTATTGAGAGGTGTTTGATATGGTACTTTTCAGTGGCTGGGTACTTGACAAGCCAAAAATGTTCAAATTTTTTTTTTTCAAAAGTGCATAATTTTTTAAATGTGCAATTAAAGTATAGGCCAAATAATGAAGACAACGGGCTCTGGATTCAAAATCGGTTCAGTTTTGGCAAAGTTATGGCAGTTTGAAGATCTGGAAAGGTTATTGAGAGGTGTTTTATGTGGTACTTTTCAGTGGCTGGGTACTTGACAAGCCAAAAATGTTCAAATTTTTTTTTTTCAAAGTGCATAATTTTTAAATGTGGAATTAAAGTATAGGCCAAATAATGAAGACAACGGGCTCTGGATTCAAAATCGGTTTAGTTTTTGAAAAGTTCTGGCAGTTTGAAGATCTGGAAAGGTTATTGAGAGGTGATTTATATGGTACTTTTCAGTGGCTGGGTTCTTGACAAGCCAAAAATGCTCACATTTTTTTTTTCAAAAGTGCATAATTTTTAAATGTGCAATTAAAGTATAGGCCAAATAATGAAGACAACGGGCTCTGGATTCAAAAATCGGTTCAGTTTTGGCAAAGTTATGGCAGTTTGAAGATCTGGAAAGGTTATTGAGAGGTGATTTATATGGTACTTTTCGGTGGATGGGTACTTGACAAGCCCAAAAATGTTCAAATTTTTTTTTCAAAAAAGTGCATAATTTTTAAATGTGCAATTAAAGTATAGGTCAAATAATGAAGACAACGGGCTCTGGATTCAAAATCGGTTTAGTTTTGGCAAAGTTATGGCAGTTTGAAGATCTGGAAAGGTTATTGAGAGGTGATTTATACGGTACTTTTCAGTGGCTGGGTGCTTGACAAGCCAAAAATGTTCAAATTTTTTTTTAAAAAGTGCATAATTTTTTAATGTGGAATTAAAGTATAGGCCAAATAATGAAGACAACGGGCTCTGGATTCAAAAAAATCGGGACAGTTTTGGCAAAGTTATGGCAGTTTGAAGATCTGGAAAGGTTATTGAGAGGTGATTTATATGGTACTTTTCAGTGGCTGGGTACTTGACAAGCCAAAAATGTTCAAATTTTTTTTTTCAAAAGTGCAACATTTTTACAATGTGGAATTAAAGTATAGGCCAAATAATGAAGACAACGGGCTCTGGATTCAAAATCGGTTCAGTTTTGGCAAAGTTATGGCAGTTTGAAGATCTGGAAAGGTTATTGAGAGGTGATTTATATGGTACTTTTCAGTGGCTGGGTACTTGACAAGCCAAAAATGTTCAAATTTTTTTTTTCAAAAGTGCATAATTTTTAAATGTGGAATTAAAGTATAGGCCAAATAATGAAGACAACGGGCTCTGGATTCAAAATCGGTTCAGTTTTGGCAAAGTTATGGCAGTTTGAAGATCTGGAAAGGTTATTGAGAGGTGATTTATATGGTACTTTTCAGTGGCTGGGTACTTGACAAGCCAAAAATGTTCAAATTTTTTTTTTCAAAAGTGCATAATTTTTAAATGTGGAATTAAAGTATAGGCCAAATAATGAAGACAACGGGCTCTGGATTCAAAATCGGTTCAGTTTTGGCAAAGTTATGGCAGTTTGAAGATCTGGAAAGGTTATTGAGAGGTGATTTATATGGTACTTTTCAGTGGCTGGGTACTTGACAAGCCAAAAATGTTCAAATTTTTTTTTTCAAAAGTGCATAATTTTTAAATGTGGAATTAAAGTATAGGCCAAATAATGAAGACAACGGGCTCTGGATTCAAAATCGGTTCAGTTTTGGCAAAGTTATGGCAGTTTGAAGATCTGGAAAGGTTATTGAGAGGTGATTTATATGGTACTTTTCAGTGGCTGGGTACTTGACAAGCCAAAAATGTTCAAATTTTTTTTTTCAAAAGTGCATAATTTTTAAATGTGGAATTAAAGTATAGGCCAAATAATGAAGACAACGGGCTCTGGATTCAAAATCGGTTCAGTTTTGGCAAAGTTATGGCAGTTTGAAGATCTGGAAAGGTTATTGAGAGGTGATTTATATGGTACTTTTCAGTGGCTGGGTACTTGACAAGCCAAAAATGTTCAAATTTTTTTTTTCAAAAGTGCATAATTTTTAAATGTGGAATTAAAGTATAGGCCAAATAATGAAGACAACGGGCTCTGGATTCAAAATCGGTTCAGTTTTGGCAAAGTTATGGCAGTTTGAAGATCTGGAAAGGTTATTGAGAGGTGATTTATATGGTACTTTTCAGTGGCTGGGTACTTGACAAGCCAAAAATGTTCAAATTTTTTTTTTCAAAAGTGCATAATTTTTAAATGTGGAATTAAAGTATAGGCCAAATAATGAAGACAACGGGCTCTGGATTCAAAATCGGTTCAGTTTTGGCAAAGTTATGGCAGTTTGAAGATCTGGAAAGGTTATTGAGAGGTGATTTATATGGTACTTTTCAGTGGCTGGGTACTTAACAAGCCAAAAATGTTCAAATTTTTTTTTTTCAAAAGTGCATAATTTTTAAATGTGGAATTAAAGTATAGGCCAAATAATGAAGACAACGGGCTCTGGATTCAAAATCGGTTCAGTTTTGGCAAAGTTATGGCAGTTTGAAGATCTGGAAAGGTTATTGAGAGGTGATTTATATGGTACTTTTCAGTGGCTGGGTACTTGACAAGCCAAAAATGTTCAAATTTTTTTTTTCAAAAGTGCATAATTTTTAAATGTGGAATTAAAGTATAGGCCAAATAATGAAGACAACGGGCTCTGGATTCAAAATCGGTTCAGTTTTGGCAAAGTTATGGCAGTTTGAAGATCTGGAAAGGTTATTGAGAGGTGATTTATATGGTACTTTTCAGTGGCTGGGTACTTGACAAGCCAAAAATGTTCAAATTTTTTTTTTCAAAAGTGCATAATTTTTAAATGTGGAATTAAAGTATAGGCCAAATAATGAAGACAACGGGCTCTGGATTCAAAATCGGTTCAGTTTTGGCAAAGTTATGGCAGTTTGAAGATCTGGAAAGGTTATTGAGAGGTGATTTATATGGTACTTTTCAGTGGCTGGGTACTTGACAAGCCAAAAATGTTCAAATTTTTTTTTTCAAAAGTGCATAATTTTTAAATGTGGAATTAAAGTATAGGCCAAATAATGAAGACAACGGGCTCTGGATTCAAAATCGGTTCAGTTTTGGCAAAGTTATGGCAGTTTGAAGATCTGGAAAGGTTATTGAGAGGTGATTTATATGGTACTTTTCAGTGGCTGGGTACTTGACAAGCCAAAAATGTTCAAATTTTTTTTTTCAAAAGTGCATAATTTTTAAATGTGGAATTAAAGTATAGGCCAAATAATGAAGACAACGGGCTCTGGATTCAAAATCGGTTCAGTTTTGGCAAAGTTATGGCAGTTTGAAGATCTGGAAAGGTTATTGAGAGGTGATTTATATGGTACTTTTCAGTGGCTGGGTACTTGACAAGCCAAAAATGTTCAAATTTTTTTTTTCAAAAGTGCATAATTTTTAAATGTGGAATTAAAGTATAGGCCAAATAATGAAGACAACGGGCTCTGGATTCAAAATCGGTTCAGTTTTGGCAAAGTTATGGCAGTTTGAAGATCTGGAAAGGTTATTGAGAGGTGATTTATATGGTACTTTTCAGTGGCTGGGTACTTGACAAGCCAAAAATGTTCAAATTTTTTTTTTCAAAAGTGCATAATTTTTAAATGTGGAATTAAAGTATAGGCCAAATAATGAAGACAACGGGCTCTGGATTCAAAATCGGTTCAGTTTTGGCAAAGTTATGGCAGTTTGAAGATCTGGAAAGGTTATTGAGAGGTGATTTATATGGTACTTTTCAGTGGCTGGGTACTTGACAAGCCAAAAATGTTCAAATTTTTTTTTTCAAAAGTGCATAATTTTTAAATGTGGAATTAAAGTATAGGCCAAATAATGAAGACAACGGGCTCTGGATTCAAAATCGGTTCAGTTTTGGCAAAGTTATGGCAGTTTGAAGATCTGGAAAGGTTATTGAGAGGTGATTTATATGGTACTTTTCAGTGGCTGGGTACTTGACAAGCCAAAAATGTTCAAATTTTTTTTTTCAAAAGTGCATAATTTTTAAATGTGGAATTAAAGTATAGGCCAAATAATGAAGACAACGGGCTCTGGATTCAAAATCGGTTCAGTTTTGGCAAAGTTATGGCAGTTTGAAGATCTGGAAAGGTTATTGAGAGGTGATTTATATGGTACTTTTCAGTGGCTGGGTACTTGACAAGCCAAAAATGTTCAAATTTTTTTTTTCAAAAGTGCATAATTTTTAAATGTGGAATTAAAGTATAGGCCAAATAATGAAGACAACGGGCTCTGGATTCAAAATCGGTTCAGTTTTGGCAAAGTTATGGCAGTTTGAAGATCTGGAAAGGTTATTGAGAGGTGATTTATATGGTACTTTTCAGTGGCTGGGTACTTGACAAGCCAAAAATGTTCAAATTTTTTTTTTCAAAAGTGCATAATTTTTAAATGTGGAATTAAAGTATAGGCCAAATAATGAAGACAACGGGCTCTGGATTCAAAATCGGTTCAGTTTTGGCAAAGTTATGGCAGTTTGAAGATCTGGAAAGGTTATTGAGAGGTGATTTATATGGTACTTTTCAGTGGCTGGGTACTTGACAAGCCAAAAATGTTCAAATTTTTTTTTTCAAAAGTGCATAATTTTTAAATGTGGAATTAAAGTATAGGCCAAATAATGAAGACAACGGGCTCTGGATTCAAAATCGGTTCAGTTTTGGCAAAGTTATGGCAGTTTGAAGATCTGGAAAGGTTATTGAGAGGTGATTTATATGGTACTTTTCAGTGGCTGGGTACTTGACAAGCCAAAAATGTTCAAATTTTTTTTTTCAAAAGTGCATAATTTTTAAATGTGGAATTAAAGTATAGGCCAAATAATGAAGACAACGGGCTCTGGATTCAAAATCGGTTCAGTTTTGGCAAAGTTATGGCAGTTTGAAGATCTGGAAAGGTTATTGAGAGGTGATTTATATGGTACTTTTCAGTGGCTGGGTACTTGACAAGCCAAAAATGTTCAAATTTTTTTTTTCAAAAGTGCATAATTTTTAAATGTGGAATTAAAGTATAGGCCAAATAATGAAGACAACGGGCTCTGGATTCAAAATCGGTTCAGTTTTGGCAAAGTTATGGCAGTTTGAAGATCTGGAAAGGTTATTGAGAGGTGATTTATATGGTACTTTTCAGTGGCTGGGTACTTGACAAGCCAAAAATGTTCAAATTTTTTTTTTCAAAAGTGCATAATTTTTAAATGTGGAATTAAAGTATAGGCCAAATAATGAAGACAACGGGCTCTGGATTCAAAATCGGTTCAGTTTTGGCAAAGTTATGGCAGTTTGAAGATCTGGAAAGGTTATTGAGAGGTGATTTATATGGTACTTTTCAGTGGCTGGGTACTTGACAAGCCAAAAATGTTCAAATTTTTTTTTTCAAAAGTGCATAATTTTTAAATGTGGAATTAAAGTATAGGCCAAATAATGAAGACAACGGGCTCTGGATTCAAAATCGGTTCAGTTTTGGCAAAGTTATGGCAGTTTGAAGATCTGGAAAGGTTATTGAGAGGTGATTTATATGGTACTTTTCAGTGGCTGGGTACTTGACAAGCCAAAAATGTTCAAATTTTTTTTTTCAAAAGTGCATAATTTTTAAATGTGGAATTAAAGTATAGGCCAAATAATGAAGACAACGGGCTCTGGATTCAAAATCGGTTCAGTTTTGGCAAAGTTATGGCAGTTTGAAGATCTGGAAAGGTTATTGAGAGGTGATTTATATGGTACTTTTCAGTGGCTGGGTACTTGACAAGCCAAAAATGTTCAAATTTTTTTTTCAAAAGTGCATAATTTTTAAATGTGGAATTAAAGTATAGGCCAAATAATGAAGACAACGGGCTCTGGATTCAAAATCGGTTCAGTTTTGGCAAAGTTATGGCAGTTTGAAGATCTGGAAAGGTTATTGAGAGGTGATTTATATGGTACTTTTCAGTGGCTGGGTACTTGACAAGCCAAAAATGTTCAAATTTTTTTTTCAAAAGTGCATAATTTTTAAATGTGGAATTAAAGTATAGGCCAAATAATGAAGACAACGGGCTCTGGATTCAAAATCGGTTCAGTTTTGGCAAAGTTATGGCAGTTTGAAGATCTGGAAAGGTTATTGAGAGGTGATTTATATGGTACTTTTCAGTGGCTGGGTACTTGACAAGCCAAAAATGTTCAAATTTTTTTTTCAAAAGTGCATAATTTTTAAATGTGGAATTAAAGTATAGGCCAAATAATGAAGACAACGGGCTCTGGATTCAAAATCGGTTCAGTTTTGGCAAAGTTATGGCAGTTTGAAGATCTGGAAAGGTTATTGAGAGGTGATTTATATGGTACTTTTCAGTGGCTGGGTACTTGACAAGCCAAAAATGTTCAAATTTTTTTTTTCAAAAGTGCATAATTTTTAAATGTGGAATTAAAGTATAGGCCAAATAATGAAGACAACGGGCTCTGGATTCAAAATCGGTTCAGTTTTGGCAAAGTTATGGCAGTTTGAAGATCTGGAAAGGTTATTGAGAGGTGATTTATATGGTACTTTTCAGTGGCTGGGTACTTGACAAGCCAAAAATGTTCAAATTTTTTTTTTCAAAAGTGCATAATTTTTAAATGTGGAATTAAAGTATAGGCCAAATAATGAAGACAACGGGCTCTGGATTCAAAATCGGTTCAGTTTTGGCAAAGTTATGGCAGTTTGAAGATCTGGAAAGGTTATTGAGAGGTGATTTATATGGTACTTTTCAGTGGCTGGGTACTTGACAAGCCAAAAATGTTCAAATTTTTTTTTTCAAAAGTGCATAATTTTTAAATGTGGAATTAAAGTATAGGCCAAATAATGAAGACAACGGGCTCTGGATTCAAAATCGGTTCAGTTTTGGCAAAGTTATGGCAGTTTGAAGATCTGGAAAGGTTATTGAGAGGTGATTTATATGGTACTTTTCAGTGGCTGGGTACTTGACAAGCCAAAAATGTTCAAATTTTTTTTTTCAAAAGTGCATAATTTTTAAATGTGGAATTAAAGTATAGGCCAAATAATGAAGACAACGGGCTCTGGATTCAAAATCGGTTCAGTTTTGGCAAAGTTATGGCAGTTTGAAGATCTGGAAAGGTTATTGAGAGGTGATTTATATGGTACTTTTCAGTGGCTGGGTACTTGACAAGCCAAAAATGTTCAAATTTTTTTTTTCAAAAGTGCATAATTTTTAAATGTGGAATTAAAGTATAGGCCAAATAATGAAGACAACGGGCTCTGGATTCAAAATCGGTTCAGTTTTGGCAAAGTTATGGCAGTTTGAAGATCTGGAAAGGTTATTGAGAGGTGATTTATATGGTACTTTTCAGTGGCTGGGTACTTGACAAGCCAAAAATGTTCAAATTTTTTTTTTCAAAAGTGCATAATTTTTAAATGTGGAATTAAAGTATAGGCCAAATAATGAAGACAACGGGCTCTGGATTCAAAATCGGTTCAGTTTTGGCAAAGTTATGGCAGTTTGAAGATCTGGAAAGGTTATTGAGAGGTGATTTATATGGTACTTTTCAGTGGCTGGGTACTTGACAAGCCAAAAATGTTCAAATTTTTTTTTTCAAAAGTGCATAATTTTTAAATGTGGAATTAAAGTATAGGCCAAATAATGAAGACAACGGGCTCTGGATTCAAAATCGGTTCAGTTTTGGCAAAGTTATGGCAGTTTGAAGATCTGGAAAGGTTATTGAGAGGTGATTTATATGGTACTTTTCAGTGGCTGGGTACTTGACAAGCCAAAAATGTTCAAATTTTTTTTTTCAAAAGTGCATAATTTTTAAATGTGGAATTAAAGTATAGGCCAAATAATGAAGACAACGGGCTCTGGATTCAAAATCGGTTCAGTTTTGGCAAAGTTATGGCAGTTTGAAGATCTGGAAAGGTTATTGAGAGGTGATTTATATGGTACTTTTCAGTGGCTGGGTACTTGACAAGCCAAAAATGTTCAAATTTTTTTTTTCAAAAGTGCATAATTTTTAAATGTGGAATTAAAGTATAGGCCAAATAATGAAGACAACGGGCTCTGGATTCAAAATCGGTTCAGTTTTGGCAAAGTTATGGCAGTTTGAAGATCTGGAAAGGTTATTGAGAGGTGATTTATATGGTACTTTTCAGTGGCTGGGTACTTGACAAGCCAAAAATGTTCAAATTTTTTTTTTCAAAAGTGCATAATTTTTAAATGTGGAATTAAAGTATAGGCCAAATAATGAAGACAACGGGCTCTGGATTCAAAATCGGTTCAGTTTTGGCAAAGTTATGGCAGTTTGAAGATCTGGAAAGGTTATTGAGAGGTGATTTATATGGTACTTTTCAGTGGCTGGGTACTTAACAAGCCAAAAATGTTCAAATTTTTTTTTTCAAAAGTGCATAATTTTTAAATGTGGAATTAAAGTATAGGCCAAATAATGAAGACAACGGGCTCTGGATTCAAAATCGGTTCAGTTTTGGCAAAGTTATGGCAGTTTGAAGATCTGGAAAGGTTATTGAGAGGTGATTTATATGGTACTTTTCAGTGGCTGGGTACTTGACAAGCCAAAAATGTTCAAATTTTTTTTTTCAAAAGTGCATAATTTTTAAATGTGGAATTAAAGTATAGGCCAAATAATGAAGACAACGGGCTCTGGATTCAAAATCGGTTCAGTTTTGGCAAAGTTATGGCAGTTTGAAGATCTGGAAAGGTTATTGAGAGGTGATTTATATGGTACTTTTCAGTGGCTGGGTACTTAACAAGCCAAAAATGTTCAAATTTTTTTTTTCAAAAGTGCATAATTTTTAAATGTGGAATTAAAGTATAG
The DNA here is from genome assembly GCA_035045305.1 of Drosophila maculinotata. Taxonomy (NCBI): domain Eukaryota; kingdom Metazoa; phylum Arthropoda; class Insecta; order Diptera; family Drosophilidae; genus Drosophila; species Drosophila maculinotata. Next base: position 3,207,076 of record JAWNPD010000649.1, on the reverse strand, counting down.
GCCAAATAATGAAGACAACGGGCTCTGGATTCAAAATCGGTTCAGTTTTGGCAAAGTTATGGCAGTTTGAAGATCTGGAAAGGTTATTGAGAGGTGATTTATATGGTACTTTTCAGTGGCTGGGTACTTGACAAGCCAAAAATGTTCAAATTTTTTTTTTCAAAAGTGCATAATTTTTAAATGTGGAATTAAAGTATAGGCCAAATAATGAAGACAACGGGCTCTGGATTCAAAATCGGTTCAGTTTTGGCAAAGTTATGGCAGTTTGAAGATCTGGAAAGGTTATTGAGAGGTGATTTATATGGTACTTTTCAGTGGCTGGGTACTTGACAAGCCAAAAATGTTCAAATTTTTTTTTTCAAAAGTGCATAATTTTTAAATGTGGAATTAAAGTATAGGCCAAATAATGAAGACAACGGGCTCTGGATTCAAAATCGGTTCAGTTTTGGCAAAGTTATGGCAGTTTGAAGATCTGGAAAGGTTATTGAGAGGTGATTTATATGGTACTTTTCAGTGGCTGGGTACTTGACAAGCCAAAAATGTTCAAATTTTTTTTTTCAAAAGTGCATAATTTTTAAATGTGGAATTAAAGTATAGGCCAAATAATGAAGACAACGGGCTCTGGATTCAAAATCGGTTCAGTTTTGGCAAAGTTATGGCAGTTTGAAGATCTGGAAAGGTTATTGAGAGGTGATTTATATGGTACTTTTCAGTGGCTGGGTACTTGACAAGCCAAAAATGTTCAAATTTTTTTTTTCAAAAGTGCATAATTTTTAAATGTGGAATTAAAGTATAGGCCAAATAATGAAGACAACGGGCTCTGGATTCAAAATCGGTTCAGTTTTGGCAAAGTTATGGCAGTTTGAAGATCTGGAAAGGTTATTGAGAGGTGATTTATATGGTACTTTTCAGTGGCTGGGTACTTGACAAGCCAAAAATGTTCAAATTTTTTTTTTCAAAAGTGCATAATTTTTAAATGTGGAATTAAAGTATAGGCCAAATAATGAAGACAACGGGCTCTGGATTCAAAATCGGTTCAGTTTTGGCAAAGTTATGGCAGTTTGAAGATCTGGAAAGGTTATTGAGAGGTGATTTATATGGTACTTTTCAGTGGCTGGGTACTTGACAAGCCAAAAATGTTCAAATTTTTTTTTTCAAAAGTGCATAATTTTTAAATGTGGAATTAAAGTATAGGCCAAATAATGAAGACAACGGGCTCTGGATTCAAAATCGGTTCAGTTTTGGCAAAGTTATGGCAGTTTGAAGATCTGGAAAGGTTATTGAGAGGTGATTTATATGGTACTTTTCAGTGGCTGGGTACTTGACAAGCCAAAAATGTTCAAATTTTTTTTTTCAAAAGTGCATAATTTTTAAATGTGGAATTAAAGTATAGGCCAAATAATGAAGACAACGGGCTCTGGATTCAAAATCGGTTCAGTTTTGGCAAAGTTATGGCAGTTTGAAGATCTGGAAAGGTTATTGAGAGGTGATTTATATGGTACTTTTCAGTGGCTGGGTACTTGACAAGCCAAAAATGTTCAAATTTTTTTTTTCAAAAGTGCATAATTTTTAAATGTGGAATTAAAGTATAGGCCAAATAATGAAGACAACGGGCTCTGGATTCAAAATCGGTTCAGTTTTGGCAAAGTTATGGCAGTTTGAAGATCTGGAAAGGTTATTGAGAGGTGATTTATATGGTACTTTTCAGTGGCTGGGTACTTGACAAGCCAAAAATGTTCAAATTTTTTTTTTCAAAAGTGCATAATTTTTAAATGTGGAATTAAAGTATAGGCCAAATAATGAAGACAACGGGCTCTGGATTCAAAATCGGTTCAGTTTTGGCAAAGTTATGGCAGTTTGAAGATCTGGAAAGGTTATTGAGAGGTGATTTATATGGTACTTTTCAGTGGCTGGGTACTTGACAAGCCAAAAATGTTCAAATTTTTTTTTTCAAAAGTGCATAATTTTTAAATGTGGAATTAAAGTATAGGCCAAATAATGAAGACAACGGGCTCTGGATTCAAAATCGGTTCAGTTTTGGCAAAGTTATGGCAGTTTGAAGATCTGGAAAGGTTATTGAGAGGTGATTTATATGGTACTTTTCAGTGGCTGGGTACTTGACAAGCCAAAAATGTTCAAATTTTTTTTTTCAAAAGTGCATAATTTTTAAATGTGGAATTAAAGTATAGGCCAAATAATGAAGACAACGGGCTCTGGATTCAAAATCGGTTCAGTTTTGGCAAAGTTATGGCAGTTTGAAGATCTGGAAAGGTTATTGAGAGGTGATTTATATGGTACTTTTCAGTGGCTGGGTACTTAACAAGCCAAAAATGTTCAAATTTTTTTTTTCAAAAGTGCATAATTTTTAAATGTGGAATTAAAGTATAGGCCAAATAATGAAGACAACGGGCTCTGGATTCAAAATCGGTTCAGTTTTGGCAAAGTTATGGCAGTTTGAAGATCTGGAAAGGTTATTGAGAGGTGATTTATATGGTACTTTTCAGTGGCTGGGTACTTGACAAGCCAAAAATGTTCAAATTTTTTTTTTCAAAAGTGCATAATTTTTAAATGTGGAATTAAAGTATAGGCCAAATAATGAAGACAACGGGCTCTGGATTCAAAATCGGTTCAGTTTTGGCAAAGTTATGGCAGTTTGAAGATCTGGAAAGGTTATTGAGAGGTGATTTATATGGTACTTTTCAGTGGCTGGGTACTTGACAAGCCAAAAATGTTCAAATTTTTTTTTTCAAAAGTGCATAATTTTTAAATGTGGAATTAAAGTATAGGCCAAATAATGAAGACAACGGGCTCTGGATTCAAAATCGGTTCAGTTTTGGCAAAGTTATGGCAGTTTGAAGATCTGGAAAGGTTATTGAGAGGTGATTTATATGGTACTTTTCAGTGGCTGGGTACTTGACAAGCCAAAAATGTTCAAATTTTTTTTTTCAAAAGTGCATAATTTTTAAATGTGGAATTAAAGTATAGGCCAAATAATGAAGACAACGGGCTCTGGATTCAAAATCGGTTCAGTTTTGGCAAAGTTATGGCAGTTTGAAGATCTGGAAAGGTTATTGAGAGGTGATTTATATGGTACTTTTCAGTGGCTGGGTACTTGACAAGCCAAAAATGTTCAAATTTTTTTTTTCAAAAGTGCATAATTTTTAAATGTGGAATTAAAGTATAGGCCAAATAATGAAGACAACGGGCTCTGGATTCAAAATCGGTTCAGTTTTGGCAAAGTTATGGCAGTTTGAAGATCTGGAAAGGTTATTGAGAGGTGATTTATATGGTACTTTTCAGTGGCTGGGTACTTGACAAGCCAAAAATGTTCAAATTTTTTTTTTCAAAAGTGCATAATTTTTAAATGTGGAATTAAAGTATAGGCCAAATAATGAAGACAACGGGCTCTGGATTCAAAATCGGTTCAGTTTTGGCAAAGTTATGGCAGTTTGAAGATCTGGAAAGGTTATTGAGAGGTGATTTATATGGTACTTTTCAGTGGCTGGGTACTTGACAAGCCAAAAATGTTCAAATTTTTTTTTTCAAAAGTGCATAATTTTTAAATGTGGAATTAAAGTATAGGCCAAATAATGAAGACAACGGGCTCTGGATTCAAAATCGGTTCAGTTTTGGCAAAGTTATGGCAGTTTGAAGATCTGGAAAGGTTATTGAGAGGTGATTTATATGGTACTTTTCAGTGGCTGGGTACTTAACAAGCCAAAAATGTTCAAATTTTTTTTTTCAAAAGTGCATAATTTTTAAATGTGGAATTAAAGTATAGGCCAAATAATGAAGACAACGGGCTCTGGATTCAAAATCGGTTCAGTTTTGGCAAAGTTATGGCAGTTTGAAGATCTGGAAAGGTTATTGAGAGGTGATTTATATGGTACTTTTCAGTGGCTGGGTACTTGACAAGCCAAAAATGTTCAAATTTTTTTTTTCAAAAGTGCATAATTTTTAAATGTGGAATTAAAGTATAGGCCAAATAATGAAGACAACGGGCTCTGGATTCAAAATCGGTTCAGTTTTGGCAAAGTTATGGCAGTTTGAAGATCTGGAAAGGTTATTGAGAGGTGATTTATATGGTACTTTTCAGTGGCTGGGTACTTGACAAGCCAAAAATGTTCAAATTTTTTTTTTCAAAAGTGCATAATTTTTAAATGTGGAATTAAAGTATAGGCCAAATAATGAAGACAACGGGCTCTGGATTCAAAATCGGTTCAGTTTTGGCAAAGTTATGGCAGTTTGAAGATCTGGAAAGGTTATTGAGAGGTGATTTATATGGTACTTTTCAGTGGCTGGGTACTTGACAAGCCAAAAATGTTCAAATTTTTTTTTTCAAAAGTGCATAATTTTTAAATGTGGAATTAAAGTATAGGCCAAATAATGAAGACAACGGGCTCTGGATTCAAAATCGGTTCAGTTTTGGCAAAGTTATGGCAGTTTGAAGATCTGGAAAGGTTATTGAGAGGTGATTTATATGGTACTTTTCAGTGGCTGGGTACTTGACAAGCCAAAAATGTTCAAATTTTTTTTTTCAAAAGTGCATAATTTTTAAATGTGGAATTAAAGTATAGGCCAAATAATGAAGACAACGGGCTCTGGATTCAAAATCGGTTCAGTTTTGGCAAAGTTATGGCAGTTTGAAGATCTGGAAAGGTTATTGAGAGGTGATTTATATGGTACTTTTCAGTGGCTGGGTACTTGACAAGCCAAAAATGTTCAAATTTTTTTTTTCAAAAGTGCATAATTTTTAAATGTGGAATTAAAGTATAGGCCAAATAATGAAGACAACGGGCTCTGGATTCAAAATCGGTTCAGTTTTGGCAAAGTTATGGCAGTTTGAAGATCTGGAAAGGTTATTGAGAGGTGATTTATATGGTACTTTTCAGTGGCTGGGTACTTGACAAGCCAAAAATGTTCAAATTTTTTTTTTCAAAAGTGCATAATTTTTAAATGTGGAATTAAAGTATAGGCCAAATAATGAAGACAACGGGCTCTGGATTCAAAATCGGTTCAGTTTTGGCAAAGTTATGGCAGTTTGAAGATCTGGAAAGGTTATTGAGAGGTGATTTATATGGTACTTTTCAGTGGCTGGGTACTTGACAAGCCAAAAATGTTCAAATTTTTTTTTTCAAAAGTGCATAATTTTTAAATGTGGAATTAAAGTATAGGCCAAATAATGAAGACAACGGGCTCTGGATTCAAAATCGGTTCAGTTTTGGCAAAGTTATGGCAGTTTGAAGATCTGGAAAGGTTATTGAGAGGTGATTTATATGGTACTTTTCAGTGGCTGGGTACTTGACAAGCCAAAAATGTTCAAATTTTTTTTTTCAAAAGTGCATAATTTTTAAATGTGGAATTAAAGTATAGGCCAAATAATGAAGACAACGGGCTCTGGATTCAAAATCGGTTCAGTTTTGGCAAAGTTATGGCAGTTTGAAGATCTGGAAAGGTTATTGAGAGGTGATTTATATGGTACTTTTCAGTGGCTGGGTACTTGACAAGCCAAAAATGTTCAAATTTTTTTTTTCAAAAGTGCATAATTTTTAAATGTGGAATTAAAGTATAGGCCAAATAATGAAGACAACGGGCTCTGGATTCAAAATCGGTTCAGTTTTGGCAAAGTTATGGCAGTTTGAAGATCTGGAAAGGTTATTGAGAGGTGATTTATATGGTACTTTTCAGTGGCTGGGTACTTGACAAGCCAAAAATGTTCAAATTTTTTTTTTCAAAAGTGCATAATTTTTAAATGTGGAATTAAAGTATAGGCCAAATAATGAAGACAACGGGCTCTGGATTCAAAATCGGTTCAGTTTTGGCAAAGTTATGGCAGTTTGAAGATCTGGAAAGGTTATTGAGAGGTGATTTATATGGTACTTTTCAGTGGCTGGGTACTTGACAAGCCAAAAATGTTCAAATTTTTTTTTTCAAAAGTGCATAATTTTTAAATGTGGAATTAAAGTATAGGCCAAATAATGAAGACAACGGGCTCTGGATTCAAAATCGGTTCAGTTTTGGCAAAGTTATGGCAGTTTGAAGATCTGGAAAGGTTATTGAGAGGTGATTTATATGGTACTTTTCAGTGGCTGGGTACTTGACAAGCCAAAAATGTTCAAATTTTTTTTTTCAAAAGTGCATAATTTTTAAATGTGGAATTAAAGTATAGGCCAAATAATGAAGACAACGGGCTCTGGATTCAAAATCGGTTCAGTTTTGGCAAAGTTATGGCAGTTTGAAGATCTGGAAAGGTTATTGAGAGGTGATTTATATGGTACTTTTCAGTGGCTGGGTACTTGACAAGCCAAAAATGTTCAAATTTTTTTTTTCAAAAGTGCATAATTTTTAAATGTGGAATTAAAGTATAGGCCAAATAATGAAGACAACGGGCTCTGGATTCAAAATCGGTTCAGTTTTGGCAAAGTTATGGCAGTTTGAAGATCTGGAAAGGTTATTGAGAGGTGATTTATATGGTACTTTTCAGTGGCTGGGTACTTGACAAGCCAAAAATGTTCAAATTTTTTTTTTCAAAAGTGCATAATTTTTAAATGTGGAATTAAAGTATAGGCCAAATAATGAAGACAACGGGCTCTGGATTCAAAATCGGTTCAGTTTTGGCAAAGTTATGGCAGTTTGAAGATCTGGAAAGGTTATTGAGAGGTGATTTATATGGTACTTTTCAGTGGCTGGGTACTTGACAAGCCAAAAATGTTCAAATTTTTTTTTTCAAAAGTGCATAATTTTTAAATGTGGAATTAAAGTATAGGCCAAATAATGAAGACAACGGGCTCTGGATTCAAAATCGGTTCAGTTTTGGCAAAGTTATGGCAGTTTGAAGATCTGGAAAGGTTATTGAGAGGTGATTTATATGGTACTTTTCAGTGGCTGGGTACTTGACAAGCCAAAAATGTTCAAATTTTTTTTTTCAAAAGTGCATAATTTTTAAATGTGGAATTAAAGTATAGGCCAAATAATGAAGACAACGGGCTCTGGATTCAAAATCGGTTCAGTTTTGGCAAAGTTATGGCAGTTTGAAGATCTGGAAAGGTTATTGAGAGGTGATTTATATGGTACTTTTCAGTGGCTGGGTACTTGACAAGCCAAAAATGTTCAAATTTTTTTTTTCAAAAGTGCATAATTTTTAAATGTGGAATTAAAGTATAGGCCAAATAATGAAGACAACGGGCTCTGGATTCAAAATCGGTTCAGTTTTGGCAAAGTTATGGCAGTTTGAAGATCTGGAAAGGTTATTGAGAGGTGATTTATATGGTACTTTTCAGTGGCTGGGTACTTGACAAGCCAAAAATGTTCAAATTTTTTTTTTCAAAAGTGCATAATTTTTAAATGTGGAATTAAAGTATAGGCCAAATAATGAAGACAACGGGCTCTGGATTCAAAATCGGTTCAGTTTTGGCAAAGTTATGGCAGTTTGAAGATCTGGAAAGGTTATTGAGAGGTGATTTATATGGTACTTTTCAGTGGCTGGGTACTTGACAAGCCAAAAATGTTCAAATTTTTTTTTTCAAAAGTGCATAATTTTTAAATGTGGAATTAAAGTATAGGCCAAATAATGAAGACAACGGGCTCTGGATTCAAAATCGGTTCAGTTTTGGCAAAGTTATGGCAGTTTGAAGATCTGGAAAGGTTATTGAGAGGTGATTTATATGGTACTTTTCAGTGGCTGGGTACTTGACAAGCCAAAAATGTTCAAATTTTTTTTTTCAAAAGTGCATAATTTTTAAATGTGGAATTAAAGTATAGGCCAAATAATGAAGACAACGGGCTCTGGATTCAAAATCGGTTCAGTTTTGGCAAAGTTATGGCAGTTTGAAGATCTGGAAAGGTTATTGAGAGGTGATTTATATGGTACTTTTCAGTGGCTGGGTACTTGACAAGCCAAAAATGTTCAAATTTTTTTTTTCAAAAGTGCATAATTTTTAAATGTGGAATTAAAGTATAGGCCAAATAATGAAGACAACGGGCTCTGGATTCAAAATCGGTTCAGTTTTGGCAAAGTTATGGCAGTTTGAAGATCTGGAAAGGTTATTGAGAGGTGATTTATATGGTACTTTTCAGTGGCTGGGTACTTGACAAGCCAAAAATGTTCAAATTTTTTTTTTCAAAAGTGCATAATTTTTAAATGTGGAATTAAAGTATAGGCCAAATAATGAAGACAACGGGCTCTGGATTCAAAATCGGTTCAGTTTTGGCAAAGTTATGGCAGTTTGAAGATCTGGAAAGGTTATTGAGAGGTGATTTATATGGTACTTTTCAGTGGCTGGGTACTTAACAAGCCAAAAATGTTCAAATTTTTTTTTTCAAAAGTGCATAATTTTTAAATGTGGAATTAAAGTATAGGCCAAATAATGAAGACAACGGGCTCTGGATTCAAAATCGGTTCAGTTTTGGCAAAGTTATGGCAGTTTGAAGATCTGGAAAGGTTATTGAGAGGTGATTTATATGGTACTTTTCAGTGGCTGGGTACTTGACAAGCCAAAAATGTTCAAATTTTTTTTTTCAAAAGTGCATAATTTTTAAATGTGGAATTAAAGTATAGGCCAAATAATGAAGACAACGGGCTCTGGATTCAAAATCGGTTCAGTTTTGGCAAAGTTATGGCAGTTTGAAGATCTGGAAAGGTTATTGAGAGGTGATTTATATGGTACTTTTCAGTGGCTGGGTACTTGACAAGCCAAAAATGTTCAAATTTTTTTTTTCAAAAGTGCATAATTTTTAAATGTGGAATTAAAGTATAGGCCAAATAATGAAGACAACGGGCTCTGGATTCAAAATCGGTTCAGTTTTGGCAAAGTTATGGCAGTTTGAAGATCTGGAAAGGTTATTGAGAGGTGATTTATATGGTACTTTTCAGTGGCTGGGTACTTGACAAGCCAAAAATGTTCAAATTTTTTTTTTCAAAAGTGCATAATTTTTAAATGTGGAATTAAAGTATAGGCCAAATAATGAAGACAACGGGCTCTGGATTCAAAATCGGTTCAGTTTTGGCAAAGTTATGGCAGTTTGAAGATCTGGAAAGGTTATTGAGAGGTGATTTATATGGTACTTTTCAGTGGCTGGGTACTTGACAAGCCAAAAATGTTCAAATTTTTTTTTTCAAAAGTGCATAATTTTTAAATGTGGAATTAAAGTATAGGCCAAATAATGAAGACAACGGGCTCTGGATTCAAAATCGGTTCAGTTTTGGCAAAGTTATGGCAGTTTGAAGATCTGGAAAGGTTATTGAGAGGTGATTTATATGGTACTTTTCAGTGGCTGGGTACTTGACAAGCCAAAAATGTTCAAATTTTTTTTTTCAAAAGTGCATAATTTTTAAATGTGGAATTAAAGTATAGGCCAAATAATGAAGACAACGGGCTCTGGATTCAAAATCGGTTCAGTTTTGGCAAAGTTATGGCAGTTTGAAGATCTGGAAAGGTTATTGAGAGGTGATTTATATGGTACTTTTCAGTGGCTGGGTACTTGACAAGCCAAAAATGTTCAAATTTTTTTTTTCAAAAGTGCATAATTTTTAAATGTGGAATTAAAGTATAGGCCAAATAATGAAGACAACGGGCTCTGGATTCAAAATCGGTTCAGTTTTGGCAAAGTTATGGCAGTTTGAAGATCTGGAAAGGTTATTGAGAGGTGATTTATATGGTACTTTTCAGTGGCTGGGTACTTGACAAGCCAAAAATGTTCAAATTTTTTTTTTCAAAAGTGCATAATTTTTAAATGTGGAATTAAAGTATAGGCCAAATAATGACGACAACGGGCTTTGGATTGAAAATCGGTTCAGTTTTGGCAAAGTTATGGCAGTTTGAAGATCTGGAAAGGTTATTGAGAGGTGATTTATATGGTACTTTTCAGTGGCTGGGTACTTGACAAGCCAAAAATGTTCAAATTTTTTTTTTCAAAAGTGCATAATTTTTAAATGTGGAATTAAAGTATAGGCCAAATAATGACGACAACGGGCTTTGGATTGAAAATCGGTTCAGTTTTGGCAAAGTTATGGCAGTTTGAAGATCTGGAAAGGTTATTGAGAGGTGATTTATATGGTACTTTTCAGTGGCTGGGTACTTGACAAGCCAAAAATGTTCAAATTTTTTTTTTCAAAAGTGCATAATTTTTAAATGTGGAATTAAAGTATAGGCCAAATAATGAAGACAACGGGCTCTGGATTCAAAATCGGTTCAGTTTTGGCAAAGTTATGGCAGTTTGAAGATCTGGAAAGGTTATTGAGAGGTGATTTATATGGTACTTTTCAGTGGCTGGGTACTTGACAAGCCAAAAATGTTCAAATTTTTTTTTTCAAAAGTGCATAATTTTTAAATGTGGAATTAAAGTATAGGCCAAATAATGAAGACAACGGGCTCTGGATTCAAAATCGGTTCAGTTTTGGCAAAGTTATGGCAGTTTGAAGATCTGGAAAGGTTATTGAGAGGTGATTTATATGGTACTTTTCAGTGGCTGGGTACTTGACAAGCCAAAAATGTTCAAATTTTTTTTTTCAAAAGTGCATAATTTTTAAATGTGGAATTAAAGTATAGGCCAAATAATGAAGACAACGGGCTCTGGATTCAAAATCGGTTCAGTTTTGGCAAAGTTATGGCAGTTTGAAGATCTGGAAAGGTTATTGAGAGGTGATTTATATGGTACTTTTCAGTGGCTGGGTACTTGACAAGCCAAAAATGTTCAAATTTTTTTTTTCAAAAGTGCATAATTTTTAAATGTGGAATTAAAGTATAGGCCAAATAATGAAGACAACGGGCTCTGGATTCAAAATCGGTTCAGTTTTGGCAAAGTTATGGCAGTTTGAAGATCTGGAAAGGTTATTGAGAGGTGATTTATATGGTACTTTTCAGTGGCTGGGTACTTGACAAGCCAAAAATGTTCAAATTTTTTTTTTCAAAAGTGCATAATTTTTAAATGTGGAATTAAAGTATAGGCCAAATAATTTTTTTTCAAAAGTGCATAATTTTTAAATGTGGAATTAAAGTATAGGCCAAATAATGAAGACAACGGGCTCTGGATTCAAAATCGGTTCAGTTTTGGCAAAGTTATGGCAGTTTGAAGATCTGGAAAGGTTATTGAGAGGTGATTTATATGGTACTTTTCAGTGGCTGGGTACTTGACAAGCCAAAAATGTTCAAATTTTTTTTTTCAAAAGTGCATAATTTTTAAATGTGGAATTAAAGTATAGGCCAAATAATGAAGACAACGGGCTCTGGATTCAAAATCGGTTCAGTTTTGGCAAAGTTATGGCAGTTTGAAGATCTGGAAAGGTTATTGAGAGGTGATTTATATGGTACTTTTCAGTGGCTGGGTACTTGACAAGCCAAAAATGTTCAAATTTTTTTTTTCAAAAGTGCATAATTTTTAAATGTGGAATTAAAGTATAGGCCAAATAATGAAGACAACGGGCTCTGGATTCAAAATCGGTTCAGTTTTGGCAAAGTTATGGCAGTTTGAAGATCTGGAAAGGTTATTGAGAGGTGATTTATATGGTACTTTTCAGTGGCTGGGTACTTGACAAGCCAAAAATGTTCAAATTTTTTTTTTCAAAAGTGCATAATTTTTAAATGTGGAATTAAAGTATAGGCCAAATAATGAAGACAACGGGCTCTGGATTCAAAATCGGTTCAGTTTTGGCAAAGTTATGGCAGTTTGAAGATCTGGAAAGGTTATTGAGAGGTGATTTATATGGTACTTTTCAGTGGCTGGGTACTTGACAAGCCAAAAATGTTCAAATTTTTTTTTTCAAAAGTGCATAATTTTTAAATGTGGAATTAAAGTATAGGCCAAATAATGAAGACAACGGGCTCTGGATTCAAAATCGGTTCAGTTTTGGCAAAGTTATGGCAGTTTGAAGATCTGGAAAGGTTATTGAGAGGTGATTTATATGGTACTTTTCAGTGGCTGGGTACTTGACAAGCCAAAAATGTTCAAATTTTTTTTTTCAAAAGTGCATAATTTTTAAATGTGGAATTAAAGTATAGGCCAAATAATGAAGACAACGGGCTCTGGATTGAAAATCGGTTCAGTTTTGGCAAAGTTATGGCAGTTTGAAGATCTGGAAAGGTTATTGAGAGGTGATTTATATGGTACTTTTCAGTGGCTGGGTACTTGACAAGCCAAAAATGTTCAAATTTTTTTTTTCAAAAGTGCATAATTTTTAAATGTGGAATTAAAGTATAGGCCAAATAATGAAGACAACGGGCTCTGGATTCAAAATCGGTTCAGTTTTGGCAAAGTTATGGCAGTTTGAAGATCTGGAAAGGTTATTGAGAGGTGATTTATATGGTACTTTTCAGTGGCTGGGTACTTGACAAGCCAAAAATGTTCAAATTTTTTTTTTCAAAAGTGCATAATTTTTAAATGTGGAATTAAAGTATAGGCCAAATAATGAAGACAACGGGCTCTGGATTCAAAATCGGTTCAGTTTTGGCAAAGTTATGGCAGTTTGAAGATCTGGAAAGGTTATTGAGAGGTGATTTATATGGTACTTTTCAGTGGCTGGGTACTTGACAAGCCAAAAATGTTCAAATTTTTTTTTTCAAAAGTGCATAATTTTTAAATGTGGAATTAAAGTATAGGCCAAATAATGAAGACAACGGGCTCTGGATTCAAAATCGGTTCAGTTTTGGCAAAGTTATGGCAGTTTGAAGATCTGGAAAGGTTATTGAGAGGTGATTTATATGGTACTTTTCAGTGGCTGGGTACTTGACAAGCCAAAAATGTTCAAATTTTTTTTTTCAAAAGTGCATAATTTTTAAATGTGGAATTAAAGTATAGGCCAAATAATGAAGACAACGGGCTCTGGATTCAAAATCGGTTCAGTTTTGGCAAAGTTATGGCAGTTTGAAGATCTGGAAAGGTTATTGAGAGGTGATTTATATGGTACTTTTCAGTGGCTGGGTACTTGACAAGCCAAAAATGTTCAAATTTTTTTTTTCAAAAGTGCATAATTTTTAAATGTGGAATTAAAGTATAGGCCAAATAATGACGACAACGGGCTCTGGATTGAAAATCGGTTCAGTTTTGGCAAAGTTATGGCAGTTTGAAGATCTGGAAAGGTTATTGAGAGGTGATTTATATGGTACTTTTCAGTGGCTGGGTACTTGACAAGCCAAAAATGTTCAAATTTTTTTTTTCAAAAGTGCATAATTTTTAAATGTGGAATTAAAGTATAGGCCAAATAATGAAGACAACGGGCTCTGGATTCAAAATCGGTTCAGTTTTGGCAAAGTTATGGCAGTTTGAAGATCTGGAAAGGTTATTGAGAGGTGATTTATATGGTACTTTTCAGTGGCTGGGTACTTGACAAGCCAAAAATGTTCAAATTTTTTTTTTCAAAAGTGCATAATTTTTAAATGTGGAATTAAAGTATAGGCCAAATAATGAAGACAACGGGCTCTGGATTCAAAATCGGTTCAGTTTTGGCAAAGTTATGGCAGTTTGAAGATCTGGAAAGGTTATTGAGAGGTGATTTATATGGTACTTTTCAGTGGCTGGGTACTTGACAAGCCAAAAATGTTCAAATTTTTTTTTTCAAAAGTGCATAATTTTTAAATGTGGAATTAAAGTATAGGCCAAATAATGAAGACAACGGGCTCTGGATTCAAAATCGGTTCAGTTTTGGCAAAGTTATGGCAGTTTGAAGATCTGGAAAGGTTATTGAGAGGTGATTTATATGGTACTTTTCAGTGGCTGGGTACTTGACAAGCCAAAAATGTTCAAATTTTTTTTTTCAAAAGTGCATAATTTTTAAATGTGGAATTAAAGTATAGGCCAAATAATGAAGACAACGGGCTCTGGATTCAAAATCGGTTCAGTTTTGGCAAAGTTATGGCAGTTTGAAGATCTGGAAAGGTTATTGAGAGGTGATTTATATGGTACTTTTCAGTGGCTGGGTACTTGACAAGCCAAAAATGTTCAAATTTTTTTTTTCAAAAGTGCATAATTTTTAAATGTGGAATTAAAGTATAGGCCAAATAATGAAGACAACGGGCTCTGGATTGAAAATCGGTTCAGTTTTGGCAAAGTTATGGCAGTTTGAAGATCTGGAAAGGTTATTGAGAGGTGATTTATATGGTACTTTTCAGTGGCTGGGTACTTGACAAGCCAAAAATGTTCAAATTTTTTTTTTCAAAAGTGCATAATTTTTAAATGTGGAATTAAAGTATAGGCCAAATAATGAAGACAACGGGCTCTGGATTCAAAATCGGTTCAGTTTTGGCAAAGTTATGGCAGTTTGAAGATCTGGAAAGGTTATTGAGAGGTGATTTATATGGTACTTTTCAGTGGCTGGGTACTTGACAAGCCAAAAATGTTCAAATTTTTTTTTTCAAAAGTGCATAATTTTTAAATGTGGAATTAAAGTATAGGCCAAATAATGAAGACAACGGGCTTTGGATTGAAAATCGGTTCAGTTTTGGCAAAGTTATGGCAGTTTGAAGATCTGGAAAGGTTATTGAGAGGTGATTTATATGGTACTTTTCAGTGGCTGGGTACTTGACAAGCCAAAAATGTTCAAATTTTTTTTTTCAAAAGTGCATAATTTTTAAATGTGGAATTAAAGTATAGGCCAAATAATGAAGACAACGGGCTCTGGATTCAAAATCGGTTCAGTTTTGGCAAAGTTATGGCAGTTTGAAGATCTGGAAAGGTTATTGAGAGGTGATTTATATGGTACTTTTCAGTGGCTGGGTACTTGACAAGCCAAAAATGTTCAAATTTTTTTTTTCAAAAGTGCATAATTTTTAAATGTGGAATTAAAGTATAGGCCAAATAATGAAGACAACGGGCTCTGGATTCAAAATCGGTTCAGTTTTGGCAAAGTTATGGCAGTTTGAAGATCTGGAAAGGTTATTGAGAGGTGATTTATATGGTACTTTTCAGTGGCTGGGTACTTGACAAGCCAAAAATGTTCAAATTTTTTTTTTCAAAAGTGCATAATTTTTAAATGTGGAATTAAAGTATAGGCCAAATAATGAAGACAACGGGCTTTGGATTGATAATCGGTTCAGTTTTGGCAAAGTTATGGCAGTTTGAAGATCTGGAAAGGTTATTGAGAGGTGATTTATATGGTACTTTTCAGTGGCTGGGTACTTGACAAGCCAAAAATGTTCAAATTTTTTTTTTCAAAAGTGCATAATTTTTAAATGTGGAATTAAAGTATAGGCCAAATAATGAAGACAACGGGCTCTGGATTCAAAATCGGTTCAGTTTTGGCAAAGTTATGGCAGTTTGAAGATCTGGAAAGGTTATTGAGAGGTGATTTATATGGTACTTTTCAGTGGCTGGGTACTTGACAAGCCAAAAATGTTCAAATTTTTTTTTTCAAAAGTGCATAATTTTTAAATGTGGAATTAAAGTATAGGCCAAATAATGAAGACAACGGGCTCTGGATTCAAAATCGGTTCAGTTTTGGCAAAGTTATGGCAGTTTGAAGATCTGGAAAGGTTATTGAGAGGTGATTTATATGGTACTTTTCAGTGGCTGGGTACTTGACAAGCCAAAAATGTTCAAATTTTTTTTTCAAAAGTGCATAATTTTTAAATGTGGAATTAAAGTATAGGCCAAATAATGAAGACAACGGGCTCTGGATTCAAAATCGGTTCAGTTTTGGCAAAGTTATGGCAGTTTGAAGATCTGGAAAGGTTATTGAGAGGTGATTTATATGGTACTTTTCAGTGGCTGGGTACTTGACAAGCCAAAAATGTTCAAATTTTTTTTTTCAAAAGTGCATAATTTTTAAATGTGGAATTAAAGTATAGGCCAAATAATGACGACAACGGGCTTTGGATTGATAATCGGTTCAGTTTTGGCAAAGTTATGGCAGTTTGAAGATCTGGAAAGGTTATTGAGAGGTGATTTATATGGTACTTTTCAGTGGCTGGGTACTTGACAAGCCAAAAATGTTCAAATTTTTTTTTCAAAAGTGCATAATTTTTAAATGTGGAATTAAAGTATAGGCCAAATAATGAAGACAACGGGCTCTGGATTCAAAATCGGTTCAGTTTTGGCAAAGTTATGGCAGTTTGAAGATCTGGAAAGGTTATTGAGAGGTGATTTATATGGTACTTTTCAGTGGCTGGGTACTTGACAAGCCAAAAATGTTCAAATTTTTTTTTTCAAAAGTGCATAATTTTTAAATGTGGAATTAAAGTATAGGCCAAATAATGAAGACAACGGGCTCTGGATTCAAAATCGGTTCAGTTTTGGCAAAGTTATGGCAGTTTGAAGATCTGGAAAGGTTATTGAGAGGTGATTTATATGGTACTTTTCAGTGGCTGGGTACTTGACAAGCCAAAAATGTTCAAATTTTTTTTTTCAAAAGTGCATAATTTTTAAATGTGGAATTAAAGTATAGGCCAAATAATGAAGACAACGGGCTTTGGATTGATAATCGGTTCAGTTTTGGCAAAGTTATGGCAGTTTGAAGATCTGGAAAGGTTATTGAGAGGTGATTTATATGGTACTTTTCAGTGGCTGGGTACTTGACAAGCCAAAAATGTTCAAATTTTTTTTTTCAAAAGTGCATAATTTTTAAATGTGGAATTAAAGTATAGGCCAAATAATGAAGACAACGGGCTCTGGATTGATAATCGGTTCAGTTTTGGCAAAGTTATGGCAGTTTGAAGATCTGGAAAGGTTATTGAGAGGTGATTTATATGGTACTTTTCAGTGGCTGGGTACTTGACAAGCCAAAAATGTTCAAATTTTTTTTTTCAAAAGTGCATAATTTTTAAATGTGGAATTAAAGTATAGGCCAAATAATGAAGACAACGGGCTCTGGATTCAAAATCGGTTCAGTTTTGGCAAAGTTATGGCAGTTTGAAGATCTGGAAAGGTTATTGAGAGGTGATTTATATGGTACTTTTCAGTGGCTGGGTACTTGACAAGCCAAAAATGTTCAAATTTTTTTTTTCAAAAGTGCATAATTTTTAAATGTGGAATTAAAGTATAGGCCAAATAATGAAGACAACGGGCTCTGGATTCAAAATCGGTTCAGTTTTGGCAAAGTTATGGCAGTTTGAAGATCTGGAAAGGTTATTGAGAGGTGATTTATATGGTACTTTTCAGTGGCTGGGTACTTGACAAGCCAAAAATGTTCAAATTTTTTTTTTCAAAAGTGCATAATTTTTAAATGTGGAATTAAAGTATAGGCCAAATAATGAAGACAACGGGCTCTGGATTCAAAATCGGTTCAGTTTTGGCAAAGTTATGGCAGTTTGAAGATCTGGAAAGGTTATTGAGAGGTGATTTATATGGTACTTTTCAGTGGCTGGGTACTTGACAAGCCAAAAATGTTCAAATTTTTTTTTTCAAAAGTGCATAATTTTTAAATGTGGAATTAAAGTATAGGCCAAATAATGACGACAACGGGCTTTGGATTGATAATCGGTTCAGTTTTGGCAAAGTTATGGCAGTTTGAAGATCTGGAAAGGTTATTGAGAGGTGATTTATATGGTACTTTTCAGTGGCTGGGTACTTGACAAGCCAAAAATGTAAAATTTTTTTTTCAAAAGTGCATAATTTTTAAATGTGGAATTAAAGTATAGGCCAAATAATGAAGACAACGGGCTCTGGATTCAAAATCGGTTCAGTTTTGGCAAAGTTATGGCAGTTTGAAGATCTGGAAAGGTTATTGAGAGGTGATTTATATGGTACTTTTCAGTGGCTGGGTACTTGACAAGCCAAAAATGTTCAAATTTTTTTTTTCAAAAGTGCATAATTTTTAAATGTGGAATTAAAGTATAGGCCAAATAATGAAGACAACGGGCTTTGGATTGAAAATCGGTTCAGTTTTGGCAAAGTTATGGCAGTTTGAAGATCTGGAAAGGTTATTGAGAGGTGATTTATATGGTACTTTTCAGTGGCTGGGTACTTGACAAGCCAAAAATGTTCAAATTTTTTTTTTCAAAAGTGCATAATTTTTAAATGTGGAATTAAAGTATAGGCCAAATAATGACGACAACGGGCTTTGGATTGATAATCGGTTCAGTTTTGGCAAAGTTATGGCAGTTTGAAGATCTGGAAAGGTTATTGAGAGGTGATTTATATGGTACTTTTCAGTGGCTGGGTACTTGACAAGCCAAAAATGTTAAAATTTTTTTTTTCAAAAGTGCATAATTTTTAAATGTGGAATTAAAGTATAGGCCAAATAATGACGACAACGGGCTTTGGATTGATAATCGGTTCAGTTTTGGCAAAGTTATGGCAGTTTGAAGATCTGGAAAGGTTATTGAGAGGTGATTTATATGGTACTTTTCAGTGGCTGGGTACTTGACAAGCCAAAAATGTTCAAATTTTTTTTTTCAAAAGTGCATAATTTTTAAATGTGGAATTAAAGTATAGGCCAAATAATGAAGACAACGGGCTCTGGATTCAAAATCGGTTCAGTTTTGGCAAAGTTATGGCAGTTTGAAGATCTGGAAAGGTTATTGAGAGGTGATTTATATGGTACTTTTCAGTGGCTGGGTACTTGACAAGCCAAAAATGTTCAAATTTTTTTTTTCAAAAGTGCATAATTTTTAAATGTGGAATTAAAGTATAGGCCAAATAATGACGACAACGGGCTTTGGATTGATAATCGGTTCAGTTTTGGCAAAGTTATGGCAGTTTGAAGATCTGGAAAGGTTATTGAGAGGTGATTTATATGGTACTTTTCAGTGGCTGGGTACTTGACAAGCCAAAAATGTAAAATTTTTTTTTCAAAAGTGCATAATTTTTAAATGTGGAATTAAAGTATAGGCCAAATAATGACGACAACGGGCTTTGGATTGATAATCGGTTCAGTTTTGGCAAAGTTATGGCAGTTTGAAGATCTGGAAAGGTTATTGAGAGGTGATTTATATGGTACTTTTCAGTGGCTGGGTACTTGACAAGCCAAAAATGTTCAAATTTTTTTTTTCAAAAGTGCATAATTTTTAAATGTGGAATTAAAGTATAGGCCAAATAATGAAGACAACGGGCTCTGGATTCAAAATCGGTTCAGTTTTGGCAAAGTTATGGCAGTTTGAAGATCTGGAAAGGTTATTGAGAGGTGATTTATATGGTACTTTTCAGTGGCTGGGTACTTGACAAGCCAAAAATGTTCAAATTTTTTTTTTCAAAAGTGCATAATTTTTAAATGTGGAATTAAAGTATAGGCCAAATAATGAAGACAACGGGCTCTGGATTCAAAATCGGTTCAGTTTTGGCAAAGTTATGGCAGTTTGAAGATCTGGAAAGGTTATTGAGAGGTGATTTATATGGTACTTTTCAGTGGCTGGGTACTTGACAAGCCAAAAATGTTCAAATTTTTTTTTTCAAAAGTGCATAATTTTTAAATGTGGAATTAAAGTATAGGCCAAATAATGACGACAACGGGCTTTGGATTGATAATCGGTTCAGTTTTGGCAAAGTTATGGCAGTTTGAAGATCTGGAAAGGTTATTGAGAGGTGATTTATATGGTACTTTTCAGTGGCTGGGTACTTGACAAGCCAAAAATGTAAAATTTTTTTTTTCAAAAGTGCATAATTTTTAAATGTGGAATTAAAGTATAGGCCAAATAATGACGACAACGGGCTTTGGATTGATAATCGGTTCAGTTTTGGCAAAGTTATGGCAGTTTGAAGATCTGGAAAGGTTATTGAGAGGTGATTTATATGGTACTTTTCAGTGGCTGGGTACTTGACAAGCCAAAAATGTAAAATTTTTTTTTTCAAAAGTGCATAATTTTTAAATGTGGAATTAAAGTATAGGCCAAATAATGACGACAACGGGCTTTGGATTGATAATCGGTTCAGTTTTGGCAAAGTTATGGCAGTTTGAAGATCTGGAAAGGTTATTGAGAGGTGATTTATATGGTACTTTTCAGTGGCTGGGTACTTGACAAGCCAAAAATGTTAAATTTTTTTTTTCAAAAGTGCATAATTTTTAAATGTGGAATTAAAGTATAGGCCAAATAATGAAGACAACGGGCTCTGGATTCAAAATCGGTTCAGTTTTGGCAAAGTTATGGCAGTTTGAAGATCTGGAAAGGTTATTGAGAGGTGATTTATATGGTACTTTTCAGTGGCTGGGTACTTGACAAGCCAAAAATGTTCAAATTTTTTTTTTCAAAAGTGCATAATTTTTAAATGTGGAATTAAAGTATAGGCCAAATAATGACGACAACGGGCTTTGGATTGATAATCGGTTCAGTTTTGGCAAAGTTATGGCAGTTTGAAGATCTGGAAAGGTTATTGAGAGGTGATTTATATGGTACTTTTCAGTGGCTGGGTACTTGACAAGCCAAAAATGTTCAAATTTTTTTTTTCAAAAGTGCATAATTTTTAAATGTGGAATTAAAGTATAGGCCAAATAATGACGACAACGGGCTTTGGATTGATAATCGGTTCAGTTTTGGCAAAGTTATGGCAGTTTGAAGATCTGGAAAGGTTATTGAGAGGTGATTTATATGGTACTTTTCAGTGGCTGGGTACTTGACAAGCCAAAAATGTTCAAATTTTTTTTTTCAAAAGTGCATAATTTTTAAATGTGGAATTAAAGTATAGGCCAAATAATGACGACAACGGGCTCTGGATTGAAAATCGGTTGAGTTTTGGCAAAGTTATGGCAGTTTGAAGATCTGGAAAGGTTATTTAAAGGTGATTTATATGGTACTTTTCAGTGGCTGGGAGCCATAAAAGTTCGAAAAATAAACTTTTTCAAAAGTGCATAAACTTTAAATGTGGAATTAAAGTATAGGCCAAATAATGACGACAACGGGCTCTGGATTGAAAATCGGTTGAGTTTTGGCAAAGTTCTTTCAAGGTCATTAATATGGTACTTTTCAGTGGCTGGGAGCCATACAAGTTCGAAAAAATAAACTTTTTCAAAAGTGCATAAACTTTAAATGTGGAATAAAAGTATGGGTTAAAATTTAACCTTTTCAGTTTTCGATTAAGAGTTTTTCACTGAATTTGTTTATAGTTGTTTACACTTGGTTTTTGTATTGCTTGTGGTTTAAGTTTGGATAGTGCAGCACTCTTCGTTGAAAGAGGAGCTTTTCACGTATTAGTTTAAGCGTTTACGTCAGTTTCAAAACATTCCACAGGTGCGTATTAAAGCTTAAGGAGCTTAAGGCGAGTGCCAAAGCGAATGCCGCTAGTCGGCTCGGTCAGCTGATCGGTCGGTAGGCGGGCCAGAGATTCCCTCTGATACCCTCGGACCCACAGCGCACGACGACGCAACGGAGACGACACGCGAAGTTGCTGCACGATAACAAGAACAACAAAAACAACAAATACTAAATAACAGTTGCTCTGAAAGTCTCTGCTGATATTCTTGATATGAGCAAAAGAGTGACACAAGACGGAAGAGAGCGGCGTTTCTATGCGTGTGAGTGTGTGTTTGATTGTGTGGGTGAGATATAGTATTAATTGAGCTGTTTGCTATAATTTTCCCAGTTCTGTCAGAAATTTTTACATAGAAAATAAACTAACACAGATAATAGAAGCGTTAAAATTAGTTTGAACTTTAGACACCCTGTTAAAATAAATAATAATAACAAAGGAGCAGAGCAACAAAGGAATACATTAATTTTCTCTTTATCTCATGTTTGTAGTAATAAATAGTGAATTGTAAATTATAATTTATAAATACTGCTAGTGGGTATATCAACGGTCGTAGTAAGTTTTCAAGTATTATGCATACCCATTTTCATGCACTTCTTTTTTTAGCTATCAATATTTATTGATAAGCGCGTGAGTAATGTTTGTTTTTTAACACAAACAGCTAGTTTTAATGGTAGATAATATTCCTATGCTATTCATATTAAGTACTTACAAGGGCATACAATATTCGACTTACCCAACTGATATTCAAATTGTGTTTAAATTAAAATACACATATTTTTGTTGTTTTTACATATTAGTTATCATTTTATTTATATGTATTCCCATTTGACTTAATATACATAAATATATTTTTCATACAATTAGATTTACGTCTTTCAAGTTGCTTTGCCTGCTTTTCATCTATTCTTCTACACAATTTTCTTATAAAAGGTGATACAATACAAAATTCATATTAGGTTAGGCTTAAGAAAAGTCGCAAATAAATTTCATCTAATAAAATTAACTAGAATTTCTTATTTAGCATTAAATGAGATAACTTAAAGGTGGGGTCTAAAAACTCAGTTTGATTAATCTTAAATTATGAACAAATACATACATATGTGGACGGATATGCGCAAGTATACAAGTAAATGTGGGTTATAGGGTGAAGTCAAATGGTGAAAATGGCAAGGGAAATTATAATAAATTATAATTAAATATTTACATAAAACCAACAATTGTTTCAATCGAAAAAATGCCGTTCAACAAACAGTATTGCATTGTTTTTTCTTTTGTTTTTCGAAAATATTTATACAATGTAGATGATTTTGTAAAACTTTCGAAATCTTGAGTTTTAGTGTATGTTTGTATTCGGTATTCTGTTATTTAGGTTTATACATTTCTCGAAAACAGTAAAATCGCTCCAAAACTTGTTTCTGGTTTAGCTATTAAAGTTTGTTGCATTTTGTGTACCATATTTTTGTTGTCTGCTATCATCTATCATTTGTTTTTTGTTCTTTTTATGTATGTATGTAAATACGCGTATCTGAGCCGATTGACATTGTTTGTGTTTGCAAAACATATACGAGTATCTTTGAGTTAGTCTTAGTATTTAGCAGAATAACATCTAGCCACAAAATAAGCAATACCTAAAGCAAACATGTCTGAATCAATATCGATGCCTTGCACGCCAAATAGAAGATGAAGGTTTCTGTTGACCAAAAGTCGGCAAATTGAGATTGAGTCAAAACCCATCTCACCATCCCGAGACAATGCTGATAAACTTTGCACGCATTTGTACATAAATATATAGCGCATATAGCGCTGCTGTTCGGGCTAATCAAGCGCCGAGTGCTAAACGGTTACCAGCGCTACTTCATTGTGTACAGCAGCTCATGAAACTGGAAACAAAAATAAAGTCAAGATGTGACATGCTTTTCGAAAAAGAGATAAGTGCTCTGCTGTTGTTGTTGGAATTTCGAAAGCTCATGCTTGATAGCCTCCTCAACTAAACTGTCAGCCTAAAATTACTTGTAAGCATAGATCATAGCCAGATACTAAGTACAATGGTGGCCTGGAAATTTGAGCTGAATCGTTTTAAAATCTGAGCTTTGTCTATAAAAATGATTGCTATCATTAATTTTTGTACAGAAAATAGGACTATCAGAAATTAGAATCAGATCTGAAATGGCAAACACTGTTTGGGGGCAAGTTTAAACCCCTGATAAACTGACTCAAAGCAAATGGAAATGAAAGTATACACACATATATATATATATATATATCGATCGATAATAATTTGATGTGCATAAATAAAAAGTGTAGTGTTTTTAGCAAAATGCTGCTCTACTAATGCTCAAGTGTATGTACAATTGCATATAGTATTTTGTTATGGATTTATATTTATCGTATTTATCCATTATAATGGCTTGTTGGAAAAAGGAAGAATTCTGTGATATATCAATGCGCACATATACATTTACACACAGCATGTTTTTTTAATAAACGAGACTTATATAATTAATATGCTATACATTTATCAATCATAATTTGTAAGTTTATGGAATAATATAGTTGTTCCGTTTTTCTTTTTTATCTTCGTATTTTTTATATAGGGTTTTTTGTTTTGAGTTTGCTGAAAAAATATGTTGATCTGTTTGCCTTAATTGCTATATTACTTGGCTCTAAATATGCTGTTTTGTAAAATATACATACATATACAATATAGATATATATATTTTTATGTTCAGTTGTAGATTATAGAAAATGGCATCAGAAATAATGCTTTTTCCAATATATAAGTACTTTAGAGATTGGTGTGTTTGTTTTCTTAATTTACAGTGGAATTGTTTGTTAACTAAATCTCAAGTAGGAAGAAAAACCCAAACACAACAAATAATGGAGATCTCAAGACCCTGTCAATAGGTAATCGCAAAATGGCAAGTGTATGGCAATGATATGGTAATTATTATTTCTTTAGTAAGTACGCGTTAATGCGTAACTCCAAAACTATAAGTATATAAGTAATCCATTGATTATATTGTGTGTACTTGTGTGTTTTTGTTTGATTGCAAGGAACATAATTACAAATGAGTTAGGAGATTCTTCATTCACTCCATCACCACAGAACATAATTAACTAAAATCTAATAGATATATTTCTCATTTGTTATTCAAATTAAATCCTCTATCGATGCGAATGCAAATTACTTTCCACCCATTTGTACAGCGCTGTCTGCGATCTTGCCACCCATTCCACATTCGAGGCAACACTGCTCAGCGTCATATTCAGCACAGCCATGCCCTGACCACGCCCAAAACGGTGTACCAAGGATTTAAGCTAAAAAATAAAATCGGAATAGATTAGCATTTGATAATGTTATTATCAATTTTGGCATGTTATTAACCATATTGATACCAAGGATATTTACTCATAATTAACCAGAAGATAACTGTTAATTTTAGTTTAGTCTCTCTTACCTCATCGTAGTCAAACTTCGTTGCGCCATATTGCGTTATGGCCGATATCACTTTGGCAAAGCTAATGGTTCCGGCTCCCAGGCGCTTCTCCAGCTCAAACCATTTGGCCTGCAGGAAGCGACAGGCCATGGCGCCGCCTGTGGGCGTGCCCGCAATGGCCTTGAGCACCTGCACCACCTCCTCGGTGGGCAGCATTGTGACATGCGATAGCAAACGATTCTGCAGCCAGGCATCCTTGGTGCGACCCAGAGCACGCAGCAGCTGCATCCGCTCCACAAAGGTTTCCGACGTGCGCTGCAGCGTCACAAATCGCTCCCAGCAGTGCTGCCAATAGATGTACTCGCCGGACAATATGGAGCCCGTGTAGACCACCTGAAGAGGAGTAAATTTAGAAAACGAAAACTTTAGGAATAGCTAATGTACTTACCTCTCGCAAATTGGGCGATATGGCGGAGCCATTGTAATACAAATATTGATTCAACATATTCTTCGCCTTGGTTATGCTATCAATGTCCTCCCAAAGCACAGAAGCCAGCAGCACTTCCGGACGCATGAGTCTTAAAGGGATAAAGATATTATATAGTAATAATTGAGCATATATATTTTTAAATTCCAACTCACCTGGTAGCTACATCACCGTCATCGACCCAGCCAACCTTCTCCATAACAGTCGATATTTTCATTTTGATAAACTCGCTGAGCATGAGGAAGCACTCGGAATACTTGAGTATCCGACGCCACTTCTCCAAGTGCCGTACAGCTAATGCCATTGGACCATAATGTGTCTCACTGGGTAAATACTGAATCATATTCATTGTAATCTCACAGGGCAACAGATTCGCATGACACAAAGTAAATGCATCCGACAGCAGACCAAGACGATCCTGGAAGGAACCGGGATCAAGCAAGGTTTTTAAATATATGGAAATGAGCACAAACCTCGCTGCTGAAACGCTTGGGATTGTTGGATAACTCCTCGATGAGACCTGCCCAGTTATCATCATTGTAGACAACGCGATAGTACCCGTTCTGAATGGCATTCACTTTAATCCATTTCACATTTTCCGGCACATTGAAAGTTACTGAAATAGGGGAACAGTTTGAAGATGATTAATATAAAGACTAGCTGGTATTACCCTGGTATTTTCGATCGGATTAGAATCTAAAAAGTTAACTGCAACAGTGGTTCATATACCCCTTTGAAAAGCAAAAGTATTCAGTATTCAGGGTAAAAAATCTAATTTTGGATATATTTTTACTTCTGAAGAATACTAAGAATAATATCCACCATGGATCGAAGGATTTCGACTACAAGCAATTCTTTCCTACTCACCATCGACATTCTGCATCCAGAGCGTCTCGCTAGCATTGGTGAGGTCTGTGATGTAGGTGACCGGGAATATCCATTTTAGATGTGGCGGTATCTTGTGCTTGCTGGCTTGGGTGGGTGCCACGGTGCTGGGCATATCTGTGGCATTTACTGTGGTCTTGTTATAGTTATTTCCATCGTAGGAGTCATCGTGTATGGCCAGGAATTCGGCTGGCTTAAAGGGCCGCTGTGAAATGGAAATGGTGTTGCCCATTTTGGTAACGGTAAGCAGCGGGAATCCGGGTTGATGTGTCCAGAGTGTCATCATGTCCTTGATATTCTTCGAGCCATTCGCTTTCTTGGTGCATATGGTCCAAAGATCCGTGGGCTCTGCGGTCTTGAAGCGGTTCAGCTTGAGGAAGGTGCCCAGACAGCCGCGGAAGCGATCCTCGCCAATAGCCGTGTGCAGCATGGAGAAAATGGCAGCCGTTTTCTGCACAAAGAACTCCTCGTTGTTGCCATCGTGCCGGGTGCCGTTCATAATACTGTCCCATCCCTGAATAGCATCGATGTCCAGAGCCGCCGTTGCCATCTTCAGCAGATACATCTCGCGCAGCGGCCAGCTATCCTGGAGTGGAGCGAGTGCATGTATGCCCAGATACTGAATGAGACCCTCCCACAGCCAGACGTCCTTGAGCACCTTCCTTGAGGTAATGCCGCCAAAGAACTGACGCACCATTGCCTCAGCAATGCGTAACGCGCTGAACTGATACTGTTCCGAGGTAATCGAATTGGGATCGGTGAGGAATGAAGTTTTAAGCGTCACCAGACCCAACGAGGATATCATGTTGCGATCCAGCGAAGGTAGTGCCACAAAATCCACCTTGGTCAAGGGATAACTTATATCCAGCCAGTTCTGCAGATACTCCAAGACATCCCGCGATGTGTGCAGAATGAAGGAGGAGCGTGGGAGTAAATCTCTGGGTGCATAGAAGGTATACGACGGTGCTCTTTTTATAGATGAGCCGGTCGACTGCGATAACGAGGTCAGATTGGAGGGTTTGCCATTACCATTAATGGTCAACGGCAGCGCAGTGGTCGTCGAGCTGCTAACATTGTGCAATGGCGTCAGATTCACATTGAGCGAATGCGTCAAGGCAGTGATATTCCGCACCGGTGGATTCTTGCTCTTCATCTGCGTATAGTTGTTCAGCTGCGACGTCTTCTTGCCGCTGCCAGCGGTGGCAGGCGCAACTGTTGTGGGTATATAGGCCGCCGAGGGTTGCAGCGATTCCCGTTGAAAGTCGCTGACCACCCAGGCAACGGCATCGGCGGGCAGTGGTGGCGTCTCAATAAAATCATCGCGTAGCTAAATACATATACAAACTAATTATTATATACTTGTTGTTTTAATTAGTAAATGGTAATTTATGTAACGGTTATGGCATTGAAAAATTCATTATAAATGACCTTCGCAGACTACACATAACTTTAACAAAACTAAGCCGATTATCAATCCCGAGGCCATTTTGTTCATAATTTGGTAACTTTTTGAATTCTAAACTTAAAGGTTTTTCAACTTTTGCAAATATTTTTTTTAAAATTTATTTCAGGAATAAGCATAAGGGACTAATAATGACGACAACGGGCTCTGGATTGCAAATCGGATGAGTTTTGGCAAAGTTATGGCAGTTTGAAGATGTGGAAAGGTTCTTTCAAGGTCATTAACATGGTAAGCCATAACTTAAACTTTAACTTTACAAGCCATAAAAGTTCGAAAAATAAACTTTTTCAAAAGTAGATAAGCTTTAAATGTGGAATTAAAGTAGAAAGGTTCTTTCACAGTCATTAATAAGGTACTTTTCAGTGGCTGGGAACTTTACAAGCCAAAAAACTTAAAAAAAAAAACATTTTCAAAAGTGCATAAACTTTAAATTTGGAATGAAAGTATAGGCCAAATAATGACGACAACGGGCTCTGGATTGAAAATCGGTTGAGTTTTGACAAAGTTATTGCAAGAAAGAATTTTATTTTAAAATTTAGATTCTAGAAATTATATTTGTAATTGATTGTGGGTGTCACAATTAGTATTAAAACAATCTCGAGGCCATTTTATTCATTACTTTGCTTCTTATTTAATAATGCATATAACCCTTATTAGCATTGGAAAAGAAAAAATGTTCGAGCTTAAAATGATTTCGAGCTAACTTACCAGTCCTGTGCCCATATAGAAGCCCACATCCTCTGTGGTATGCACTATGGAATTGGAAAGACCTATGTGGAAGCGATCACGAAACACGGACACTCGAAACGGAGCACGTACGTGAGGTTCATCGAAACAGGGAAAGGCACGACGTGCACCATTGGGTCTGAAGACTGTGGCAGCTAGTAGGCTGTATGGGATAAAGGATTATTTGAGGATTGTAATGCTTTAAGCAACTTCAAGTCTTACCGTTCCCTTCCATTGAAGCTCTCATACTGATCCACATAGAAACCCTCCGGTTCGGGATTGAGCTTGGAGTACCAGCGCAAGTTTAATGTATAATTGGATTTCTTCTTCAGCTTCTCCTTAACCTCAATGTAAAATTGCTGACGTGGCGGAAACTCCAGCACTTTGACTATCTTCAAGGCATAACCCTTGGGACCAGGCGTAACCAGCGCCTGTGCAAATCAGTCAAATGCTATTAGTTAAGATAAAAGTAATTAATATCCCAAAGAGCACTCACCTTTTCGGTTACATTCAGATCCTGAATGTGCAGCACAATAAAGTTGGTTTCCTTCTCGATGAACAGATCGATGGTTACTTGACCTGCACAAAAAAGGCATTAAGCTCTGGTGTTGTGAATTATATGATGTTGGGAGCTCACCTTTTACATCGAGCGTTGTGAGATTGGGGTGTATCGTCACCATGTAGCGCATGGGTCTCGCACTGTTGGGAAGCGTCTTTTCCAGCCAGGGGAAGGGCTCCCCGTTCGTGGCAATTGGATTGAATGGCTGTGTGTTGTTTTCTTCATCCGTTTCATAGTCAGACGATGTTTTTGCCGCACACGAACAGTCTGCAAAGGTCATACACACAAATGCAACGTTGAGATACAGTGGATAGACAGGGATTTCTATACGGTTGGGGGAATTGTGGCTAAGCTCATTGATGCTTGTTGTTAATCAACTGCGTTTTACACGATTAACAAAGAGAACAAAACTTAAAACGCTAGGGGAAGCAGAGATTTTTTTTTTTTGATTTTTTAAAGGGGTGTAATAATAAAAAAGCCAGCATACAATCTGTATACTGCAGAGGAGTAAAAGAGTTTTGACTAGGTTCGCTAGCACATCTAATTAGGGTTAGACACAAACATTTTTAATAAAATTTATATAAAGTTTGAAAAATAATGGGAAGGCTTAGTTGAAGTCTGGCGCATGAATAAGAATATTGTATATGTCATTTTAGCCTTAAGATATGATATGTAGACTTTTCACAGATTTGAATACTCAATTAATTTTATTTTATGTTTCATTGCCAATTTGAGAACAATTTAGTTAATTTTTTCACTGTAGGTCGAAATATATACAAGCTACTTTCAAATGGAACAGATCCCTAAATACTATGTGAAATTTAGGTCGATGGTTTTTTGTGTATAATTTCTATACAAACTTGGATTATTAGCTAAGAGTAATAGAGTTTTGCATATGAGAATTTAAGATATGAACAACTCTAAAATTCTGATTTAAGAATGTTTTAAATATAACTTCATAATATTGGCAATCATAATGAGATATATTAACTGTTTTCTTATATGGGGAAATGCTTAAATTTATATGTATTTCTAAAGAGATTTGATGTATAGCATTTAACATAGTTGCTTACGAGATTCTTGATTTAATAAATAAAGTGAAAAGTTTATAAAATACTACATTTAGGAGAAGCGAATGATGCTGGTTTCGCATAAGTACGATGATATTCG
The DNA here is from genome assembly GCA_035045305.1 of Drosophila maculinotata. Classification (NCBI taxonomy): domain Eukaryota; kingdom Metazoa; phylum Arthropoda; class Insecta; order Diptera; family Drosophilidae; genus Drosophila; species Drosophila maculinotata. The sequence goes on along the minus strand of JAWNPD010000649.1, from coordinate 3,177,242 downwards.
TGAAACTTTTTGAGTTCAGTATTTGGCGCTAGAGAACATTTAGAGAGGTGTTTGGATTTAAGAATGATAATTGAAATAGTAATAAACAGTAAATTAAATGCACTAAGAAACGGAACACACAGAAAGGGTATTATAAGTACAACAAATGGTTGACAGCAGCATGCCGACAGATTATTTTGTAAATTATTATTATACTATGCATATGTAGGTATATGTAGTTTTTAGTGTTATTTACCGGCTAGAAGAAGTGGGTTGGAAAATTTGTTACTCACATTTTTACCAATCAAACAAGCATTTAAGAGAAATTTGCATAAATATGTATATAATATTTTTTTTTACAAAAAAAAACAAAGAAACAGCAATATAAAAAAAGAAAACGGTAAACAAATTATGTATACGTATTTATATATATTTATTGCATATAGAAGACGTACGAGTATGTGTATAAGTTCGATAGAACAAAATAAAAAATATTTATTTATATAGATTAGCATATATATGCATGTGTATAGCTGGTAGGTTTTTAGCTTGATTGTCCATCGACAATCAATTAATGAGCATATAAAAGAATAGCTGGTTAAAGGCATTAATTGGTTTAAAAACTTGTGTGTGCCCTGGCCACACAGTGTTGCTTTTCAATTTGCAGACATGAAGCACACATACTGATAAACTCAGTCTCTCTCTCTCGCTCTCTCTGTCGCTCACACTCAACATGCATGTCTGACGCTTTGGCTCCGTAATGCAATTAGCCTTCAATGCATTTAGCCCAATTAAGTATGCAACACAAGGTTTATGTTTGTACTTTGCATACATTTTGCAACGTAATATGCACCACCAGAGTTGCCCCCTACCATCCAACACCATCCCCTTTTATCGATGCGATGCAACTTGCCACAAGGGGACCTTGTCCAAACAGTCACCCAGCATATGAGTATGCCCAGAATATTATAATGTTATTTGGTTTGTGATAATACTATTAAAAGCATATTACGACAGACAGTGACTATGCCAAGGAGCAGAGCGAAGGACTCCTTCTCTGGCTATAGCCTACATCAACTTAATGCGATTATATATGCCTTGAATATGGATATTATGCAGTCTACTGCAGCCATCTTTGGTGTCTAAAAGGCTCAGCAAGTGATAATAGCATTGTTTATATTGTAAAAAGCTTACATAAAAAGGAAACAAGTCGCGTTAGGTTTTATGAATAAAATTTCGAAAATTTGTAAGAATTTTTCATTTTTGGTTGCATTAATACGGAGATTAAACCTTACAGAATTAAACTGTTCCGCATTAATTAAGAATTTACTATTTAAAAAGTTCGTCAGAAAACTGTTAAATGAATTTTGTACAATATTGATCATATACATATATTGTAAGCGACAATTTCGACAAGTTTCTTAGATTTTTGTTAGGTAACTGTAAATTTTTAATAATGCTGAAGATGTCTACAAAAGTTTATTTAAATCACAAATAATATATTTTATTTAGCTTTTGACTTTGTCCCACAGCAACATTAAATAACTGTAATCTCAGTATATTAAGTTTGTTAATAGCTTACATGCTTTTATAAAAATTGCCCATTATCTTGCTTGTCTCTATACTACACGGCATGATGTGTATATTTTTACTGTAAATATACAAAAGACTTCAAAACAGTTGCCCTGTACGATAAACTCAAAACATATCCGACAAAAGGAAGAGTCGCAAACAAGGCGACTTGTCGGCAGACGGCAGTCGTTTGCTTTTGTTGTAGTTGTTGTTGTGGCGGGTAATGAAATTATAACAATAAAAAAAGAAAGCAAAGAAATGCAACCGAAATGCAAATATGCACAATGCAACCTACCATTTTGCGGTCCAGCGTAGGCAATGATAATAGCCGTCAGCAGCAGGGAGCCGAGCACGATTCCGGCAACGAGGAGGGCCCGTCTCTGTGAGCAGACAGCGACTCCGGTGCGCGTCTGGCGGCCACCGCTCGATTCGCCACCTGGCAAATGTAATTAAAGCCAGTAATAAAAGTGAGTGATACATGAAACAAGAAAAAGATACATTGACAGTGAGAGTGTGAGGGAGTGGGAGTGGGAGAGGGAGAGGCAAGTCATATTAAATAATGTAAATATTTGAGGAGCAATTGTTTGCAGTTGCCTCGCATTGCAATTGCCGGCATGGCATCGGGGTAGCTCAGTTCATTTACCTGATAGAAATGCACAATCATCTAAATCCGGATCATTTGTCATTTCGATGCGCTCGCGCCGCCAAATTTTCGAACCTTTTCGACCACCGCCAACGACCGAAATCTTAACGGGGCCGATCTCTCTTTGTGTTCCGGCCAATACGTTAACTTAACTGCGTTGCTAAAAACGCCGCGTCTTTCAATTATATACTTTTATATACATATACCGCAACAGAGGTCGTTAACTGCTGTAACTGCTGCTATTTACGTTAAATAGGTAATATATGTAAGTGAAATCAGAATCAGAATTTTATATGAGCCGCAATCAGTGTTCAATTTGAACCCTTTTTTTTCGCTACCAGCCAAGCCACGTGCGCCCTTGTACATCATTTATGCACTAGCCACATTTATGCAGCCAACTTTGAACATGTTAGCCCACACAAAATTCGACTTTGCCGCAATAGGTAAATAAACTGAAATTGACAGAGCCGAAAAATGCTCATCGACGCGACGACTTGATAATCTGACGTACAAATAATCGTAATTTATGCGCCGCCTCCCCCCCTTGAAAAAACATATAGAAAGAAAAAGGAAAATATGAGAGCAAAACTCGGCACCCTCCCTCAAGTGGCTGCCGGCTGCATGCGATTTTTTGGGCCAGGCGCCAAAAGCAGCCGCCCTTCCGGTCTCGACTTGCTGCTCCCAGCCGGTATCCCGTCTAGTCAGTCGCCCATTTGGTCTCTGCCTCTGCCTCTGTCTCCGGTCTGCGCCGGCTACCCATTCCTATTTCCAGTTTCATGTCTGCGTCTGCAGCTTTTCGATGTTGCTCACAATTTCAATGTCGCATTGAATTAGTGAAAAGCGCTTTCAACGCCCAAAAATTCAACCCTCAAAAATTGTGGATGCTTTGTCGGCTTTTACTACTAGCCAGTGGGTGTGTTTCTCTGTGTGTGTGTGTGTATTTGTGTGTGTGTGTACTTGTGTTTGTGTCTGCTTTTGAGCAGTACTTGAATTTGAAGTTAAGCATCCTTAGCGAATATCATGCGGTTGAGACTTGCCAATAATAAAGAAAATATGATACGCTTGATTTTTGGTTAATCTAATAAAATTTCATTTCTTTTGCTTTCGAAATCTTTGAAAAGGAAGCAAGAACGGATTTCATATATAAATTATGTATATAAATTATTGAGATCTCTTTTGCAAAAAGTTAATGCAAATATATTACTCATTTCGCACAATATCAAATGCACGTTTTCTTATCAGCTGATAAGATTTATAGCGGTGCGAATTCACCGAGTTTTATGTCTTTTGCTTGATAAGATTCTACAAGTCGCCGGGCGCTTGTAAATAGTTAGGAATGCCCATTTCAAGTTTGAACCAACAATGTTTCAGTTATGGTTCTACTAAGACTACATTAATGTTTTTTTTTATAATTTTATTATTTCTTGATATTTTTAGCTGTTATCTGTTTATTTTGCCTATTAAATATTCTTTATATGCGCCTTGAGTTCATAAATATGCTATATATGCATATGTTCACATATCACGCATACGCCTCCTGTAAACAATAGATTTTCCGTTTCTCTTTCTAACCATTTCTTATGTCTACAGCTATTCGTCGGAATATAAATAGAGCCTTGTAACAATTCTCTGTTATTCTCTGACATTACAAGGTAACCGCCCTGTTAATACAATAATAATAATAATAATAGTGGTATTGTTTAGTCGCGTTCTGTATTTGTTTACATTCTCATACATGTCATTATCGCGGCTTTGTTGTTGTTCTTCAACTGACAATAATATAATCAAAACTTTAGCGCCTACACAGCACTGAGAGCGAGAGAGAGTGAGAAACAGAGAGAGAGGGAGAGTAAGAGCGAACGCCCCTCCACATGGCAACTGGAATGAAAGCAGAGAGAAAGGGAGAGAGAGAGAGAGCGCTCGAGAGAGCGACTCATTTGACAGTTGAGTTTGCGCTCGCATTGGAATCTGTGTTTTGAAAATGTAATGTCAAAATGCAAAGCTCAACAGCGCGCATTTCCTCACATGCGTCAGTTGTGCTCATGTGTCTATGTGTGTGTGAGTGTGATTGTGAGTCGGAGAGTATAAGTGAATTTCCTGTTTTGTCTTAGCTTTGATTATGCGGCGTTTCTTTCGGCGAGAAACGAGCGTGTTTCTGAGTGCTTTCAAAATGCGCGTATATATGTCAATAGTGCGCTTTCCAGTCCTATTATTTTTACATTTTTTTTTTTTGCTTTTGCTTTTGCTTTGTGTTTTCCTGGTTGCCTTTTTTCTTTTTTTTTTCTTTCAGCTGGTCCCTTTTTTGCTTGCCACTTGACTGAGTTGCGAGTGGGCTGTGAGTGAGTGCATTTGCCTACAAAGCGAAAGCGGCAGCTTCTGCATAACTGTTGTTGGCCCTATAAATTAATTTCGACTCTGGTTATGGGCCATATAATATATACATGTGTTTGCTTTGGCTTGTTGCTGGGCTTGGACTTGGCTGGATGCGAAAGGTCAAAATAGCAACAATTAATCAATGCAAGTGACGCGTTCATTAAGCCAAAAGTCGAAGCCATTTATTTGTATGGCTAGCATTTTGGCTCAATTGGCTTTTGCTTTGCCTGCCACACGAACTTGGGGCTGTATTTACATTTTCACTTGATTCACTTTAAGGTTGTGTGGAGTTTCACGTGCCCAAAACCGAATCCGCTAATCAGCTAATTAGCTTCAATTAACCAAAAAAGCCGACAGAAATTGATTCGTTTCTTAAGTTTCTGTCTTTTGCTTTCTTTTTCTTTTCTTTTCTTTTGATATTATTTTTTATTCTATTTTTTGGCAATTTCGTTGCTCTTTGCGATACAGACACGCACTTGGGGTAGGGGGCAGTGGGTTAGGGCAGCACGCGACTCATCTGTGTGTGTGTGTGTGATTGTGGTCGTGTGTATTTGTGTGTGTGGGTTTGAGGAGTTTTCTTTTCTTTTTTTTATTTGTCAACACGGGGATTTGTTTCTATATTGCTTTCGATTGACACGCGCTTTCCGATGCGTTTGACTGCGCGTACATTTTCCAACTGGATGCTGTTGTGGCTCGCCGTGGCGTCTCCGGCTGCGAAAAGCATTTTTGCAGCAACCCCTCGTGCAACTCAATGGTCAGACCAACCAGACCCCCTTTACAACCCCCGCCCCGACCAACTGTGCAGCGCATGTCCAAACGCTCTCTCGCCAAATTAAACTCTCTCGCTCGCTCGCTCTCTGTGATTTTTGGCTCTCACCTGCGAAAATGAAAATGAAATTTCTATGAGCACTTTTGCCGGGTTTTCCCTTTGCCCGCCAACAAACTTGTTTTCTATAAAACAGCATAAATAGTGGAGTGTTTTGGTGTTGCCAGGCACATCAGAATCAGGCAAACTGGCTGCAACCCTTAAGCACCCCACCAGCAACCCCACACTACTCCTCTCCAATATATTCCCTCCCCCCCTAAAATATGCAGTCAGTTGTTGTTGTTGATGTTGATGTTGGTGCTTCTTTATCATGTGTTAGTCAAAGGTTCAATCGGCAAACAGCTCCCACTGTTTCCGTTTATGTTTCTGATGCTGTTGCTGGTTGATTAAGGGATGGATGCCGCTCTTAAATATATCGTCGCTATGACGCGCATTCCGCTTCAGATTTACGAGCGCACGTAATTCTAGCATTGGTGCTTTGAAGCTGCTTTTAATTGCCTACTTTGAGGCGCCGCTCAGTAAGCCAGATATACTCATTCGATTTTAATAGGGATGCAAGTCTCATCAGCAGCAAATAGCTAAGAATAATCGTGTCACAAGCCGACTGCATTCAATATTTGTGATATTTTTGTACAAAGGTTGCTAACGTTTGTGTCTTTTTATTAAACTTATTGATTAATAACATACAAAAACTATATCACAAACATTCAACAAATGTGATTCGTAAAAAGATAAAAGATTCAATCACAATAATCCGTTGCATCCGCGGGGTCACTCAATTTTATAATTCCGTTTTAAATCGCCAAAGAGTTAAAATTAAACTTATAGAAATCTCTAAAGAAGTATATTTATACTTTCTCTATATCACACCTAATATCTATTGCAACGAAACTACTCATCCACCTGTATGCTTTCAGTTTGCAAACTCAAAAGTGGAAGCATCAATTATTTTTTTCTGACACCCAATGGACTCAATGCACCTGTTTTTTTAAGGAGTGTTCTAATTTGATTTAAACAGTGCTCCTCGCAAAAAAAATGTTCGTTCTTATTCATTTCTGTTTTTTTTTTTGTTTGCGGCGAGCTTGAAAAAGTTGAGCGTAAACAAAGTACAGAAAGTTTACAACGGATTGATGAAAAGGCAAAAGTTTTTGGGCGCAGCGCCAGGTCACGAAAACTTGTTAGAAACAAAAGGGGTTTTGGGCTGGGGTTGGGTTCTTGATGTGCCAGACTCCGCCGAGAGCTTAACTCAATGAAATCTTTATCACGTTTCCCGTAGTGCCACACAGTCTTAACGGTAACACAGGGTGTTCATTAGAAAGCCAAACCATCCAGTTACAAGTTACAAGCCGCAAACGAGGCAGTTTTTTTGTTGACAGCTACAAAAAGTCGTAACAACGTACATTTCAATTTCTAGGGGTTTTCTTTTTCAATTGTAATCGAATGCCAGCCCTTTTCCCTTTGTTGCAAATGTTATTTAACGCATTGCGTGGGTGTCGCCACCAGAGTGTCCATGCAGCATTTGAGTATTTTAGCTGTCGCATGCAAATTTACAGCCCCACAAAGCGAATCAACTTGTGAAGAGCACACAGATGGAAGCCATGTGTATATGTGTGAGTGTGTGTGTTTGTGTCCCCAGCTTTAGGACACGTCCAAGGGCTTCGGGTGCACGTTGTACATGGCCACAAGTGTCTGTAATGGAGACTGGGGCGCCCTGGGTGCAAAATCGAAATGTGGTGGTTAAATAATCGCTGTTTATGAAACAATCAATAAATTTAAGCTGCTGCTGCTGCTGTGGCAGTTACTGCGTCATGTGGCAGCCACTGCTTCAACTGCCCCCAGGCGCTGAACATATTTACTCGTGCAAGCAAAATTCTTGCCAACTTTGCTTTGCTGAGGGGGCTAGGGTTGGGGATGGGGTAGAAAGTCTTGAAACTCGTAATTGCTCGATTAAGTGCTTGTTAATCTCAGTACTTCATTACGATTAGATGAACGGCAAGAGCTACAACAATAGAGAAAATAGGCAGACATTGCCAGGCTTCTAGCATTAATATTCAATGATTCTGTCGAGTGTCAAAGATAATACAACTTAGTATGAGCTGTTAAAACATATTGCACAAGTTTATAACTAGTTGGCTTTAAATGATTATTTCAAGCACAAAATAATGAGTATGGCTATAAGAATATTACGAAAGGTACGCAAACAAATTAAAGTGTCTAATTTGAAATTATTGTCTTGGTTAGCTGAACAAATGTTTAAGATACTCAGTTAATATTAACAGTCAGTGTTAGGATTATGCTTTGACAGATAAATGGACATATCTCTGACTCTATATATTTATAATCAACAATTTAATATGTCACTTCGTACGTTGATTTCACAGTTAATTAACTTTTACAAATGTGTAGTTGTCCATACTGAAAACATTTATAAAGCAATTAAATCATGGCTAAAAACTAATCAATAATTTGGGTAATTATAAAAAATTTGTTATTTACATGACTGGTCAGAAAAATGTCAGCTTGATCAATTTTAGTTGGTTCTTAGTGAATAGAATAAGATTTTTAATTGATTTCAAATATCAATCTTATCGATTCCCTGAAATCATATGTACGTAGTTCATTATAAGGGTTTTTAACATAATTTTAGCATGAAGGAAAACTCATATGATTTGTAGGCTGCTCTCTTTGAGATGCACTGAAGTGCAGCGCACACTTGTGAGCTCAATTTGTGGAATGTTCATTGAATTATTTAATTGGCAGCCCGTGTTGAAGCAGCTCTCGATGTATTCCATTGGCAGTGCATTCGATGGAACATGGGGCATGGGGCATTAGGCATGAAATACAACCCGTCGAATGCCCCCAAACATAACTGGCAACTAATTGTGCAGAAATTGCAGTGGAAAAGAAAAATGTTTGCAATGGTTTCAAGTGCTACAAAAAGTGTGCTAGACCGCAAACCGAGTTGCCTCAGCTTCTGCGGGTGCTGTCATTGTTGTTTTCCGGCTGACTGACAGACTGACTGACTGACAGACAGACAAACTGACTGACTGACTGATTCGCCTTTGCGAGCCGCATTTTCCATTTCCATTTGATTACTGCGGCCTGGAGGGCGCTCAAGTTGTGAGCTTTGTAGTTGCATTTTATTGTTACTGTGTGTGTGTGTGTGTTTGGCTTGCGCCATTTTGCAACAATAATTTGTTGCACTGGCAGCGCTCTGCCATTTGCATCGCCTTCCGTCGACTTCCTGCTCGCAATGCTTCAAGTGGCCTGACCCAAAAACACATTTTATCCATTTCTATATGTGTCTTTCACTTACTTTCACTCGCACACACACATACACACACACTTACTTTGGAGCCTGCTGCTTCATTGTTTCTGTTAGCCCCATTTTTATACCATGTTTTTTTTTTTTCTTGCCGGGATGCGCAGGACTTCTTTATTTAAGTCAAGTCGCCTTAAGAGTGTGTATGTGTGTGTGTTTGAGCCCATTCAGAATGCAATCAACATCAACGCATCCTGCAATTATCAACGTCAGTAGCAGAAGGAGCAGCATCAGCGGCAGCAACAGCAGCAGGAGCAGGAGGCGCCACAGCATCGACAGCAGTTGCCACATCTCAGATTCTTGCAGGCAACCACTCTGTTGCAGGGCGTGTTGCTTAAAAGGTAAACATTGATGCGGCTGCCGGTGGCAGGCAGCAACATTTGAGTGGGCGCGTTGAGTGCTTACTCCAGTTTATGCATCCTTAATTGCGACGGCTGACAAGCACACGTCCTGCTCCCGTGACACTGATTTTCCATGAGGCCAGAAGCCGCACAAAACCCTTTTCCCATTGGCGGTGGCTTGTGGCATGTGGCATGTGGCACACTTTACGCGTCGCCTTGACGCCCGCCAACGTGCACAAGAGCCAACGATTTGCTGCACGGATAACACACAAATTGCCTTACAGCCTCGCTCTTATCACAGCAATTTCTTGGGACAGGACTTCGTTTGGGGGACATTCTACACGGCTTGTCTTAATGCTGCACTCTAAGTTTGGATGGCTTAACTATTGTGAGTATTTAGTAATAGCTTCGATCTCTAATTTATATACAACGATCTTTCAAAGAAACTTTTCTGAATTGCTGGACACATACTATAAATCAATAATCAATTAACTGTTAAGTTAATCACTACTCAGTCATAAAGAGCAATAAATTAAAGGATGCATATTCACTAACATAAATTTTGTCACAGCTGTGCGGATGAAAATGAGGCGAAATGTATTTAACACCTCCTGTGGAATTTTCCTGCCAGCAGTCTGGCTAATTGACTACTGTTTCCACCGGCAATTTTCGTCGACTCCAGGGGATCTCAGGCAATCAATTACAATACCTTTGCCCAGACCATCTGCCTGCTAAAGCCCTCTGGGTGATGAGGACTCTGTCTGAGTATCCTGACAAACATAAACTGCCTGCACATCTCTTAAATCGGACTGACGTTTAGCTTTAAAAGCATTTTCCATTACAGTTTTCTTCTTTACTTAAAAGTTTCAAGTTATTGATTTTTATTTGCTCTTTAAGTGATGCAAATGTGTATTCTTAGACAATTTAAGATTAAAGTTTGACGCTCGCCATTTCCTTGGGAATGTGAAAGATGTTAAGTTTACACGCGCTCTACCTTTGGGTTTAGTTTGAAGTTTTATAAAATACCCTATTAAGATTTCAAACTGTCATAATCTTGTCAAAACGGATCTGATTTTAAATCCCAAGGGCATTTTGGTCATGGTTTATCCTCCTTAATAATTCTAAATCATAACAACAATTTTGTCATACGATTCTCCAAGTACCTAGCATTTCCCTTACTAGTCTTCAAACACCCATAAAATTGTCAAGTCTGAACCGATTCTCTCTCCATAAGTATTTAGCTTGTGCAGATTACCAAGGACCTACTGATATTACGGCGTGGGCTTGCGTGATCAAATTTCCTGGTAAATCAAAACCATTCAAAGCCGCCTAAGCCATATTCTTTTCTAAAAATCACAGTTGTTACTAAAAGTATATTTACGTCATAATGTAAAATTAATATCCCCAGTGGTGCATTTTGTATGTTCATCTAAGCGCGTACCCACACACACCCACACACACACCTATAAATGAATAGAAGTGAGTGAAAAAATATATAAAATCTGAGAATTCCAAATGACTGAAATCTAAACCAACTGAAGGCGCGCCTAGGTCTGTAACAGTCCGTCCACTTTGTCTGTCTATCCGGATGCCCCTTGGAGTGGTTGGTCTTTAAACGCAACATGCTGTAAATGCCGCCAAGTTGCCACAGGCAAAATGAAAATACAAAAATGAAATATGAAATATGAGAGAATTGTGGTTATAATAAAAATGCACAAAACATGAGGAGAGGGGAAGAGAAATGAGAAATGTGGTCTCAGCAGACGAAGGAAACGACGAGACGGAGACATTGCTGACATTCATTATATTTACTTGCGGCTGGCTGGGCTGTGGGCCTGGTTCAGGCCTTGGCCAACGGGGCGTATGAGCACATGACTAACGGTTTCCTGCAGGATACAAAATTAACGCCACAGCTTTTACAGTCAAGGCGGCCAGGCAGGCAGGCTGTCATTTTTGTGTTGCTTGCATTTTTAATGCTTTTGTTTTGCATCTGGCGTAATTAAGAAAACAACCTGATGAAGACGGGTAGCTGGCCAGGATTGGCAAGCAGCTTTTAAATTGTGTGGAGCGTCGAGTTTCATGCACAAGTGCAATTATGCACTTTTCTTTGTTTGTCATCGCCCAGCGGGACAGCCTTAAATCACGTTAAGCGGCTCTCACCTTTACCTTTGGGGCAATTGCAATGCAAACAACTGAAAGGGTGCAGTGGGGGTGTTGTACTTACCAAAGGTGACGCCATTCGTTTGCTTCTCCTTGTCTTTGTCCTTCTCCTTATCGCTCTTTTCGCCGCCCAACGGCTCCAGCTCGATGCCATCTGTGGTGGCCACTTTGTAGTCCCGTTTCGACATGTTGCCACAACAGAAGCCACAACATAACATCTGGCCAAATTTGTAGGCTTTTGGCTTAAGCGGCGCCGTCTTGGATGCGTTCTCTGGGCAGGTGGGGAAAATGAAAGGGTTCCAATCTCCAATCTCCAATCAGATCAACAGCGCTGCTCCTCTTCGTTGTCGTCCTCTTAGCGATATGTGTGTATTCAATAGAATGACGTTATAAAGTTCGAGTGTATAAGACTACGAGTCGGTGAGAAAGTTTTAGATTGTTCTGTTTTTGTTTTGTGTTGTATAAATTGGTCCAGTTACTGGTGTGAGACAATATGTTTTATTCTTAATCGTAGAAACTGAAAGCAGAGCGGAAACAAGAATATTAGTAAAACTCATTGAAGATTTCTATAAAATCTATACATATATATATCGATCTAGGAGTGAATGGAGATGTATCCTCATGCCTGTTTCATACATTTACACCATTTGATTCTAGTTTAGATAGTATTGTATAAGATATACAGAATATTTAATATAGAGCATCGATTCTTCTTGCTGATTAAGAATATGGGCTTGGAAATGTCATCCTCAACTCTAAACAAATTTCGTGACAAAACTTGAATATTCTTTGTATGGTAAGAGAAAAATGCCTCAAGTAATAAGTCACGTTTAGTTTTTGCAGCAGCAAGTGTGAGCTCAGATTACAACCTGCTGTTGCATCCACTTTTACAATATATTTTGTACATATATATATATATATGTATATATTTATAGCATGGGGCAGACTGCAAGAGTCTGTGGCCGCTGTTGCCGACACTTTTAGACGGCGACTTTGTTGAAAGCAAACAAAACGAACTTTAATAAGAGCACTCACCGCTCTTAGCCAAACTCCTGCCTCCCGGCCGGGCCGACATCCATTTGTGGACTAGCACTTATTGCTTGTCTTAGTTGTGGCACACTCCACAGTGCTTTGTGTGGCAACATAAAGCAGAAAAAGGAGCAACCAGCGTTGGCAACAATGACAATGCGGTGCATTCGATAGCCTTGGGGCCAACGCGAATGCAAATGCAAATGGGGAGCCGACAATAATTGCAAGCCGAACTCTCAAAGCACCCAACGGGGCGCATACGTAATGCAAGTGGCATACAAAATATCGAAGAGGTGCGCCGCACAGTTCAATGCACGCCCAGTTAAATGGAACACACGGGCTCTGTCGCAGCCCCAGCCCCAGCCCCAGCCCAAGACCGAGACGTAGCTGTAAACGTAGTCAAGCGATAAGGACTCCCAGCTCCGGCTCCATTCGACGGCAGCACTCGATACAATAAAATCCCTTCGAGGCAATTGTTTGTGCTGTTTGTTAAAACACAACCGCATGAAACACTTGGCATAAACCATTGCCAGCGCACTGTTAACCGGGCTAACCCTACAAACCAAAGCACACACAAAAAATGAAAAAAAAAAAAAAACAAAGGACCACAGTCCAAATGAATTGAGCAAACAACGCGAAGTTGCCATACAACATGAGCCGAAGTTTATATACGCTTACATAACAAAGAGTTAGAGCTGGTCTATTATGCCTGGAATCTTTGTTAAGATAAATAACCTCGGCAGAATTGAAAATAGTATAAATGAAGTATACGACTAATTTCTTTTTTAGTAACTATATCTATACAAATTCATTGTAAGCTTTCCATATTCATTTATGGTGCAAACTAGGTACAGTTGAGTCTACATGTACTTATTGTGGTACTGTACATAAGCTAACAGAATCCTTATGCCCTTTTCATGCTGGCCATTGAAGCCGGCGCAAGTTTGTTTTGGCCTGGTCGTAAAGTGGCCAGAATTAATGGCAAAATGGCGTCAGCCTGCTTTGTTTTGCATTGCCTTCCGTTTTTTCTGCTTGTTGCGTTCTGTTTGCTGCATACAAAAAGTTTGTGGCATTGAAGGCCAGGACCAGGACCAAGCCCAAATGACAATGCAACCAAAAATAGCCAGTGGTGCACATACGATTGTGTGTGTGTGTGTGTGTGTGTTTGGTGTATGCGACACGTGCGCAAATTGTGCCCCAAAGTGTCATTTGTTATGTTACTTCCGGTCTGTCGCGGCAGAATAAAATAAGAGTTAGAGTCCAGTAAATGTTGTGATAGGTTTTAAAGTACCCTGTAGCTTAGTTTGATGCGACTAATACAGCATAATTAATGGGTGCAAATTTAAATTTGTTGCCTATTAAAGGACATTCTCTCTAAAGAGAGACTTGATGATGGCGAGTAGCGGATGCGTGTATGTTTGCATATGTGTGTGTCAAATTGTCAGCAACAGATATTTGCATAGTTTTCCATTGTCAAAATGTTTTGACATAGAAATATTTCATACTGACTCAAACATAAAATACCATTTGAAGTACAGTGGTCGCTGGGAGCTTTCCAAAGTTTTCATTTTATGTACATTGAATTCAATGATTAATGTTTTGTGTACAAATAGAGAAATTTCGGAAATAATAATTAATTGACAAATATAATCACCTCTTCGCCCAATAATTAATAAAGCTTTTATGTTGATTAAGATTTCCGTTTTGCTGACTATTGTCAGCTACAAAATGTTGGCTCATCAATTGCACTTTAAAGCTTTTCAAGAACAAAGCTTAAAAGGTATGCATCGCAATTTTGAAGGACATCAGGTGCATGTGCAACTATACTCGCCCCCCCAACCCCCACCGAAGGCCAATCGACACGATTCGATGGCTGGCAATCAGAGTAGTCCTCGGAGTGCTATTTGGGAGGAAACCCCTTAACTAGTTTATGGGCTCTCAATGCCATTAGTTATGGACAATTAAGTGAAAAGGGAGGAAAACCGAATGACCTCGACTTGGGTCCTCTGCGTGGGCTTTAACTACGCACTAAGCGCTGCCCAACTTTTTAGCAGGTGTCACGTTTTATTTTTAGACAGCAGCAACAGAGTTAAAGGTACTCAATTGGTAGGGTCAGATTGTGAGTAAATTCTGTTTGATATGCATGTTTATGGGCATGCAGAAGCCTAACGGCGCACATATGTTTAAATATTAATGCCCACAATCGTCATGAATTATTAAAGGACTCACACACATATGCAACACTAAAGCTTTATAAGCCAGTGGTTAGGAGCTAGGAGAGGAGCTCTGTTTGATGGTTTGGCTTTTGTGTCTGGGGCATGTCAATTAACATGTTCTCGTTTCAAAGCCAACAGGATAAGCACATTTGTCAATGCCAGGGGCAGCTGACAGACAATACCAAAGCCAGTTCAAATATCTACAACACAACAACAAACAACGCACAACATACAACATACAACATACAACAATAAAAACAAAAACATGTGTTTGCAAATAAGCTTTTTACCGAATCCAAATTGAATGCGCAGAAAATCCTTCGGTATCATATATTTTTGTTTTGCTTACAGTTTTGGGCGCCAAGTTGTTGAAATTATCCACAACAAATATAATATATATCATTTGGCTATGGTTGGGAAGCTGTAGCATATATTTTCCATGCTCTGCGATAATTTAGGAAACTTGTTTAATTAAATTTGCACTGGTAAACACAAAAAAACAGCGACGAAAACTCAGAAAACACAATTTGTATCCGTCTCTCTGTTTAAGACGACTGACTGTTTAATATTATATTATTTTATGATGCACAAAAGCGAACAAAATGCGACTAGTTAGCACGAAGGATAAACTCGTTCTGCTCATAGAGTCGAGCCACAGCGGGCAGCTGACCAAATCGGAGAGTGCTTTTGATTTTGCTCTCGCGAAAGCTGCGCATGAAACTTTCGCATTATCCTGTGTCACAATTTGTGCAGTGAAATTCCATGGGAAACTGCACAAGGGTGGGGTACAGAGAAAGGGGGTAGCAGAGAGAGAGAGAAATGCAAAGGATGAGCTAGCGCTTTCTAAACCCAACCCCACTACCACCAAAAACACATCCCCAAAACATCATCTGCTCAGAACCGCTGCTGAGACGCATATAAACAATGATTTTGTTTTGTTCCGGCCGCTATATATGTGTGTTAAAGTATAACGCTCTATGCTAGATAAACAAAATATTAGGGGTGTGTAAAGAAATCTTAGGGTGTTGGATGCTGAGTTGTGCGCTACTTGAAGGGCACTTGTGCTTTCACCAGCAGCGTGACACCAATGTAACAAACAGTTAGTACAAGCTACAAATATTTTTATTTACCATCTCTGGAACAATAAATATCATAATAAACCGCTAACCAACCAAAAAAAAAAAAAAAAAAACTAGACGTAGGTTTCATTATAATTATTACAGTTTAAATATCTGCACAGCAATTCATCTTATTTAAATTACATATATATTGTATTGTACAATTGAAAACTACATTCAAACGATTCGAACTGTGTTTCATTTCAATCGAAAATCAATAATTTCATTCCCTTCCATGTCCTGATTTTTCGGCGTATCATCCAGTTCCAGTAATTCACCATCAAAGCTGCAAACAAAATCAATGAATTACAAATTTAGAAATGTCGTGAATATGTCAAGAACTTACAACAACTTAACATTGTTAACATCGCAATCCATTTCTTCTGCACACTTTATGTATAGAATCTTAAATGTTTCAGTTTTTTTCAATGGAATTATCAACGGGTGTTTCCACTTATCTCCTTGTACTTTTAACTGGAATTTCCTGGATTTAACATTATCTTCCATGTGGTCAGTTCTATTTTTATACGATTTCATGGCTCGACCACCTACAATCATAGATATTTAATAAATGTCTTCATGTTCTAATTTGATTAAATACACACTTAATATGTGATAGACCTTTACGCCTACGGTTTCCGGCGACTCTGTTGGGCTAATAAAAAGATCATCCATGTTTATAATAATGTCATCTATTGGCACATTGTTGCGCTTGGAAACTTCTTCAAACATGTGCGAAAACTTTTGATGTTGTCTCAATTTATACAATTGCATTTCACCCAGCCTGAAAGGAAAACAATTATTTAACTCGAATTGAATATGGTGCTTAGATAATGCTAAATACCAATTCAAATTGATGTCAATAACTTGATTATCATCATCAAAGTTATTTAATGTTTTCGGGTCTTCTGTCTGGGCCAACAGTTGATCAGTATCATCATCGTCCGAGTCTAGGTTTACCTATATAATGATATAGAAGTCTAATATTTGATTACTATATTAAAACGATATGCTTACAAAGCCTTCGATGCGTGGCATTACAGCCGACACCAAATCAATGGAATCTATGACAGGCGCACGAGCAGCAAACTCCGCTATACATGCTTGGTGTACATTCCTTTGTAGTCTTGAAGCTGCTGCTGGTGCCGGTGCCGGAGTTAGTGCCGGTGCTGGAGTTGCTGCCGGTGCTGCCGTTTTGCGTCCACGAACGTTGCGCTTCCTTGGCGGTGATATCACTTCATGTAGGGGAGATCCTGTTTCTATCTCGTTCTCCTCAGGCGTAGGCTGACATTTTCCCAAAGATGAACGCGTCCGCCGCGCAACTGGCAACGTATCAATATCTTTAGCCTTTTGACTTTTTTCGATTTCATTTATCAATTGGGAGACGGGTGATAACCCACGTGCCGTTCTCGGTTTAGTTGGTGACGCTGTTGTTGTTGTTGTTGTGTTTGCATCCTCTGGTTGAACTTTTTTTTTGCTTGCTTTTGTCTTTGGTTTTGTTTGGGCCGTTTTCTTAGTTTTAGTGACTTTGGGCGGTTTCTTGATAGCAGTATTGGACTTAATAAAATCGTAGCTGGTTTCCTTGGAATCCTCCTCCGCTTCCGGCTCCCGTACAAATTGCTGTTGAGCCTCAGCTGCAAAAATGGATTCATTAAGTTAAGAGTTAACAACATTTTATTTCATACTTACAATTCACGCGTTTCACTGGCAAATTAAAAATATCACAGTCATCATCGTCGGACATTTTGTGGATTTTAATCTTTTCACTGAGAATTGGCCAAAAATCTGTAAACACTAACAGTAGGCCGCCAAAAAATAAATTACTAGACGCTGCAAATGGGAAGAATTATCGCACTGATAATGTACATCGATTAACGATAACTGCCCAGCTGACCGCAAACCAGTGTTGGCAAGCACAAAAATTATTTGACAAAGTGCGCAATTTTGAATGTTTCTCGTTTAAACATTTATTATTATATTATGATCTAGGATATAGTCATATACTGTCAACCTAACTTGAAAAAAGCATTGGCTTCTAAGGTCTTCGGCTCAGATATTGACAACCACTCACAGTTAATGTGAGTTTCTAATTTAAAAAAAATACTTATAAATAAAACACAGTGTGAAGTTAAGGTTTTAAAACTTTAACATCGTCATCATTGTATGGTATTGCTGGATCCAAACCAAAATTCATTTTCATAACATCGCAAAATACAGATAGAAATATGAAAGCATCCACAAAGTGATTGATTGTAATGAGTATAGAACGTTCCCGCGACTTGGCAATGCTGACAAGAGATTGAACAACTAGTAAAACACCTGCGGACACCTGAATATAAAACAAAGAAGAGATATTATGTATTATGCATTGTACACGTTTTTTATTTGTTACAAATCTTACAAAATGCCAAACATGCAGTTTTACAATATACTTAAAATACTACTACCAACATAATCGTTAAATCTATTGTCGTTAATAGATTAATTTCTAAGGTACTTTTGCGTGCTGATCGATGAGTCTAAGAGGTTGTGATGAATATTCGATGCCGAAACCGGAAATTATAACATTCACCACCGATATTACAAAGATGACCACCAATATGATATCGTTCAATATTATTGCCGCCGTCTGGTCTTTCTGCTTGTTAATATTCAGACTGCCGATGACCACAAACAGAATTCCGACCAATAGCTGTTAAAATTGAGATTGAAATTGTTAAGAATGCAACGAATTTCCCAAATACTGCAATGGGACGGGAAACGGGTCAGTAACTAACAATCAATTATTTTATAATGCCTCAAAATCATTTGAAATACAATTTTAATTCACATCATTTAAAAGTTCACTATGTGGCGGAGGCAGGCGACTATCAAATGCCGATATGAAAAGATTTATCATTGTTGTGAAAAACGCAAAGCCAGTGCGCACATGATTGATCACATTGGCCGATTGATGGAACTCTGGCTGGTCCAGTCGGCAATCCCGCAGTAAACTGAGAGACAGGCTTAGTATGCCAGCCAGTATCTATGACATTGGAGAACGTTACAGCCGTTACAACCCCAAGCCATAGAAAAGCAAAACAATATGCACTATTTACCTGCATCACTATCGACAAGCTGATCAGGATAAGCATTAACTTGTAGAACTGATGCTGTTCCCCAACTTGAAGTATATATTTCAGCTGGGATGCATTCGCAGTCAGCAGCGCTATATCCAGCATGCCCTGGGCAATAGTTTTCTTTGTCGCATAGCGATTCGCATCCATCGCCTTCATCTGAAACAGGACATTTGCAATAATATAAAGTTAAACTTTCAATATGTCTACTATACACACTGAAGCCATTTTAGTGCTGTCTGTCTATTCCCTTCAAGACTTCCACTGACTGTGCAATGGTTCTGGTCTTGTTCGAATTTTAAACATTTTTTATCTCTGATACTTGTCGTGTCTTGCTGATAAACCAAACTATCAACTCAAACCAATTAGCTAAAAGTGCTATTTTATTGTGATGCGTGTATTGGGAGCGAGGATTTTTGCAAATGGTAACAGCATCAATCTTTTTGAGTTTGAAAATAAAAAGTGTAATTTAATAATTTGTTGCTTATGATTAGAGTATTTTGTTACTTTGATATTACTAGTAGAAGTTTTATTATTTGGTTACAATTTAAAAATAAAAGCTGCGAGCTCAAAATTAAAACTGACATTTAAACTGATATTTACTGAACTAGAAATATATTATTATTGGGCTTTAAGAGTACCAAACATGGCTTAAAATGAATTTTTTGTGTAAACTACATGGCTTAATAAAAAGTTTAAGCAAGCCGAATTTTTAGATATTTCATATAAACAGTTGATCGGCTTAAGTTCATACCTGCCATGCACTCTGTATAGCTTTCTGCAATAAACAAGGTAGATATCAACTACAGTATCTTTTCAAAATAAATGGAATATTACAAAAAATAGATCTGCAAGTGAATGTATTTTAAATATGCAGACAGATTCACGCATTACATATGGGCATAAAGTTCTTCATTTGTTTTGTTTTTAATTGTTTTGTAAATTATAAAATCAATACACTGACACACGACTGTCAGGAATTAATATTTGATTCACACAGCACATCTGAATTGTAGATAACATACAGACAAATATAGAAATGCATAAATACATATACACACACACACGCACACCCAAATACATACACAAGGCAAACAGGTATCATTAAGGTGCACGAACGGCTATTACAGAAATGCCATAAATAATAGGGGAAGTGTATTGTCTATGGATATGCGCAAAATTCACAGGATTATCAGAGGATAAAATTTAAGTATATAGAAAAAGTGAATATTTATAAAAATCTAGTATATGAATTTGAGTGCTTCCACTTATTTCGACTTGCCTCTGTCTCATTTGAACGCTCTGCCACCTGAGCCATTGTAAAGTTTTCAATTCGGTTCCACGTCGTTGCGTTTGAAAAAAAAAACCCAAAAGCTTTAAATTCAATTCAAGCCTTTTTCACAAATTTTTAGCAAACAATTGTTGGTTGGAGCTAGAGCACGAACTGGAATCGCCGTTGCCATAGAAATTGTCGCTTGAGACACAACCAAACGATTAAACAACTGAAAGCCAACTGAATTCATTTCGACCAAAGAGTATGTGCGTCATATATACATACATATAAGAGCGCAGCTGACCGAGAGAGCTATACGCAAGTAAATGAACGGCTCAGAAATATGGTAATGCGTATGACTAATGTTTGTAGGAAGTGTTGCCTTTTAATTGGTCTATTGATTTCCCATGGTACGGGCTCTATCTCATATCTATATGGGAAGCATTAAATAAATATGATAGCTTTTAATTTTGTACAATATCAATGTTTCAAAATAGTTTTTAGAGTTTAGTTTTTATTTTCTATGCTGCGAAAAGCAATTTCAATAAATAGCAATTTAAATACTTTGCGCCTATTTATGCATAACACATGCAAAATTCTTGAAAAATGTCGGGGATATTTTATGTTAGCTGACACATGGTTTTCTTTTGATACAGAGTTTAATAAGCCTTTTACACATAGCGTTTAAATTAATAAACAAACTAAAAAGTCTTTCTGTGCACGGCGCGCAGGCCCTCCTCCTCGAACTCTCGCTTTGATACCCACATCTTCTTGAAGGTGTCCAGCGATGCCAGAATCGAGCCACCCATCCATGTGGAATAAAGACGTTCCTGTGGCGCTGCAATCTATGCGTAAACACATATTTAGTAGAATATAATATGATGAATAATTGAGTTTGTATTTACCCTGATTTTAAGGTCCTTTGCCGAGTGTTTTCTCAGTTCGGAAAGCAGACGATCTCCGAAACCTTTGAACAGCGTTGAACCACCTGAGAGCACAATGTTCTGATAGAGCATTTTTCTGAGATCCATATCTGACTTCTCAATGGAATACATTAGAACGTCGTGTATTCCCTCGCACTCCTCGCCCAGCAGATCGGGTCGGAAGAGTACTTCCGGCGCACGGAAACGAGCCTGACCGATTTCAAGTGTCTTGCCATCGGGCAATTTGTATGAAAACTTTTCGGTCTCCACAGCTTCCTCCTTTTGCGGGTTGGTTGCCAAGTAGCACACCTTCTCCTTGATCGACCGCACAATTTCAAACTCGGCTGTCGACCGGAAGTTGAAGCCCTCTCGGCGTATGAGTGTTTTCAGGTAACGTGTCACGTCACGTCCAGCGATGTCCACACGCATAATACTGTGAGGCATGGCGAAGCCCTCATAGATGGGCACCGCATGCGTCACACCGTCACCAGAGTCAAGTACAACGCCCGTTACACGACCAGTGGCGTAACTGTTAAGCATTAAATAAAGTTGTATTGTTTTTGGAAGTGTTAGCTGGGATTAGCTTATTTTGAAATGATTTTTTTAATAATATATTTAAATGTAAAAAATGTATTAACTTTAACTCAAATGTCAATAAGATAGATTAAAAACAATGCGTTTCATTTTTTGTGATGAGAACAAAAACGATTTTAAGATTAGATTTTCTTCCCGGTAGAAATCTTTATGGAAATTTGATTACTTACAGACTGAGTACCGCCTGCATGGAGACAAAGAGTGCAGGTGCATTGATGCCTTCAAAGAAGAACTCCGCGGCCTTTTCACGATTACGGCGGGGATTCAATGGTGCCTCAGTGAGCAGAACAGGATGATCCTCCGTAAACGTGGCCAATTGTTCCTAGCAGAAAATCATTTAAAACCTGTTGATTGTTATTAAAGTGCAGTTTTAGCTTACTTTACTATATATATAGCTCCATATGCGCTCCATATCATTCCAGTCCGTCACAATACCGTGTTCCATGGGGTAACGTATGCTAAGCAAGCCACGATGCTCCTCCGCCTTGGGACCGACAAATATGTCGCCCTCCAAGGCGCCTGCCATTACCCGAACATGCTTTGGCCTGCCAATGCTATAGTAATGCGGGTAAATACATCGCCTAGGAGTATTATAAGTTAGGAATACTCACTAATTAGGAAACCTGCACTTTGGAATGTGCTCGCCAGCAAAGCCGGCTTTGATCACACCGGAGCCCTGCAAAATCAGTCAAAATCAGTTTAGTACTCGATAACAACAGGCATTCATAAATTTCTTTTTACACAAGTAACACACCAGTTTTATATTTGGAACAACAATATTAATAATAATGGGCCACCGAAGCATTCCTCAGGTGGACATGTTGACTGTTTCAAAGAGTCTACGTTATCAGCGCAAGCCAATCTTGAAGTTTGCGCCACCAATTGGACTATCTTGCGTGAACTATCGCACTCTGGGCGAAGTGGATCGCTTCTACTTGGACTGCCAGAATCACCGGGATTACTATCGCGACCCGGTCAACAAGATGCATCGCCCGCAGCTCTTCTGCCAGCATCAGGGCAGCTGCTTAATTCTGCCGGATCGCAGTGTTGAAATGTTATTGGGACCCAGCAACTGGGTGCAAGAGCGCCAGCCGGTGGTCTTTCCGGAGAAATATAGTCGCCGCATGCGGCTGGACGGCAGCATTCGCATAGCTGCTCATTTTGCTCCCAACTCTTCAACGGTTTTCAACCGATAAATCGATGGAACTCTCTTTTTTCGAGTCAAAATTGCATGTAAAGTCCGCGAAATAATCAACTAGGACCCCATAATTCATGGCATACAAATATTTCTTGAGCAAATTAATAAATAAGCAAGCATTAAACAAAAAATAATAAATTAATTGAATGCAATTTAAATTTTCCAAATAAATAATAGCATATGAATTACGACCGTAAAAAATCACGATTTGCATTTGTAGCTTAACTAAATTTAATAAAATTCATGTTTTGGCCAATTAGTCATATATACAGTAAACAGTCAAAATGCTTTTGCGAAAGTTTACAGACAAAGGGAGGAAGAAGGAAGGGGCGGGGGATGGGTGCAGTAGGCAGCTTGGTTTATTGGTGATGTCACTTGTCGCTTGTCAAAACTCTAACACTGAGTGCTTGGGTGCAGAAGCTGTTTGCGATTTTATGTAAGTTTAAGGTAAAGCGATACTTACGTTATCTATGACCACAGGCTGATTGACGACGACATCATAAGGCTCCATTTTGTGCGTTTATAAAAATGTATTGCAAATTTTTCCTATTTAATCGCGGTGTCGTGTGCAGTGTGACCGCGTCGTCTATGGGCTGTAATACCAAAATTTAAAAATATACTGGCAGAGTGCAAGCAAAAACAATTATAGTCATGTTGTTTTCTAGTCTTGTTTGGGTGTAATTTTTATATTATGGCAAAACTTATAAATATTGAACGGAATGGAAATATATATGGAAATCGGATTCTAACATTTAATTCAAATTTTTGCAGAATCACACGGAAGACGCTGCACGGTATTTTGCATTTTGCTCGCCTTTGTTTTGCACAGCGTACTTAGCTTAGCCCGCATTGACTATCGATAGTAATCGAAACATTGTATATTGTTATGGCTGCTGCATCAACAAATCCCGAAAAGAATTCGGAGCTGAAGCCGCCGCCAGGCTTAAAGTCGCTGATTGATCATTTAATATGTGTATATCCAGATCAGCCCAATCCGCTGCAGGTGACGACACTGCTCAAGTACTGGCTGGGTGGCTCCGATCCCTTGGACTATATAAGCATGTATAGTAACAAGGGACAGGGGGTGGAGGATAAGGATGGCGAGGGTGTGAGGATTCAACCCCATTGGCATTATGTGAGCTTTGGACTGAGCGATCTACATGGCGATCAGCGTGTGCATCTGAAGGAGGAGCACACAACCCGTTCCGGGATGGGGTTTGAATTAACTTTCCGACTGGCCAAAACGGATGAGGAGCTGCGTCAGGAGCGGGAGTGTCCGACTAAACCCGTTAGGCCGCCCACTTGGCCTGCAAATCTGCTGCAATCGATTGCCCGCTACTGTTTCCAAACGGGCAACGGATTGTGCTTTGGGGATAACATTCCGTGGCGCAAGTGTTTGGATGGCAGCACAATTGGATCACGAATGCAGAGTCTGCTGGTGGCGCAGGATCCGCAATTGGGCTGCATTGACACGCCCTTTGGCACTGTGGACTTTTGCCAGATCGTGGGTGTCACCGAGGAGGAACTGGAGCAGGCATCCCGCTGGAACGGACGTGGTGTCTTGAACTTCCTGTCCAAGGATGTCCAGACGGGCGGCGATTGGCTGGTGACCAACATGCAGCGTACAATGAGCGTATTTGAATTGTTTCCTGAGACGCTGCTCAATCTGCAGGATGATCTGGAGAAGCAGGGTTCCGATCTGGCTGGGGTCAATGCGGAGTTTACGTTCAGAGAGCAAAAACCAACGGCCATTAAGCAGGAGATTGACTTTCAGAGCCTGAACGAACGCTGCGCCAGCGACGAGAACAATCGACAGCTGACAGAGTCTCAAGTGAAGCGCGAGGAGCCCAGCTTTCCACAGTCCATGTCGATGAGCAGCAACTCGTTGCACAAATCCTGTCCGCTCGACTATCAGCCACAGGCGCCCGACTGCATCTCGCTCGATGGCATTGAAATCACACTGGCGCCCTATGCAGCTAAATATCTGCTCCTGGCCATCAAGGTAATTTCCAAGATATTACTATAGTTTATATAGATTAACTTGTATTTTTACTTTCTATCAGGATCGCATACGTCATGGCCGTCATTTCACATTCAAGGCACAGCATCTGGCCTTAACCCTTGTAGCGGAAACAGTTACCGGTGCCGCTGTCAGCGTTAGTGAGCCCTTTGGCGTACTTGGCTATTGGATACAGGTGCTCATACCGAATGATCTGGTGCCGCGCATGATGGAGGCATTTCGCACATCACAACTGGATGGCAAGACGGAGCCCACACAGCGTCTGGAATTCGATTGGCCCGATAAGAACTTTAAGCTAATTGTGGATCAGCCGATTTGTGCGCTCCCCACAGCCATGTCCATTGAGGCGGCAGCAGCTGTTTAAACGCTTTATTCTTAGTATTAATAATTAACTGAAATGAATCTCTTCCACTAACACGTAAGTTTAATATATGACTTATTAAATCGAATATATAAACACATTTCTATATACATATGTATGTCTTGAATACATAAAAGATAAAGTCACTCGTCTTATGTACTATATTGTGTGACGGCGCCACAGATGCTTCAGCCGGGGTCATCTTGTCATCAACAGGCGAAATGTCTGCTGATGATGGTGGGGCTTGCTTTGATGTGTTTGCATAAACGGATATGGCCACTTTAAAGCGTAACATGATATGTTTTATGTTGGACTTCAGTTTCTAATTCTGGGAATTGGAATCAATTGACAATTTTTGGTCTCAAAATCCCGACATTCATTGATGCTGCCTGCCAATTGATCACGTGATACCACTAAAGAACGGATGCATCGCAGCTATATGTATATACATATATATTACGTTTAATTGTTAAGGGCCCCCAACAGAACACAACACAATGGAATGCGTTCGCCATTGGAGCGTTGAGCATTCGTTTTGTTTTTGTGCCCATCTTCGTTTTGGCGTCGTCGCCATCGCCATCGCCATCGCCGTTGCCAACGTTACCGCAGACGCAGCCGTTGCTTGGCTTTTTTTGTTTACTACGGAGAACGGTCGAAGGGTCTCGCGGTATCGCGGTCTCACGGTCTCACGGTCTCTTGGTCTGTGTGTGTGCTCCGATTAGGCGCCTCGTGAGTAAGTGACAACAATTTTTGCAACAAATACGCTTCGTGGAAAATAATTGAATTATTTTTCATTCCGTTGCCGGCAACGCAAGCGTTCGGTCGTGTTTTTATTATCGAAACGACTTCTTCTTCGTCTTACACTTGAACGCCCATCAGAGGCGGCGGTACGCGCTCTCTGTTTCCGACGGGATCTCAAAACGATTTACACATCAAAGTGCATTTATAAAACGGGAGAAAGTTTCTCACACGCTGCCATGTAGGTGCTTTCGCCGCAGTATTCTTTTGTAGCTCGCATTTATTGCGTAACCGCCCGATTGCACCTTCGATTTTTGTCAGTGACCCCCCCCCCCCAACATTTGGGGTGCTGTGTGACGGACGCTTCACGTTAGCCACGTGCGCGACATCCAAGCGCTTTGATAATGCCTCACACTTGTAGACAGACGGGAGCAAACAGATACTGAAACATCAACAGATATTTACAACTTTGTAGCGCTGTGCTCACATATCATTAAACTTAACGTTTTTTTTTTTTTAAATATTTGTCTCGTCTCTTTGCTGGGCTGTGCATATTTCTGAAGTGTTATCAATTTCTGGTATTGCAGCATGTAATGCTAGCCAAAATATTATTATCTTGTTATTGAAGTAGACATGTAAAATGCCAAATTCTTGCTGACAATATTTATATATACTCAGTTGTCTTAATATTTGTGCTTATATGTATTTGATGTGTGTAAATTCCATTTGACATGGCCATAAAAGTTCTTTCTTTTAAATAATTGCATGGGGTGCACAATTGAGTCTTGAACATGATATATGAACTATATAAATAATGCGCATTTATTCTTATACACAAATACACTGAACACTAGTATTTAATTTCGATCAATTAAAAGTACGCCCACAATTAGTTTGATTCAATAAAACGTTTTCAATGGCTTTTAATTATTTATTTTTTAACATGTTCAATATTTGATGTTATTGAAAGTATTAATAATGTTATTATTTGTTTATACAAATTTGATACGTAATTATTAGTTGAGACCGTTTTGATGTATTATATTCTGCCTGCAAGCACGTTTGTATACGTTTTTTGTCTACGGAATTTTCAAATACCCTATACAATTTTTGTTGAGAAGTAGTTACAGCTAGAATGCAATTGTTATTATGAATAATTTGTAGTTCTCTGAAAATACAAATATAAATTCCTCGAATCAAAATTATTGCAAATTAAAACTGAAGTGTTTTAATTTTCGAGACACCTAAACAGCAACAAACAATCAATCTATTATATCCATTTTGTATAACACTGATATAAAAAAATAGTTTACATTTACATACTTTTCACATAGATACATATGTACATATAAATAGGAACACTCACAATATTAAGCAATTTATTTTTGCATCAGGTTTTTCACAATACCAAAGACCTCACAGAATAGCATTCTAAACGTTCAAGATTTGTCTTAATTACAGTAGATATGCAGAGGGCAAATAATGATAGTCATAATTAAATTTGAGATCGCGACAGTTTACGGTTCAGCTGCCATTTGGAACCGTTGTACGGCAACCGCTAAGCCGTAAACCGCATAGCTGTCGCATATCTGATAGCGAGAAGAGACAAACTGTAATCAGTTTAAATTTCAGAAACCGCACGAAACAATGGGTGAGAACGAGCTGCTTGACGCCTCTTCCAATCAGTCCAACGGACGCATATTGAGTGCCGCGGAACGTGCTAACGGACACCCAACGCTGGCCAGCAATGGACATGGGCATGGACACAAGGCTGCCACTGCCACAAATAGCAAGACGCAGGCGAATGGTGTGCAACCGCATATTGAGGCGCCCTGCTGTCGGGATATACACGGCAAGGAGCCGCCGGATGGCGGTACTCGCGCCTGGCTGGTGATGATCAGCGCCTTCCTATGCAACGGCGTCATCTTTGGCTTAATCAACACCTACGGCGTGCTGCACAAGCTGCTAACGGAACGGCTTACGGCACAGGGCGATACGGAAGCCAACAGTAAAGCGGGTAAGCATTAGTCTTAATAATATAAGCAATTGGAATGGGTTTAGATTGGGGTTGCTGTTGGGGTTGGGGTTGGGCTTGGGTCGACAATCAATTTGCTCCCGTATTTAATCCTTTCAGACCGGAGCCACAGGCAAATTGATTCCGAATTCGTGACAATCTTCGACCGATAGTAATTATGCAGAAGACAAAACAGATTATATGGGAATTGAACAGTTGTTTTGCACATCAAATTGACAGCACTTAGACTGCGTATTAATTACTTGTACATTGATTTACACACATATATATGTGTACATATATACATATATACATATATATATGTTTTCAATTCGTGTGTGATAAGAGCTTTGAACCCCTGGCCGGATTTCTGTTTATTATATGCGCTGCTTTGTGCCTCGCAAGATTATCGAGCATTTGGCTTATATGTACTACTATTTGTATGAATGGAATGTAAATATTCATTCATTGCATGTATTTTAGTTTTTATTTAAAATGTGCACTATCTGGTCATTGGCTCTTTATACAATAATTAATGATAACCCACAAATACAGTTTTTAGCATTTCAAATAGAAATTGCATGTGTCATTATTATTATGATTATGTTCATAGAGCATCTTAACAAATGTAAACTTTTACTAGTTGTTAAATAGTTGCAATTTTAATCCATTTTAAGTATATGAAACGGGGGGTGAGCAATTGGAATCCAAAGTAGTAGTGCGAAAGTCTGTCTGATTGGCTTTTAGTTGACTTTCTATATACAAGAGTTATCAATAATCAATTGATCAGAGTTGTCTTCTAAATGAATGCATCTTCTATATATATATTTTTAAATTTACCATCTATATTTATAGAATTTTAATTGATTTTAGAAATATAACACATTTGACAAGTTTATGGAATTTGTTATTTAAGAGTTGGACAGCTATGGACACACGATCCAGCCATATTCCTGTGTCGCTTGAGTTCAATAAAACTTGGCACATGTAAGTGCTATGTATATATATATTCATATATGTGTGTGTGTATATACGTTGGTATGCGAGACCAACATGTCGACGTCAAGTGAATTAAATTGCTGAAAGTTTATTGGATCACAAAACGTTATTCAACACGGCGTCGGCAATGACGATGTTAAGTCGCCGGAGTCGATGAGAGTTGAAATTGAGCAGAAGCAAGAGGTCGTTTGATGCGAATAATTTTGCGTGCTAAACTAAAGCATAGCACACAGTCTGTGCTAAAGTAGTCTGGGCCGGAACAGGCCTGGAATATGTGAATCTCTATGCATTGACTAAGAGCATAGAGAGCTGCTGGTGACGTCGCGACGTGGAAAGCAAACAAAGTTCAATTGATTTAAGACTTGTTTGTCAAGGTTTGAGCTGTTGGGGTTCGGCGACATTGCGCATACGCCGTGTGTACGGCATGTGAAACGATGCTACCAAGAAGACCAGTTGCATTGGCCAAAGACAAAAGCCGCTGCCAAAGACGGTGGCAAAGCATATAATGGCCCAATTGCGCATGCCGCATGCCGCATGCCACTGACCCAGTTACTTGGTCGACTGGCGTTGCCAACGGCTCCGAAGCCCTGCAACTGCACCACTTGACAGCGATCCTCCGACGTTGGGTCACAGCTCTAGAGCAGCTCCAGCCACTGACTGCTTGCTTGAGTGGTATTAGTTCCACCATATGATTAAAGCTTGACGTAATCCGAATCCAAGCTGTCAGCATCGAGGTGTGCGCCTTATTAAGAACTTGGCACACCCATCGAATTTCTACTTAGTATCAATAATACTTTTATACTACTCTGCAAAGTGTCAATTGCTAGTCATATTTAATATGGAAATCACGAATGAAACTGATAACCCTTTACACTTTGTTTCGTAATATCAAGAATACAATTCAATTCATAAATATAATCTGATTCAAGAGTTTAGGCTTTAGGTTCAAGGGCATTAGTTTGTTTTTGTAATTGTTTGGATTTTGCACATAGATTTTAAAGGCGTCACTGTTTCACTCAGTCATTAATGAGTTTAAAACTCAATGCCTAAGGTTTTCTAGTTTATATAAATTGCTAATTCGTAACTGAGAGGCATTTCAAGAAGGTTTCATTGAAATATAAGATTGTTGGTTACTGTGGTTAGTATTGTGGTTTGGAAGTCTCTTTTTTTATCTGTATGTAATTTTTTGTCATAGCTGATGCGTTTTGGCGCAATCAGCGTTTTTCCCGGTAAAGTTTGATGCAATGTTTGCCTTTACTGCCATCAGTTTTGTTTTTTTATAGACCTTTGGCAATGTGTCAAAAAATTGTATTTGTGCGGCTATTATCTAATAGGTAGTTCCTTGTCCGCTCTCGCACTCTCTCTATTTCTCAATTCTCTCATTCAGACTGACTGGCTCTCCGGCTGCCGACGCCGGCTCCGGCTCTTGTCTGTGGCATTGACATTGAATGTGGCCGTTCTCGTTGCCGGGTTGCCGTAGTTGCCCAAATTGCATGAGTATCCGCCGTGCGTGTTTGAGTGCATGGGCGAGATTCTTAGTGTGTGTGTGTGTGTGTGTGTGTGTGTGTGTGTGTGGTATTGATTTCATGAGTGCTTGGCAAAAGGCGGACATCATTTGCATAGCCTTCAAGCGAATATAGGTCAAGTCTAATTTTAGGATAATGAGCAATCTAATATAAGAAACATACATTTTTGTGCAAGATGAATAATATACTTTTATAGTAAATCTCTGTCTCACATATTTATCACTATATATTTCATGTGTTCACTGTGTATAAGAAAGTAATCTGTTGCTCTTTTTCATGCGACAAGTCACTGAACAATTGCTGATCTCTTGAGCTAATTTCCACAGATGACAGCTGCATCATTTGCATTTAGCGATACCGGACGTCATCACTCGAGTTCATACTATACTATACTATGTATATTATACATTATTACGGCTATCGGTCATTTGCGGGTGCTTATCAAAACTGGGTCGTCGGTGCATGCATTGAACAAAGAATTAACCCAAATCTGTCAGTTAGGTGTTACTCACGTTCTGAAACTACGTGCGAAAGTGTTGACTTTTCACGCATTGATTGCCAGCAACTGAAATTCAATAATAAAGTGTGTTCCCTGAAATTATTAAACACATTTCAAACTATTTCCCACTCGCATAAATCCAATAGCTAACCCCATTGAGTCACCGATCGTGCAATACGTGCAAATTGCTCAATCGAATTAAGTTTATGCAAAGCTCTTTGACGGCACTCATAAGTTCCAGCTTCAGCTTCAGCTGCAGTTGCTCGACAGCCGGCGGGAGCAGAATATGGAAAAAACAGTTGATTTCACAATTAACCGCAATTGCGTGAAATTCGATTTATTAAATGCAATTTGTTGGCTTTTATGTACCGATTATGCAAATCAAGTGTTCGGAAAAGAAAGACAAGTAAGAGTGCTCGAGTTGACAGTGCCCGATTAAGAGATACTCTGCAAACAGCTCTTACGAAGGCAACAAACACACACAGCAACAAGTCAATAGAATTTTTACCACTCTATGCTATACGAGAAAGTACATAGCAAATTTGGTATCTCTGCTCCTATACACTCTTAGCTGATCTAGAATATATATATATACACCTTATGAAAACGCATATGCTTCCTTCTGCACAACTATTCTTTTTACAGGGTATAACAAATAATAATTGAAACTTCAATCTTTTAATTACAGCTCTCGTTGGCTCCTTGGCCATTGGCACAACATTCTTTCTATCGCCAGTCGCTGGCTGTCTCACCGACAAGATTGGCCTACGGCTGACCACCTTTTTGGGTGGCCTGCTCGCCTCGGGCGGACTGTTGCTCTCGTCCTTTTGCTCGGATAATATCAGCGCCTTGTATTTCACATATGGCATCATGTTTGGGCTGGGCGGTGCTTTGGCCTATACGCCCACGCTGGCTATATTGGGGCATTACTTCAAGCGGTACCTGGGCAAGGTGAGCGGCTTTGTTACAGCTGGTTCTAGTGTATTTACCGTTATACTGCCACCCGGTCTGGACAGTCTGCTGCGCAACTATGGCCTGGAGGCGACTTTGCGGGTGAGTAACTGCAATTAAATTGACTGTCAAATTTCTGATTTCTGATTCACTTTCCACTTACAGATGATGAGTCTTATGGCGGCATTTATTATAATCTGTTCCTTTGTCTACAAGCCACTGCATCTGCCACTGGACTCACCCAAAAAGAAGAACGGCCGTTCGCGTTTTAATGTGTTTCTGCGATCTATTGTCAACGTGGATATCTGGAAACGAAAGCGTTACGTCATCTGGGCTTTGTGTGTGCCGCTGGCGTTATTTGGTTACTTTGTGCCCTATGTGCACATGATGAAGTTTGTGGAGACCTCCTTCCCAGGCAAGGACGTCAATCTGCCTGTCATGTGCATAGGCGTTACGTCCGGCATCGGTCGCTTGATATTCGGTGTTATAGCTGATATGCCCGGCGTGAATCGCATGTATCTCCAGCAACTGTCGCTCGTCTGCATTGGCCTGGTCACACTGCTCCTGCCGCTGACCAACTCGTATGCGGTCCTCGTCACATTTGCTTTGATTATGGGCCTCTTCGATGGCTGCTTCATTTCGCTGCTTGGCCCCATTGCATACGAGATTTGTGGTCCTTCGGGTGCGACGCAAGCGATTGGTTTCCTGCTGGGTCTGTGCTCGCTGCCTCTGACCATTGGTCCACCTGTTGCCGGCTACATATTCGACAGCACCGGCTCGTATACCCTGCCACTCATCTTGGCCGGACTGCCACCCCTCGTCGGCTCTTCACTGCTGTTCCTTATGCGTTGCATCAAGGACGACTCTAGCAGTAGTAAAACAAATGGAGATGCAGCCCAACAAAACGGCGACATTGAAAACTCACCCAATGGCGACTATCGCTTGAGTGGTAATTATATAAATACTATAATATATATAATATAATCTATATACTATAATACAATATATCGATTTTTAGCTGTAAAGTCTAGTGCACCACTCATGGGCGAGAATGGAACCAATGGCTCACTCTCTAATGGACATGTGGTCACCAATGGAACAGCAATTGGTTCGTACTAAACATACATATATGCATATCTGTAATTGAAAAGATTAGAAGGCAGTTCTAGAATTTTGGAATCTTGACATGTCAAAATTGTTGTCAAGACTACTCTAGTCGAGAGTGTCCGACTAGGATAATACCCTCAACCCAGCCCTTACATTCATTCATAATTATTTATCTGTATTCATACATAGAAGCAATCACACACACATACAAAAACACACGCTGCAAGCTTAATGCTTCTTCTTCCATGTGTTACATTGAATAACTTCTTTGTTTATTGTCCGACCGTTATGAAATTTGTAAAACATAGAGATGGCATATAAATGTTTTTGATGGGTTCAGTGTATAAAAATTTAGTCTTTCAATATTTAATGTAATAAGAAAGAAAAGCCATGGCCAAAGTGACTACGGGATTAAAAATCGGGTTAACCAAGCTATGGTGGTTTGAAGTCTCGGAAAAGCATTTTAAAAGACTTAGAAGATCACATGCCAAATTTGTTGTCATGATTTCTGACAAGACTTTAAATGTAGAATTAATAAGAAGGCCAAACCATTACCAAAGTGCCATCGGGATTGAAAATCGGTTATGGCAGTGGAAAGTTAAGACCCGTTTATTGGGCAGAATTTAAACATGTATTAGTGTTTAGGTTTTTTAGAAGTTGTACTTTGTCGATCACTGTGTATTTAGTTATAAATTCCTTTTATTTACGCTCAAATGATCTTTCAGCTGTAAAGTCCAGCTCACCGCACATGGGATCTACCACAAACGCAAATGGCGCCAGTGGCCTAACGTCTAATGGACATGTGGAAACGATCGATCCAGCAACTGGTTTGTACTCTGAATCTCTAAGCTCACCCAGCAGCGACTTCGGTCAACGCCAACCTAGTATTACAGCCTGCTGCTCCGCAGATATTTGCGTTCATCCAAGTAGTTCTACTAACAAACACAATTCGTTTCCCATCTCATCGCACACTGCTTTGGTTGAGCACAGTTTCAGATCACAGACTTCATTAGACGGTTCTAAGAAGCGCCGTTATAAGTATTCGATATATTAACCCGCTAATTAGATGGTATAAACGATTTCTTTCGCATCCTTATGATTTTCAGACATAAATATTTTTATTTTTTGTACAATCTTATTAATATTATTGAACTATCACAATTTTCATAATTTGTTTTCTTTTACATATTTAATTTTCTTTTGAAACCATCAAGAATGATATTAAATAATAATGGATGTGATATTTCTAGTTCAGGCTTATATCAGTTTACTTTAAATTGCACCGCTTAAAGAGTATTATTTGACCGCTCCATTGACTACATTAGTTGTAACATTTATATTCAGAGTAATCAATTAACCTTCATCACAAAACACACGTATTCGAATTCACTATATGAATAATACGCACCTTATTCTTTTGTATGATTTAATAATACTGATATATGCTTAAGTGCTTTGTAGATCTTAAGTTGCACCGAAAAGCTTATGTAAATAAATAAATGCAACACAATTTTATATATGCATATGTAATTTACTGCCGCACACTGTGTTAAATAATGTTTAAAAGTCTTTGGACACTGCATGGATCTTCTATATGCTTTTAATTAATGACATCAACTAACCTTAATTATCGTGTAAATCTTTCAGAGACACTCACCGACAGGCCCGGATCCTAGATAAAGTCGCTGTCGTCTACTAACTCAAAATTCCACAAAACTTTACCATTGAAACTTCTGCCATTTTAATCTATTATCATATCGCTATCAACGTATCTAGCGCATAAAGAGAGGTGTTCATTTTGACTACTGTACATGGAAAGATGAATGTACAAATTATGAATAGCCCTTTTGATGGAGAGACTTGTGTACTTGATGTACATATTGTAATACTTATTTTTCATAAATGTATACTATAGGCTAAGACATATTTGAAATGCAAAATAAATCAATAACTATTATAATTATAATAACCTTGAACTCTTATTCTATTACTCCTATACTTATCTTTGATTTGCATAGCAAATTTAATGGATTTTACCAAAAATGTCTGTAAAAAGTGATTATAATAAGGTTCTCATATAAAGCCGGAACGTAAACAATATGTCGAAATGAGGAATTATCTACATGTCAGCAAATATTTATTACAAACGAACAGGTTTTCAATAACAATCACAATATGATTGTTGGCGAATAGACCCCCCAATGAAATGTGACAACAGCCAGTTGAAGTGATGGCTTATACAACTCAGCTAATTTTCGCTGGCACCTGACTGGAATTGGTCAATTGATGACGTATGAGCCTATTTAGCAGACTGGCAGAGTATTTGGCTGGTTACTGTTACCCATTAGAGCAAATTATAGCAATTTGTATGCAGGCATTCATCGATAAATCCAATAAAAAAAAAAATTACTTGATATGTTGGGTTCACTGAGGCTCACCCGCACCCTCGTCCAATTCCAGACATCGTCTATAATATCATTGCGACGTTTTCTACCAATTTTCAACGGGGACTCGGTCAAGTCACGATTTACCAGCACGCCTGACAATACACGCATATCGCTCGGCCCAAAAAAAAGTCGACGCGTCCGGCGTATAAAAAGTCGGTGCAAACAAATATTTGTAATTATACTATTGACGCGCTTTCAAACGATCGGTCGGTTCGGTTCGGTTCGTTTCAAACGGAAACAGCTATTCAGGCTCTAAGTGGATTATATATTATATTGACACCTTTAGGACAGCTAATTATGTTGACGTGGCAATTGTGGTTCGCTCTGCTGTTCGTTTTGTGGTTCTATTTCTTGTGGACGCGCCGCAGATTCTATCTATTAACGCGAAAGATACCAGGGCCACTCGGATATCCAATACTAGGCATGGCGCACAAATTGATACACAGGGAAAGTACGTGACATATGAGCAATTTGTCAATGTCAGCAATTACAAATGGTGTCTGTTTATTTTTTTAATTTATACATCTGCTTAGATGTTTTGAAGGAATTTGGTATCTATTTGGATAAGCATGGACCTACGATTTTTTCTTGGCTGGGTCCTATACCATTCATGATAGTCAGTGATCCTCAAATCATTCAGGACATTTTCACCTCCCCACATTGCGTTAACAAGGGTATAATCTACAAGGCTGTCGACGATGGTGCTGGCTTGGGACTGTTTAGCATGGCAGGTAAGCAGGGTAGTTCAATGGTTATGTATTCTAAGCTAATACAGCTATTGTTCAGATC
The DNA here is from genome assembly GCA_035045305.1 of Drosophila maculinotata. NCBI lineage: Eukaryota > Metazoa > Arthropoda > Insecta > Diptera > Drosophilidae > Drosophila > Drosophila maculinotata. The sequence goes on along the minus strand of JAWNPD010000649.1, from coordinate 3,141,108 downwards.
CTCGATGGAGTGTGCATAGGAAATTGCTAAATCCAGCTTTTGGACACAAGGTGCTGCTTAGCTTTCTGCCTGTTTTTAATAATGAGACGGGATCTCTTCTAAAGCTGCTGGATAAGATTGTTGGTGAGGGCGAAAAGGATATTATACCGATACTGCAGGCCTTTACCTTAAGCGTAGCAACTCGTGAGTTAAGATTGTAGTTGATAGTTGTATACATGTATAGATATATATAGTGAACTCTTAATAATTGTATTTTGTATTTCATTCAAGTACAGAAACAACAATGGGTAGTGATGTCAAGAGTGATGAGAACATAAATAACCATAGATTAATGGAGGATTATCAATGGTAAGTCCCTTTGAACTATCCATTAATATATAACATTTGCTATGCGTTAATAGTATTTTGGAAACCATGACAGATATGTGCTTTTCGCCATGGCTGAGTAATAAAACTCTACGGCAACTATTTGGAAAGGACAAACGTTACTCGAGTGCCAAGTCAGAGATACGGGGATTTATCAGAAAGGTAATGATATGAAAATATCGTCTTTCGATAGAAATATTTAATATGTTTTTAACTTTTAGCTAATTGAAAAGAAACTGGCTAGAGATGCCGAAGTTTCTGAAACGGGAGTTCAGTCCCAAGATAAAAACACATTTCTTAATCTTGCAACAGAGCTGCTGAAGCGTGGCATGTTTACTTGGAAAAATGTGGAAGATGAATCAAATGTGATTGTTTTTGGAGCATTTGAAACAACTGCTAACACGGTTGCCTACACATTGATTCTGCTTTCTATGTTCCCAAATTACCAGGAAAAGGCGTTTGAGGAGATTGTCACTTTATTCCCAGACAGTGGAGACTTTGAAGTAACCTACGCCGATACACAGGAAATGGTTTATTTGGACCTTATTCTGAATGAGTCGATGAGAGTAATGCCGCCCGTTCCAGTCGTCTCTCGACAAACATCACAGGACTTGCTTCTTTCCAGTGGAGTTGTGGTCCCAAAGGGTGTTCAAATTGCCATCGATATTTTCCACTTGCACCGCAGTAAGAACATTTGGGGTGCGGATGCGGAAACATTCAATCCAGAACACTTTCTGCCCCATAATTTTCAAGATAAGCATCCCTACGCTTATATTCCTTTCACAAAGGGCATACGAAATTGCATAGGTACATCAAATTTAGCAGACTTATTCATTATTGTATTTAAGACTTATTCCATGTTTGTTTTGCTATTTAGGTTGGAGATATGCTTTAATATCAGCCAAGGTTACTTTGGCGAAATTGCTAAGAAACTACAAATTCTCAACCAGCTTTAAATTTGAAGACCTTTTCTTTGTTGAGGATATAACTATAAAACTGAAGACCGTGCCACTACTGGAGCTTAAACGGAGAAACTGATTGCTAATATAAATATATTTTATTATGTAAATATGAGTAGATTTACTGTAGTATGGATCAAGTATATTCTATTATTACTCTACTGGGAATAAATTTGCATTTTTTATGACGTATACTTATACATACTATGACATATTGCGCTTTGAATGACTTTGCAATAAATTGAATTTGGCTTCCTTGTCAATATAAATAGTATAACCATGTGTTGCACATTTTATTTGTTACCGTTGAAACATTCGAACAATAACGAATAAATTGCTATTAAATAATGCCCACTTTATCGATTTATTTCAGGTATCATTGGCATTCAAAAAATAACGAATAAAATGTCTTTAAATAATACCGCACGTTATCGACACATTACAGTGTTATGCAACACTGTTTCCAAACAAAATGCTCACTATTTGCTTATCGCATCAAGTTGATATATCGATACTTTCTGTCATTTTGCCGGCTGCGAAATAATTGTATTTACTTCTAATTGTGTCGCAATGTCGCTCACAGATGTTTTGGAGCTAAACAAAACTCAGTTGTTTACTAAAATACGCAATGGCTTACCCATCGAGCCGCAATCCCAAAATCTGCTCGACTGCAAAGATGATATTTTATACGTTTGGGACTCCAATGAATCTTGTTTGTTGGTCACAAATTGGCGGGCAAGCTTACTTCAACCGGAATCGAAGCAGGCTTCTGTTAAAGTCAGCTATCAGACCCTGGTACCATCGGATGCAGTTGGTCTGAGTGTGGATCGTGTTGTCGCCTCCAATGAGGGCTCCCTGGTGGCATTGAGTGGACCGCGTGGCGTCTCCATCATGGAGGTGCCTCGCCGCTGCGGACCGGATGGTTATTTCATGGATGGCAAACTGGTCATCACGTGTCGCACCTTTAATCTGGATGCACAGCTATTTCAGAACAATCCACACCTGCAGGTGCGTCAGCTACGCTGGCATCCGGATGCTGTCTCCGATTCGACGCTTCTAGTGCTCCTCTCGAACAACACAATTCGGGTGTATAATCACGCCAAGCTGCGCCATGTGTGGAAGGTGGGTCCGCATACAGTGAAGACCGGTGCTAATACCTCACTTTCAGATTTCGGTGAAACTTCCGTTGATTTTGACATAGCTCCAGCGGTTAAGTCCCGTGAAACAGTCACCAGCTTCTCCAATAGTGTGACAAAAGCGGACAAACCCAAGAAGGAGAAGGTCGAGTGGCCAATTGTTATACTACGTGAGAATGGCAACATTTACTTGCTGCTCGCTGGCATCGATTCGGAGCTAACCCGTCTCCAGGGGCCCATTACAATAACACCTCAGACAAGCGCCAACTATGGACTGGAGTCGTGCGCCTTGCTCATTATACCATCGCTGCCGCCAACTGTTATCATTGCCGAGTCCACGGGCAAACTGCATCATGCCCTATTGCTGGAGGCCGAGGCCACGGAGCTCTCCTTTAGCGAAGTGGATGATTGCCTGCTAATTGAACCATCGGAATATACGCTGAACGTAACCGAAACAGTGGAGCTGGAGTTGGGCCTCTCTTCAGGAGTCTCGAATGGCGCTGAAGGCACTTACAGCTGCCCCATACACCTAAAGCGGGATCTCATCAACGAGATGCGTTACTTTGCCTATCACAATGCTGGCTTGCACACCATAACTGTCAACTTTATAGCCGAACTGCAGCGCTTCCTGGACAGCGAGGCGGAAGACAATCAACTGATTCTGACAACACCTTCCAGTGCTGAATATGTTTTGTGCACCAAATTCGACAGCAGTCCGCGCATAAACGCTGTCTTCGGCATTGCTCTACTCCAAATGCCCGCTGGTCTCGTCTTGTTGCTGAGCAGCGGTCAGGTAATCAGTTTAAAACTGGTCATCGACGCCCAACTGCTGGTTACGGGCAAACAACAACTGCAGCGCAAACCCACTGATTTAGCATTAGATCAGTTGGGTGGAGGCACCTCATTTTCAGACGCAATCAAGGCGTTGTTGCAACGCAACGTAAGTCAGCCGATTCTGGCGGACAAGTTGACTTCGACATCCGCACACGAGCGTTATGAGCTGCTCAATCAGGCAATAGAGGTGCTGTCGTCCCAATATCTAAAGCGGCATGAGCTGGTGCGCGCCGAGTTTGCCAAGCGCATTAACTGTATTAAGCTGCAGAAGAAGCGACAGCTGGAGGAGATCAATAGTCTGGACAGGGAACGAGAGGTGATAAGCGAACACGCACACACACTGGCCGAGCGTTTCGAGGAGTTAAGCGATAATCAGGAGTTGCTAGTGCGACGATGCCAGAAGCTTATGCAGGTTGCAAATGCAGCGCTGCCAAACAGCGTCCTGGCTGACCGTGAGTTTGCCACTGAGGTGGTGAGCATTAACAAGACCACCAAGAGCATGGAAGCCGACCTGGATAACGCCAAAAAGTCGCTCAACAAACAGCGCTATCACATTGCCAAGTCTCAGGAGAGTGGTAAGAACAATGCCTACGAGCTGCCAGAGAAACAGTCACACACCATCCGCGAGATCCTAACACAGCTATCCAGTGAGATTGATCGTCAGATAACTGATGTCAAGCGTATTAAGAAGATTGTGGGTATTTGAATGACCTAATTATCCAATAAGTTATCTTTCTAAACGTATTTTTGCTTTTGTTTAAAAAATAAAACATTATTTGTATTTGTATTTACAAATTGTTTTTAAATTCATGACTAATCTGGAAGTAACTGAAAACTACCAAATATAATAATAATCGGGCATTCCAAGGCACTTCGAACATGTTGTCAAGATTTCTGATAAGATATCCGAAAATATTTAAATTTGCAACTTTGAATGTAAAAAGGATGCCAAGCCATAACCAAAATGGCATTCTGATGTAAAAGTTTTGCCAAAGTTATGACTGCTTGAAGTCTTAGAAGTTCAATTCTGGTTACTTGAAATATTGATAAATTGAATGAATCAAGGATGCCAAACCACGACCAAAGTGGCATTCCTATGTAAAATCAGCTCAGTTTTGGCAAAGTTATGGCTGTTTGAAGTTTTAGAAAGGCAATTTAAGGGACTTTTTTTTGTTATACATGGAGCTTGTATAAATATTAATTAATACATTACTATATTGATAAAATATATCTGACTCAATTTTCTGGGGTAGTCATATAATTAAACTGTAAGCAACTGGGATGGACTTGCTGTTGACAATGAGAACCCCAAATATAAAACAGCAACAACGAAGGTCTCAACTTTGTGTACTCTAGAAAAGGCTTACAAAAGCGACAATTCTTATATAATAAGCACTGCCTTTAGGTTGCTCGGTTTGATTTGTTTGTAATGGGTCTCTTTTACTCTGGCATGCCACATATATATATATACATCCTTATACATATGCACACTTTACAATATACTATTACCTATGTATGTAGTTGTGTAGTGTGTTGTATGTGTGCATTGAACCTCGATCGATCGACAACGATTCGGAAATTTGCATGTCTAATGTCTCGTAGGTATGTACATATGTACATACTATGCAAATATTCGTATTTTGTATGTAGGGGATTTGAAATTGCTTTTGCGTTGTAGTCGCATTCTGCGTTCCTCCTAGCAGTTGCAAGCTAACATTTTGGAGTCGATGTCGATGTCGTGGTGCTGTCGCTGTCGCTGTCCAGGTGCTGCCCACAGAGATGGCATCGGTAATTCGGAACCGATTGGTTTTCATCTGTACGCAGATGTCGAATTATATCAAAACCAATTCACCATTTGTGATTGAGGCGCTAATGGTGTCGCTGTGCTTTGGCGCTATTATAAGCAGATATATAATACTGACGTAGTTGAAGAGAATATATCAAATCGAATCATGTGAATAATAAAATGAAAACAAATCGGCAACTTCCTCTAAATAGAACTAATATTGTATTTGTGTGTGTTAAAATATGAAAATTGTGCGTGGAACTTAAACTTTGAGCTTCTCAATGACATGTATATAGAAAGCTGGATTCTGCACGACATTCATATCCTTGAAGTCGCCGTAGAGCTTGTGATTTGCTTGGCTGCTAAAGATTTCGCTCAGGATATCCCTGAAGCGCTTGAGCTCGTGGGGATAGTAGGAGAGTCGGAACTCGCTGGACAGCTTGTTGCCCTCGATCTGATAGTCCATCGATACCAGAGCTGGCTTTCCGCAATAGAACAGAACGGATGTTTTGATGTCGGCCGTATGACTCGTCTAAAAAAGATAATTCAATATGCAAGTCATTGAAAAAGGGCGATTAAAATATGGATGATGATGTTTTTTTCAGTTGCATTCGATTTAGTTTTTGTCTGTTTAAAAGTTAAGTTATCAGTGAGTCGATGGATGACTGGGCATATTGTAAGTCATAGTTTTGTGCAAGTCAATGAAATATGTCGTCTAATAGTTTTTAATTGGCGCCACACTGAACATGGAAAGTGGGAAATGAACTTACGTTATAGTAAATGCTCTTGGCGGGTGTGGCGCCTGTCTCCAGGATGTTGTCGTAGTTGCGATGATCAATCAGCAGGATGCCGCCCGGCTTCAGGCACTTCTCAAAGTTCTTGATTGCCTGCTTGTGCTCACGCTGATCGCCAAAGCTGTCCATTAAATGGGCAAAGGAGTTGCCCAGGCAAATGACAGCATCAAAACCAGCCTGACGGTGCTCATGGATGTCATCGAACAGGGTTAGCCAATTGGCCTCCTCAATAGCTGTAAGAATTAAGTAACAGTCAAGGTCAGACCTGGGTAAAGAATATCAGCATTTAATCACTTACTCCAATTGTCAAAGGCATCTTCCTTGCGACGATTCCAGCGCTCCTTCAGCGCGTATTTCAGCATTTTGTCCGAAGCATCAACGGAAACCACCTCAAAGCCCTCCTCCAGCAGCATTATCGAGTCCACGCTACAAATATTTGTTAATATAAATATATATGCACACATATAAATATATATTATCTATCCTACCCCGTGCCGCAGGCAACGTCCAGGATGCGCTTGCAGCCCTTCTGGCGCAGCAAGTCGACCAGGAAGTTCTTGTAGTTGTCCGTGCGCGAGTTCTTGTCACCGATGAAAATCTCCCAGACCTTGGCAGCCTTGCCATCGGCATACTGATCGCGCACTCCTTCGGCGGAGATACCATCCGACCGGGTGACGAATACACTATCAGCGGAGGTTGGCATTTCGAATGTTTCGCACTGGCCAGCAGATCAAACTGAAATAACTTTTCAACGCGGATTCACTTCCCATGATATCTCCGGCGGGTGAATCCAATCACTAACAGCTGCTTCGCCACCCCATACACACTCTCACACAGGCACACTACGGCCGTAATCTTATCAGTACGACGGGCGTCGAAATTGACCCACGCTGGCAACAATTCCGTCAAGCTAACATCTGCTCCAAGCGTACACGTTTCGCTTTTTTTTTTGATGACCTGACACTGACCTTGTTATGATTAGTCCAGATTACAGTGACTCAAATAATCCAATTAATTTGACAACAATACGTCATGCCATTTTTTGTTCCTACCAAAAAACAATCCGTTACGCAAGGTCAAAAAATAAGATATGAAAGTTTGATTGGTTTTGACTTGATATTTTCAAAAATTATATCTAAATCTAAATAAAACATTTTGAATTTTCGCTGCCCACAATAATAATTAATAAGAGAAATGCTTAAACTCTCCAAAAATGTTAATTAATTTGAAGTTATTTTCATGAACTTAATAAATCAAAATTGTTGATTACTTACTTAATCCCATACTTTTTCGCTACATAAATAAAATTTAAAATACCAAAAATGTATTTTTGTATATAGGTTCGATTTATTTCAATTAACTTAATAAATATTGCACTGCGTTGAATCTAGGATTATAAATTGTTATTTTGTTAAAATGGTATTCGTATTGCACCTTGTTTTAGTTGAAATTGCACGTCTTAAGGAATAATGTCACGAGTTCGTAGATGTATTTATAAATAGCATACAACGTTAATTCAATAATTAATATCAATTAATGATTACGTTTCACAAGATAATTATCTGCAGCTTCATCAGCTATAATTATCTTGGGAAACATAAGCTGTCATTATAATTATATAAATAATAAATCATAATTATATAAATAAGTACATATAAATGTGTTGTTTGTGAGTAAGGTGATTCACTTAAAAGCTAACTAAGGGAATTGAGTATTGTATTCAAATTCTATGGCAAATACCCCAGCGAATCCTCGAGAGAGGCGCTGACCACACGCATGGATTGGTAGCTGGCCATGCGACTCCTGCTCACGCTGCTGCGTATGGAGGCGGCCTTCTCCAGGGCTTTGATGTTGATCAACAGATCGTCGGCACTGCAGGATTTCTGTGACACGGAGCCACCACCGCCCATATGCAGCGGCAGGAAATGGGGTATGACCATGGCATTGCCATTGGCCAGCCGGTCGGTGCTGAAGGACTCGCGCGCTCGATACAAGGATCTGCGCGAGGAGCAGCTGCCGTTGTTGGTGCGCATGACAGGCTTCTGGCCGCTCCCCACCGGCGGACAGAGACTCTTGATGTCGGTCGTCTGACTCAGCTTCATGTCCGCAAACACTGCGGCGGCCTCCACGCTCTTCTTGACGCTGAGCGCCTCGTGCGGCTGCACCGGCTTGCTGTTGCCACTGATCGTGAACAGTTCGTAGTCCAAGCCCAGCTTCTCGGTGGGCTTTGGCTTGCGTGTGGACGTCCGCAACTTGTGCTGCTGATTCAGTGAATCCTCGCTGACGTTGGCGGCATTGGCACGCTGCCGGCGATGGGACCGCTTGCAGTAGCATTTGCTGGCACTGATGCAGCTGTCCGTATCGCACCATGTGGTGGTGTCCGAATGCGTATTGGCCGAGTCGTGCTCCACTGTGCTGTTGGGCTCCTCCTCCACCATGGAGCAGTAGCACTTATCATCCGACTTGCATGAGACCAGCGATTGCCGATTGCCAGCTGGAGCATTGGCCGCCGGCTTGCGGGGATTAGCCATGGCCATATTGCGTTCATTCTTCTGGCGTAGCTTATGATTCAGATGCTCCGTGCGCAGACTGCAGTAACAGCGATCAGCTGAGGCGCAAGTGCAGGACTCGGAATCATAGCTGCACTCCGAGCAGGAAACGTAGCTGTTGCATGGGGGATTAGATGTTTGGGATTAGAAGTCATTCATATTTAAATATACTTTGACACTTGCTTACCCACTGCTGCTGTTCCGGTTGAGTCCTTGCAGTGCATGCTCATTCCGCACCACGGACACATCGGAGCCGCTGGTGGCAGCCCGATTGCGTTGATGCTGCTGCGAATGGCTTTGGCTGGTCATCGGACCAATGATGATAGGCGGCGTCAGCCGGCGTTTGTTCGCGTCCTCGCTGATTGCCGGCGGCTCCTTGCTGCGTGCCGGCTTGGCCAGCTTGCCGCGACAGGAGCGAAACTGTCCCAGTTGAAAGACCTTCTTCAAGCTTTTGGTGCCAAAGAACATGCTCTTCGGTTTCTTCTGCAAGCGCAATTTGCAATTAGTTAAGGTAAATTGAGGGGATCAGCTTTTGATAGATGAATAAAAATTTTTAATCTAGGATTATAAATTTCTAAAAATTTATTCAAAAGTTCGACGACAAAATAAGGATCTTTTTTTTATTATTATTATTTATTAAACAGAAACAGGGTTCATTTAACCCTTTAGCTTTTAATTTTTCTAAGATTGAAAACCTAAAGCAGTGGAGCTGTATTCTTATTGTATAATACAAATAATAAAAATATGTTTTTTTTTATAGAAAAATTAGATTTTTAGAAATTACAATAATAGTTACCTGTGATCCATTAATGCTAATCTTGCGCTTCTGCTGCTTCTTCTTCTGGCGACGCATTATATTCTTGGAGCGCTGAAAGAGCTCGTCCTGCGTAAGCGTAACGGCTAACTTGAGCAGGAACTCTTTATAGATGGGCTTCAGATCGTTGAAGGACATGCCATCGGCATCGATTATGGCATAGAGTATATCGTCCAGCGAGTGCAGATTCTCGTGCAATCGGAATTCATTGAACAGCTCACTGAAACCAAGTGGGGAACTAGAAGCACAATTCAAACGATGCCAATCAACCAAACCAAACCTTCTCACCCAGGATGCAAAGAATGTTAAGCCAACCCACAGGCCAGGGCCAGCACTCAAATTAGCACTGACCCTGGCCCCGCTGGTTAGTGTAAATACTCACCCTCCTCCACCGCCCAACTTGCCGGAATTGGTCCGACGCGCCGCTCTCGACTTGTATCTGGTTAACCCACCAGTGTTGAGAAAACTGCCCGATCTGGGTATTGCCACGCGTGTCAGTATATCCCCATCCCCTGCTGCAGCAACTCCGCCTGCAGCTACCAGGTCACTGATCTTGCGACCATTTGGCGTCGGTGTGGTGGATCGCTTCGAGTGGCTGCTGCTGTGCTGGTGGTGGTGCAGCCGGTTCACGTGTCCATTGCTGCACACAATGTTGTTGTTGCTGCTGCTGCGTCCGGAACCACCCTTGAAGCCGGCCACATTTGGACCGGGCACTGGCGGAGCACGTTTCGTCTTGTGAGATTTGCGTTTGCGCTCCTCCGTTGAGGTCTCGATTTCGGCTGCCTCATTGATCACGTTGCTGTTGGAGCTGAGCGAGCTGCTCGAGACCCGCTTCTTGCGTGCAGATCTCGATGGCGTCGATGCGCCCACACCCAAATGGGACTTGGGACTCATGCCCGCCAAGCTCCCCGTGCCGCCACTGCTGCGAAAGGAGCTGCGACGACCGCTGGGCGCAATCTGCGACCGCGACAAATAGTTGGAGCTGGTCAGCGCCGAGCTGCTGGCAATGCTGATGCAGCTCACTCCGTTCTGCTGCCGCGGCGTGCGTCGCTTTGTGCTCCGGTGCGAATTGGTGCTTACATGCGCCATCAGGCTCTGGTAGAGTGTAGCCGCTATGACAATCGCATCCTCGGTGCTCTTGCAAATGAAGCCGTGGCATTCCAGAATCTTTGGCGCATTCGCCGAACGCATCACAACCGCAAAGATCGGCGCATGCATATGTTCGCTTTGCTCCACAGCCAATTGCTCAATGTCGCTGAGAATGTATATGGTTAAGAGGAGGCAAGTAATGGATGTACATATGTACGAAAGATTGCTTACCTCAGCGGCTGGAATAATGCAGTCTTGTCTATGTTATCGGGATCGGTAATAAGTGGCAGGAAAGCCGCTCCTCCATCCGGATCGGAGATGACAAATTTAACCGCCGACCACACGGCAATATTGTGGAATGGTGTAATGCTCGAATCAATGTCTTCGCTGTTGTTGTTTGACATGGCGCTGATTTTGATGCGCAATCCTGTGGCACAAATATCCAAAGATCCCGATTTGAGCTTCTGCAGAGAACGATTAAAAAGGAATTAGCCTAAATAAAGTTAATATACCTATACAATTATTTACCTTCTTCGTAACCTCAGCTAGATAGAGCTGGCGCAGCGGCTCCTGCAGTCCTTGCAGACTGGTCACCTTGTCCTTGAGCGGCAGGCAGCCCAGGCAGGTGACATCGAAGCTATTCGTTGCATCCTTGGCCACGTCGGTGAATAGCTGCTCGATTTGGGCCTGCACGCTGTTGCTAATGCGCTGCACATCGTTCTTGGCCGCCTCGGCCAGCACCTTGGCCGACTCGCTGGTCTCCTGGAGGAAGCTGCTCAGCGAGCGCGGCTTATCGCCGGAGGTGCTGGCCAGCTCACTACGTCCATACATGATGATGGAACGCGTGCGATGCGATCCCCTGGGATCGTCGAGACGGTTGCTACGCAATGATCTGTATTATGAACATAATTATGATTTGTATTTGTATTATTATTCATTTGATTAATACTTATGTGTTCTAAATATAATCAATATATCTGAATTTTATATACTAGTAGATAGCCAGGGATATTCAATATTTCAGCTGCTTAAAAACTACACCATCTTCCAAAGAGTAAAATTCAAATTTATTTTGATATTATTGTTTGTTATTGTCTCTTCGTTTTAATTATGTTAATATTAGATATGGGTCCGAAAAACAAAATACTGTTTACAGTCTATATTTGTTTATATGATTTTTTTCTGTAATTAATATTTGTGTTATTGTGCCAACCATATTTTATTCATTAGATTACAAAAAGATCGCATGCACTGCTAATCTCATTGCTTTTATATTTTAGCATGTTATAAAACTCTTTTGTAATAAACACAAGGAAAATGTATAAAATGTATTATAATTATTGTCAAATATGTATATATGCATATATGTATAGATAATTGAATTATATTGAAGTTCTATGAATTGCACTCAGAGCAGCCATAGAAACTTGTAAGATATTTAAGTGGTTCTCTCGCAGGTGCGACAACCATTGAAAAGATTTGTGAAAGTTTTGCTGATTAACGTAAATGAGCAACAAAATTTAGCAGGTTTGTATACATACATATGCACAACTGCAGAGGTGTGTATATTAATGGCTGTTAACGAATTGGCAACAACAACAATATCCTGCTGGAAGAGAAGGGAACATTGGCTAAACACAAAGGCAAATGGCACATTTTGTACCACTTTGACAACTAGTCTGGCCGGGAGAACAAATCTTACATCTGACGATCAGACGCAGAGGCAGACGCAGAGGCCAAGGCAGCTCGCACAGTGTTCCCAATAGAAGCCATTCGGTTTACCGCTAGTTGACATCAAATCGGAAATGTGTCTTTTGGGAGAACGTTGGCGCGGCCGAAACTATTTTGAATATGAATGAAGATGTTGGCCAACGCCACCGCCATCGCTGTGTAAGGCCATTAGATTGGAGTGGACCACGGGCCAGCAAGAAGCGTTTTCTTTTTTAATCAATTAAGTAGTTCACGCGGCGTATGTGTGTCAAAGCTATCGATGAATATTTATACTACATTGAAGCAAGTGTCGCTTGATTCATCTAGCTTCATCCACTTCTACTCCCCTCTCTCTCTCTCTCTCTCGCGCGCGCTCTCTCTCTCTCTCTCTGTATTTCTCTTACATGCATCAAACTATCTCCAGCTTCCGAGCTTTTGCTAAAACATTTTAAAACTAACAGTATTTTTGTTGCTTATGGAAATTTGAAACGGTAAAATAAATGCTGATGCGGCGACTATTTATGAAACGTCTCTTTATAGCTACGCAAGGGTGTGTGTGTGCGTCTGTGTGTATATTGTATATTTGAGTGCGATCTGTTTCGTATGGTTACTCTCTGAAGTTTTGAGAACGAAAGTACTTAATTTGTAGCAGTTGAAAGTTGCTTTAAATTAAGTCAAAAATTAACTTTAATTTTAAGAACCCTGTCTATTTTTATGCTTGAAAGCCGAAACTCAACTAGTTAGACTGAATAAGAAAAATGGAAACATTTGGAAAATATTCAAAGATTTACTTAGCTTATGTTTATAATATTAAAATAATTGGGCTTGCGCACTCACCTGGAATCGTCAAACATTAGATCGATCTTAAGTTTGTATATCGAATTTCGACTGACACTCGAAGTGTTCTCGAGCTGATCGCCGTCCAGTAGCCGAAAGCCGGATGAGTTGCTATTACTGCTGGCTGGTTTACAAAGGCGCACCGAGTTCATTTTTGGCACTGCCACAACTGATTGCGAATCGATTTTGCAGGAGGTTACCATCATCGAGATCGATATCCAGATCGAGATCGAGGAATGCAGCTGAAGTTTAAGCTAAAGTGTGGCACTAACTGCGGCACATGCCACTTAAGCTCTTTGTATCTTTTGTTTCCTCTGTTTCGTTGGTTTATTTGCCTTCTTTTTCGAGTTGTTTTTTTTTGTTTGTCTGCAATTTGTGTGCAATTAGCGGCAAACGAATTTCAATTATGCACATTGAATGTTAATTTTCAACATTTTTAGCGAAATAATTGTTGCCATTACACAAGCACACAAGCACACACACACACTTGCACACACATAGACACAACACGAGTTTTATATTTTAACACTTTGCATAGGGCGCAGAAGAGAGTGAGAGATGAGGACGTCTCCTGAGGTGTTTGCCTGGCGTGTGTCTGGCCAATCGCGTTGGCTCATTAATTAGCTGCTGGCAAGACTAAAAAAACCGACAATAAAAAACCAAAAATAAAATATATAAGAAAAACAGCATACAAGCGGCTTAAAGTCTATGTACATATACGTAAATATCGTGTCTGTGGGCGGTGTTTTCCTTCAGGAAAAACTATTGCAACATTTTTCATATTTGATGGTTGCTTGTTATTGTTAATGTTTTCGAATTATGGGTTTTAGTGCAGGCTTTGGTTGTCTCGCTGATAAATTGCCCCATAAAATGCGATTGTTGTACTGGAAAATGTTTAACAATTTGCTGCTTTACGCACAACAACAACGGCAATTGCAGTTGCAGTTGCAGTTGCAGATACAAAATACAAAGGTGCACAACAAAGCAAACGCTCGAATTTGACGTCGTGTGTAACGCGGCTCTGGCTGCATCTATTGGATACTTTCACTACAGCGAGAGATATTTGCTATAATTAGCAAATGCCGTCTGCAGCTCAAAAGCACACATAGTCGCATAGACACTCACTCACACTCACACACACAGAGACACAAACAGACACGTGTAACCCATTTGGCACTGACATTTACTTTTGCCGTATTGAAACTCCATTCAAGTGTTTTGGCCACAAAATGAACTTGCACTGCACAAAAATCACCCGCAGCAGCAGCAGCAGAACCGGGCAGCTTCAATTCTGAATCTTGCTTGAATACGCTCTATAAGCTTGTGGTTGGCATCTGGGCTCGTTGGATGCCGCACGGCGACTGCGCGAACGCGTACGCTTCAAATGTCGATGCGCGTCAAAAAAAATGAAGCAAAACAAAGACTAAATTCCGACTATTCGAACAGGCAAGAAACGAGCCCGCTTACGACTCTGAACGAAGTGAAGTGGCCAAAAGAAATGGCCAAGCTTGGCGGCCAACAACGTAACGGCGGCAACAGCTCCAATGTGTGTGTCTGTGTGTCTGTGTGTGTGTGTGTGTGTGTGTGTGTGAGTGTACAATAACAATAACAATATTATCTCTGGCGTAAGTGGGTAGCGGCACAGCTCACCTCTTCACATGCTCTTACATATATCTGTATCTATATAGTATATAGTGGGCATATGGGCAACAATTTTTGCTTTGCTGAATGCCTTGCAGATACAACCACAGCTTTGATATGTGGTGGAGCTGTGGTGCTGCTGGTGCTGCTGCTACTGATGATGAAGACGAAAGAGACCACTCGGATTTTCAACATCAACACAATCACTTGGCTCATGCTGAATGGTGCTTTATGTGGCTGTAACTCCATTATGTACCTAACAATGTTAGTATTATTAACACTTGATCGTGTTTTGGCGGACAGCAACAACAACAACAACAACACAGTGCAGCGCTATTTGCATAGATGAATGGCTCGACATTTACGCAAAGATTTTGAGCAATGCCCTCTGCCAGCTGCCAGTCGCCCCAATGTCAATACCAACTTTGGGTTTGGCCAGCAGCCGGCAACAAGGTGGGGAGACAGTAACTTGAACAAGTGGATTTGGTGTTTTTGCCCATTTGCGCAAGCGCAGATCTGTGACGGCGTCGGCGGCGACGGCATTTTCGAAATCAATGACCGTGGTCAAGTTTATACAATAATTGCTGGCAGTGGACCCGTTTCTGTGCTTGACTATGCAATCTCATCAACTGCATTTCATTTCGGTTTTTTTGCCTCTAAACTTTAACTTTAGTTGAGTGCACTCTTGCATGGCAATATACCTTAGAAGAATATCAGTAAACATACATACATATATGAATATTACATAATAGGCTAGGGAACACAAATATTGCATGTGCTTTGGCTTTGGATAAGGAGGTTTATGAAAATGTATAATACTCTTCGAAACTGAAGTTAATGGTGGTAATATGATTAACATAACAGCGATAAAATAAATTAACCAGAAAAGCTTTTTTAATATAATATTACAACTTCAAACTAGGAAGCATAACCAATATCACTATATGCAAAAATCTTTTTTTGTCCAAATTTAGTTTTTAACTTTCATTTAAAGTTGTTATTATAAATTAACTTGAAAATCAATTTGCTCTGCAAGGCATATAATTTATAAATAATACTCATACGTGTCCGTTTCAGAAGTATAAACTTAACTAGGAATATTCGGGACCCGAAAACGTTCATTAAGATTAAAGATATATTATCTATGAGTACAGTACTGTTAGATGCTCTTGATCCGCATATTAGGGCTTAATACAAATTTGACTTTAATTTGTTTATAATATTTTGGTAGATTTTAATGTATTAACATAATTTATTATGCAGCTGGTGTTGCTTTTGCAATTGATCGGCTTGTGATACAGCACAAAATTGTCATTTGAGTTGTGTATTCATGAGATAACAGTTCAAAGTTACGACTAATTAAATTGTGACTATATAAAACAAACGGCTAATAGTCGTCTATTGTGTGACTGCCTTAATAAACTCTTACTTTTATGCCGGATGACGATGGTGACGATGCCTGAGGGCATTGGTTCATCTATATCTACATATATGTATGTATGCCGCTTTTCTTTTCATTTTGATTAGCCGAGTGAAACAGTAAACAAGATGCCAACATGCGTGATGGGAAAACCTGTATCTCTTTTTATTTAGTGTACAAGAAGGGCATTAAGCACTGTCGTGTTTAACCGTTATCTTTGTGTTTTATTTGACCTGGTAGAACTTTCAAATGGCTTTTACTTTTAATGAATTCGACATATTTGCATATTCTGCATTTACATATATGTATCTGAAATATAAACTGATTGTTTACTATATGTATTTCATTAGTTATTTTCAATTTTTCATCAAAGTTTTGAAGATGCTCTTGAATCTTAGTGATCAGCAGCAAAAGCCTTTTTCAAATATTATAACCCATTGTCTTCAGCTGTATACAATTCATATATGTACATATGAATAGCTTTATCTATTCAGTTAATATATGCTCACGTCTAGGTGCCAATTTCGTGATGTACTCGACTGCGTAAAATGGCAACTGTTGCACTTTGTTTCGACTGTGGAATATCTAATAAATAACACGATCATGATCATCACTTTCTCTGTCCAATTCTGTTGGCTTGTGTGTCTGTCTTTAATTGCTTTAGGTTTGTTTTATTTAATCGCAGTGGCAACCACAACAATTTAAAAATTAGTCATACATTATACGATACACTGTGTCTTAGCCGAATGCAAGCATGCTTGAAGATACAGATACAGAGATACAGATACAAACGCACATCTGCGAGTGCGCACAATCTGCTCATATGTACATATGTATATACATACTATATATGTATATTGTTGCAGCTCCCCTTGGACACAGTCGGATACGGTTGATTCCTTTGGCTTGGCGGCTCTTGTGTCTAACATTGCGTATCTGACATGCGCTGCAAGCTCAGACTGAACCTGAGATATTCAGTAGAGGTGCCATCGTTTCGGATTTCTTTCGAATACGAAAACTCACGAGCACGAATAAAACGTTTTCCATATAAATTATGAATAAAATATAATTTTAATTAATTATTAAACATTTATCTAGCATTTCATGTTTGATTGCATTCTTTTGTGATTTATTCCATGAGGGGATCCCCATGCTATCGTAATATGCATCTCCGTGACACGACACGCAGTTAGCTCAGTTGAGTAGACAATAAAGCGCTATAATATAGCGTTAAATTAGTGAATTGAGAAACTTTTCTATTAGCACTGATATTGTGTAACATTAGAAATAATATATTAATGTACAAATCGAGCATATCCCTGAGAATGTAATTTTGTTGTATAACACTTTTTAGTAATGCTTTGATCTACAGATCATATAAAACAATAACGTAATTGTGATCTGAATTTAATATATGTAGCATTAGATAAGAGTGGCAATTATTCTCTTTATCGTCATCTGACTTTCTTCTGGCGCGTATTTAAGTACCTCAAGTATACTTCAATTTGGGTTATTTTCAACTACAAACAACTACGAAATTCGGATTGCATCACGAGTCTCGGCAGAAACACGAAAATGCTCGACAACAATTGTCACATTGTGCTTGCTACACATTACGGCATTTCTCTATTACTTCTTCAGCTTCTTCTTTTTCAACACGTTTCCACTGTTTAACAATAACAATAACAATACAAAAAAACATTCGTGCAAGTTAAGCGCCGTCGAAACAGAGTTGCAAATATTAATAAAATTAAATTCGTGTGGTTTTTTTTTACAACTCGCGAAAATGATTTTACAATTGCAAAAAGAGTGTGCCAAAAACTATTCATGTCTATTCATTTTAAACATAGTGAAAACTTGTGATTCAAATGCTATTGTAAACTAAATGGGCTTACTTACAACCCTATCTTTCAGTATTTGATCCAGTGTCTGCTTGTAGACCTATATAACTTTCCGATATGTATAGAGGAATAGAGTATAATGCCTACATATGTACATATGTATATGCACATATACTTGTACACTCATACTTTATATAGTTGTCGGTATGGCGAACAATGCACCCATAAGGTGAGCATTACGGCGTAGATAATGAAATCCAACAAAGAAATTGCTTAAAAAAGCGTGACGCGTGGCGCTGCTGATGAACTCTGCGCCATAAATTGCCAACAGCATACATATATACATACACACATATGTATATACATATAACCCCCAAGTAATATATGAATATTTGTTGGCCATAGCATAAAGTCCATCTAGTTACAACCTTAGCGGTATATTTAGACAACAAAAATTCTTATGGTAATTCATTTGGCCTCAACGTGTTTTATTGCTATAAATACCTGATGAATGAAATTTTCGGTATTTTTATTGCAGAGATGCGGCTCCGCCTGGCGGTAATTCAGCAATTTTCTTTCTTTTCGGGTGTAAAGCGACTTTCATTTATTTCGGTCAGCTGAGTTCAAATGGCGCGTGCTTTGTGGGTCAGTGGTGCACCACAGCCCACATAAACCCAGTTATACCACTCGTCTTACATTGGGGGCGGCACTCGCTTCAGCAAATCCAGAAAATTATAGGAGTTGTGGATTGCCCATTGACACCATCAGATTGTTGCTAACTGTTTTCTTATTGTTCGTTCTGTGTGCCGTTGTCAGCTAGATATGATCATAATTTAAGTGCCTTGCTGAGTGTGGATCGTTTATCACATTTCGGGGAAAGTTCTGCACCCGCACACGTAAATTATAATATTTCGTTGAATATTTGAAAATTTGTGTGAAATTAACATTAGATTTATTATATTTTGGAAATGGGGGAAAGTCTGACTGATTTTTATAATATTTAAATACTAATATTATCATGAGATGTGTGATATTTTGGAAAATATAAGTCTGAGTGATTTTTATAACATTTTGCCAGATTTTGCTAAAGATTTTGAAGCATTCAGAATGGAATTTTATTTTATGTTTATTCTTATGTATAATATAGAGTATAATAATTCTTTGCTAATTCAAGTCAGCTAATTAATTGAAACCGTCGCACATGTAGAAATATAGTTGTAAGTCGAATTGCGACTACTTTATTATCACATTCTTATAAGCAGCTTGAGAAAAATACAGTTAAGTAGCAGTAAAGTGGTGATTGGAAATGTTTCGACGTGTCTGCAAAACTCGTATATGTATCCATGCTGATAATACCTACTTGCGGCTACATGTGTATCTATGTGTGTGTGTGTGTGTGTGTGTGTGTGTGTGTTACTGTGTATCGATGCGTTCTGGCTGCCACAGGCGAGGAGTTATGGCTGTGACCCACCTTTAGAACTGGAAGCCAGCGAGCTGCCAACACACAAGTTGCACTTGCAGCTGCCGCAAACGGCGCATCGATGCTCCAGTTTCTAAACCACAGACCTGTCACGCAGCCGCCACAGCCGTGCCGAGGAGAAAATCTGAAAATAATTGCATGAAAACTCGAGATCCCTCCTTGAAAGAAGCGCGAATAGCAAATGCGGCCAACGGACAGTTGGAGTTGAAGGCAGCAGGCAGCAGGCGGCAACCGGCGGGGGCAGGCGGCGGGGGGCAAGCGGCAGTGTGCAAACTGAACGAGTTCAGCAGGAAAATGGCTCGTCGCTCTTAATACTATTGGATGGAGGAGCAGTAGCATAAGAAATCCCGCTAATCGAGTGATTGTATTTGTCTACACTTTAATATGGCATTTACTTCTGGTACCAAATATAGACAGAGTACAGTTAACATGTGCTCAGAATGCTGGTTATGGTCTTCTTGTATAGATCTAATGACAATGCCTAATTAATGAGGAGTGTAGTAAGGAATCCAGGAACATAGAAGCACAGACTTTTCTGTCACAATTATTTTGGTTAATATGCACTTTAAGAGTACGTGAAAATACATAAATAAAATCAGTTATTAATAATTTTTGTTATTATTATTACTATATGCTGTATAGCTATAAACTATCAACGTAACTGATCCATATTTGATTAATCTCAAACAATTTTCACTGATAACTTAATACAGTATAGAGTTTAGAGCAATTATTCGGAATGTTAAAAGTTACCCTATTCACATTCATTATGAGCCAACCTTGCGTATGCGTAATATTAATAATAATTGCTAAACTATATATGGTTTTATGTGCAGATAAAATCAAATTGCACTTACCTAACTTGCATAGTGATTCGAATGTCCGATGCTAATATCCATGTAACAAATATGCAATCGATCGATCCAAAAGCGTTTAAAATAACAATAGTAAGAATCTGGTTGCCTTTCTAAAATTATAGACTTCACTTTAAGTTCTTGGCGTTTAACACACTCTTTGAGCACTTTGGGGCTATACTCGTAGCTAAGCAGTTAAGCAGCTAAGCATTTTCTTACCGAAACGCTGCAATGGTAACTGCAACCGATTCAGCGACCGAAGCGCGTGAGGCCAATAACGAGACTAACTGCTCAAGACCAATTTAGCAGCGTCCAGAGTGGCATCGAAGCGACGCGTCGTCCACTTACCAATGCGTCGGCCAAAGCGCCAGCGTCGCGTCTTGGCCAGTTTTCCGATGCAGTAGCATCTGAAGCTGAAGCCGATGCTTCGGGTTATGTGCAAATCACTTATTCGTAATCTCATTATGCTGGAGGCGTCTAGTTGATGCTTGCCGGCTGGCGACAGCTGATGAGGATTAGCCAAAGTTCGTGGCTGATGCCCAAAATTAAGACAGTAATAACAACAATTTGTAGTTTTAATGTTAACAGTGTTTGAGATTTGGGAATTACAATTAGTGTGAAACTACTTATATGCAAATACTTATTTCGCTTCATTGAGGCTGGTCAGAGCCTGCCCATACCTGTCCACCTTGACCAATGATCCGAATTTTCAATTTTCCCGTCGCCGAAAAGTGGAAAAACCTGCGTGGGTACTGCCCCAAATTGGCGTGTGCTCATTCGGGACTGGGGCGTACTAGTACCAGTAGATTTGACCAATATTTGAGTGAACCGTTAGACAGAGGCGCTTGCAGCTCAAGGTGGCCTGGTCATATTAATTTATGCCTGGCCCGGACTAACTCCGTCGATAGCCATGACCACCTGAATGAAAACAGGTTCGCTACGCGTTTCATTCGTTTCAAAATGGGTCAATCTTGAAGAATGCTGCTGTCAGAATCTTTGTGGCTGCAGCACCAAAGAAGTGATCGTCTCTGGTGCAGTCCCACAAAAGATGTGCTGGCTCCTGGTCAGCTCTTCTTTTTTATTCTCCAGGTAATTGTGTCAGTCGATCGAGGTTTGTTTGGAGGATTAGTTACCTGATTAGTCTGCAGACATACTCAAGTGTGTTTTTCTTAATTGGGACACTGAGTAAAGTTTATGGTAGACGCAATTCATTTAAGCTGGATAGCCTAATTAATTTATACAGCCTGCTAAATCTAATTTGGTTTAAAATGCTGACGATTCAAACATAAAGAGTATGTATATTGCAAGGCAGCATCTATTATTATTATACCATAAATTATTTATCCACATAGCATTAATATTTCAAATATATATTTAAATTTAGCGCTCATTTCGTGTCAGTCGTAAGCTGATTGCTACACATTTATTCATACCATTCACCTCTCAACAGTATGTTAACTCTGGAACTGTTCTGTTAAGAGTGCAGCTCTACTGTTAAAAGTTATTATGTGCTACGCGCATCTGTTAAAAACCCGACGGAGTGGATAAAGAGGCTCCACTGACTATAACGATGCTCACTTGACTTATTGGGACGTTTACACCTAGTTCTTTGAGAAACATTGTTCAGGTACGAGCTGTGCATTTGCTTAACCTTATTTACCACTAGTGCCTGCAATTAGTATACGCACTGTTCATTTGTATATCAATTTAGTGGAAGAACAAATGTTATCAATATTCTTATCAATAACAGTATCAGTCATAACATTTATCATAGCCATTAGCATTCTCAATATTGATTTTATTAGTACAAATCAGTGTCCGCAGACCCGCTGAAATATCAGTTGTATTTCTGCAAGTCGCCGGATCAGTAGGTGAATGGTGTCAAGGGAATGATATTCAATCTAAGTAACGGTAACAACAATAATAACAAAACAACATGTCAATATAAAATTTATAAAAAAAAATAAATGTTCATATAAATCAATCTAGAGGACAGTCCGTCACCGAAATGGCCTCGGTATTGAACATCGGTTCAGTTTTAGCAAAGTTATGGTAGTTTTTCTGAGGTCCTGTGTTATTTTCAAAAAGAAAGCTTGAGTACAGCAAAAAAACAATAAATTTAAATAAAATATATATGGGTTGCCTAACTTATCTGGTTTCAGAAGGAACTGTAAGCGCAAATTCTTTAAATGCGGGCAAATCTGTTGCTGGTCGGATTCCTAAGTCTTATACTACTGCTGCCTCTGGGCCCATTGTGGGCTGCCAAGATTCTTGTCGTATTTCCCTTTGAGACAGAATCCCAATGCAAGTTGCTGACGCCCTATTTGGAGGCGTTGATGGTACGGGGTCATCAGCTATCGGTGATTCATGCCTTTCCAGATTGCGAGATATTACTGAAGTTGCACTCTATATACATAAGAGATCGCTACAATACAACTTCAGGTAAGAGACTTGGATGGATATGATTAACACTACAACTAATTGGAATCTTTTCATAATAGATCTTACTGCATATGAGTCCACCGGCAGGTCCAATAAATGGGGCGAGATGGCCTTTTTACGCAGCTTCATACTAAAGATTTCCCTAAATGTACTCGAGAATGAGCAGGTCCAGGAGCTGATGCAATCAAATACCAGCTACGATCTGCTTATTTTCGAGCCTTCCAGCACCGATGCTCTCTTTGGCTTGGCAGCCCATTTTAATGCCAGTCTGATTGGTTTGGCTACTAGCGGCGCAGATTGGAACTTGGATACATTAATCGGCTATACGGCAACATATGAGCCAATGCTTAAGATTGGGTTTCGACGTGGACAAACGCTGCTGGATCATCTCTACAATTGGGTATTCATATCCGAGGAGTGGATGCTACAAAAGTTGATTTTTCTGCCCAAACTGCGATCGGTTCATGAACATTTCTTCAATCATCTCACACAGAGTTTCGATGAGATACGGCAGAGCTTCACGTTGATATTGCTGAACCAGCACTTTAGCCTGTTTGAGGCACGACCCAATGTACCCGGCATGGTGGAGGTGGGTGGAATGCATGTGCCCAAACTGTTGCCACCGCTGCCACCGGAGCTGGCGACATTTATTGATGAGGCGCAGCATGGGGTGATCTACATGTCGCTGGGCTGTGAAATGCAGAGCAAGGATTTGCCAATGGCTACGCTGTCCCTAATCAAAGATACCTTTGAGTCCCTGCCGCAGCGCGTCATCTGGAAGTTTGAGACCAAACCGCCGTTCAATGTGAGCAATAGCGTCTACATGGACAAATGGCTGCCCCAGCAGGCAATCCTGGCGCATCCTAATGTCTGGCTGCTCATCACCCATGGCGGCATGCTGAGCATCATTGAGGCCGCCCACTATGCAAAGCCAGTGCTGGGCATGCCGCTGTTCTTCGATCAGTTTCGTAACGTGGAGCGTTTGCTGGTAGAGGGCGTGGCTGAGCTGCTGGACATCAACTCGCTGACCAGACATGACTTTGAGGCGACAGTCAGGCGACTGGTGGAACTGCCTCAATATAGTCGTAATGCGAAGGCACTCTCTCAATGCTTTCGGGATCAGTTGACGCATCCCCTGGACACTGCTGTGTATTGGACGGAGTATGTCCTACGCTACAGAGGAGCGCCTCACATGCGAGTCTCCGCTTCGAACATCAAGCTGATGGACTACTATGGCTTGGACAATATATTCATGGTTTTCGGTCGTCTTACTTTGATTCTTTTTCTGGTATTTTATGCGTTTACTAAATTAAAGAACTGCTTAAGATGATTTCCCAAATTGTTGCTCCTATAATCTTAAAATATCTGTTTTGAATATATACATTATGTAAACAAAAATAAGCCCTGCATTGTGATATTTTTATATATCAAACGTAACCGTCATTTTAGCGTATCAATCAGCTTTTGAGTGTGAATAGTGCTGCAAGCAGTGCGTGGCTACTCTGTAAACGTAAAGCAGTCATGAATTACCATATTAAAATTACAGCTCCTAAGTATGCTTAACTATTTATTCTTAAATAAAACTTTACCCCTCGAACCCGCATGTACTTGCTAAATTTCCCTTGCATTTTTAAAATAAAATAAAGTTTCGAACCGAGTTGTCAAACAACTTCACCGGGTGGCTGCATTCGACAGAAAGGTTCGAGAATTGGAAAAAAGTCCAGTAACAGTTTTTCGGTTCCCTTATTTTTTTTGAGATTTTTTTTTAAAACCGTAAAAAGTCGTTTTTAAAATTTTTAAAAAGTTTTTTCGATAATAATGGCAAATTTTAGAATTTCGGATTTTAAACATTTTTTTTTTTATATTTATTATTTTTTTTTTCACGCTTTTGCCGGGTTCCGAAATGTCGACAGAAAGGAGTAAATCTGCAACGCCCTCTTCATGGATATCAGGGAAGCGTTTGACCGTGTCTGGCACACAGGTCTACTGGTTAAAATAAAGGACACGTTGCCTGCTCCATACTTTGGACTACTGTGGTCATATATGGAGGAGGCATATATGCGGTTCGGCACCCTCTTCCACAGGGAAGTGTTCTGGGCCCCTGCTGTACTGGAACAGGGTGTCCCAAATTGTTACCTTTTACTTTCCCGAATATTATCAGGTAATGAATAGATTCATAGATCTTTTGTGGAATGCAAAATTGTTTTTATTTACTTGTGAATTTTAGTTCTAGCCAGGATTATTATATGTTTGTTCTATTCAAAAACATATCACTCTTAGATATTTATCGTCCGCATTTACCGTCCGAATCGCATGTGGCCGTAGTCGTCAATCTGGTCATCGCCGTTCCGCTTTCCGAATCTCATGTGGCCGTAGTCATATAATCGCTTTGGGCGCTCTGCCTCCTCGTTATCTACCAGCAGTTCCAATTCGATAGGTAACTTGGAGCGAGAGATTGTGACAAACTTTTGCCCGAAACCGATGGATCTTTGATTACGTCGGTGGCTCTCAGAACTGGCCAGCAATGGTCCTGCCACATTTCCATTGTGCGATCCAGCATCCATCTCCATCTTGGGATCCAGGTCACGCAGGTGCAACTCCCCCTTGGCGGACACCACGCCGTCAGCATGAGATAGAGCCGGCACAATCAGGAGCAGATAAACTGTAAGCACCAGCAGCGGCAATCCGCCGGAATAGAACTTGCGACTCCTGTACGCCAACATCTTTATAGTTCTCTAACTGGCGAGTGACTACAAATTTACAGAAAAGTGCTCCAGCTTTTATAGCTTGCACTCCTGAGCATCCTTTGATTTCCTTAAATATAAAAAAGCACTTGCAAGTTTTAATATTCCGCGGCCAATCTCAAGTAGTAATTCGCCTACCGTGTTGATAATTTGACAGATGATTGACGTGATTGAATCAACAGAACAAATCCCACACAGCTTCATAGATAATTAAATTTAAGCAAGCTGAGTTGTTCAGTGGCGAGAGTTGAGCAGAGATATTTATTATTACATTTAAGTTTTTATAGTCTATGAAATTAAGTTCAGATAAATAAGTACAGCTTTATCAAATCGATTGCTGGGCAGATATGTGATTCCGAAAATTCCAAATACCTTATGGCTTATGTAAACTTTTTGATATTTACGTAAGCAAAACAAGATTTACTAATTGATTAATAATAATAGTGATAAAATCAATTTGTTTTTGAAGCACTCTTAAGAATCCCAAGCAAACAATTTCTTAACAGATCAATTACAAAGTTGTTGGAGGCGTCCGATTATATCGCAAAGACACGACTCTGCGCCCTTTTGTGAGTTAATTGATGACAGCTTTAATTAAATGTGTGCCGTCCGAGGCACTTCAGTAAGAGGCCAAGAGTTGCATTGGTGGGGCAGTCAGTCAGCTCCAAGTTGGTCGAGACTGGCGTGTCAAGTGCTGACTCCCTCCAATTGACCGCATTGAGCCGTTTTGCTCTGTCTATGTGGTTGTGTAAAAGAATTCCATTTGCTGACCGGATTGTCCGCATTCCAAAGATTCAATCGAATAGTAGACAAACACACACATACACACACACACACGCACACACAAATACACACTCGCAAGCTCGCACACTCGCAGAGGTATACATAAAAGACCAAATTAACAGCTATAGAGAAAAGTATCTACGAGTTTATCAATAAACAAACCGCAATCCAAAGCCGTTGCCTCAGCCGAAGCCGAAGCCGCAGCCCAATGCAGCGGTCTGTAGACTTGGACACAACATACACTCTCAAGTTGTCAATACTTCACAACCAGTCCCAATAGCTACGATTGCGACCCAGAGAGTCCAACTCAAACCTACTGTGCAAAAAGCTACACACACAGACACACACATAAATTGTGAGCACAACAAAAGCCTATGCCAAGACAAGCATTAGAAACAAGACAAAATCCACAAACAACAACAACAACAATTTTGTGGGCCGTAGCCGGCACATTTGAGTCTATGGGTAATGGTCACGCTGGAGAGCAGTTGGCCATTTCGGAATCGGACCCCACTTATCAGTCAGTGGTGCTCTGATGTGGTGACGGCGATTTCATGAGACTTGCAGGTGTTTCGAGGTCTCTTTCGATAGCTGATCACGCAATTCGACACAGTGGTTCTTCGATTGGGGCTTATACGCTTTTCAAATGGCTCCACACATGTCACAGAATTATGTAAATACTTAATACTTATAAGTAGATTCAGCTTTATATTTAATACGTGATTAAGAGAAAACATGTGTAAGTATTTATAAATTCATTTCTTATTTTTTTTTTATATACCACCTCTGGTAAGAAATGCAATTTTTTTCATTTTCCAAACTTTTTTCGCAGTATCCGTATCACGTTTGCTTTTTTGTACCCTCTTATTATTTAGTTTATGCATTCAAGTGTCGCAAACGTGAGATATATGGAAATTATTTATCCGCTAGGTAATACTTAAAAACAAAACGAGTTTACTTCGGATTAATAGCTAGCTATGTTTCTTTGCAGCATTATAATAAAGAAATCTAGAGCAGCGTTTATGACTTTGCTGTGATTAAAAAATGTTCAATATGTTCTGGTTTTTAAATATGCATTTTTGAGTTGCCCGTAAGTATTCTCAACTCTGATATGCAAGAAAGTTCCATGTATATTAAGGAGTTAAAGTTATTGCTATCATATGGTAATTATATTTTCTTTAAATGGTAATTAAATACTCTAAAGTGTTTGCACCCAACTCATAGCCCTCGGGGAGGGTCAACCATACTAGGCCAGGCCAAGCTAGACGAGACCAGACCCGCTATAAATATATGTGTATAAGAAATCTTATGGTGCAACCAACGTGTGTTCAGCAATTTGCCTGCTTGACCAGCTGCCCAAGTCGGCGTTGGTATTCCAGTAAAACTGGAAATGGAAAATGTTTTCTTGCCGCATTTTCTCGTTGCATAAATGTGGAATTTCCATAAAGCCAACGACGACTGTGCCGCTGACACACAGCCAGTGCCGCCAGCAACATAAAGCGGGACGTCTGTCCTCGTCACAAGCATAAAACATCATCCACAACCTCAACCACAGCCACAACCACATCCACATCCACAACCATATCCACATCCCAGGCGTGCATAACTCTTCAACATAAGCGCCAGTGTACGCGTTTTTAATTGAAAATCTCTTACGCAATGTGGCAACATGCAACAGGCAGCAAAGTCGACAGAGTCGACCATTGAGGGGCATATGTTTTTGGGCTAGGGAGCTGCAACTGGAACTGGAACTGCCAATATTGATTTATACGACAAGCGGCTGGAAAATATACGTTTCGCGCCTGCCGGCAATTAGGTAATACGCACATAAAGGTAAATGGCTATAGGTGCAGGTAATAGGCATAAAGCATCTACCTGTAATTATTGTGGCCAAAAACGAGGACAAGCCACCGCCACTGATGCAACTGGCTTTTGCTTTTGACTTTTATGTAGTTATAAACTGCTTAAAAATTAACCTGTTCACCGGAATCGCAGTCTGTATCTGCATCTGCATCTGTATGTGTATGTGTATCGGTATCTTTTTAATATACGACACACATATGCCCCTTTACGAAGTGCAACTTAAAGTTAAAGTTGAAGTTGAATTGCGATGATCTTTGCTTTCGGCATTATAAGTAAGTAGCGCCGAGCAAAAAAACAAAACTGGAAGTGAAATCGGAATCGGACGCGGTTTCAGTCGCTGTCGCTGTTGCGGTCTCTCCAATCCGCCAGCTTTCAACTTAACAGCGTCTTACCGAAATTCTCGACGATTTCATCACTCAAAATTCGAATATGCACATATAGAAAATGCCTAGTTGCTGTGTTTCTCTGTTTCTCTGTTCAACTCTGCAACTTTCGCTTGTTTCTCACAAATATTTGAACCATCTATTATTATTTGAGTTTGAAAATGCCACAAAGCAACCTTCTGCAAGTTGCATGGCAATTTGTATGCATAGGCAGTCAAAATATGCACGGAATTTGCATGCAAATTTGCTTGAGTCTTGAAACTTGTCATAGATCTATCTGCATAAGCTCAAGTTATATTCTGTAAACTTGCTTGTGGGAGTCCAAAACGACTGTCACATAGTTTTACTCGTATCTCTTTGGTACCTCCTCCAACTCCAACTCCAACCGCTGTGTCAATCAGTTTTATGCTGGCTGACTGACGTATGTATATACATATATACATATAAATCGAATATTTATTCTTGTTGTGCCGTCGCATGCTAATTGAGTTTAAGGTGTGCTTAAGGCTTACACAAAAATCTATTAGCCATCGGTAAAGTCACAGGCAACCTTTTTTAAAAATAGATCTCTTGGCTTATAGATGGGAATCCGAAACGGGGAGCAGCCACATTGGGTAACTTTTATATTTCCATGCCCAAACAGAAGATAATACACATTTTGTTAACATTTTATTATATTTATTGTACATATTTATGTAATTATGATTATACACACATTTGATTTGATTTTTTGTTACATTTGCGCTTTAAGATACTAATATGGACAGAATGAAAGATATATTGTATAGGTATGTATGTATGTCTACGCTTAACTGCTTTTATCTAGCATTCTCTAACATTCTATTCATTCCAAAAGATATTTTACATTTGTGCTCGATGCAACAACAATTCGATTCTTTTTAGAACTTATATAACATGTTGTTGCCGTTTGTCAAGTGTCGTATTATATTATTCTACATTATGTATTATAATCGGTAATATGTTTGTTGTCGTTGCTTTTAGTTTTAACACCACATCTGGTTAGACGCAAAAGAAATGTTCTGTTTTTAATATATATACTTAGAGTATAAACCTAATAAGGCACACATATTCATTGTTGATAATTGTTTTTGAGCTCGACTTCGATATTGATTTCAATTCCAAATTCAAAATCGATGAAGATTCTAATTTGATTTAACCAATTTTGTTCAAGTCTCTGTCTTGGTCGCATTTGAGTTTTTTAACTGATGATTCGATTCCATTTCTAAATTGACCAGCATCGCTAAAATGTTGTGTAATTCTATATATAGTCCATATCGGGTGAACTTTATAGGTATAGCTGCATCGCATCGACATTATTATTGGCATTAGCCGATGGCCCAAATCGTTGGCACATTCATTTATCTGCGCGGCTTGCCAAAACTGCTGGCTGGTCCCAGTGGGCCGTATATCGCATGCGGATGCGGATGCTGGGGATGAGCATGTGGATGTGCTGGACCCACTGCCCCATTCGCCATGGCTGGCGGCTTGCGCTGCAGTGTTGCCGGACCCGGCGCCATTTGCCGACGCTCACTGTCGTTGAGGTCCAAGCCAGCCACCATTTGGGCAATCTCGCGCTCCTTCTTCATGTCCGGTGGATTGAACTGCAGGCTGGCCAGCGAGCCGTGACTGCGACTTCGATGCTCCTGGCGTATGGAGTAGCTGAAGGCCCGCTCATTCAGGTGACCCTTGCGCCGATAGATGCCAGTGCCACCTGGCGAAGGTGACTCGGCGCCCGAGTTGCCGGAATCGTCCAGACCATTGCCCATAGAGGCGGCCATCTTGCGGCTGGACATGCTCAGCGGTCGTGGCTCTCCAATCACTGACTGTGCCATCGGTGGCGGTGGCACCCCACCCATTGCCTGCTGCTGATGATGGTAGGCGTAGATGGGCGGCACAATGGGCATCCCGACGGGCACACCACCGCCCCCGTTCTTCTTGTCCTTCTTCTTCTTTTTGCTGGTGGAGCGCGAGGGCTGCAGCGTCGCATACTGCTGCGGCATCATCATGGGTATCTGCAGTGGTGGCATGCCCCCCATTTGCTGTGCATGATGCAGCTGCATCATGTGGTGCTGATGGTGATGGGCCGCCTGCTGATGGTGAAGAGCCGCCTGCTGATGTGAGTGCTGATGGGAATGCTGATGTGGATGTGAATGTGGATGCGCATGATGCGGCGGCGGACCTGGCGGAAAGCCGCGATGACTAATTGTGTGATATTGGCGTGAAGCGTGCGGCCCAGAAATGGGACCGTAGATGACACTAGCTGGACCGGGACCGGGACCGGGTCCTGCGTGGACTTGGGAGCGATGCATCGCCGTCGCCGGATGCATGGGCTTTGGTCTGATCAGTGTGCCCGACAAGCTCTGGCTGCCGCTCGACTTCGATGACTTCTTGTCACGCTTCGTCTTGCGCTCCTCCTTAACAGGCGGCGGTGGGACATCAATAGGAGCACTCATCTGGCGCGCTCGCAACGGCCTGCCCAGCGTGGAGGTGTTGCCTGCAAACAGCTCATAGGGACTCTCCACGGCACCTATGCTGTCCAGCTGATCCTGCGAGCCGCTCCAGACCTTGTGATTCTCATCGCCATTGTACACAGATGCATCTCCATCATCCACTGTGACGTTCAGATCGGCGCTGCTGCCATAAACTGTAAGTAACACAAGAATGTGTGCATTTTAGTCTGGGTATCTTTGACTCTTAAAATGTGATCATTTAATATAGTAACATAAATATTGACAAAATTCAACTTTCTAGAGGCGCTCGTACTATGGAGTGCAGTAAATAATTTATACAATGGTTAAGAATGTGTATATTTATGTGTATATAATCTATATACAGCAAAAGAAACAAGTAAGAGTGCTGTTGTCGAGAGTGCCAGACTAGGATATACCCTCAACCCAGCCTTTACATTCATTCATAATTGTTTATATGTATTCATACATACACACACACACATTCAAACACACGCTGCAAGCTGCGATCTTAATGCAATTACTGTGCTTCTTCTTCTTGAATTGGCCCCATACTGTGCTACATTGAATAACTTCTTTGTTTGTGGTCCGATTGTAATGAAATTTGTAGGACATAGGCCAAAACATAAGGTCATACCTCCAAAAATACATATTTTTCTATTTCTAAGGTATCGGGTGGAGGTATTCAAAAAGTCAAGTATTCTTTACTTCTTTTTCCCATTTTGAATGGATTCAGGGTATAATGAGTTAGGAGGGTACATGATATTTTCGAAAAAAAAGTGTTTCTACAAAAAGTTATAATTTAAATGCAGGATTTTCTAAAAAGACAAACTATGAAGAAAATGTCATCGAGTTTCACGATCGGGAGAAAATCGCGCTTATACAGATGGACAGACGGGCAGACAGCCGGGCATTGCTAGATCGAATCGGCTATTGATAGTGATCAAGAACATATGTACTTTGTGGGATCGGATTTGCTTACTTATGCCCGTTACATACTTTTGTAGAACTTCATTATACCCTTTTTCACATTTTGAATAGTTTCAGTGTATAAAAAGCCTTAAAGTTAAGAACCAGTTAAAAAGTATAAAATATCATACAATCGAGTGGACTGGAATGCAGGTCTTAAGTTTCAGTCGATAGCTAGTTGACCTTCGTGGGCAATGGATGCTGTCCGCTAAACTATTAATGTCCAAAGGGTGCGGTGGGGAGGGGAGGGTTGGTTTGTTTGATACCAGGGCCACACTTGTCTCACATTACCGCGCAATCGTTGTAGCTGATGTTGAAGCGCTGAATCATGCGACGAGTGGCGGCCAGTGCGCTGGGCAAAGCAAATGGCATTTATATTAACCAAAATGCTAGAAATTGGCCGAGCGCGTCTAATCCGTAACGGCCAAAACGGCTATAAATGGGCCAAGACCGTCAAGACCTGACGGCGACCGCATTCAAATGAATCGATTGTGAGGCAATTGAATGCGTTTGATTTGACTTTGACGACTCTTTAACTGTTCCCATCGCACGTACGAATAGCAAATGTATGTGTGACTTGTGGCTTGGTCAGTTAGGCAATGCAAAAGTAACCAACAGATACAGATACAGATACATACATACTACATTTATAGATACATGTGCGAAGCCGTTACAATCAACGTCGCCGTTGCCTTTGTCGCCGCCGATGAAGGTTGGCGCTGTTCTGCGGCGCATTTGGGCCATGGCAGCAATGGCAACGGTTTTGTAATAAATAACGGTAATATAATAACTTGCGCGCGGCAACTACACCTGCAGAATACGCTGCGCCCCTCGCCTCAGTTCCTGCCACACACACAAACAACAACAAAAAACCAGCCCAGACCCAGCTCCAATCGCAGTCGCCGTCTTAGCCAAGTCCGGCAGACGACAACAAAGCGACGAGGCAGCTTTTTTTGTTTATGTGTCTCTTCGCTGTTCGTTTTTTGTATCTTTGCTTCTTAGCCATGCCATAATTTGGTTTGCTTTTTGCCATTCTGCTGTGACTCTTTGTGGCTCTGTCGCTGCTTAAAGCATGAGAAATCTGCTCGCTTGCTTTGGGGTCTATTGACCCCCCCCGGAGAGGCGGCTAACGTGTTCGACTGACTGATGTTGAAAATGAGAGCGAACTTTTGGCAACACCGCAGCCCCTGTTGCCCCTGTTGCGCCGGCTGCCCTCTGCACTCCACCGCCCAAAATAAAGTAAGTTAATTTATTGTTTGTGCGGCACAGCCTGCAACTACTTTGTTGTGAGAACCTCTCAGCCATTACAGCTGTGGCTTAATTAGCGGCACAATTCGGGCTTTTTCACATGCCCAAATGTCAAATGCATTAGAGACGTATTAATGCTCCAAAAGCTGGCCGCCCCATTTGGCCAGTTCTCATATAACTTCTGTTTTTGGCTGTTTTTCGTCTTCATATATAGATCTGTATCTTTGTATCTTTGCAACTTTCATTTTTGGTTTCAAGCTCCGTCCGATATTCGAAAGTGAATTTTAATGGTCTTGACTGGAAACTGAAATTGTGTTTCAGTTCTGCGGGTAGCAGCATATAGTGGCTATAGTATATCATTCACCTCTGGCATTGAAAGTATTCTTTGTACTATTTTGGATATATACATATATTATTAATATATCAAAAGTTGAGCCAATCTCGATTATGAACATAAACATAACAGAAAGTTGAATGTACATATATATGTATATATATATATATGCATAAAGCGATTTGCTATATCTATCCTAGGCGTCTGTTAATTTAATCTGGTGAAACTTACGCTACGATTTCACTTTGATTTGCTGTTAAAAGTTGAAACAATCGAGCGGTTGCTTTTACCTTGCTTCGAACATAATCTGCGTAAATGTTTTGCGGAAGTCAATCAAATACCTGAACATTGTTGTATTGGCCGAGCAGCAGCAGCCACTTACTTGGCTTTGATTTGAAATGCTTGGCGAAAAATGCAAAATATATCTCGTAATTACACTTCCAGTTGCAATTTACGCTAATTTCGCTTTGAGCGTGGAAGTTGATTTATAATTTTTAATTGTTTCGCATTTCGCTGGCCGCGATAATTACGCGAAAATGGCCTCCTGCTCTTGCCAGCTCCCACCTTCTTCACATCCCCTCGCCTGCTCGCCTGCTCACCTGCTCAGCTGCTCTTATGTCATAAGCAATGTGCATTTCGATTCACTCCTCGCCACCACTCCACTCCACTCCACTCCACTTCACGAAAAGTAAAATTAATACTCTCACTTAATGTGGCGAGTGGCCTCGGCGCATGCGTGCGTGAAAATTGTATTTCCACGTTTTGCTGGGCAGCCGGAGTGGCTGGAGTCGGCAGTCGACAGTCGATAGTCGGAGCAGCGGGCAACCGAGTTAGTCAGTGAGTCACTCAGGCGGGCAGCTTTGGCTCAAATCGATGGCAATCTACTGCACTGCCTCGAAATGAGAGCTCAAGCCAAATACCACAGCATGTATCTTAAGTTGGCTTAAAAAAAAACAAACTCTTGGCATTTAAGCAGCATTTTCCAAAGCGAAATTCCGAGCGGAAAGGGGAGTGCCAGAAGCCAAAAACAGCGCCTTCAATTTTTGTTTTGGTTTTTTGTTTTTGCATCAGTCGAGGCAAAAGCTGAGCAACAATATGGTTTGGAATTTATTTGCTGTTTGGTTTTGGTTTCATTGTTGGCTTTGCCATTTCGTTTTCCGCTGGCACGCTTGCCAACGGATGGTTGGCCCAATGCTCCAACCATCATTACAGCTTGGTTGCAGCTGCAGACCTAGAGCTGAACTGGGACGACGCCAACGTCGTAGAATGCCAGACGAATGAGTAATGGAAGTACCTTCAAGCCCATAAATAGCTAGCTATTCATATGCTCAAATTGATATGCATTGAGGTCTGGAGTTAAGTGTGTCTCCAGGCACATCCGACAGCAACGCAACACAATAAAGATTGCAAAGATATTTTTGAAAGATTCCATGGAGAAATCTGTCACCAGACGTGACTGCAACTGTTGTCGTGATTGCATTGAAAACGCTGGGAAAGCCATTGAAACCATTCCAGATGAATGGACAATATATAATATCTCCTCAGACATCTAGTGTACTTATATATCAGACAGTATTATAACAAGTATCTGATATATCTTTGTTTTTTATTATGATTGCTGTTAACAATCCATAAATACGAATATTCGTAGAAGCCATTCAAAATGACATTAATAGCATAATTTAAATTTCAATAATTGGGTAGCGAAAATTTAATAAACACATGGCATTTATTCATTATTGATAGCCGTTGAAATAATACCTCAATTATACAAAATTGCATTCAATTCCAATAATTCAAATAACAACAATAAAATATGGATTAATGACGAGTGTGTGTGTATGTTTGCGAGAGAGAGAGAGAGTGAGAGAGAAAGAGTAGCAGAAGCGAGAGAAAAGCAAAGTGGGTCAAAAGCTGGAATTCGCTTGAGTTCGATAGAAGCATTTTCGTGCCACAAGCTTTGCTGCAATCATTGAAAATAATCAAAATCAAATTTCTGTAATCGAGCCAAGCTCAAATGCAATTCAACATGGCAACAAACAACAACAGCAAGCCACAACAGCAGCAGAGAAAAAACTAAATGTTGCAAGTCAACAAGAAATTTTTGCCGAGTGACTGCAACATGCAACGAGCCCAAGTCATTCAACTGCAACTGGATTTCGGTTAATGTGCCTGCCAGTCTCTTAGATCTGCATAGCTTTTCCATCTCCCTCTCCCTCACCCTCTCTCCCTCTCCCTCTCTCTATTTTTCTATATCTATCTGGCTATTATCCATCTATATATTTCACGCTCAGTCTCTTGCCAGCTTCTTTGCATAATAATAATGCAACAGCTAGCGATGCAACAACAACAACAACGTCAACAACAACAGCTTCGATGAGAGATCGTTGGCAGCACGGATGCAAACGGTGCTCGTAATAGCAGCAGAAATGTTGCACCGCTCCTCAAGATGCCGCTGCCAACGGAAGTTGAAGCCGGTTGCCACTTCTTCTGCTTCTTCTTGTGCTGCTGCTGCTGCTGCTCCCACCACTGTTCGATATTTCAGTCATGGTCAAGTGGTCATCCTGTTGCTGCATATTTGCATGATAATCACCAACTAGTTTTTCTACAGCTCATACATATTAAATATACTTATATATATTAAGTTATTTATTGGCTAATTTGAATCTATTGCAAAAATTGTTGCTGCCTATATGTTTCCACTTGATTTCCTAAGAGAATTTTCATCAGTCGATTACATAATGCATAGCTAAACGAGATTTTGGAGCTTTTCCCCAGTTATGTAGGTCAATTTTTGTCTTTCAGCTTCAAACTGGAATCTGGTCTTGAACAATGTGCAACTTGTTTCGGTTTGAAGTTTTTTTTTGTCGTTTTGCCATTTAAATGGAACCACAAATCTGTCGACAAAGCCACCTGCAAATTGCTTGGATAAACAGACTAGAGGCGCGGCCAACGGATATACTCAAGTGTGTTGTTGTTGGCCATGTTGTTTATCAATGGACCCAAACGTACGCTAACTAACTTGGCCA
The DNA here is from genome assembly GCA_035045305.1 of Drosophila maculinotata. NCBI lineage: Eukaryota > Metazoa > Arthropoda > Insecta > Diptera > Drosophilidae > Drosophila > Drosophila maculinotata. The sequence continues at coordinate 3,104,714 of JAWNPD010000649.1, read as the reverse complement.
ACAGTTGGCCATTGGCAGTTGGGGTCGAGGCAAGACTTAAGCTGTAAAAGAAATATTTTTTTCTTTCAGCACACTTTCAAGCCATTAAACCGCAATTGAAATTAGTTTATTTAATTAAAAGTAAACGTCTCTCGAGAGAATGTGAGACAGCGAGAGAGAGAGAGAGAGAGAGATAGAGAAACGCAATTATCCAGCTGAGAGAACGTCAGAGATTCCAATGATGATTCCAAACGGCGACACAACCTCAATTCGAAGTGTGGCGAATAGAGAGAAACAATGAGCGGCAGCAACCTTAATCTCGAAACCTAAGTCTCTACAAGCAAATTAACAATGTTAATTAATAGAAAATCTACGACTTGGACGCGAACACAAACAGAAATACATACACACACACGTGTGCCACATCAGATTTTATCATATCTAAATAAAGTTTCACTTGCTCACACGCTCAAATTTAAGAATTCCCCCCGATCGCCACTTAGTCACGGGTCTGGGCCTGGGTCTACTTCCACTCGATTTCACACTTCCCAGCAAGCTGCCACATATATATATATATATATATATATATATATATATATATATAAATGTATGTATATATGTATACATATGTACCTTCCCACCACTTGAAGACCTGAAGCGAATGCCACTACGAATGAAACAAGAAAGTGGCTAGCAGGGCAATAACCAAGCCAAGTCAAGACCAAGACCAAGACCAAGACCAAATGGAAAACCGTCATAACAAACTAAAACCCTAACCCAAAATTTTCTCACGCGTTCATCTCAATTTATGTACTCACTGGGCGCACACATATGCACATTGTATGTATGCGATCATGTCTATAAGACTTATATGTGCCCCCAACTGTGGCACTGATAATGAAGCTGAAGCTGATGTTTTGCGTTGGCGGCACCAACGTCCGCTAATCTGCACGCGACCACAGTTCCTGTAGAGCCGGCTCCACAATTATTAAGTTATTCAAGCCGTAAATTTGTGTGTGTGTGTGTGTGAGTAGACCAAGCAACTGCACTTGGGAATGACAACTAGTGTCCAGCAGAGTCCGAAAGAGTCCAGAGTCGCAGTGGCTGTGAGAATCGAGCAAAATGAATGGCAAGATAATAAATTATGTACAAGCATTGAGGTACGATATTAATTAGCTGGAGATGGCGGTCTGCAAGTCACTTGATTTGCATACTTAGTTGCGATGATAAGGCAGAAGGCACTTCAAAGCAAATTTAATTTCCTTTCATGCATTAACTTATGACAATTACAAGCAATTTGGTATCTGGTTCGCTTAGAAAGTGGTAGCTAAGTTTTAGTCGCATTTCTACACTATTAAGCATACAGATTTCTGATTTGGCCAACTGGCCAGGGAGGAGTTGCAGGTCGAAAGCGAAATGCGGCTAATTTGCATGGCATTAGTAGAGATCGCGACGCGAGCTGTTGGACATAAATGTAGAGTAGCTGCTGCTGTGGCTGCTTTCCTTCACTCTGGCAATTCACATGCTAATTATCACAAGTTTGCTATAACCGAAGCAGCGACAACTTCAACTTCAAAGGCGGACATTGACCAGGCCAACAGCAGAGCCATAAAGCGGCGATTTTTGTGTGCCTCTGTCGCTGTCGACGAAATTTAAATAAGTGGAAAGTGTTTAAAACGCTGCCAGTCAGCGAAACAGCGAAGCAGCGAACACAGGCCCGCAAGTGTTTCTCTGTTACCAGACACCAACATCACCATCCGAAAAGGTTTCGACGTTCCGTTCGTGTCTGGCACTTGCCGGGCCCTCCATCACTCATCTGCGTCGGCTCGACAGACGTCCGAGGAACGTGCATACAAATTGTCAATAACAACAACAACAACAACAACAACAAAATACCTGTACTGCACCCAAATACTTTCGTCGTCGCTCTGACAACATTTTCTATTTTTCAACAATGTCTGAGGCGTGTTGAAATGCTTTTTTCTTTGCACATATTGTTAGCTGGCAAGTGTACCTGTGTGCATGAGTGTGTGTGTGTGAATGTTTTTGTATTTATTTCAAGGTGAGGCTCATCTTTTGTGGCTACTTTAAATGATGAACAATAAACCTTCAACTTTGCTGCTGTTTGTATAAAAGCTTAGTTCTTGAATTGACATTGCACATTTAAGTAATTAAATAAACAGTCCAGTTTGATATAAAATGACTATTTTGTATGCTGTAGAAGCTGACATTCCCCCAGAGACATTGCCTAAATAGATTTAATTGTAAGTACGACTTAGTGATATAATCTTAACTAAGATCTTGCCAACTTTTGGTGAATAAATCTGTAAGTAAATCTAAATAATCCATTTGATTCAACCGGTTCCGAAATACATATGCATTAATTCGTATTTAATTCTATACGAATTTGTATCAATACAACTTCAAAATGTAAGACTTTAAGAATAAATTATGACAGATTTGACATCTTAGCAAAAATACCCTCAGCAAGGGTATACAAAGCAAACTCACTCACATCTTCAAAAAGTTAGTTGGGCGCTGAGATCATAGCTAAGATGGGAGACAAAGCAGTTTGCGTTTTGCCTGAAACGTTTCTAACGTTTCGTGCCGGTCACATGCAGCTAATTAGATGACATGCCAGCTATACATAGTAGTTGGGCGACTGTACATCAACGACAGCAACAAGCAACAACAATAACAGTAACTGATTCTAACTTTTTCTCAGGGTCCATCTCATAACGAAAGACTTAGGCAACGAACTCGAACTTTAACTCGAACTTTCGAAGTACTCACAATTCTTGACTGATGTGTAGCCCTCGGCGGCGCTGCCAGTGCTGCCACCGTTCATGCCCAGGCCAGAGCCATTGAGCACATGGCCATTGGAGGCGCGGCCCAAGCTGTTGAGCGTTGTGGTGCTGCCGGCACGTGATCTCCAGCCGCCCTGTCCGGGTAGATGATGGTGACCATTACCATTACCATGACCGTTGGCCAAGCCAACGCTGGTGAGGTCGCCATTGGATTTGCTGCCGGCACCGCTCTTCAACGTGCCATAGACACTGCTGCCGCCGCCGCCGCCCGTGCTGCCACCCGTCTCTAGCTGGCGGGCATACGAGTTGTCAGCATAGGCATGGAAGCAGCATCTGACTAGAGCATTGGCCGCCGCCTCCCGCTTGCAAATGAAGACGTGGCACTCGAGCACCTTAATGCCAGTGGTGCGACGCAGTATGGCTGCAAAGATGGGCGGGTGCTGGGCACGCGGCATCCGCGCAAATGGCGAGTCCAGCGGCAGAAACTTTGGCTCCGGATGAGCATTGCCGCGCTCCGGTATCAGCACTTGGCGCACTGCGGCGCAATAGTGCAGCGACTCGATGGGAAAGAAGCGTGTGATCTGCTTGAGGTTCTCGTCCACGTTCTCGAGCAGTATGCCATTGGACCAGACGCTCAGCCAGCTATCGATGCCCTTGGCGCCGACAGCGCCCTCGGACGGATAGAGGCTGCGCAGCGGCTCCTGTATGCCCTGGAGGCCATCCTTGCTCTGGCGCGGCACAGCGCTGCCCAGATACAGCACTCGGCAGCGGCAAATGGGCGTGGAGTCGCCCATTCTCATTCAGTGACGACAACAACAAAAGAAAAACAAAGTCGCCTTACGTTATAAGCGCGTTCTTTACGTAGCGTTGGCAACGTAGGCGCGAACCGAGACCGAACAATGTGGATTTTCTGGTTTGGCTTTTATATGTTAGCCACGTACAGACATGTACACACACAGCTATATGCCAATGTACCAGTGTGTGTGCGTGTGTGTGTGTTTTTATTTATTGTGCTGTGTTGTATTCAAGTGTGGTTCTTAAGCCGTCGCGAGAGAATTTGTTCGCTTAGGTAAGCGGATATTTCTTACACTGCCAGTCACTGCATTCACTAACAAAACACACATACACATGCATCGTCACTCACACACACACACACATACACACTCTCTCATCCATAATATCAGCAACAGCATACAAAAAACACGCGCTCCACACCAGACTTTTCGACAGGGAATATTTTTGAAATTTTTTGTTTTGTTTTGTTTCACTTATTTAAATGAATTTTGAATTCGATTCACACAGAATCGTTACGTCTCCGCCTAGAGATGATTCTCTTTGGCACAACACAGACACTTCACACGAACACGGGACGTTCAATCAAGTTGAAAAACAAATATGGCGTCATGGGATTCTGAGTTTTGCGGTTATCCGTTTTGCACATTCCGTTGCGACCATATACATATATTAACCATGGAAGGTACGATCAACAATGCAATTGAGTTTTGATTAAAAGTCGTTTTAACTGCGCCTGGCTATTTAAGCTTTAAGCCTCTGCTCGCTTTATTTGTGTTGAGTATTCAATCGACTGCGCAAAATATTCGATCCGCTCGAGACTTGCGATCGCGACGGCGTCTCACTGTGGAATGAATTCCGACTCCAACGTGAGCGGCACGGCGCCTACGTGGTATTTTCAACCAGACACACATACATATACATACATATGTTTGTATATACATATATATACATTGCGTCTTGGAGTCGCTCTTCTCAAGCTGCTCAGCTGCGCTCGCTCAGGTAGCATGAGAGAGCCACAAGCTAAGTACCTGTTGCTGCCCACCAGCAGCTGGTAGGCAGGTAGCACAGGTAAGGCGGCAGAGGGTAAGCGAGAGTTGTGGATTGTATTGTTGGCCCAAGATATGTTTTCGACTCTCCCAGCTGGAATAACTTAATAACTATGTATGCTCAACTATTTGCCGAGAACAGTGTCTTTGTAGCACGGTGTTAGATTACCGGTTTATCCGCTTTGCAGAGACTACGTCGGTTTTTTGTTTGTCTTGCAAAGCGGACTCGATCAGCCGGCTGAGTTCTTTGCTGATTATGAATGCATATAAATTAATGGGTGTTGGTCAACATTCTTTAAAGAGAACCTGACCCAACTTTCATTATTCGAATTTTAATGGTGATACTCAACTCTAAAGTTGAATCTGTATGGTAAAAGTGTTTTTGAAAAGTCAGTAAAGTATTTGAAACATAGAATAAGGTATATGGTTTATATTATATTCTATATATCTATATCTAAAGTGTCCATAATCCTTCTAAATTACATATATTATTAAATTTTGACCAAAAACAAATGTGTTTACAACAATATTTCAAATAACTTACTGCATCAACGACTTTTATTTAGTATCAAACTGCCTAAATTATAGGGTATTATTTTGCTGCCCTACTACGACCAAACATCAGTTACACAAAGCTTTAATCGTTTTGCTTATGTCTCCGCTAAAAGCTTTACTCATATGCCAGTGCTTCCAATTTTGTTAGTGTCTTTCAACACTGGAAACGGTTGCAATGTGAAAAAGTAAGTCTAGATATTTCAAATTATAATGTAACGGTTGGTTATAATGTAACAGGTGAAAACAACATTTTTGTTACGTTAAGAATTTATATTTTAAGACACTTTTTCTTGATTAATTATGCAAAAATTTTAAATATTTCAGCTTCGTATCTGGTTTGGGTCAATTTGTTTTATTTATATTAAAAGTAGCTGACATTGTTGTTGTTGTTGAACTTACAATGCATTTAGTAAAACAGCTCATAATTATGTTAAAGAGATTAATGCCAAAGTCTAACCACCGAACGAAATATTATTCAACATATTGTAATACGAAATGATTATCTTACTTTTTATCTTATAACACTGTGAGTTTATGTAGTTATTAACTGATAGGTTAAATACTTGTTTACTATAATTGTTTTGATATTTTCTGGAATCTAGACACTACACGATTGCCAACAGTTATGAGTAACATATGACTGGAAAGTTTCAAGCCCCGTTATTAATTGAAGTAAAGAAGTTTAAAATGTTGCGGTTAGAATAGTAGTTGCTGCCTTTGATATAATCTATAACTTGATTGAATACATCATTAAGTATTATTCATACAAGCGCCATACTGTAGACAGGTAAGTACTTTATACAAAAATTCACACATATGTACATGAGTGCTCATCAAACTTTTGGGGATTTCAAAAAGCTGACAAAAGCTAATTTGAGGTATACATGTGCTTGACACTTAAGTGCCCAAAAAATAAAAATATTGTTCATTTTGTCGGGCTTCCCAGCGATGGGATTTCCAAAAAGAAGTTTGGGCAACCCAAGCAATTCGACAGATGCTCAGCTGCAGAGGCGTTGAGAAACGAATGGGGAACTTGTAATTGTAATTAGAAAGATTTCAATTAAGCTGCCCCAAAGGCAGGAGAGTAAAGCTGCTGTTGGAGAGAGAGAGATGGAGAGAGAGAAGAGTGAGAGCTCAATGGGGGCTTTTCTGGAATTTAATAGCCTGTCTAGTAAAGTGCAGGAAACAGGTATATGCAACTATAACCCACATAATGGTAATCCACTACTAGAGCAGTTGACATTGCCGCATTAACTAGTGGGTAAAAACGAATCTACGATCGGTTCTAGTCTTGCCATCGCACGTGCTGCATTGACGCTCGCGTTAAACCTGTTGGCCAGTTGAGAAAAACATGATCTCTCGTTGCTTGCTGCTCGTTGCTGTTGGGTTAATTATCATTCATGCATTTTAATAAGCAGCTACCCCAGCACGCGAACTTGAGGTACAAAAGAGCGGCACACGACGACGTGTGTCTCATTCACAGTTGAGCCAGCGACTTGAGCTGAAGATCAACAACCGATCACGGCAAGAAGATTCTCAAGACTTGGACAGGATGCAGCTATTTATAGGCACTTTGGGCCTAATGTTATTGGCCATTCCGACGCTGGTTTTGAGTCGTAAGTAGCTAGAATATGAATCATATATAGTATATCAAGCGATCATAAAACGCACACTTGTATACGCAAAATCAACAATATATGTACATATATGTATATATATATATATATATATATTATATTGTTGTTTGAAATTGGATGCGTGCATATTTTAACATTTCGATTTAACCAGTTAAACGAGTCGAGTGTTGTGATAATCCATGAATTTCACAAGTCGCTAATTTCCACGTTGGCTTCTATTTTAGAGGCAGACAACAGCTGCTACACCCCCATCGGAGAATCCGGCTATTGTGTGCCGGCCCAGCAATGCCAATTTGTGCGGGATCTACAGGCCACATATGGACGCAATGTGCCCCGTTCCATACAGAATCAGCTGAGACAGATGGCCTGCAATGTCGGACAGCGAACGGTAATCACATATTGCAATTTACCCAAGATTATCCAGAACTAAACGGTCAGCTACTCCACAGATCTTCCATTTGTGCTGCCCCAGCGCCGCGGTGATTGTTGCCCAGAGTGGTGGCAATAGCAATCGTGATTCATATGCACCAGAAAAAAAGAAATCCCCGGTGACCACACGTCAGGTATCTGGATCTGGCGACCTGAGACGCATCGATCAACGTGGGATGGAGCTACTCAACTCTGTCACGGACTGCGGCAAGAAGACCAATACCAAATTAAGCAACGGAGATGTTACAAAACTTGGGGAATTCCCTTGGCTGGTGCTTTTGAAGTATGAGACCTCCGGAAGACCGTTTCTGTGCGGCGGTAGCTTGATTACCGATCGCTTTGTACTTACCGCCGCTCACTGTGTGGGAAAAGCATCCAAGCTGTAAGTTCTATCTCATTATTTGGTGCGATTCATCATTCCTGATCCGAACTTTCTTTACCTGCAGCATTGGCGTGCGTATGGGAGATCACAATCTGGACACAGAAGAAGATTGCCAATTTCTTGGCGGACGCCGCAAGGAGTGCTTGCCCCCCTATGAGGAGTACGGCATTGAGGCTATACGTGCGCATCCCAACTACAAGGATAACTCCATCAACAATGATATTGCGCTAATCAAACTTGATCGTACCGTCAAGTTCAAATCTCACATCAAGCCCATTTGCCTGCCCATCGACCAAAACTCACAGAATATAGCCTATGACCAGAGCTTCTACATTTCTGGATGGGGCCGCACGGAGAAGAACGTACCATCTTCAGTGCTGCTCAAGGCGGTGATAAAGCGACAGGATCTGAATGTTTGTCGCAAATTCTACATTGATGCACCGGTTACCGAGAATCACATCTGCGCCGTTGGAGAAGGCCTTATGCACACCTGCCGCGGCGACTCCGGTGGACCGCTCTTCTTCCGTAATCTTTTCAAGGAAACCGTACGCTATGTGCAGTACGGCATCGTTTCCTACGGAGGATTGCGTTGTGGCCAGCGTCAGAATCAGCCGGGCGTATTTGCCTCTGTCTTGGACATGTTGCCCTGGATCACACAGAATCTTCATTGAAGATCCCAAACTGACTTATGTACTTAGATCTTATACTCATTAATATTTATTCTATAGTTTAGTTCTCAATGCCATGGCAATAGTCACATCTTAAGATTATTGGTTTTAGTTTTTAAACTTGTAAAATATACGTTATCGCAATATGAAAATTAATTATTTGGTGAAGTTATTAATTACTTGAGAAGAAACAAATACTTGCTATAGGCATCAGAGATTCTGCCGAGCAGTTAGTGTAACTATCTATCTATATTTCTGATTAATAGAAAATAGCAGGAATCGGTGTCGCATGAGAAACTCTTTCGTTTCCCTCTAATTCCTCTAGTTCAATAAATCTCGCTTGGGCAGAAAAAAAGTCGACAATAATATTTCGTGTTGTATATAGCTTCATTAACGTTTAGCTCGGCTCTTAAGTATCGTCAATCTATCATCCTGGCGATGGAGATTAGCAGCGTGTCAATTAATTAACAGGGCATATAAATATAGTATATACATATATATAAATATGCACAAGAACTACATGCTTTACAGTTAGTTCCGTCGAAATACCCGATTAGCATTATGAATCACTTTCCCGCTTAATTTGCAAAAATTCTGATTACTGGATCAAGCACAAATATGAAAAGTTTGATTCACCTTAAAATTCTATAGAAAATAATGTTGTCTTGCTTAAAACGCGTTCATAAACAAGTTTTGAATTTGAATCAAGTGATTATAATTGCTTCTACGATTTACTTAGGTCTAAGATCCGCAATGAATACTAGAAATGCTTCAGTAATTCAGAGCAGACGTATACACTTATATCTAAGAGTACAATGGTCAATCTAGAATTGTAAAATTGAGTGTTAGGCAAACCGCAGTGCTAATTTATTTATTTGCACTTAATTCGGTACATCACCGACTACATTTTTATGCCCCTACCTTCTTGTGTGGCAAACAATTCTATTATCATAAAATTAAATGATTCATATCGATCATATGTTGGCAATACTACAAGCATACCATCCCTAGACCCCTTTACTATCTTGCAACTTAGTTGTAACTTAGTTGTGAAATTGCGTTTTGGTTCAGATTGGATTTCATTGTCACTGACTCATCGGATTAATCGCTTTGGTATGCTATAACTTGCGGTTTATTATACTGCATTGATTATCTCGCACAGCGACTAAATTGCATAAATAAAGCTTACTAGCAATTAATCGCTAGCAATTTCAAGTCAATGTGAAAACCTCAGATGATATTATTACAACCATTTTACGGTGATTACAAGGGGGAACTACCCAACGGCATTAGGTCGCTAATTAAGTTCTGTAAGATTCAATTGCAGTCCAAAATGTAATACACTCGATACGACTTGAATATATATGTATATATATATTTATACTATATGACACCGACTATGGCAATTAGAACGTACAACTATTAATCCAGTTCAGCTTGCACTAGATACAGAAAATGGACACAGCTAGCTGGCGAGGGTATAAATTGATTTGAATTTGGAACAATGAATAGATGTTATCTGGGAAAAACATTTCCTTTGTATTATGTGCTGTTGTCAACCACCAAAAATCCCTGAAATAACTGTCTAGCAAAGCAGAAGAGTTTTGCCTTTGGTAGCGAACGTTTCACGGATAATGAACTGGACAAGTTTTTTGTCGCTGGCACTAAAATGGTGAACTACTACTACTACTACTGCTCATTATATAATATACGCAATGTAACCCATTTATGAAATAAAATAGGTCATTATATTTGGTAACATTCTACAACACCCTGCCGTTTATAGTGAGTGTCTCCAGATCGCTAATTGGGAGCTACTTTTCCTCTTCGGTGTCTTTTAACTTGGATACCATTTAGTAAGTGAATGGGTTTAATTTAGATGAAAGTTAAACTGATTCCAAATTATAGTCTTAATTGGAATACTTCCTTTCCGGCCATAACGGTTTGTGAGTTGTATAACTCGGAAAAGATCTGGGACCAGAGCGACACACACTTTGGCATAGAGCACGAATTGTTTATCGATGACTTTGTGAGCGAGATTGCATTCTTCAGGGGCATCTGCATAAGCTGCGAGAACTGTCATCGACTGCCCTGTCCGGATAACTTTACAATGCTCCTGGATGTGGTAGCTATAAATAATTAGAGTACTCTTAAGTTAAATCTAATAATGCCTTTTTAGTTTCGCAGCAAGTGTCATGACCTCATTATGGAGTGCCGCTACCTCAACACAATGTTCGACTGCTGCGATCAGTTTCTACCCATACTCACAGAGTACGGCGTCTGCTACTCCTTCAACTCCCATCAGGCACGTAAAGTGGCCCAGGTGCAGTACAAAAACAATCGCATAACTGGAGCGGGGCATCTCAAGTTCCATGCCACCGCCGACATTCAGGTGAATGTGCATGCCCCCATCGATGTGCCCTTTCACTTCTCCGAGGGAATGATTCGCGAGACGGTGCTGCTGGGCAACAACAAGGAGCTCATACTCAATGTCATCGAGGTGTACAATCACGAGAATGTCGAGGAGCTAAGCAATGAACAACGCAGATGTCGCTTCAGTCATGAGCATGTCGAGCAGCGCATTGGAATCTACGAGCTCTACAGCTATTCCGGCTGCATTGTGGAGTGTACAGTGGCACTCCATCTGCTCTACTGCAATTGCACTAGCCACTTTATGGCCGTGCCGAGCAAGAACTCGCTGCCCGTCTGCGACTTTCGTGGTTTGATCTGCTTGACGCACACCCATGAAAAGCTGATGGCAGAACGCAAGTCCTGTGATTGCATGAGCTCCTGCGAGGAGCCAGAGTATAACATTATCTATAACACACCGGATGAGTATGTACCAAAAATTTGACAAAAGACGACTTTCATGGCCAAAAAAGCCTCAGGATTGAGGCTACCCCCCTTAGGCTTTTTTCGAAAATAGATCAAAAATGTTGTTTTTTAAAAGTGCATAAGCTTTAGATGTAGAATTAAACTAGATGCCAAATAATGATCAAAATGGCCTCGGGATTGACAATCGGTTCAGATTTGACAAAGTTGTGGCAGTTTGAAGTCTGGGAAAGTCATTTATAAGGAACTTTTCGTTGTTTGGGCACTTTACAAGTCAATTTTTTTGTCACTTTTGGCGTGATTTTTGACAGAAAAATTAAACTCCACAAAATCACTTTTCGTATAGTTTTTTATACTAGTTGAGACACCCACAATCAATTAAACGTAAAATTTCAAGATTCTATTTTTTGAAAAATGAAAATTGGTAAGGGTCCCCCCTTATGCTTTTTTCGCCAAAAAAATCCAAAAATTTAAATTTTTAAAAATTTATAAACTTGAAATGTAGAATTAAACAAGATGCAAAATAATGATCAAAATGGCCTCGGGATTGACAATCGGTTCAGATTTGACAAAGTTGTGGCAGTTTGAAGTTTGGAAAGATCATATATAAGGAATTTAGTAGTAGTAGCTATGCAATTGGCAATTGTTGCTAATATTATTACTTTTATGTTTGCAGCAAGCAAGAAGCCGAAAAAGATGTCTCTGATATACATGTGGCCCTGGTGGAGCTGCCCACACAGCGTTATGTGCGCCGCGTGGCCAAAACGCCTTTGGACTTGTTGAGTGGGTAACAGATTTAAGCTAAAAGTCAGTTTTAAGCAATCTCTACAATTTCAGTTTCCTTTGGCGGCTTGATTAGCCTCTTTTTCAACGTCTCGGCACTGCGCGTAGTGGAGGCCATATTTATATGTTTGGAGTACAGAAAAGAGGTCTTTAAATGGGCAAATAGAGTCTACATTGGCACATTAAAATATTTACAGATTTTGATACAGTTAAAGTAAATCACAAAATGGTTTTCATTAAATTCTAGCCGTCTTCCAATTGCTTTAGTATATATGTATTTATATATGCTGCTGTTTGTGGAGTATTGAAGAGTCAGAAGCTGCTCATTCTTTGCGGCACATATGCAGAATCCGCAGATCGACTTGACCATGTTTTTGGAGTTATAACTTCCAGCAGATTGTCCATATAGCTGGGCAAATAAACATAGCTTGAGAATATCAAAAGTAGAAACATGATCAAGACGAAACTATCTGCAAATTAAAATAGGTGTTATTATTTGATGTACGCAATAGCTATTAATACTCACTTATTAGTTTCTTCTCCCATGGCTCAAACATATTAATGCAAGTAATCAGCTCATACTGACGATATAAACGTGCCGCGGAGTGCTTTAAATTCCACATCTCAGCGGGATGTATTTGCGTTGTTTGCTTGACGTGTATAGCAAATATAAAACTGTTTAAGTAGATAAAGTCCTTTTTTTATAATCTTTTCGAGTAATATTATGGCTTTAAATGTATTATTATGGTTGCAATTTATTGTTTTCTTTTTTTAGCTTCTTTTGCAAAGACACCAAAACAGCTGTTGACAGTGCGACCATAACATTACGTTAAGTGTTGCAAAGCGTTGCTACAATTTCATAGCAGCCAGCTCGTGTGAGCTACGAGCAGCAGTTGCTTAGGCGCCAAAAAATTACATTTTTAAAAATTTGTATGTTTATATATAATAATTCAGTTTACAATTTATCTATTCAATTGCAATGTTTAAAGTAACGTTCATAGTGCCCACAATATAAACAGCTTATCTACACGCCTATTAGCTAATCAGCCTGCCTTACAGTATTAAGATATCAACTAAGATATAAACAGCGATAATAATGTGCACTTGGCTGCTCCGGAACCTGCACATAACAAACCAGATAATACATAGATCTTAGATTGAACAAGTTAGGCAGCTGGATGAGCATTTATAGCATGTGTTAAAATCAACATTTCTAATTGGTATTATTTATTACAAAATGTAAAGGCTGTGTCCAATTTGTGTGTAACCTGCTGCTATTTTGTTGACCCAAAACAATGCAACAGCATGTTTGGTCTTTTTAGTGTCTAGAGTCTAGACTCTGGACCATTTGCCTGGCTGCAGCGCATAAATTTGCAACTCAACTCAACGAACGTCTGGAGTGTCATCCACAAATGAAAAGAGGAAGAGCTGAAACAGGATTTAAAGCCATTGCGCCATAATTCGCACTGGGAAACTAGCACAATGCTGGCAGCCAGCTGTGTGTTGGCCAAGAGCACTTGCCAAGACGAAGACGAAGACCAATACTAAAACTAAAACTGAGACTGGGATTGGGACTGAGACGCTATCAATGCTGCCGTTGGTGGATTGACAGGCGAGCAGTGGCTTGATTTATGCGCGCGGCAGAGGAATGTGGCAAAGTGTAAAAAATGTTTACACACAAGCATACAGACACACAAGCACACACACACACACATGCATGCAGCGACACCTAGTCTCAATCTGTGGCCAAGTCGAGTCCGAGTGGAGTCGCCTCAAGTCACGCATATGCAGCGACAACTAATTCAATTTCCACTTGCCGCATAGTGTGGCGACATGGCGAGGTGGCGGCTGTTTAGCCAAGTGTGCACGCCTAATTGGTAATGCGATCGGCTTTATTGAGGCGCAGTCTCAGTCTCAGTAACTGAAGCTGTAGCTGTAGCTGTAGTCTTAGCCGTAGCCGTAGTCGAAGTCGAATCAGTCGCCGGCTATCGCTGTCGCTCAGCGTAAATCCCATTACGTGCAATCCGTTTCGAGCCATAAACATGTTGCTGCAGCTGCAAAATCACCACCACCACCACCACCGCCACCTGCGCCCGTGCCCCGTGCCCCGTTTGCTATCCTGGCTTCCAGCAGCGCAACTTGTCGCTCGAACTTAATTGCCTTGGCTGCGCTTATGACTTTCGTGTGCAATGCATCCACATCCACATCCACAGCCCCATTCACATCAGCATAAGCATCCCAACTTGCTTGTTGTTGCATTTGCTGCATTATTAGAAAGTAACTTGCAAAAAGCTATCAGCATCAGCCTCAGCCTCATATCGTTGTCGTAGTCGTCGTCGTCGTCATCATCCTTGCCTGTTGTTGGCGCTATTTTCGACACCGCTTTGGCCTGCCATAAATTGCCAAATGCCAGGCGTCACGGGGCCCTGAAATGCACTCGACGCGCTCTCAGCCGCAAAATTAGAAAAAGTCGGTTGGCTAATTTAGTGAGCTGCTTCTCAGCACCCATCCTGCCCCTGCCCCTGCCACTGCCACTGTCTCGAAAGTCCATTTTCCATTTCGTACGGTTTTCAATTAAAGCAACTGAAACAACATGCGACCTCGCGCGCCCAAAGTTCAGGCCAAAGTCTGTACCTCTCCTGTACCCTTACCTCTGTCTCTGTCTCTGCCTCTGCCTCAGCCACAGCCTGTGCCTGTGTCAAGCAACTAATTCCGCAACACCGTTGCGACGATGGCAGCGCCCGATAGCGCTTACCAGGAATAAAGTGCACTTGCCACAAAGATAATCTAATTTTGTTTTCTTTTTTTGGGGCTCGCAGTTTGCCATATTGTTCTGAGAAATTGTTATTAATTGAGTTGTCCATTGAGGAGAGAGGACAGTAGAGACCAGTAGAGACCTCTCACTCCCAGTGGGTGGTCCACTTCGGTCCATTTGCTCAATCTAATTTGGTTTGGCCATCAATAAGCAATTGGCTCGAAGATCGCGCCTCATTTGCATGCGCCTAATTTATGCCCATCAATTAGCTGATTAATTTATTTGGCGTGAGACGCTAAGCTAAGCGCGAGTTTGGCTTAAAGCGCTTGTCTAATTAGATAAATGCGCTACATTAAGCGTCGCCTCTGACATTTATAAAGCGTTGCCTCTGACCGATGGGTAATTTTTCAGATCGCTACAACTAATGGCTGGGGAAATTTCGCTATAAACTTGAATGTTTTAAAGCATGGCTAACTTATGAAATTGTTTCCGAGTTACAGTCTCTTCCCAGCTACAGTCAGATCTATGCATGCCAATCAATTCGCAAGCCAAATTAGCTTATAATACTGTTTATAAATGCCACCTGTCCAACAATACGGACATGGCTCGATCTCAATCCGGCTCCTGGCTTGCAACTTTCAAACGCTTTGTCTGCCATCGCAGGGAAATGGAAAATATTTTAATTAAAATACAAACTAAACGTTTACTGTAAGCGATGTTATCCGACGTCAACAAGGCGAGCCGGAGCTGGAGCTGGAGTTGGACGTGAAGCTGGAGCTGGAGCTACCGGCTGCGTGTCTGGCGCTACAAATGCAGCAATTGTTGCATGCAACAACATCAACATGTGTCGCACAGCGCCTATTTGAATATATATCAAATCAGTTTAAGATAATTTTCTATAACAGCTACTCGCGACACGGCAAATAGCCTATGTACATTTCTACATTGGCAAGTTTGTTGCCTAAGTCTTTCGCTTTGGCTGTCTCTGTGGCAGTGCATATTTTACGCGCTGCATTGTTGCCAAACGTTGCGAGCCTCGAAATTAAGTTGTTTTGCATAAAAGCGCCATAAAAAGCCGCATGGCAAACGCACAGCTAAAGGTGGCAGCAAGAAGGAGGTGGAGGCAGAGGCAGAGACAGAAGGAGGCAGCGGCAATTGTGATTAGAACGACACGACAGGCACGACATGAGCGCAGGGCACACAAGACATATGACGCTGTTTGCTCCTTACGAATATGGACAACAATTGCCCCAGCAACAACAGCAATAGTAATCCCCAACAGACAGACGCGACAGCGACGAAAATTGCCAAGTCAACACGAGCGACGTATGTCAACAAATGGCACTGCCATTAGCGGCCAATCCGAATCCGAATGGCTACATGGGATTTGGCTTCCTGCGACTGGTAGGCAAATGCTAGGACAGCAATTCGGGCTGCTGATCGCCAACAGCAGCAGCAGCAACTACAACAGCAGCAGCAGCGGCAGCCGCTTGTTGCAACTATTATCAATTTAAGTTGGCTAATTGGTTTCAAATTTATGGACCTGTATTTGATATTTATGTCGTCTGCTGAGAGCGAGCGGTCTGTTTGCCAGTTAGCCCGTTTGCCTTGCCAATGTGGCGGGGCATCGTCGCCATTTGCCGTGGCATGCTGCAAACAACGTAATTGGCTTTCAATTTGCAGGAAATTGTTGCAACAGCCACGACAACAACGAAATGCAGCGAATACAGCGCTATAGAGCGAAACATATTTAGATTATAGACGGATAAAGTTTATGTACGTTCTGTTCTCTTCTGTCCGCTTCTCTTCTCTTCTCCTCTGTTTCTGTTATGTTCTGCTCTGGACCCAGACAAGTTTTGCACCCGCTGCTGCCTCACTTCGCTGCCTGGATGGTGCCTGGGTGCCCCTTGGACTTGGGGTGGACGTTTTCTGCTTTCTTACCCATCCGCTGCTCCTTCCATAATTCCAATGAGTTATATGCCCATCATGTGCACTCGGAACCCTTCAAAGTTGAAAACGTAGCGCGCGTTAATTAAAAAACCAACAACAACAGCAACAAAAGCGCCAAAAATGCTGCTAAATTTTCGCTCTTCTTGAAGCAAAAGGGCGGCCGCCTTGTCGATACAAGGCCCAGTG
The DNA here is from genome assembly GCA_035045305.1 of Drosophila maculinotata. Lineage (NCBI taxonomy): Eukaryota > Metazoa > Arthropoda > Insecta > Diptera > Drosophilidae > Drosophila > Drosophila maculinotata. The sequence goes on along the minus strand of JAWNPD010000649.1, from coordinate 3,087,910 downwards.
CTGTTAGCGGTTCCGTCGGCGGCTTAGCTGTTCAATAACTAAATAAAACACTCAGCCCGCAACTCGCAAACTTGCCTCGATCTTCGTTTGCAACGCGACAGCCACAATCAAGCGAAAATTCCTGGCATTTTCTGCTTCATTAACAACGCACAACGCGGCCATTTCGTTTTGTACGAAATTTACGCACACACACACACACACACACACACATACAGACAGAGCGTTCCTCTCGACAGATTGAAAGGTACGAAAGGCCCCACGTTTTCGACTCGATCAGCAATTGAGCTTAGTTTTGTTTTCGGCTTTTTGGTATTTTAATTAGAAACCAAACAACGCAAAATGCATTGCTCTTTGGCCATTTCGCTTTCTTCCAGTTGCTGGCCTCTTAGCCAGTTGCTGTTGCTGTTGCTGTTTCTCTGTTTCGTTGTTTTGCTGTTTCGTTGCCTTCTCTTGTCCTGCAGTTCGAACTTGCGTTTCGTTTTCACATTCAATTAGCGCATATTTCAAATGCGATGGCTGCAAACGCGGCTGGGAATATTTCAGTTATGCCAGACAAACGCACAGGAAATGGCATCGATAGGACCAAAACCGAACAATACTCATATAGTGGATGCTGTTATTTTATCTGGGCTTACTATGGATATGAAAATGCTTATTCCGCTATAAAATCATTCCTAGAAACGTACTTGAAATACCTAAGAAACTGGCATTTTTACTTATATTTCCATGGTAATTTTTATGAATCAATTTCATGAATCTCTAAAAAGGTTTCGGACAGTATACTACAAATTTCAAAATATTATATCTGTGTATTTTAAAAAGCATATTTCACAATCAAATCAAAGCCTTCAAAAAATGTTATATGCCCAGGAAAATACAAAAACTCAAAATGCTAAAGGCTCAAAAAACCAATTAGGTAAATTGAGATGAGAAATTATTATATCCTCAAATAGAAAATGTCAAAATATTCCACACAAGTCTGTTAATTAGAATTCGTCCCAAAATTGAAAATAAATTGCAATTGTTGTATGTTTTATTATCATATATGATATTGCTTTATTGCTGCTAGATCAAAAGTAACTGCTTACAGAGTGCACTGGCGCTATATAAAAATAATAATAAATAAATACATACATATTACTATATATATAATACATACAGTATTGTGGAATTAATTGGTTTATTCTTACTTAAATACACAGCTATTTAGTTACAAGTAATCGATTATTGCGAACGATATAAACAAGTTGTTGTTGTTGTGTTGTTTTGTTTTTTATATTTTATTTAAGTCTAACCTGTTGCGGCTTAAGTTTATCTTTCGATTTACAGACAAAATACAATAACGGTAACTACAACTTTACAATTATTTACAACTTAAGTGCTAGCTGCTAATGCCTAATTATTATTATTTATATACCCTTCCTCTCTCAGGGCCGAGAGCTAGAGGATATGCCATCTATGTACAGGCTGTGCTGGCCAAAAAGGATATAAGTTATATACGAGTATATGCGCGTCTGGGTTATACTAAATATCACACTGTGTAGGATGTTGCTTAGCGATGAAGAGAAGAATTTGAAATTACACTAACAAGGAATGCAACACAAAATGCTAGCTACGCAGCCAAACTAACTTACAACTAACCAACTAGCTTAATCTACCAACTAACTAACTAACTAACTAACTAACTAACTAACTTAATATTAATTAATTACTCTACTAATGCACTTGGAAGACGCGCCCGTGCTGTGGCAATGGCTGGCTGCAACATCATCTTCATCATCATCATCGGACTCGCAAACGGAAATGCCATGCTAAATGCCAGGAACTTTAAGCGGAAACGAGGCTGTGGGCCAAGAAGGGCTGTGGGTCGTGAGATCGCTGCCTAGCTGCCCAGCTATGTTGCCCCTTAGACCACCACGGTGGCAAGCACATCGCCGCTCTCATCACTCGCCGGCGGTGGCAGAGATTTGCAGTTGATGGATCGCTTGCCAAAGTCCTTGCGCGGACTCTCCAGCGAGCCCACGGTGTTCTTCTTCATGTCCGTGTTCTGCGTCTTGTGCAGCAGTATCTGTGAGCTGCGCTTGTGCGCCTGCTTGAGACCCGTGCTTGCGTCCAGCTCCCGCTCAAAGTCGCAGGGCGGAAACAGCGGCTGCGAGCGATGCAGCGCCGAGCCGCTGGCCGCCGTTGCCGCCAGTTCCGGCGCCGGATTAAGACTCAGCTCCATGCCGGAGCCGGCACGCAGCGAGCTGGTGCTGCCCTTCAGCGGATTCGCATAGCGTCGCAGATTCTCCTCGTTCTGCAGATTGTTCGACTTCTCCTCCTCGTGACGCAGCGCATCCAGCGATGGCGTCAGATTCATGCCCGAGCTGCTGCGATAGGCCAGACGCTGCTTCCAGTAGAGACTGATGAATACGGAGAAGCCCACCAGCACGATGAAGATGCCGCACAGCACGCCAATCAGCAGGCTATGGCTATTGCCATCCGCCACACGTGCCGTCTCCAGCTTGACCTCCAGTATGGACGTAAGCGCCGCCAGCTTCGCATGTTGCAGCTGCAACTCATTGCGTCGCTGTATGCCATTCAACTGGCGCGAGCTGAGCAGTTCACCCAGCAGAGCAACCGCCACGGGCAGCTGCTGATCGTTGAGCTGGCTGGAGGACTGTAAAGAGAATAGGAGTTGTATTAAAATATTGATCTGGCATTGCTTTCATCGTAAATCTGTAGTCATATAGTATTCCCTTACCACTGTCAGTTCGATGGTGTCATTGGTGCCTGTTTTCAGATCACACAGCACCATGAGCATGCCCTGCTCCTGTGTTGGATTTGACACAGGCGTCGTCGGCTGCTTGATTAACCTTGCCGCGAGCAGGACACGCACCAGGGAGCAGAGACCCTCCACGGAGGCGCCCTCGCCCACGCGCTCCAGGTCGAGGAGTATGGTGAGCCGTGCGCAGTTCTCGTTAACCAGCGCCTGGTTGGGCCAGCAGCTGGCCTTGGCCGGCAGACGTGGTGGTGCCACGCGTCGCGATGGCTCCAGGGCGCGACAATCGCCACGGACTTTGCAGGACGGCGCCAGGCATGTTTCGCCCAGGGCCGGCACGCACACCTCATGCTGCTTGCAAACGCCGGAGAGATTCGATGATTTGGACAGCGGATCCAGTTTGAAGCAATTGGGCAGTCCACACCAGAGATTCGTGCAGCGTGAGGTGCCATTCTCGCAGACGCAGGCATTGCAATGCTCATCCTCCTCGCTGCGTCCGCTGAGAGCAGTATCCAGCCAGTTCTGGCTCTGATTGAGGGCAGTATAAGGTGAGATTGTATTGCTGGCATTCAAGCAGGCAGACTTGGGATCGGACAGCACTGAGGAGAGTAGTGTAGAAAACCGTTAGTATATTATATACTCAGAGCTTTCTCTCTCTACTTACATATCTCGCAACGTAGGCCATGTCGTCCCGACGGACAGATGCAAGAGTAGCCGCCAATGCCATCGATGCAGGTGGCGCCTCCTTGGCACGGCTGCGGCGAGCACTCGTTCACATTGATGCGGCAATCTGGTCCGGAGAATCCCTGGGCGCACAGGCAACGAAACCAGCCGGCGCCCGACTCACAGGTGCCGCCATTATGACAAGGCTGTCCGCGGCACTGATCGATGGCCTCCGCGCAGAAGAGGCCCGTCCAGCCGGGTGCACAGCGGCAGTGGGGCTGGAGTGCCTTGGCCGGTGCGCCTGGCATGCAGGTGCCGCCGTTTTGACACTGGCCCGCATAGCAAACTGTAGCGCGTTCCGAGCAACGTTTGCCTGTTATGAAAAAAAAAAACAAAAGACTTAGGCAACGAACTTGACTAAAAAACAAACAAAACCAAAATAGCGACAGGATGTGAACCAAGGCCCAATTCATGGCTGCAACTAATTGGAATTGAAAAGTAAAAGTACGCTGACATAGATCGATGTAGCTATGTATATATCTCAATCTGCCAATGTATCTTTTATCTGTATCTTTAGCCATGTATCTGTGACAAAAAAGCGAAACGCGTGAAATATGCAAATCGCACATCGAAAACAAACATAAATCATGCGAAGTTTGTGCGTTTGTGCCTGCTTGGATGTAACAGCAGATCACAAAGCGCGCAACTGCCCCATGGCAGTGCCACATGTGGCAAACTGAGACCAATGCGCAGATTATTACCGCTCACAGTTTGCCGCATTCGCCACAAATTGAGGCTGTAATGACTGCCGACTTTCAATGTTCAAATAAATGCGACCGACAATTTGAGCATGTGTGTGTTCGGCTGTGTGTGTGTCTTTAAGTGTGTGTGTGTAACTCACTTAACGTGCTCAACTCTTTCTCGCTCATTTAAAGCTCCCAAAGCGTTGATAATGCACCAGTGAGACAGTCAGCTTATAGCAGGTTTTGCTACACTTACAAAGAGCATTTTGAATATGTGAAGTAGTTTGTAACACACAACTAAATACTAAAAGCATCGCAAGTATTGAACTCGTAATGACAAATACTAAATTAACTACCAAACAAAATTGGAACGTGGAAAGTGTTACTTAGCTAACAAAATTATCAATAATTTAAAATCTGTATTTTTAAGAAATTTCTGTTGCTTTTCTGTAACACTTTCGAATATTTATAGATTCGAAACATAGAGGAAAATATATCATTTCAAATACTGAATTCACAATTTATCTAAATCGAACTTTCTGAAAATATAAATAATCCTTATGAAACAATCCATATCCTAACCCTTTGGAGACTTAACAAATTTTCTCTGTATTCTAATCTTTCTTAATTTTTTTGGCAACAAACTACAGTGCAACTTATATAAAGATAGCATAATAAAGTCTCACTATGGTCAGCTAAGAAATTTGTTGCCTACACTTGTTGCGCTCGGCTTTTGACGTTCACTTAAGCAGCGACTGCGCAGCAACTCTGAGCGTGTGCAGGGACTGTAGAAACTGCAGAGACTCACCTGTCCAGCCGGACATGCACTCGCATGTAAAGTCGCCGTCACCGTCAAGGCAAATTCCAGCGTTTCGACAAGGATTCGGCGAGCATTCGTTGAGATCTGCAGAAAGTTAATGAGTTTGCTGTTTTTTGCCGTATTCTGTTTTCGGGTTCTGTTTGTGTGGATTACTCACTGTGCTCGCAGAAGGTGCCGGTGTGGCCCACATGACATTTGCAGAAGGTGCCCACGTCGCTCATCTCGCAGCTGCCATGACCGCTGCAGGGCTGTCCGCTTGGCGTTGTCATCGTCGTCGTCAACTTTGTCGCTGTTGCTGTTGTTGTTACTGCGCTGACATTGGCAAAGCAGCCCTCTGTGGTTGACAGACAGACAGAAAGAAAGAGAGACAGCAGTGGATTAGGCTTATGGCTATTTTTGGCGGGTGCAGTCAGTCAGTTGGCTACTCACCATTGCAGGGCGGTTGCGAGCAGAGCGGACGCAGCTGCTCGCAGTGTTTGCCAGCACGATCCGGCGGACAGTGGCAATAGTAGCTGCCGGGCGTATTGAGGCAGCGTCCCTGCAGGCAGGGCGATGGTGTGCAATGATCCTTGGCCTCCTCGCACAGGCTGCCCGAATAGCCCAGCGGGCAGATGCAATTGAATCTGCCCACCATGTCTACGCACTCGCCACCATTCCGACACGGAGATGTGGCGCATTCATCGATATCCGTCTCGCAATCCCGTCCCGTGTAGCCGGCGGCGCAGGCGCACCGATAGTCATTGACCAGATCAATGCAGCTGGCGCCATTCTTACACTGGCCCACGCAATCATCCAGATTCTCGGCACACGTAGCGCCGCCCCAGCCCTCGAGGCACAGGCACGAGAATGAACCAGGCAGATTGAGGCATTCGCGGGCATTAATACAGGGTCCATTCGCAGCAGCGTTGTTCGAGGCGGCAACGGCGCTAGTCAAAGCCGCCAGCAGCGCCGCGGAGCTGCTCAGATTGCTGCCAATGATGGCGCTCGCTGTGGTGGTCAACAGCGTTGTCGCCGGCAGAGCAGATGCATAGGATGCCTCGCATTCGTTCACGTCCACCTGACAGACATCTCCGCGCCACTCGGGCGGACATTCGCAGCGAAAGCCGCCGATTAGATCGACACAAGTGCCACCATGCTCGCAGGGACCTCCAGCGCACTCATCAATATCTAAAGACAGAGAGAGAGACAGACAGAGAGAGTGAGTATGAGAAAAAGAGAGAGAGAGAGAGAGAGAGCAACTTAAGTGGCAGTCGCGGCTCAAGTGCAAATGTGTTGATTTTGTTGTTGAGCTTGCTTTGGACCCCTGTCCAGCAGGTGGCTTAAGCGCAGCATCGACTCAAGCCGAAGTCATTGAACTGCAGCCAAACTGACGTGCGGATTGGAAGCTGCGTGCATCGCTTATCACTTGCCTGAAATCGCCTCTCCACTGAGAGAAGCTGCCTCGCTGCACGCAACTCATTTGTTTGCTTGCTGATAAAACCCCGATAAGAAACACTCTAGAATGTTGTGTTGACCCTTGGCCTGAGTCTTTTACGAATAAGGTCACTTAGGTTTCTCACATGATATTTGGGCCAAGTATTTTTTTGATGTATTTTAATACATTAAATTTTGGATTTAGTTTGCATTGATTTTCTTGTAAATACCCTGTCTATAAAATAACAATACCAAAATATATTGCTAACATTTCCTATGCCCGTTGAAATATTCAAACTCCATCGAAGCTAATAGTTGGTCAAGTTGGCAAGTTTGTTGCCTAAGTCTTCTGTTTTTTGTTTTAGAGCGGCAACTTAATTAGCTTATGGCTTATTGCACTGCCTATCAAATGGCTGAAATGTGGTGAATGTGTGCTTTGGTCGTGCTCCAATTGGAATGCAAAATCAAATTTGCCAGACCACCGTGGCAACAACACAAATACAAATACAAATACAAGCACAAGCAACAACAACAACAATAAGAAACAGTAAGTATTGGCTCTGCGTGCGTGCTACGTTTCATTTCATTTCGCTACAGTCAAATGCGTGTGTGCTCAATTGCATGATCGAGTGGCAACAACAAGCACAACACCAACAGCAGCAACGACAACCACAACAACAACAACAACAGTTGCTGTTGTAGCTTTAGCTGTAGCTGTTGCTCTGGCTGTGGCTAATCGCGTGCTGCAGACGTTGCCCCCTGGCCAATGCTGGCCAATGCTGGCAAATGCGAAAAATTAAATCAAAACTCACTTATTTCACATGTTGGTCCCGTCCAGCCGGCTGCACAGCCGCAAGTAAACTCGGCGGCCAGCGGCGGCAGCTGCTGGGAGGCGCCGTTGGCCATGCTGCTGCTGCTGCTGCCACTGCCTCCACTGTTGCCTCCACTCTTGTTGCTGCTGCTGGCATTGTGCGCATCCTGGAGCAGGCCCGCCAGGCTGCGTATTGAATTGCGACGGCTTATCGGTTTGCCCATGGAGGAGCTCATGCCACGCATGACGCGATATGTTGGCGGTCTGGTTGCATTCGTTAGCTGCGGGGTACATACCAAGTAGTAGTAGTAGTTGTAGTTGTAGTTGTTGTTAAATGTGTAAGTTTGTGTGAGGAGGAGAGCATGGCGAAAGCCGGCGGCATATTAAATTATTTTATGGCACTGCGAAAATATCTATAAATTGAGGGCTTACCTTGAGCGTGCATGTGCCGCCGTTGCGGCAGGGCTGTGTGGCGCATGGATGCTCCACAATCTCGCACTGCTCGCCCGACAATCCTTCGGCGCATGTGCAGCGATACTGATCCGGCGCGGTGTTCTCGCAGGTGCCGCCATGCTTGCAGGGTTCATGGGTGCCACAGTAATTTAAATCTGTGCGAAAAGAAACCAATGCGATACTTTAAAATATTCCACACCATCGATATTATCATCTTGTCGTTCTCCATGGGCACCAGGTGTTGCCGGGTAATTGCCAAGCCTCGAGTCTCGGGTCGCTTACCTTGATCGCATAATATGCCACCCCAATTCGTATCGCATACGCATTTCCAGGCGCTGCCATTGCAGGAACCATGCTTACAGCCGGGATAGACCATGCACTCATTGCACAACGGACCTCGCCAGCCGGGTCGACATCTGGAGATGAGTTGAATTGATGGGAAAGAAAATCATCTGATTAGTTTTCAATATACAACAAAAGATTGATTTTCAAAATGGGGCAACTAATCTACATTTGTATGCCATTTAAATTTGTTACGAAAAACCACTCGTGTTAACATTCTTTCTTAAAAAATCACATGTAGAAACAGGTCTTATCTTTCCACTGCCATAGAAATATTTTTTTTTCGTATTTCATGCCAAAAATCATGACACAAATGTTGAAATGCTAGATTCCAGGAATTCTAGAAAGCCCTTCCTTGATTTCAAACTGCCATAACTTGGTCAAAACTCAACCGATTTTCAAAAGCAATGTCTTTTTGATCATGGTGAAAACTCTATAATAATACTACATTTAAATCTAGAGATAACTTTTTTTTGGATTTCATGCCAAACGTCTTGACACAAATGTTGAAATGCTAGGTTCCAAGGACTCTAGAGAGCCTTCCCTTGACTTGAAATTACCATAGCTTGGTCAAAACTCAACCCATTATCATGTCATGGCTTAGCCTTCTTATTAATACTAAATTCAAATCTAAGAGCAACATTTTTGTCCATAATTCATTTAAAAAAAAGTATGTTTATCTTTTAGGGATTTACACATACACGTTTCTCAAATGAATCTATAGCGATGTGTCAATTTGCTTGGGAACGCATGTCAAGTCTTCTAATCACTGAATTGGGTCACTTTGAACTTTAGCCTTGGCTGCAGCCAACAACAACAACATGCAGGGAAAAGGTAATTTCCAGCAACCGAATGGATTTGTGTTGCCGTTGATGCTGCGATTTTATCGTCGCAACACGCCAAAGTGCAGGGATCAAAGTTAAATTGCCTGGCCATCGAGTTATCGCCGGCAACCGCCAAACCACCAACCACCAACCACCAGCCGCCAACCACCGACCGCCAACCGCCAGTCGAGGTGCTAACTCTACAAGCTGGGCATGACGTTTGCCGGAGATAGCCGGCGGTTTGGGAACCAGTGCTGAGGCCCAGTGTGCCTGTCCAGAGGCGACGTTGTTCGATGTCTATAATTTATGATTTCATTAAAACAGCAGCCTGTTGTTATCTGTAAACGAATCTATTGCAGCGCGCCGAGCGCAAATGGGCCAGCAACGTGCAAACAGCAAAGTAATTTTTCTTCTCGGTTATAATTGTTGGAGTTGTTGCCGAGGCTGTGCGAAAAATCTGTGAACGACTGGCGCAAATCTGCTGCAAGTTGTTGTTGCAACATTTGACTGGTTTTTGATGGTTTCTAGGCCACGCTAATTATTGCTATTTAGAATCAGCGCGCCAGGACCCAATGCCAAGGCGGTCTCTCAGAGGGGGCAGGGAATGAGGAGGTGGGGGGCAGACAGATGCTGCTGACTGACGGGCGCATCTTGCTGTTTGGCTGAGAAATGCAATCATGGCCGCTGGCTCACGTATTCTGTGTTACGCTCAAACATTAACAACGGCAACAACGGCAACAACAACAACAATTCCACAAAACCACAAACGTTTTTTCGTGCTGCTGCCGCCTGCGGATGCAACTTGCAACTCGCCAGCCGCGCTCTGCTCGTCTCCCCTCGCTGCTCCCCGCTACCCCCCGTGGCATGGCAGGCAACCTTTCGTTCATGTTGTGTTCTGGCAGCGGGCATGACCATTCACTTGGCGGCCACAAGGCACTTGAAGAGGGGGCAGCAGCAGGAGCGCGAGCAGGGGCTAGAGCAAGAGGTAGACGTAGACGTAGAGGTAGAGTTAGAGCATTGGGCATCGTGCGGGTGTTTGATTAGCAGGCAAGACCTAAGAGCCTGGATCAGAGACTGTGGCAGAAATACCTGCAGAGCTGCAGAGAGAATTGTTTTTGCGCATTGCACTGGAAAGTGCAACATCGATGGCTGTTGATTGCAGATTATAGCTGCTTACAACTTTATAGCGATAGCTCCAAAGATTTTTATTATGGAACGCAGCCGGTCTGAATACCTTATTGGGAATGGTAATGGAGCCGCCCATTGCACTTAATAGGTAGAATTATATTTGAGTACTGCTTGTTTTCTCGAATATATCGATGGGCCGATACTTGGTATATTTATCGATAAGTTTTTATTTTTTATCGGCGGAGATAAGTCGATATTCGTTTTAATTTCGATACGTCTAGGTCTGTTATCTATGTCGATATGCTGATAATCGTTATCGATATCGATATGTCTATAATCGTTATCGTTCTCGATATCGATAACTCAATGTGTCGTTAGTCGCTTTTGTTTCAACTTCACCGTAAAGACTATAGAATCATTAAACTTCTGATAACTTATGGATCAATAACGAACTCATACACTAGATAAATTGTAAATGAAAGTAGTATCTTTGAAATTTTTAAATGACCGTTTTACTATTCTCAGCTATAGCTAGTTTAGAGAGGCAAACTTAATTGTTGTATACGTTTTTTATTTCCCATGTGCAAAAATTGATGCATAGAAAGAAACTTTCCCAACTATGAATGTGGTACATGAGCTTGACAACTATTTACACGTCCGCTGGGAGTATTATGATATGATTGTTGGCCCCAGCTATAAAAAAGCTAACCGAAGAACCCCATTTCTATGTAGTGGTTAATCGTGCTATAAAAAGAAAAGCAGCCATTATAACTGTGTCTGCGCCTGTGTCGATGGCTGGTCAACATGGCGAGCAATCTGCCCCAAGGGGGCCAGGCCATTAAGCGCCCCAAAGTTGTACGACACACGCAGCCGCAGCGGTGCAAAAAAGTGTCATAATCACATCGTTAAGGGGAAGCGGGGGGAAAGGGGGGGGGGGGAACTGTGGGGTTGGGGCAATGATAATTACAATGTTGAGGAGAGTACTTACTCGCATTCACCGGGTCGATCACATTTGCCATGTATGGGATCACAGCCGGGCTTGCAAATGGCCTCCTCACAGTTGACGCCCTGCCAGCCATTGAGGCAGAGCTTCTGACCCTCAGAGCCGCAGGCGTAGTGACCAAACTGATCGTCGCGCGGACGGCAGAAGGTCGTGCAGGTCGTGTTGTAGTAGGTAACGGCGCATTGCACCCGGACGCGGTAGGTGATGCGCGCGTTGCGGCCAATGTGGTCCAGGGTCTTCCACTCCGGCGACGGCAGTATCACGCCCGAGTATGATGTTTCTTCAATTAACCTTTCAGCATCTGCATTTTGGCGTTGTTTGGTTTTGCATCGCAATGACATTTGTTGGACAGCAGCACCAGCATCAGCAGCAGCATCAACGACGACGACGATGGTGGCATCAACGTTGGCGTTCCACACAAAAGTTGTCAACGATTTGGGGATAGATGGGTGGGGGGTGGAGAGATTCAAAGTTTTAGACATGGCTGACAACATTTTGCGCTCAATTGGCTGGCAACAGTTGCCCGCTGTTGTTGTTGCTGCTGTCGTTGCTGTTGCCTCTTATTGTTATGGGCTGCGTCTGCTGAGCTAATTAAGCCAAATGCTGTGCACAACACAACACAACACAACACGATCAACAGCAACAGCAACAACAACAACGACAACAACTGGCAACTGGCAACAACAACGAGCTGCATTTGCAATTGCCACCGCACTTACCTGGATAGGATGTGTTGTACATGTCCAACGCCTGGAGTATCAGCGTAAACGACTTCTGTAATTGAACGTTGCCGTACCGAGAAAGAAGAGGCAGAAGAAGTATAAGCAAAAAGAAGGTAGTTAGCTGCACAGGGGGAGGGTGAGAGGGGAGGCAACGTTTCGGCATTCGTCTCGGCTCAGTGTTGACGCTAATGGACAGTTTAATCTCAAGTTGGCTTTTCGGCTCTTGGAGCAGCGATGCAAATGAAGACAACGGACAAAGAGCGAACAAACAAACTGGGCACAAGCAAACACTTTAATTTCACGCAAAACGAAAACAAAGCAACAACAAACTTTCTAAACATGGCCAGGGAGTGGATTCCCATTCCAGGCAACAATCTTGAGGCATTCGCTGCAATTGGCCAAAAGAAAATACATTTTGCGCTTTTTTCTGCAAGCGCGCATAAAAATTGAAGAGTCGCTGTTGCTTTTGTTGTTATTGTTGTTATTGTTATTGTAATTGCCAACTGTGAGCAAGTGAGCGACGGCGGCAAGAAGATTTCTCGTGGCACAAAGCAAAAAGCAATTAAACGTCCACTACGACGACGACGGCGACGACGGCGACGTTGTCGTCTGCACTGCTGGATGCCAGGAAATGCTCATTTAGCAGCAAATCGAAGGAGGACTGCAGCTTTGCTGGCTTGTTCCCATGTAATTGGCCTGGCGACGCGACACTAAATCAGTCCAAAGCAGACATTGCCTAATTACAACAACTTGCAACTTGACACAGTTTGTCAAATCCATCCAGCAATTGTTGCTGCCCACTGCTCGAATTTCCATTCAATTTCCCGCTGTCATAATTTGAGATCCCTTTACGTTTCATTCTTCCGGGCGGGCGCATGCTAAAATCTTGACTAGACTGGCCTGGAAGCATGCCCAGCGCTGCCAGCGGAAGTTTTTCAATTGAAAATGGCGTTGAATTGGTTTCGCATTTCACATTTTAAAACAACAGACACGCGCCATTGAGCACAAATGTCACTAATCACAAAAAGTCTAAAAAGTTCTATGATATCTATTCTCTATTCTGTTTTTTTTTTGTGTATATTTTTAATTTTTCCAACTGCTACCAGAATTAACTTTATTTACTAGTAGTCACAAACTTAGTTATTGCCTATCCCCTAGAATGAATCTAGTTGAACATCAAATAGTAAATAATAATGTACATATTTTGCACACTTGATTTATTACTCTCCAGTATTTTATGTCTCGTAAAATTAAATTATCAACTGCAGTAAGTTCTTCCTATTAAATATTATTAGCTTTAACTGCCTTTCAACAGAGTTATCATACCTATCCATAAACAAGCTTTTAAATATTTATTATACCCATTTGTAATCGTCTTTTATTTGATCAAATTATTGTTTATTTATTTGCTATTACCTTCTATAGAAATTGAAGAGAAAACTTTATTGCTTGTATAGCTACAATCTACATATAACTTAACATTTTCACTGAAATATCTATTGGATACTGGCTAAAATCAAGTAGCAATCAAGACACCATCATTGAGCTTTCAATTGGCCACTGAAATGTTTACAAACTGTCAAGAACCTGACCATACTTGGCAGCCATTCGGCACATCTACAACAACAACAACAACAACTGAGTTGGACAAATAACCTACCCACTTTCATCCAAGTTTTATCAATGACATTGGACCATTTACGTGCTATAAACGAAAGCTTTCGAGTATTTATATATATAAATTTTTTTTGTGTTGTTAAGAAGTCAACTCCAAATATAGCTTCATGTGGGGGCAGTCCAGCTGAAAATGGAACCTAGGTAACTATGGGAATGCCATTCATCTGGCCTAACCACAAACACACATATGAATGTATACATATGTATGTGTATGGGCATGTGTATTTGTATAAAAGTGGAGCAAGAGCAGCAAATTCCACTTGAGAATTTTGATGATTGCGCACGCGCACTCCAACCAAACAGTTGAAAATATTGTCAAGTGAAATTCATAGAGTATTTTATTATTATTTTGTTTTATTTTTCATGTTTTCGAATTGTTCGATGGGCCCTGTTGGAGTTTGTATTTGACAGTTACATTGAAGTTGCTGTTGGATGCTGCTGATGCTGCTGATGATGTTGTTGTAGCTGCTGCTTCAACTTGTTCCAAGTGTTTGAAGTATTTCATAAGTCATGTTTATAAGTTTTAACGTGCCATTCACTCAATCAACTCCGTCGAAGCTCCCCAAATAAAAAAAGTCATTCAATAAAAAGTGGGACAATTGCGACGCATCAGCAGCAGCAGCAGCCGCAGCCGCAGCCGCAGCCGCAACAGCAACATTAAACAGCGACAGCAACAAAAGTAACAAGTCGCTTATATCGGCAGCTTGATTTTTGAAGATTTCGTGATTTTGTGAAAGGCTTCTTGAGATTGTCTCGAGCAAATATTGCTGTTGTATGCAGAATTTGCCAATGCCAACGCCATCGCCGTCGCCACCGCCAGGGCAAACATTTGCCAGGTTTCGTTTGGAGTCGGGCAACAGAGCAACTGAGCAACAGAGCAACAGTTGAGCATAAGGCACATACAAGCACACACACATGCACATACTCACACATACATATGTGAGAGCTGCAGGCAGGCAGGCAGTCAGGCAGTCAGGCAGTTAGGCAGTTAGGCAGTCAGGCAAAGATTAAAGCGAAACCATAGCGAAGCGTAACGTATCGCCATCGGGCGAGCGACAAGCGCGACAAGGTAAGGTTCCCACGAAACAGGTTGTCCGCACTTCAGGCCACGACCACGACACTGCGCCGGCACAGACTTGGATTCAGACTCGAACTCTCGGACTCGTAGTCGAACCCAGAACACAGTGCCACAGACACAGCACCAGCCCCAGCCCCAGCACCAGAGCCGGCTCTGACGCATGCGCGCCGGCTCCCCAGTCTTGGCTATAAGGCAACTCAGCAACTCGCTTAATGTAAACGACGGCGCATGCGCATGCCGACGTCGCAGTTGCAGTCGCCGTCGACGTCGCAGTCAACATCTGGCTTATGACCATCAGCAGAATTAGTTGGCAGTGTCGACGAAGGCGTGTAATTGTTAACCAAGTTAGTTTTGTGCTTGTACATTACCAAAACATTGCCGTTTTGGAAGAAGGACAGAGCAACAACAACAACAACAAGAAAAACTCAACTAACAATAAAAAAGTATATATACAGTAAGTTAAACTCAACTGGCAGCTACGCCCAGGCCAAGTTACATTTACTGGCTGCATGGGGCAACAACAGCAGCAGCAGCAGCAGCAGCTGGGTTTATGTTTTATATCGCGACGGAACCAGAACAGTCGAAATATGCCACGTTTTAGCAGTCATAAGCCCGCATTATGCGCACTTAATTAATGCCCGGGCCGAGAATGCCAAGACGAGGGTGAGGGCGCTGCCGAAAGAGGCTTACCAACAACAACAGCAAGAGCAACAGAAACAAAATAAAAAATAAAACATAATTTTTAATTGCTTTTTATATTCGGCTACCGCAACGAGTAAGCGGCTTTTTTTAGTGCCAGCAGTCAGTGATTTATTTTCCACATACTGATTTAAGTATGGCTACTCGTAGTATTAACCAAAAGGTTTAGGACGCATCATGAGTCAACATTAATGCCACTTGAGGCAGCTCAATAAGCCGCCCGGGAGCATATCATAATTATAGTTCTAGCCAAGTAGACAACCCACGCATATATAATATAATTTTTCATTTTATTTTGCTCCCTTTTTTTCGGGTTTTTTTTTTAGCCGGAAACCCTCACTGTAGAGAGATCGCAAGAGCAATAGACTCCAGTGCTTATCTGTGCTTGCAGTTGGAGCGGACTGTTGCCAGCGCGTGTTTATCGCTTAGAAATTCCGCGATGACGCCGTCGTCTGTGGAGCTCCATGCGGAACACTAAGTAACCCAGTCGACAGTCGACAGTCGGCCGTCGACAGAGTTGCTATCAATGCGTTCAGCTCGTGCCAAAAGTGTGCGTTTTCATTATTATGCTTGTCGCTGGAGCGGGGGCAGGGGGTTTGTGCAGGGGCGGGGTATTCGGTATTCGTTTCGTTTCGATGCTCACAACAACAACAACAATGAGGAGACGAAGAGGAAGAAGAACAGCAACTACAACTGCAACTACAACTTACCGTCCAACGAAATGTGAAGGGCAAGACAATGGCACCCACGCCCGGATCACTGAGCACAAAGCTGGAGCCGCCAAGTATTTTTGTTGTGGAGTTGCCAAATGAGCAGCCCGTCGATATGCTGGCGCCTTGTTCCGTTGTCTGATACTCCTTTAAACACAGCCGGAATGCCGTTGTGCACGGCGAGCAGCCTACAAGTTGATAAAGAGATTCGGATTGTTAAACGAATTAAAACATTTGCTAGATAAAAGTTAAGAGAATAGTGAAATATACTTTATTATTAATAATATTGTTGCTTAAGCATTATTTATTATTATTTCTTTCCTTCATCTCTGCGCTGCTTTCATTTGCCCCACTTAAGAGATAAAGCCTTGTCTTAAATATATGTTTGCTTTCGTATTTTAATGTTTTTACAGCAAAGACGAAGGAACAATATTTATGAACAAATTTAATCTCAATTAGTTTTATTTGCTAAAAATTAGCTAGTTACTACTAAAAACTTTGAATTTCGCATATATAGTGTAAGGAACGATATAAGTCTCTAAAATCCGCCTATGATAAAGAGTTTCCCAAAAATATTTAAGTGACTGCATTTTCTGCTTGGAAATGATAAATCGTATATATTATGACCTTGAGCAACATTTGACTTGACAGAGATAAGCGCAAATAAGTATATACAAATGTGTGCCAGATTAATAATGTGTGTCAGTTATGCAACGACTTGATATAGTTAATATTATGTTTTTTGTTAGGTTTTTTACAGATAGGCGTAACTTACCCGTCGTCTTGGTGGCGCGTAGTTCTGTGGGTACACCGCAGCAGTAGCCGCTGAGTAGATGGCTATTGGTATTTGAGATTTCTAATATTTCCAGCTCGAAGTTACCAGCTGCGGATATCTGTAAAAATCGAAAGGTACATCATCAGCAATAAGCCGCAGCCAAAACATAACAAATCAAAGGAGAAAAAAACAAAAAAAAACATGTAAACAGAAAATTCGAATCGTTCAAATCAATCATGGCCCATAACGAAGCTATAAGCTAAATAAGCGTACAATAACCGAATTCTCCCCCCCCCCCCCACCAATATCAAATATAATATGCTCAACACCGCCGTCTTCGCTCAGAGTTCGTTCGCTTGTTGTAAAAACTAATAAGCCACCTAGGGCGCTCTGATTGGGCTACGGTAGAGGTTTTAATTAAAAAACACGAGAAAGAAATTCAAAATGGATGATGTTTTTTTTTTTTGAATTTTATTTTGTGGGATTTTGTAGGCAAATGAAAGGAGCGCCAGATAGAGATTGGAGTTGTAGTTGGAATTGGGGTTAGGGTTGGGGTTGGAGACTGTTGCTGCTGTCTTGATAAATCTAGCGGCAAATGAAACATGAAAATAATGAGAAATATTTTCCAACACACAAAGCGCTTTAACTGTACACAAAGTTGTTGTTGTTCGTTCGCCTATTTTGTGGTTCAGCTCACTTAATCAAACGAGATATCCAACTGCTTGTATAATTTAGAATGCCTTTGTTGGCCAACCAGCTGGAGTTGCCACTTGAAAACAGCGAAAAAAAGCCAAAAGCCAAACGCAACCAAATCAAGGGGCCTATCGATAAGCGCGAATTGGCCATAAAATTAATAACCCATTAGATCGCCACAGTCATAGAGAAATTGCGCATAAAGTTTAACTATTTCTGCATAATGGCTAGCCATAATTTAAGCTGCTGCAATTCTCCTACCCAATCTTGCTCTCGCTCTCCTCCTGCCCAATGGACATCAACTTTGTAGTTTAGGGTTCATTACAAGTCCAGCTTGAAAGCCAGTCGGCTGCTGCTGCAAAAATATGCTAATGAAAACTTTTAGTTGGCTGGCAAACTTTAATGGTTTCATATTTCACTAAATTTATTGTCAAAGGCGGCGGTTTTGGTCGTTGGGCTGCTGGTTGCTGGATGCTGGTTGCTGCCTTGGTAGCTGGCAGCGTTGATAAGTTTATTAGAAATAAATTGCAATTTAGCCTTAAGCCTGTCACTAGCTGCCCCGCTGCCCCTCAGCCCGGTTACCCATTTCGACCAGGCTAACGGCAGTTGCCAGTTTTACAGACGCACTTCTTGAACCTGCGCACCTGTGCATCGCATAAAATGCTGAAGAACAAAAAAAGAAGAGAATTTAAACATTGAGTTGCAGTTTTTGCTGTTGTTGTTGTTGTTGTTGCTTGATATTCAAGTTGATGTTGTCGGCCAGCGGCTTGCATCGTTGATCATGCCATAGATCAATCAATGCAGTCAGTGCTTGCCACTTGCCACTTGCCTCACTCCTGACTTGATTCTGTTCTCTACTCTTCGCGTCAGTTCAGTTGAGTTTTCAGTTTGAGTTTCAGTTTGAGTTGTGCCTTTTGTTTGCCGCGTTGCGCTGCACATTTGGTCAGTGCCCCAGCGGCAAGTTGATTGGATTCTTGATCGGGTCTCACGAACCGGTTTTACCAGCGCATATATTGTCTGCCTGCTTACTATTTATTTATCACATTTCTTTTGGTGCCCGTTTTCATTCATGAGATCCCAGAGTTGCGGCAAGTGCAGCTGCAACTGCTATTGCTGCTGCTGCGGCTGCTGCTGCCTCTGTTCAGATTCTCGCAATCAAGCGCTAATATTCGAGACAAACTTTGACGCAATCAATTCGATTAGATAAGGCCCATGAAATGCAACCAAACAATTGACGGCTGCTGCGATTTGTAATGCGGCGCCAAAGAAACCGAAAATAAATAAAAGGCTTAAATATTTGCTTAAACATATATATATATGTGAACCTTGTGTTAAATAAAACAGCAGCTGTTAAATTCAAAATTTATGTGATATTACATTAAATGTAATTATATTTTCATCAACTGGCGCCAGTTACAGTAATTCCAGCCCTAATGAGCGACAATTGCAGTGCGGAACGTTTTGTTGATGCTTAAAGCGTTGCGATAAATACCAACAACGACAACAACAACAGCAACAGCAACAGCAACAACAACAAAAGCAAAACAAACAAAACGATCGTGGGAGCTCATTGGAAACCCGGCGTGAGTTTCGCCAACTCATTTCGTTGACTTTCGAAAAGGCAAAAATCTTTATGAATATCATTTTTTTTTTAGTTGCCGCCGCTGCTTTTGCTGCCAGGTTAATACTCAGCTTATGATCAATAAATGTCAGGCCTTATGAGGGGCTTTAGCTTTTTACGCATGTCAGACGAGATGCGATGGTTCCTGGCTGGAACTGGGTTAATTCACCCTGACCAGTGACACTCAGCAGTGAACAGTAATCACTGCTTCAGTCAGTTTGATCAGATCTTAAATTTTAAGTCCGTTTCTTGGAAACGCATCATAAATCGCTGCTACAAAAATTTCAACTTTTATTTGCTTAATTAACAACTAAATAGTTGCAGTCGCCCCCAATTTTGGTAGCCCCCAAAACCAGAGTGGAATGCCCATTTAGGCAGCCATTTCTCATTTGCCGGCGACTTTTATCGCCAGCCTTAACTAAAATCAATGCACTCAAGTTGCTGCTGCTGCTGCCGTTGTTGCTGCTGCTGCTGCTGCTGTTGCTGTTGCCGCGGGGACTCAGATAAATGTGTATAATCAATTTGATAGCCAGTGTTGGGGCTTAGGCCTGCGGTATTCTAATGCCTGGACCACTCGTTTGCCTGCTCAACCGTATTAATCAAATTGTTGTTTGTGTTTATATTCTTGATCGCAGGCAGAGCGATTAATTTTATGTATCTTTGACCGTTGCTGTGTTGTTGTTGCTGTGTTGCTGTAGCTGTTTAATTGCCTCGCAGGCATCCGCTGGCATCTCAATACATGTTTAGGCACTTTGTATAACACTTTATGATGTCTACGCCCCAAAATGTGGGCAATGACTACCGTTGTTCCCTCTGCCACTGCCGCTGCTGCTGCTGCTGCTGCTGGTGTTGCTGCTGTTACCAACTTATAGACATGTGGGAACCAGCTCAGCCAGCGGCAAGGTTACAATATTTGGGAAGAGCAAACGATGCATTGATTGATACTTGTAGCTGCTATAATAGTTTCCGAGTAATACTCCCCAAATTGTAAACTGATGAAATAGTATATAAAGATTGTGTAATACATTCATTGCTGATTGGCATCATCAGCTGCGTAGCAATATGTTTCAACCCATTCGATGTTCAGGAAGAGAAATCTAGTTTATATACCTCAAGAGCAACGAATTGAGAGCTAGCGCTTTTAAACTTTATGTCTTTATAACAGTAGTAACAGTAACTGCAAATGAAAGCGATTTTAGAAACCCCAAAGAGGATGAACGACATAACTATTGTTTTAGATTAACACAAGTTTTATATTCAGTTGTATTAAGAAGATAAAATATTTACTATTTTTGGCTAAGATAGGATTTCTTTATGATTTTGCAGCAAAAATTTCAGAAGTTATTTTTAATCATGAATTATTTGGGTTAAATAACTTCCTTTAAATATTACCATTAGTTTTATAGTAAAGCGCAAGATTTAAAGATACAATTCGGCTCGGGATATTAAAAGTTAGCAGTTTTGTTGATTTTATCTGGATAAACGAAAAGCCAAAACGGAGCTTGTATACATTTGAAACTCTCTAAACTATAATATCTATTCGAGCACACTATTTTCGCAGTTTCTATTTGCACTCTTCAAAATGACATACATTTAGTCCAAAACTAAATGGTTGGTCTTCCATTTCTGCAATTCTACAAATTGAGCACCCTCATCGATCAATTCCCACACAAGCAAATATGTGTCGGTTGTTGCCTTGGGCCATTCAACCAGCCAAAACATCCAAAAGTTTAATCAACTCCATTTTGGCTAACGAGGAATCAACAATAAGAGTGAAGCAACAACACCCGCATATTTAGACTAAAATTCGGTATTTCTGTTTTTTGCATGTGAACTGTTTCTGAATGTTTCTCTTGAATAATACGCTGGGTTGCTTTGGGTTTGGGTTTGCTTACCTTATGGACTAACAATATTAAAATTAAAGCAATTAAGTTGCAGGCAGACTTTAATGATCGACAATCGTCGATCAGCGATCGCAGCGCTGATGTTTGACGTTGCCGTTGCCTTTGCCTCGTTGTTGCAGACATTCTCAGGCTGCCTGTTGCTGATTCTGTTGTTGCTGTTGTCTCTGTCGCTGTTGTTGTTGTCGCTGTAGCTGTTGCTGTTGTCGTGGTATTGCCTTTTGTTGATTTTCGGCGAAAATGTTTTCTAAACATTTTGTACATTCTGTGCGCGTTTTCAACGTGTTGCCGCCTGCTGCTGCAGACGATGCTGGTTGCGCAGTTTAGTTCCTGCTGCTGGCAATTGTTGTTGCTGCTGCTGTTGTTGTTGTTGTTTA
Organism: Drosophila maculinotata; assembly: GCA_035045305.1. Lineage (NCBI taxonomy): Eukaryota > Metazoa > Arthropoda > Insecta > Diptera > Drosophilidae > Drosophila > Drosophila maculinotata. Next base: position 3,066,696 of record JAWNPD010000649.1, on the reverse strand, counting down.
CCCACAACTTTTTGGCACAAGTAACGCACACAAATTGGCCATTAATTAGCCCATGCCCAGATAACTATTTGTTTTATAATTTGTCGTTGCTTTGTCAGGGCATTTTGTTTTCTTATTAATGTTGTTATCTCGAATTTGTATTATTGTTTAATACAATTACTGTTTCTGCTGTTGTTGTTGCTATTATTGTTGTTGCTTTGCATATCTTTTTATTTCTCATTCGTTTTCTATAAACTTTACAGTTCCACTTGATATGCCGCTGTTGTTGTTGTTGTTATTGATATTGCTGTAGAGCATGATAGTTGTTGCTATTGTTATTATTGTTACTAAAGCAATTGTCAAACAAAATGGAATTGAAACACACTGACAAGTGCCTGTAAAATCCATTTCTCATTGCCTTTAAGCACGCATCATCAACGCTAATTGACACGCATTTGTTGCTGCTGTTGCTGCAGCAGTTGCGGCTGTTGCTGCTGCTGCAACAAGTGCCGGCAGTCAACCGCAGCAACATTTGCAACCGCACAAACCGCAAAGCGGCGCAACGTGCAGCAAATGCAAATGCAATTCAATTTATGTTAATTTAACGCTGCTGCTGTTGCAGTTGCAAGTTGCTGCTGATGTTGCTTCTGTTGCTGCTGCTGCTGCTTCTGCAGTTGCTGCCGTGTCTTTGGCCACAAGCAATTTGCATCTTGTGCGCATATTAATTTACAGATATTTTCACTTTTGCCCACATTATTCATGCTCCCCCCTGACTGACTCACTTCCCTCCCCATCTACATTTGTTGTTCTTGGCCTGTGCCATTTCCCCCACGTTCCCTGCGGCCTTTTCTTATGTTGATGATCGGGTGTTAATTGTCCATTTAATTAAGTAATTTGCTTCGCTTCCTCCCCGACTCCCTCACTCATCCTCATCCCCGCTTTTTCTCCATACGAACGGAAGTCGTTGACTTTGAGTCAAATTTGTGCATATTTATATGCTTGACTGCTGTGTGAGAGCAGAGCAGAGCGAAGCAGAGGCAGAGGCACGACCGGAAGTGGACCAAAGGGTGCACTTGACAATTGGCACAATTGAAGTTGCAATGAGAGGGAAATGCAATATGACAACTGAAACATGTACTATTCAACTATGAGTAGTTTTCAATTAAATGTTCAACACCTTGCGCGCATTTCTAAGTTTCAAAATTTTAAATATAAGTTTCACAGCGTGAATTCATTTCTAGTAATAAAAAAAAATGTAGATATTTTCTGATTATTTTAGCGGTGACTTTGTTTCTAAATTGCAAATCTGGATTTAAAAAAAAATATATTTTAAGACATTTTTATATTGATAAACAATTTTAATTTCTTTTGCTTGTAAGATCAGGGAATAAAACTAAATTTGAATGGCTGTATCTTCCGCTGTTCTATTTTATATTAGCTGTTTGTCGCAACAAGTTTTTATCAGCTAATTAAATGAGCAGAGTCTGTCAAAGTATTTAGTTTAAGTAGAAATTCTGTATAAAAAGTTCTCTTGCTATTTCTCTCGGGTTTTCTTATTGTTGTACTACTAGGCGTATGTAAGCATTGCCCTCGATCTGTTTCTCTCGCATCTCTCTCAGATTCTCTGTCACTTTTGCCATTATCACTGGTTCGTTGTTGTTGTTGTTGTTGTTATCAAGCATTTTGTGCTATATGCACAACAACAACTATGTATGCATATTTTTTTATTTATTGTGCTGCTATTTGCTTTCTTTCACTCGATGTGTTTCAATTCCATTTCGTTTGACTTTCTGTTTGTGTGTGTGTGTTTTATTTTTGTGCGTGTGTGTGTGTGGGTGAGTCTGCGTTATCAATGAAACAGCTGCTATTGCGGGTTGCGGTTGCTGCGACTATTGTGGACTCTCGCCGGGGCAAGATTCACAATCACAATCACAAATCACATATTCACATTCGCATTGTTTGCACTTTTACTTTAGCGCTTTTATTAACAAATTTATTGTATGTATGCGAGTGTGTGTTTGTGTGTGTGTGTGTGTGTGTGTATTGTACTAAGTAATTGAGCGCTATTTCCGTTTTTGAATCACGCATCAAGCATCACACTGAGAAGAATCTCACGCTGCTTTTCGAAGATATTCGAAGCATTGATTTATGTTAAGTTAAATCGACAGAAGAAAAAATTCAAAATAAATTCATATAAATTACACACACATTCACAGCTGTCGATTGTTGTTGTTGTTGTTGTTGTTGTTATTTGTTGCCATTGTTATTATGATGATTACTTGTTGGCTTTCTGCTTTGCCGTCATTTGTTGTAATCAGCAAGCAATTCAATTTAATTGTAACACATTTAACACTTTCACATCATTTTCATTGATTATAATCATTATTATTGTTGTTGTTGTTGCTTGTATTTATTACACACACACGAACACACACTCTCTCACACACACTGATAGATCGATAGATAGCACATAATCCAATTGGCATTTATCGTTTACCGTTCGCTCATCACTGCTTGAAGCACGCCGCTCGACTAAACACTTCGTGTGGCCGCATTAAAACCGAGTCCTGCGGCGCTTTTAGTTTATTTTTTACCCTGCAGCAGCAGCCACAGCCACAGTCACCACACGGGGCGGAGCAACTCACGCGAGAGAGAGCAACTAAGAGAGAGAGAGAGAGAGAACGAGAGTCACTACTGAAAGTTACGAACCGGCAACTCGGTTTAGATTCGAATTCGAATTCGATATCGAGATCTCGTCTTAGGGTGCAACGTGGACTTCCGCTCGCTGCTTGCGTGCGCTTCAGGCGTCAAAATGCGACTGATTGGGAACTACTAGCAAACAGTGGCGGCTGGCATTGCCGCTGGGCACATTCACTCCGAGCTTAGTCAGCGCGCCTCTCTTAGCGTATCAACCGGTTATAGTCGCCGCTCTCTTTGCCAGGCGCTCTTTAGCCACACGCTGATTGGTCGCCTGCGGTCTAAGCCTCTGACTTGTTAATGGAGTTGCCCCGTTCCGAAGTGCAAGTCGTTGGCGCTCGTTCCACTGTCGGCTGCTGCTGCTGCTGCTGCTGCTGCGTCGACTGCTGTTGTTGCTGCTGCGCATGCGTGAGTGTTTGTGTCTTGAGGCGCTTTTTTATGATTTCAACTTAATTATGTTTATAAACGCTTGGCGGCCACTGTTCCACTGTTCCCAGCTTGCTCTAGATCTAGTTAAAATGCCGCAGCAGACGCGTCTGCAATTGCCACAAGCGTTTCATTAGCGTTTTATGGCCAGATCGTGGCCAGCGCACGCCTCGGCGACAACAACAACAGCAGCAACATTCACAACAGTGACAACATTTCAGTTGCATTGCTGCAGGCGCACAATTAACACCTGGAATTATGGGAGGGATAAGAGGGAGAGCATTTCCGCAACGAATATGATTTCTGCATGGTTGCTGCCCATTTTTGGGCAGCCAATTATTACCGTTGCTGCTGCTGCTGCTGTTGCTGTTGCAGTTGCTGCCACACAGACAGCACGGCGACTCTGCCCAATTATATGCAATGCGAGTGTGTATAAATCAAATTTAAATGCAACTCTGGCCTATCGATGTCCAAAACAAAAGACTTAAGCAACAAACTTGGCAATTACATGCCAAGCAACAGCAACTAGCAACAGCAACCAGCCAACAGACAACAACGCGGCAGCATCTTTTGTTGTTATTGCTGCTATTGTTGTTGCTGTTGTTGCTGTTGCTGTTGCTGTGTGTTGTTAGCGGCTCATATTTCTTAGCGCGCATATCTAAATATCGAATCATGTCGCTGATTTGCTCTGCCGCACCATTGTTGCTTCAACTAGGAACAGTCTAACCAACTGCAACAGCAACAGCAACATCCACAACAACAACAACACACACTAAATCTCATTGTGCCGTTGTGACATGACTCTTGTTCGACAATAGATAAAACAAATTGACTTGGTGTGTGCCCAAAATGTCTTCTCTAGCCATTCGACCAGCCAGTTGCCAGTTGCTGCAGTTGCCACAGTTTCCGCTGTTGCCGCTGTGCGGTGGGCGTACGAGCAACTTGAAACGTTGGCAGCCGCTTCGCATTGGTTCCTTTGTCATCTTTGGCAGTGAGAAAACTGCACCACAATGCCCATTATCAACAGCATATCTACGAAATCCCAGAGCGACAATTGTACACCAGCAACAACAACAACAGCAGCACAGGCAGCAGCAACAGCAGAGAGTGAAAAAAAAGCGCGCTGTCCAAATATGTTGCAAGTTGGTGTTATTCTTCACACGGCATCATAAATTTCACGTATAATTGACGCTTTCAGTTATATCAAAATTGGCTAAAAGGCGACGACCAACAGCGACAACAACAACGACAACTTTTGCGTTGGTGGCTCTCGTTGTGACCAGTTGGCCACAGACTCCAGGGATTACTTTTGCACTATAGTTGTTGCTTGTGTTATTATTGCTGCTGTTGTGGTTTTTGTTGTTAGTGTTGTTCTCTTGTAGCTGTTGCTGTTGCTGTTTGTTGACTGTGGCTTACATTGTTTTTTTTTTGGCTTGGCTTACAGCTAATAATAGCCAGATAGACGCACGGACAGACAGACAGTGAGTGAGTCAGTCAACAGCTACAATACATACTTGGTGTCTACAGGTGTCTTTTCTGGCAGTGTTTGTTTTGCGTTGGCGCTGTGTCCGCACTTGGGGCATTCATTGAACGCGCTTTAATGGCAATTCTTTGTTGAAATTAGCTTTCATTTTTTTCCACTTTACATATTTTGTTTTTGTTCTTATTTTGTTATTTATTTTTTGTTGCCACATGCACAGTTTTTCATATCATTGACAGCTGTACAAGTGGCACTCGACAGAGTTTTGCAGCACACGCCATAAATCCCGAAATCAAACATATTGAGTAATCAAAATGCGAAGGCCGCACAATTAAACGCGCCCTACAAATTTTGCAGCTCAACCACCACCACCCATCCATCCACCCACCCCCGAAAGGAAAACTACACAGAGGATAGTGACAACATTTTGAGTTCCTTTGAGTTCCACCCCCGGCGGTTGGACTCATTAGGCAAACAGTCAAATATGTTGGCAATTTCAACCAGTTGTTGGTTTTACACCACTCAAATTTTATGACAGATTTTTCAAGTGTTTGGCAGTTGCAGTGGCTTATCTACCCTACATCACAATTATAGTGGGTATATTATTTTGGGTAACTTTTAAATATTTAAGAAATTGTTATAGTGTTCTTACATATTAGATAAAGTGCCTATTTCCAACTTTCAATAAAATAACCGGAGGTTTCACTTAAGTAACCTATGATTATAGGAAAAGAAGAGAAAAGTCTTATCATATGATATTACATTTAAATTCTAACTTATATCTAATACAATTAATTATAGTTTAATTTTTAAATTCACTTTGAGTATAATTTTAAAGAATAATAAAATACAGGATATCTACAATCCTTTCTTATTTCTGTTTGTTGCTGCTTCTGTGGCAGCAGTTGCGGGCGTTTATCTGTTGCAAGCCAGCAGCAGGGGAAAGGCAGTAGGCAGCAGGCAGCAGGCAGCAGGCTGCGGACAGCGGACAGCGGGCTATTAAAATAAAAACATTGCCTGAGGTTAGTTGTTTATGAACCTTTTTATTGCCTTCTGTTGGTCTTACAGATTTATGCGCCATATTTTAGTAATTCGGTACTTTGTGTGGTTTCCCGACATTGACAGCGAGCTGTAAATATCTACCGTAGATATAAATATTTAAGCATATAGGTATTGCAAATCTAAAAGATTTTGATTAAGAAGTGGAATAATTTTCTAGCTAATCTAAAATGCTGGTCCACCCTAATAAAAAGTATGTATATAGGCAGCATCAATCTAAAAGATTTCAAAGATTATGATTTAAATTTTAAATAAGGTTCTTGCTGCTCTGAAAAGCTGATCCACCCTAATACAAATGAATGTAGGCCGCATCATTCATCAAAAAACCACCTGATCCAGCAATTTGCACCACCTCACAGCTGCCCCGCACTTGTGTGTCGTCTGTGAATCGCGCACATGTTGCAGGCAACAAGGAAGGCGACACAAACCTATCATATCAGACACAGGCAAGTTCATCAGGGCGATCACCGCACGCCTCATTTAACCCTCCCCCCCCCCCCCACCACCACCTATCCAGGGTAGAAGAACCGCCCCTAAAGTCTATATATGAAATGTAATTGCAAATCAGTAAGGCAAACATGTTTCATACGCATCAAATTATAACACGAACAAAGGCGATTAATTAGCGATGGAGGGAGAGGGGTGGCTTACAGTGGTGTCTATAAGAGGACTGCGCCGGCGCATTGTAATCAAAACCACAAGAGGATGGAAGCGAAGGAAGGGAGTCGAATTGAACTGCGCGTGCTCATGTTGCCAATCGTTGATGCAACTTGGCAAGCGCGAACATGTGCAACTGCAACCGAGTAAAAGTATTATGAATATTATATGCGTGATATCTTCAGTTGAGGCTTATATGCCCCCAAACACCCCAAAATGCAAAGCACACGTGCATATGTCATTTTTATGGCGCTGTTCGTGTTGCCATAAATCCATAACAATATGACAAGTACAAGTACTTTAGCGGCAGCTTCTCTCATGTGCAACATGTTTGCACGTTCACGCCAGAGACGCCCTGGCCCGAGCTGCAGCTGGAGCTGAGACCTGAAGCTATGGCTGCGGAGCTGGAGCTGGAGCTGAAGCTGGGACCTGGCTACCTTTACCTGATTGCGATCAGCAGCCGCCTATGTTTCGCCAGGATGCTCATTTGTGAGCGGCTGCCGCTGCTGCTGCTGCTGCTGTTGTCTACTTCTCATTTGGAGTGGCTACAAAATATTTTGCGCCACTCGCCGCTTGACATGATTTACATGAAGCAAAAGAAGACGCACGTTTTTATTACATTTTCGTGGCTGTAAGTGCGCCCAAGCCAACAGACCCACCACCCCACCACACCACCAACGACAGACTGCAGCCAGACGGCTCTACTTTGATTTTGGTTGTGATGCGGCAAATGTTACGCATCGATATGGATAGAAAACCCAACAGCTGTGCGGGACGACAAGGGGTTAAGTGCGCACAATCATTTATCATTTTCTTTTTTGTTTTTGTTTTTTTTTTTGTTAGCATTTTTCAAGTGCACCACCCAACCACAACAGAAACTCCAACCCCACGCCCACTTGTTTGCAATTAAACAAAACAATAAAAATTGTGACAAGTTTTTTTACGTGCTGCTGATGAACCGCAGTTTGGTGCAGTATGTGGTGGTGATGGTGGTGTTGATGGTGGTGGTGATGGTGGTGGTTTTGTATTCTGGCACACACACACTTGTCAGTGTCCGGATGAATGTCGCCCGTGTGTCGCTTGAGATCTGCGGCTTAAGTCGACAGTTTAATTTAGCTTTTGGAAATTGAATTAAATACTCAACTAAAGATCGTAATCATAATCCTTATATAGCAGTGCAGCTTGACAAAAGCGTAATCACATCATTTATTGGATTTTCTTAGCTTATTTGGCTTCATTAGGTTTTAATCAATTCAAAGATCAAACATAGAAAAAATTGTTGATCATTAGGAGTTAAGAGTTATGTTTACAATCAGAGACTTCAGCTGTTTGTCTTTGGTGGTCCCCAATGGGTTATTTGGTTTTTGTGTGTGTGTGTGTGTGTGTGTCTATAGAATTTTAACTAATTAAAATACCTATAAAACCCTGCATGTTGAGTCCTGCTGCAGTGGCAGCATTTTCAGCATTTCATTGGAAATTTCAAGCCGAGCGCACTGGATAAGCAACACGCTAACCCGAAACTCTGCCTGAGACCCAACAAATGACTGTCGGACCAGTTTCGAAGGCCTTCGAACGGCAAAAGATGAATGGTTTGCTCTGAGTTTGAGTTTGACTTTGGGTTTTGGCTTTTCGTTTGCGTTTTGGGCGTTGTTGTTGCCTCAATCCGCTCACTGGCTGCTGCTACTCCCGCCGCGGATTCCGTCGTCCATGTCCGGTGAACGTCGACTGACAGGCAGCAGCAGCGGCAGCAGCAGCAGCAGCAGCAGAACACCAGAATCGACAGCCGAGCGCTGTTTACTACTACAATAAGAGCCGAAAAAAAACAACAAACAACAAACAACAAAAATAAAAACAAAACAAAAAAAATCAAAACAAAACCGGCCAGAAAAACTGAACTGAGAACTGAGAGCTAAGCAAGGCTGAAGATCTGCTTGTACTGAAATTGCTGCAGCGCATCAGTCGGAGCCCAATGGACTTGGACAGCTGAAAAGGAGGCTGGAATTTTGTTGGGATGGAAGCTTAAAACTTTAGCATTTTTAATTAGCGCGTTCTTTGTTTTCGTTTCGTTATTCGTTGCGTTTTACACAGCGCGCAAGGCACCACACAAAAAAATCGAATCAATTCGAAATGTGTTTTTCTTTTTTGGTTTTTTTATTATATTACTTTTTTTGCTTGCATGCTAATTCAAGATGTGTATATAGGAATGCTAAGCATGCATGTAGTTCTAAGAAAAGTTAAAAGTTTTGTATTTTATATAAAATGTAAACTTTAAGTAAATACGGGATTTATTGCTAAAGCTATAAAACTAAAGAAAATAATTCAAAGAAATATTAATGAAGCAATTTTCTCTCTTCTCAATAATTGTCCGATATCCTTAATAGTCAAGTCCAGTTAGATTCAGTTTCTTACTGAATAAGCCTCTTCATAATGTTTTTCAATCATAATAAAAGAAATTTTATTTTTAAAAATATTTTAAGTATTTTCAGAGATTATTCCAAGTAAGTTCTTAGACTGCAATGTTTGTGGTGCGTCTGTCTGCTGCTTTGAACAACGATTTATAGCTAAATCGGCGACCAATTACGCAGGCATTTCTTCGATGCAGCTGTAGTGCAGTTCTATTCACTGTCAGCTAACTGTTAGGCATCCACAACAACAACAGCAGCAGCAGCAGCAGTAGGAGCAGCATCATGGTAAAAGACCACAAACATAAATATCAATTACAGGTCCATAAATTTGAAACCAATTAGCCAAGTGAAATTGATAAGAGTCGTTTTCGAACGCAGCAATTTACAACAATTTTGCCATCAAATTGTTGCCTGACAATGGACATCAAGTAAAACCGGGTGTCTTAACCGGGAACCCACAGACTCCACTCCGACTACAGACTCCGGCCGGGGCCAATGGACGTTTATATGCAAACTGCAAACGGCAAACGGCAAACTGCAAATGGCTAACAACTTAATACAAATTGAAAGCTCAAAAGCCAAATGTTTGGTTCTCACATTAAATGCAAACAGCAGCAGCAGCCGCAGCTCATTCGCAAAAGGGGTTACAGATGAGCCAAACTCTGTAGAGATGTGCCGGAGGAGACAGCGGCAGCGAGCACTACTTAACTTTTCGACACCCAATGAAATTTTCGCACATTACTGCCAAAAGTATCTAGATGCGAAAAAATATCTGGTCGAGCCGTTTGCCACTTTGCATGCAACTGCAACGCTGCAAGCCGCCTGCCTACTGCATGCTGCCTGCTGCCTGCTGCCTGCTCATATCTGCATCTGCTGGTAGGCAAATGCAATTTATTATACGTCTGAGCCGGGCCAGACCGAATGCGAGGAGAGACCAGGACCAGCGCAGAGTAGAGATCGAACGGAGCGTTCCCTCACACACGCAAGCCTTTTGGCGTTTTCTTATTAATACATTTTTATACCCATTACCAACTTGTTAAATTAGGGTATAATAAAAATAAAAGTGTTACACACAACAAAAAGTGAGCAATTTGATATTGTCTTGAACTGCTTCACTGAAGACACTAAAGATAGGATCTTAAATTATGACTTATGCAAATTTCTGTTTTATTTTTTATTTATATATATCTTTTTTATTTGCAGATATATATGTATATATAAAAAAGCTGTCGCTAATTGTTACCAATATTTATTTACAAAAATTAACAAACAACATCGAACACAAATTCTGGCTACAGGGTATTTCCTAGTCGCACACTACCTGCTAGAGCATTCATACTTGTTAGGCTCAGTGGCGGTGGCGGTGGTGGCGGCGTGGTTGGCGTTGCAATTGGTAAAGTTAGCAGGCCCAGGGATTCAGGATCCCCGTCTTGGGGCTACGGCAGCCACAAAAATCAGATAAAAAATGCTTCGCACACGATTAGGAATTTTTAATTAAAATATTTTGTACTGCTGTTTGTAGTTAATTTTGTACAACAACAGGCAGCAGCAGGCAGAGCGGGGCAGCAGCAACAGCAACTGCAGCATGAGCACCTGCATTTTCTTGTTGTTGTTGTTGGTGTTGCTGTTGTTTGTTGTATGCGTGTAGAACAGCAGAAAGTACGAGATCCGATTTCAATGCCGCAAAGGGTGCCGAGTTTGCAGTCCAGGCAAATGCTGTAGCGCTTTTCGCTTTCGTGCCCAGTCCTCGGCGACTCCCTTCGAAGCAACATTTCAACCTGCCACTGCGGTGGCAGCATTGATGGGCGTATACATGCGATTCTTTCCAGTGCCTTCCACTTTTTGCTGCTGCTGCTGCTGCGTCGTTTAGCTTAACTCAACATATTTTTAAGTCGCAATCTGAGCGAGGGAGAGAGACGTGGATGGGGGAGACCGGCGGGGGCGCATCGATGATATATTTAGTGGCAGGCAAAACGAAAGACTTAAGCAACGAACTTGCGATTACGACACAGCATGGCGCACACATGACTATTTGGCTGCAACAGCATCGCACTCCAAATCGTAGCTGTGGCATCATATGTATAATATATTTATACATATATACATATATATATGTATATATATAGCTTGGGCAATTGCTGGCCCGACTCCACCCGATGCCGATCGTCGCACGACTTTTGTCTGGCCTTTTTGTTTTTGTGCCTGTTGCCAGTTGCAAGTTGCCTGTTGCTGTGTTATGTGTTGGCTTCACTACTCTTCCCTTCTCATCTCCCCCTGTTCTCCACCCGTTCGCATTGTATTTTGCGCGCAAATTGAAGATCGTGTTAAACGCTTAAGTCGTTTTTGCAGCCAGCCAGCCACAACAACAACAAAAACAGCAAACACATGCAACACAATGCATCATTAGCGCTTGTGGCAAATGTGTTTGCCATGCACTCACACACACTCACACACAGCCGCATCACATTTGGTGCAACAAGTGCAGCCAGTGAACATTGGGTTCATTGCCTTCATCGCATTGATTATTGAGCATCGTAAATTATGACTAATTGATATACAAATTCAAAAAACCGGAATTGCCACAAAATGGGCAACTGGCGACGCGACGCGACGCGACGCGACTCGACGCTGCAACATGCGGCCAAAACAAATCAGCAACAAGTTCAAGACACGCACGCGATTTTGGCCAATAAATTTGTTTTGTCTGCCCCATTCGATGCTTGTCAGCGTGCCCCCTTTTGTGCCGTAGTTATGACAAATCTGCGGCATCTGCAACACTTACTCTCCACTGCACGTGCACAGCATCCATAAAGCTGCTCACTCACAGCCGCCGCCGCCGTCGAATTTGAAGTCTCGTCTCATTTGTGTTTGGGTTTTTTTCTTTTTCTGTATTTACACAACAAATAAACGTGGCAAACACTTTGCGGCAATTGTAAACATTTATTTAAAATGCAAAATGTGTCAAATAAGAAAACAGTTTTTCAAGCCTTAAGCTGCGTAAAGTTTCTCTTTCTCTTCTTCTTCTTCTTCTTCTTTTGGTGTGTCTGTCGCCTCTAAGTAGAAGAAAAATGAGCCTCAAATAAAGGGTAAATAAAATAAATTTACGTTTTGCGTGGCGTGAAAAAATGCGCACGCACAGATTTTGTAAATGAAGCCAAAATGAGAAAACATTAACAACGCGGGAGTATACATATATAGTGCGTATATTGGAGAGGCTGAAACAAGACAGTATTCGTTACATGTCCGTACTTAAGTATTTAGTAGCCAAAGTTACGGGGGCGGCGAGCGATGTTCCATTCACATTAATTGTGTCACGAAATTTCGCTTTTTCCATATTTATAAAAAAAACTTATATAGACTTCAAACTGCCATAGCTTAGTCAAAACTCAGTTGATTTTCAAAAGCAATGTCTTTAAAATCATGGGCTTAATCATGGCCTTTATATTAATTCTACATTGAAAATATAAATATAAAATCAAAATTTTTGTTCGTTATTCATGTTACAGTTTTACCCCAAAAAATGATTTGATGAACGAATTTTGTGCCTTTAAACTGATATAGTTAAAATATTAGCAATCTGTCACAAAATTCAAAATTTGTATATGTGATCAGTAAACTTATTTGACCTTCTGCATTGCGAAATTGTTAAATTTATGTCGCTCTTACATATTTCAAGGCAATAAAACGCAGAGCAATTTCAAAATAGCCAATTCTTACCTTGAGCCGTCGTTCTGCTCAGCTCTTTTCAGACATATGGTCAGTTTATGCTTTATGTACATGTATATCTAAGTATAGAGTTTAGTGGTTTAGTAAATGTGCGCAACGACGCCTATAAACTGGGTACTTGATTTCCATATAACTAACAAATAAAAGCCAGCAGCAACTGTCCAAGCGCTGTAAACATTTCAACTTGTTTTTGCTTAAACCAATTTCCATTTTAAAAACATTTGTTTTTTTGGTTTTACTTTTTTTTAACATGCATGTCGAGTGCGCGATGAAAAAACTGGAGCAGCCGCATTTTAAACTACTTGCTACTAAAAAAAAAGAAAAACAAGCAGCTGAAAACGAAACCAAAGACTGGGGCTAAGCAACAACAACAGCAACAACAAGCAACAAGTCGTGTCTTTAATTGTGTATTATTTTCATTTCAATTTTAATTGCAAATTTGTGTCTCTTGCACGGGTGCTGTATGGGTGTATGGGTGTATTGGTTTATGGGTGTGAGCCGGTTTTGCTGACCAATTCGGACAGGCTGAAATGATTAAAAATGCAAAGCAAATACACTTCATTATGGGCCATTTTCCAGCGCATGTCAGTCACAGCGGCCACATAATTCACTCAACTGCTGCAAGAGTTGCAGTCTGCGTGTGGGGAGAGCGGAGAGGGGATCGGGTTTGTGGGGCATGCAAAGCAGCCGATGACGCTGACGTTGTAGGAGGCAGCCAGGCCTGGGGAGCCTAAATTACAAGTGCAACGCATTCCCAGGCCGATTTCATCAAAATGATAAAGAAGACGGGCCAAAACGCCGCCGACTGACTGCCAGACTGGCTGACTGGCTGACTTGCTGGGCCTGACTGACAGACAGGCCAGTGTCAGTGCCTACTGTTTGCACTGGCTCAGCCCTGTCCCTGGCAGCAACAACAACAATCGAAACATTTAAGCACTTTACGCTACGCTCCACTTGAGCTGCGTTACGTTTCACATTCGAGTGCAAAATCAACACACAAACAGCATTACTCAGGGAAGATTTAAATGCCTATCGCAGCGACACATCGACAATCGTCCCCGGTTACCGTCACCATCACCAAACAACATCAACATCGCCATCGCTATAGGCCCCCGATACTCCGATACCCCGATGCCACGATACCCCGATACCCCGATACCACAGAAAAGGGCTGTGGGCTGTGGCTGTTCCTTGGGTTCCTTGCAGACGGTGGCACTTGTTGTTTGGTATTGATCTAATCTATCCACGTTCAGCGCATGTACGCTGCATGTTGGCTGTCGCTGTCGCTGGTCGTTGTCTCGGCGGTGGTCTGCATAATGACTGGCCATAGCCAGGAGACCCGGCAACCAGCGGCAACCGGCGGCAAATGTCGTGGTCACAGTGGCCAACAAGATGTCTGCCCACGCAGCAGCTTCTTGGCTGCTTTTTTGGGTTCTTTATTGAGAAATTACCCCAACACACACATACACACACACACTCAGAGAATGAGGTGTCAAACTTAAGTTTGTTTTTGGCTGTGTGCCTATCCAAAAATCTATGCATAACTTTCAAGTCCAAGTTCGTTGCCTAAGTCTTTTGTTTGACACAACATATTTACGATGACAAATATGGCCATGGGGCCCATTGAGAGAGCATTCTGAGCACTTTGACCATTTGAGCATTCCCTATGCAGGCCGTGTGCGGATGGATAAGCAGCATCCAACGGAGAATGGGCAACGGGCAACGGCACCCAATCGACACCTTTGGCAAACAAAGCCTTAATGAAGTGCGTGAACGCCAAGAGAGCAGCCACCAAATGGAGTGTCTGAAAGTTGTATGGTAAAATAAATACAAATATACAAATACATAAAAGAATTCCAATACCGATTTATGCTGGCTTAAAGACCTACGTTCTAAGTCAAATTAAAAGCAATTTGAACACCAAATAGAAAGAAAATGCCAAAATATCAAACGACAATCGAAACGAAACGAAACGAATCGAAATATATAAACCTGAGCTCAACGACAGTTTGCTCCAAATTAAAAAAGTATAAAACCATAAAGACGACAATAATGACAGCGCGTTGACGCTGACAACGACCATCGTTTCTTGTTGTTGATGATGATGATAATGGGGATGGGGATGGGGATTGGAATGGGACTGGCCGGGTATGGAGCACGGATTGCCGTCGCTACGCACGCACACAGCACGATGACACAGGCAAATGTCTTTCTTTTCTGGCAACCCAACAAGGTTCGCTTCGTAGGTTCTGTGGGAAATTGTATTAATTTAGTAAGTGGAAAAGTTTTGATAGTTAAAATAGTTTGGTTTTTACTTAAAAGATTTAAAAATATACACAGATATGTGTTTCCTTATAATTACTAAGAGAATGAAAAGGATTAAATAAATATATATTAAACAAATATTTAATTTATTTATTATATTTATTAAATTATTACTTTATAAAACTTTTTAGCGAGCACTTAAATTTAATTAACTAAAAGTTGAGATACAAAAAAATTCGAAACGTTTCACATTTAAAAATATAAAATGATATAAATTAACAGTAATTAAGCATATCAGAAAATCCAAGAAAACGTTTTAAGCAACCCTCGTCATACTGCTGGTCGCATGGCTGTTTTTTTTTTTTGTCGCTGAACCTAATAATCCTCATGACTCGCATATCAAATGACAACAAATTTACTCCAGACGTTGGCAGCGACTTAAGCGACTGCGGCTTGTGGTGGGGGGTTGGGGGGTATAGCCGTGGAGATGATGCCGCAGTCGCAGTGTCAAATTGAGCGACAATGGGCGACAAAAAAGCGGGGCACAGTGGGACAGTGGCAGTCGGAGCAACTGTAACGTTTTGTTGCCTTTAGCAGCTACTTTTGTCCGCTCCCGATCCCGCTCCCTTGGCCCTTTGTCCGGCCGAGTCCCCTCTGTCGTGTGTGCTTAGTTGTATGTGTGTTGTGCATTTGCCGCTTTAATACCTTTTAACACTAATCGCATCGAGCGCAACGCAATCAGTTGTGATGAGAATATAAATAAAAAAATACAAAAAATATAACAAAAACAAAAACCCATCGGCCTACAACAAAACAGAATCTGGCTATACATATATCGTCGCCCTAGTCGCCATCGTTGTCGCTGAACAAGAAATAAAAATCGTTCAAGTTCTTTGCCGAGGCTGAAACGGTAGAGCTCCCAGCCGGAACCTGAAAGAGTCTTCAGTTCGAGCCACAGTCAGAGTCAGAGTCAGCGTCAGCCGTCGGACTCTTTTTTCGGGTGAGATTTTCTCACGTGTTGTTTGCATTGCTTTATTTTTTTCTCTTTTTTTTGTGTTTTACCTTTTTTTTATTTACCGATTTTGAATTTGTTTCGATGTGTGCTGCTGTGGCTGCTGCTGCTGC
This sequence comes from Drosophila maculinotata, assembly GCA_035045305.1. Classification (NCBI taxonomy): domain Eukaryota; kingdom Metazoa; phylum Arthropoda; class Insecta; order Diptera; family Drosophilidae; genus Drosophila; species Drosophila maculinotata. The sequence continues at coordinate 3,050,877 of JAWNPD010000649.1, read as the reverse complement.
GCGTTTGAAACTGGAGCTCCTCATCAGCATGAAACGAAGATTTTTATGAACGCAGTGAATTTTTATGTTTCCATGATGAACTGTGCACACGATCCGAAGTTTCAGCCACTGGGCGGCAACATGACTCAGTCTCCACTTCGACTTGACTCTGACTCTGAATTGATTTTGGAGTTTAGCAAAGGTTTCTGTTTCCCAGGTTTGGCGTTGCCGGTATTAAAATCATCGAACAGGAAATTGCTACAAATTCTTTATGAGATTTACTATGTGTATTTTGGTCTTAATGATTTCTATTTGATTTCATTATACCCCTCACATATGTACGTATACATAGTATATATCTGCATGTGCCTCTTTGTATCTGTACATCATTTCGCCTCAATGATTTCGCCAGTGCGAAACCCTCACTAGCCTCAGCACAGTACGTGGCCATGGCCAGGTGAGCGAGGCAAAGGCTACAAGTTCAGACTCAGGCTCAGACTCAGACTTTGCCACAGAGCCACAGACTTCAGTTGCTCTTTGCTGGAATTCCCGTGCAACACATGCGAAATCAGTAGATCACGAAATGAATAGCCATAAATACAATGCCAGGCAGCGTTGCTCGATGAATGCATGGCACAGCCGACAGGAGCAGGCACACATAGACAAACAGACAATCAAACATATCGACATATAGACGTATAGACGTATGGGTAACATTTTGCCATTTAGCTCGATTGCAGTTGCAAACATGCGATTTTGAAGAGGTTCGATTGGCCCCTGAGGCACAGCTTCTGCTCTTGCTGCAGCGGATCATTGCTTCCATCTTTCAGCTCGCAGCTCCCAGCTCCCAGCGTGCGTGTAAATGTCTGGATTGTGGCTGGTGCTAGTGCGGGCTGCCACCAGAGGGAGACTGAAATTGCGTTTGCTGGGAAAAGAATCAGCGAGTTGCAGGAATGAGTCTAAGAAATGCTGCTATGCAAATGTACCCATGTAATAAAATAATTACACTCTGATTCTTTGATTTGCAAACATTAAATTGATGATATAACAGATGATGCAGTAGAAGAAGACATATTTGGACGTCAAAAGCTAAAGGAGAGTATATTGAATATTGCAAGCAGTCTGTAGAGAGTATAATATTTTATATTGTATTTAATTTAGGCAAGCTTTCTTTTATTTATTAAAAAGTTGTACAAAAATACTAACTTTTGCATAATCAATAAATAATAAAAAATAGTATATAATAACCATAACTTGAGATAAAAAAAAAAATCAAACTAATGATGATAAGAAAATGTTTCAGGTTAAGAAATATATTTTTCACATTTGGATAAGTTTGAATTTAAGGCATTAAAAAACAAAGATCCGAGTGCGACCTCCATGTTTGTTATGATGTTTGATCTGAAGAAATAAATAAATAGACCGACTAACTAAAACCCGATATTTTCTTTGGAAAACAAAAACAATATGTTTCTAGCGGACATTCCATGTGCGTTTGAAGTACCTTAGCTTTATGTGCGACTTTATTGAGCGTATGTCAAATATATGGCTACTATATGGATGAATGTGTGCTTTATGTGCTTCTAGCAAAATAATTTCATAGCAAGGCCATAAAGCGGCTGTTTGTAGAGTTACGGCAATGTCGAGGCTTAAATTTCCAGCTAACGCTGATCGCTATGCTGTTTCAACCTGTGAGCCAGAGCCAGAGCCAAAGTTGAAGCGTTGTTGCGTTTACTTTAACAGTCTGGCCAATTGGCTGTGGCAATACCACATGGCATTGGCAATGGCAGCCATAAACTGCAATTTCGCAGCCCTGACGACACCCGCTGTTAGGCTGCAACAGCGGCCACAGCAGCCGATCGCAGTAAAAACGTTGAAAATTAATTAATCTTCACATGCAACTAAATTAACGCATGATTGCCGGTCAGCAGCAAGAGCTGCAGCAGCAACAGCAGCGCGGAGGCCACTATGGAGTAGCAGGAGCTGCCCCAAGGCCTCCACTTTCAAGTTGCAGCTCGCAGATCGGAGCTCAAGTTGAACGTCTGCCTTTGGGGGATTTATTGCATTTATCGTCCAATCGAATTGCGTTGCCAGTTTAAGATTTATACATGGATATTTATTATTTTGGTGGCCCATGCGGAAGTTAAACTTGGCGCTAGACAGCCTCTAATTAAACACAGCCTCAATTTATTTGACTCGTTGTGGTCCTGTGACATTAATGAACACGGCGTTGACATGTTCACAGAGGCAGAGGCAGAGGAACAGTTTGCAGTTGCAGAAGCAGTCAGAGCCACGACAACGATGACACCTTTGGCCACGTCGCGACGTCTGACAATGGGAATCATCAATTAAATTAGTTAAAGTTGTTTTGCAGAACATTTGCCAGCCGACTGTTGCTGCAACCGCCGCTGCTGCTGCTGCTGCTGCTGCTCTTGCTTGCCTCTAACTGCAGCCATTTGTTTTGCCATGGATTTCGAATGCAATTGGCATGACGGGAACTCATTTGCATTTTCGGCCAAAGCAGCCAGCTAACTTCAGCTTCAGCTGGGGGCTCAGCTCTGATGTCGAGCCCGGGGATCTGCTCATTTAAGTGTTAAAAATGGCAGTAACATGCGCTGCAAAATGTTTCTTTTTCGTGCCTGCTTGTTGCTGTTATGTGTTGTGGCTTGTAAATGATTGCGGCCACGTTTGTTGCCTCAGTCTTTTGTTTTAAATATTAAACGGGGCTACAAATCGCTGCCAGCTGCCGCTGCTTCTGCTGCTGCACTGAAAATTTGTCATTTTTCCCGCGGTTTTGGCGGCTCATTAGTCAGCCAGGCTGTCGCACATTTTCGTGGAAGCCTTTAGCCTGCCCTCTGGACAGAAAGCTGCCACGCGATGACAAGCCAGATTAGAGCAACCAGGCCAGCAGCCAGCAGCCAGCAGAACACAAGGCGACTTTGTTCCAGGCAAAATGTGTCGACCACAAGGGCTTGACACTTTCTGTGGCGATTTTAATTAGAAACAAAACGTTTCTGTTGCCGTTTTTTATTTTTCTATTTTTTTTTTATTTGTATTTATTTTTTGCCTGAGGGCTCTTTGTTGTTGGTTTGGGTTACGTTTAACAAGCAGCCGCCGCGTGGTTCGCACGGCTCTGTGTCATTGCCTCGGCCTGGGCCTGGCTTGTGGACAAGAGTTAATGTGTTGGGCAAATATGCAGTTGGCCACTTACCACTCGAGAGTCAAATTATAATTTCATGGCTTATAAAACTCATATTTGTGTTGCGTTTGATGGAATATACCCCTGTGTGTCTGTGTCTCGGTGTGTGTGTGTTTGTGTGTGTGTGTGTCTGCTTGTGTGTTAAACAAAACGTAACTAAAAACATTTTTCACGCTTCTTTGTGTCGTTCGTTGCCTTTGGACGGTTTTCTGTGTGTTTTCTATTTACACGCTGTCGCCGCCCGTCGCTGGGTAAACAGATTTTAACGCTTAAATGCTAAAAATCATTGGCAGTGGAAGAGTGAGGCTGTCGGAGGCTCCACTGGCAGCTGCGGACCCGCAGAACGAAGCGTAAAGAATTTCTAATTAGAAGTAAGACTCCAAACGGCTCGCACCCAAGTTTCAAGCTCTGTCTTGGCCTGTCCCGCTGCCCCTGGCCGTTGCAAGCTGCCACAAATTGCAAAGGAAAACAAAAGCTATGATGTTGACCGTGCAAACAGCGCGTCGTTTGTGTTGTTTGCGCAAACAGTTGGCACTCAACGCACAACAATAACAACAACAACAAGAACAGCAATAGCAACAAAAAACGGAATCAATCTGATCCCAGCCAGACCTAAAACAATCCAAGTGCAACCAGAAAGGGGTGTGCACAAAAGCACAATTAAAATTTAATGACGAAAAGGCGGAAAATCGAACGGCTCCAACTGTCCCACACATACCCCCAACATGCCCCAAAATGAATTATGCACATGCGGCTAGCTCATGATGCCACAAAAATGCCGAATTTGGCTTTACCTAATAACTACAACGCAGCCGCCAAACTGGCCAAATAGCTACCGATTGCAACATGTGAGATGATGTCCAGCTACAGCTACAACAACCGCTGAAACTGCTAAAACAGCTAACACAGGTCCATGGAGTAGGATGACGATGGCGATGGCGATGGCAGCGTCTGACAGTAAATTCGATTAAACCGCAAATAGGTTTGGCCAAAGAGCGATCAGCTGGCCTATGACTTGTCCAGTCAAAGATATCACGGACACAGTGCACAGTGGACAGTAGTGCCAAATTTTGTTTAATTACAAGATCAACAGATGCAGAAACTATAATAATCCCCGACCAAATACAAGTCGATTTAAGATTCTAAAATTTAGGAAAAGAAAACCTGAAATACATAAAAAAATGTTTTTTTTATCAATCTTGACAATAAAAATAAGCTTAGACCAATAAAAATAAATTTTAGATCACTTCCTAAAGAGTAGATGTCAGTCTTGAAGTTGTCTGTAATAAAATACAGCTCTTTAGTTTGTCGTTTTCTGATAGACAAGTTAATGTAGCAAATAAGGAGCCAACATCGTTAAATAAGTTGTCTAAGTGGTAAAGTTACAGGTAACTGAGTAACTGAATTTTAAGTTCTAACTGTTAAGTATACTCATATAATAATAACTCGTTAGTTTTCGGATTGATCAACTTTAAGTGCTGAAACTACAACAAAATATAATACAATCATAAATATTGTTATATTATTATATCATTAATATTTAATGTATGTTGAGCATGCTGTAAATTAACAGTTAATGATACTTGCACATGGCATATATCATTGAAAAGAAAAGACTCTCTCTGATTTTCTTTAAATTGCGTATACGCAGATATTGATGCACACATTGTACATGCCAGCAGTATTATCGGATCGAATAATTGACATTATCAGCCATAGCACAATTTGTTAATAATTGTTACACAAACGGCCCACTGTGCAGCACTGTGTGTATTGGTATTGGTTAAAAGGTGCGCAATGGCTGCAAAATTTATGATTTCATTAAAACAGCAAATTTAATCGAATGGATCTGAGCTTGAAATGTGAACGGAACGGCAGCGACGTAGAGTCCACTAAATGCTTGGCAGCTTCCTTGGCGGCTGGGCCAACCTTTTGGCAGCAACAACAACTGTTAGGCAACCCATCCCCAAACCGTCGCAACCCATCGCTATAGGCATTGGCAGGCCAATCTATCCACTGGCCAGTAAGTGGCACAATCGTGCGCACTGTGGACGCTGTTTGATTGAGCAATGATCTCGTTGGACGGGGGGGGGAAGGCCCTGTTAGTGTTCGGAGGGGGGTTCTACTTCTCAATTGGAATGGGAGCGAGATTTGGACTCGGTCGGATCGAAATTACAAGTTGCTATAAAGCTAGCGAGCGATTGGATTGTGGGGGCTGCAGTTGCCATAAAATAAGTAAGTAAATCGCCGCCCAGCTCACGTTCCGATCGAAATAAAATAAAATTGAAAAGCGCCTGCTTTTTGTTTTGGGCGCATAAAAATAATATCGGCCCCAACGACCGATCACCGACCGATCGTTGGATGATGGCCTTATGTACCAGGGGGTATTGTAGGAATCGACTCACGTATTTTGTGTTACAGTTTTCTCGTTGTTGTTGTTGTTGTTGTTGCAATTGTTGCTGTTGCTTGAGCCGAAGCTTACTTCGTGCGGGCAGCGCAATATATATATATATATAGAAATATATATATTTCTTTTTGTATGACTGCGGCGATGATGGCGTCCATGTTGGCGCTCCACTCCACCTACCAACACAAAGTGGCCAACAATAACAGCGACAGCGACAGCAACAGCAACAGCGACGACGTCGACGACGACAATCAATAGACAAACGTTTTGCTTGTTGTTGTTTTTCTCTGTGTTGCATTGTAAATCAAACGGAACTGAGCAAAACAAGCCAAACGGTATTGTTTCCAATTGGCAAAGCCAGCCAAACCGGGGAGGAGCTCACAGTCCCCCTCTCTGCCCAATCCCCACCCGGCCCGATGACTCCAGCAGATGGCCCCGCGGTGGTTCAAGTTGCCACTGCAGCGCTGACAAGCCGCAGGCATGTCGACCACAGGCTACAGTGCACGCCCGCTAAAGCGGCTCAGGTCTCGCGCTCCTGCTGCTGTTGATGTCGCAGTCTGTGTATGTGTATGTGTGTGTGTGTGTGTGTGTGCGCTAACCCTTTGACCTTTTTTATGTTGTGCTCAAATCAAATCGAGACTTTTTCCGTGTGTCCGCTGCTTGGGCGATGCTCGCATCACGCCCGCTCCGTTGATGTTTCCTCAATTAACCTCCTTCTTTTTTTTTGTTGGCTTTTTGTTTTTATTTGTTTCTTGGCTTGGAGAGCTGGGCGTATGCGCATTTGTCGCCATTACATGGCTACAGCTGGTCCACGTCCAGGTCCAGGTCCAGGTCCAGAGTCAGCTAACACATTGCTGTCTTTTCATTGGAAAAACAAGAGTAAAATTGTTACGTTGCGGCAATTTGGAGAGAGAAATTTCACCACGACCAAAACTTGACTTTACTTAAATTGAAATGGCACTGGGAAAACAGTTAAGTAAACTGTTAACTTAACTGCAAAGTGGATGGAAATGCGAGAAATTCGCTTAAAAATTGCGCATTGCTTGAAAAATAAAGTAAAAGTTAAAGAAAAGATAGCTTGAGATTTTGCTGCTTTAGAAATGTTTTCATGTACCTATATAATTATTGAACAAAAATTTAATAAGTATTCTCAACTCTCAAATTATCATATTTTGCACATTTATAATTTTTGCGATTTTCCCATAGCCCATAGTATCTGTCAAAATAAGCCAAGATTAGCAATATTGCCCGAAATAATAAGTATACGCAGTGTGGGACATTAAACCCTACCTTTTTGGGGATTGTAAAGTAATTCAATGAAACATTAGCTTTCAAAATAGAATTAAATGGCAAATTCTTTAGCAAATTATAACAAAGCTAATCCCAAGGCAGTGTGGAGTGCAACCCACCGTGCAAAGAGACCCCACACAAAGACGGCTAATTAAAACGGACCCCAAGCAAAAATAGCTACTGGTATTTTGGCTGCTTCCCGGCGACAAAGAGGCGTTGGAGCCCAGGTTAAGTGAGGTTATGTTATTTGTCAATTTGTTTCTCCTTAACTAGCGACAAGCGCTTGTAGTTGTTGCTGCTTCGACTGCTGCTGTCTGTCCTCTGTCCTCTGTCGTCTGCAGCATGCTGCAGCAGCTAAAAGCAACAAGGTTATTAGGGTTAAGCCACAGCGCCGCCCTCACTCAATAGTCCCAAAAGCAGCTAACTACACACACACAAACACACACATAGAATTTATGTGACATTTAGGCCCATAAACAACCCATGCTACAGCTTTGTTGAAACATTTTCCCCGCTGCCATAATTTTTAATCACATTAAATATGCATTTATCCATGAAAAAAATAAGCAAACTAAAAAAAAAAACGAGCGAAAAAACATGTAGCACTTGTCAGCACAGCCGACAGACAATAAAAACCTATACGAAAAACCATTTTGAAATGTAATAAACATCCATACAAAATTGTCGTTTGATTTTGTTTGCCCCGTCTCCCGCCCGCAGCACAAGCAGTCTCTTTTGTTTTTGCCTTTGTTTGACAAAATTTTTATTAATTCAACAATAAAACTGTTTATGCAAATTCGCTGAGCGTAAATCTTCTGCCTTTAGCCGTTTGTGCGCCCTGCTCGAATTATAATCAAAAAGCAATTATAATAAAATTCAAGAGCTAAATTATGGCTAGAGATACGGAGTGGGAGGTGGGAGAGTCCGAGGGGAAGAGGGGGGAAGGCGACACATGGACAAGCGGCTAATGAAATTATAAAACAAATGTGCCTCATTATTGGACACTAAACGCCATTAGGAATTCAAATTTTTCGAAATGCTTATAAATTTAGCGCAGCTTCAATAGAAAAAAAAAAACAAAGAAGCATGAGCTGCTAAAAATTTGCGCATCTATTAATTACGCATCCTAGTATATGATATGTTTCAATGAAATTTATGTGACAGTTGAAACTGGAAAACAAGCAACAAATGTCAGCAAATGGCGTTGACCAAAGTGGCTCATGAATTATGTCAATGTTAAAGTCAGCTCTTGGCCAATAAGCCAATAAGCAGCAAAGCTGGTCAGCTTGCTGAATGAAAGTAGCACATGTTGCTTTCTAAACAACGTTTTTATTTTGTTTTATTTTTTTATGTATTATACAAATATACGATTAGATCGAACTACATGCTAGTCCCTCTAATCGATTTTAAGATATGAAGCCCAATAAAGTGAGCAACTTAACGGCAATTTTATGGCCGAAATACGACAAACTGTCAAATGTCCAACAGGTCGAGCAACAACTCATCGTATATTTATGAGTATTTGCATAAATGTATTTTAATTTGAATATACGAGCTGACGGTGCTGCTGCTCAATGCCGCCGCCACATTCAAATAATTCACACCTCATTTGGACGCAACACAGCGGGTGATCCAATCCCACCACCCCCCCCCCCTCCTCCTCCCCTTTCCACACCCTCACACCCTGATCTAGAGCCTAGCTGTGTGCGGTCTTAAATGTCAAAAATGTGTCGGAATCGAGAATTTCTCACGCTTATATTCCGAACACACATTTCCAATGCAAAATAATTCAAGCTGCAGCATGCAAATAAAAAAAAAAGAGCGTCAAACTAGTTGCAAAAAATTGCCAACAAATTATTATTGTTATTAATATTTTTTTTATTTTTTAACGCTTTCTTTATGGCAAATTAGTCGCGGCAATAAAATGCCAAATATATATGAATTCATATGCGTATATCTGTTGCTGCAAAAAAGTGTAATAAATAATAGAAATGCCGAGTGCCATGCAAATAGCGCACCGGGCATAGTATAAGCTACCCATGGCCCCTCCCCACCTTATCCCCATCGCCTGCCGCACTCAGCCTGGGCAGCCGTAGTCGTCGGCCTCTCGCGGTTAGTCTGGAAAATCGTTGTTATTATTTATTGCCGCCGATATTTTTATGTTTCGCCGAAGTCGTGACTTGGCCAGGTCGCAGCCAGCCGCAGTTGCCAATGGACGTCAACGTCGTCTTTTTACCTTTTTGCCGGCTAGACAGGCAGCAATCGGTAGGTGTGTTTCTGACCACCGACTGCTCCCGCTACTGCTGCTGCTGCTGTCGCTGCTGCTGCTGCCGCTGACCAACTGTTGCACACACTTGAGGCGCACACTTCTTGGAAAGCTTTCAAAACTACGCGCTAACTACCAAAACGTTTGAATCGATTGATCGAACAACGACAACGCATCCCCACCGGAAGTGGCTGTCGCTGCTGCCATTCAAAATAGTCACACAAAAACCAATCAGACGAGTTTACAACTGAGTTAAGCTGAGCTCAACTGAGAAGCAGCTAGACGCATGCGCAGCTCATTATTAGACTGGTCAAAACATGTAATCGGCTTGTTAGCTGTTAAGAGATGACACAGTCTGTCAGCCGTAGACATCAATGTGTTAGTAATTATTCAGATATTCACAAACGTACAAGTTCATTAATATGCGAAGGCATACATTCAAGTTCCTGTTGACTAATGCGCTCACTTTTAGGCAGGATAGCAGCGTCAAGAGAATGCCCATACTTTGCTTAACATTTAAGTATAATATGGATATTTAAAATCTCCTTTATAAATAAAATCCAGCAGGTAAAGGGCCTAGCTATTCTCTGTTATCAGCTTTGTATAGAACTCAAAGCAATTGGGAAGAAATTACAATAATTCATAATAATTAAATATTAAAATGGTAATCATGAAATTGTGATAGATGTTTTGAGGAGGCTCTGTTGGCCTTACATAAAAACATAGAATACAGTAGATTGTAGTAGACAAATACCATCCTCGTAAAAATACGTTGAAGAAATGATCGAAATTTTGAGTGTACAGTGTACAGGAAGTCAACGGAAAACGCGTTTTGGCTATGACATTTGGATGTCATTGACGTTGGGTAGGTTGGGTAGCTCCGATTTGGTGGACACGATCGAGACAAAGTCGCTTACTTTCGCTTGGTCATGAATATTAAAGACATTAAGTAGGAACAATAACATACGAGAGTACAACACAGGGGACATGACTGGCGAAACTGAGAACAGGAACGGAAAGGAAAGGCAAGGAACAGGCGAACCCCAAAAAAACAAACTTTAGACCGTTTGCCGGTGCTTGCACTTGATGCTCCTTGGCTTTATGGGCTTGTGAAAATGTCTGCGCATGTCAAAAGCAACAGGAGGGGCTGCAGCGACAGAAACAACAATAGTACCAACCAATACCAACAACGACAAGTACGAGCTGCAGTTGTAGTTGTAGTTGTAGTTGAAGGCGAATGCTGAAAGGATATCGTGTCGTTTTGTCATCGCATGTTCGCTGCTGGCAAATGAAAACGTGAGCCGTACTTTTAGCATTTGCTCTTGCTGCTTATAAATATGCATTTCTCGATACAATTTTTTTGTTTTTTTTTTCCCCATATAATTTAAGCAACGAAACTCAATAAACAATGCCGCAGACTCAGTCAGGCAGTTGGGCAGTCAGCCAGCCAGCCAGTCAGCCGGGTCGACAACCAGCAGGCAACTGAAGTTGCAATTTTGTTGTCAACAAAACGCCAGAGAGACGCGCCAAAGTTGCGCCGGCAATCGACACACAGACAGATGCCATCAAATACTTCAGAGTGGTGGATGATGCGGATTTTAGATGGAGGGCACATCATCATTTTGATTTCAACTTTCATCGCCGGCCACTTCTTTCATAGCACCATCGATGATGCCGCCGACTGTGTCAAGTGTCTGGGCCTTTCCTTTCAGCCGTTGCTACATTTAAATCATTTATAAAATAGGAGGAGGAAGAGAAGAAGTGAAAGACGACGGTGAATATGAAGAAAATTCAAATCGTTTAGTTTGAACTTTATATTTTACATACGATTAACAAGTTGCCGATCATTAAACCCCAATTGCCTGGCCCCAACGACTTTGGCCCATTGTCTGTGCCTTTCTGGCCGATTATTAATGATTTCCGTTCAATATTTCATAGATGAATGTATAGTGCAAGGTCATCAAAAGACGTGTTGATTACCAACAACAATAAATTAATAGCAGACGAGCCAGCAATGAGATAGACAACCCACGGTTACCGTAACCCAAACGTATTTTCAATACCCTTACCCAAAACGATAAAATGGGTATGACCTGTTGGAATATTGCATGCAATTGTTAATGATTTATTAGTAAAAAAAAAATATACAAAAAATCGTAGTAGATATGAACTTTAGTGGAGTATCAAAGAAATTTAGTGAAAGAAAGATGGTGAATCCCGATTTGGTCAGCAATTGAGATTTAATATCTTCTAGCTTCAATTCTTACTAATTTCTAAATAGTTAATATTTATAAGTATCTGCAGAAACGACAAGTTCTGAAGATTTGTAATCATTGGTTACAGCTAATCAATCTAAGGTGAAATACTGTGGTTCGGGTATATTTCCGTCTATAGCTCCATATTACTTCAGGTCTAGGGAACGTACTTTGATGGATTACGCTGTATATGCGCTTTATGTAGACAAATCTATTTTCCATGTACAGCACACTTTACATACCCAATTTTGTTTACAAACACTAGTCCATAAGGGGGCAAGAGATAAAGCGCATTCATTTGATTTATAACAATTTAAAAGCATTAAATTGTACTGTAATATAAATTTGTCGATTCATCGCGTTAATTTCAAAATTTATCTGATGAAAATTGTGCTTACGATAAAAGTCAGATATCATGTAAATCATTTGCTGTTGAAAAGTTTAGACAAAATATGAACTATTAAATGCTGAAGTAGAGATGATCGATAGGGTAAATGATAGTACTTAAAAGAATAGATTAAACGCTTCAAATTGTTGATGGTTTTATAACGAAATTGAAGAAAATTTGACTTAGATGTACAGCACAATTTATCTAGCTTTTATTTCCTGTGTAAAACTTTGCATTGAATTGTTGCAAAATTTATTTGTTACCATTAAGATACAAAGCGATGCAGTTGCAGTTGCAGTTGCAGTTGCAGTTGCCAGGCTTATGCCAATGAGTGGCAAATGTAATACAACACTAATTGGCCCCTCATGAGGCGTCTAATGCCAAATGCAGCAACGGGCGGCTGACGGCTGCCCCAGACAATGGCCAACAGAGCCAACGGCCAGAGAGCCAGAGTCAGCACTGTGGCTTCAAATGAAACTCGTTAAATATTTATGAGGAGCACGAGGTGCATGCATATCACACACACACACACACACATGGACAAGCACTCAGACACACACTCAGATATAGCAGCAGCAGCATCTTGTCCAGATGTGTAGGCCATAATTGTGCACAGATTTTGATTTGGAGTTGCTGCCGCTGCCGCTGCCTCTGCCTCTGCCGCTGCCTCTGCCACTGCATGTAGTAGCCCGCAGTGCACAGGCAACACCGCTGACTTGTTGCCTTGCCCCTGGCCATATCCAAGCACATACATAGCTGTAAAACAAGTAAGTCTGCGCCTCACGCGAGTGCCCGACTGCCAGGTACCCTGTACAGCTACAAATTTGCGAGAATATACATTCGGTCCAAAGAGAATAGAATACTGTCTTTTGATGCTTCAAGTTCCTAGAAATGCCCTTCCCAGACTTCAAGCACCCATAATTTTGCCAAAACTGATTTAATTTTCAATCCCGAGGACTTTTAGGTCTCGGTTTGTTATCAACATTAACTCTACATTCAAAGTTGAAAAAGTGTATTTTTTCGGATTTCTTGTCAGAAATCATTTTTTTTTTTTTTTGATACATAATATTTATTAACGTGTTCGTATAAATAAACATACTTTCACATTGTACAAGCAAAACATAATGAAAACAAAACAGACCCTCAGAACATGTGGAGGGAAAAGGACTAAAATAAATATTAAGCCGTAGCTATGTTATGTAGAAAGTACTTTGTGTAAAAGGCAACAAGGACGGAACTAAATATCCGGTAAGAGTCGGCCCACAGGTGAGCGCCCAATTATCCAATTATCCGCTGCATGAATTCTTTTCAGACGACGCCTCCTTAGCGGTCTAGCCAGACGAACTGCTAGTACATTTGAGTGGATAATAAGCCTGTCCCGGTAACGGTCAGAAATCATGGCAACAATATTTTCATATGATGTTCCAAGTGCCTAGAAACGCCCTTCTCAGACTGCAGGCACTTCCGAGGGCTGTTAAGTACTGGTTTGTCATTTTTGTTAATTTCACATTAAAAGTTGAAAATGTGATTTTTTTTCGAATTTTATGTCAGATAATTGGCAACAATCTGATCATGTATTTAATGTAATACGAGATACGCAGCTTAGATTAGAGTTTGCATACTTTATGGGATCAGAGACAGTTACAGACATTCGTACCATTTCATGATACCCTTTTCAACGATTTTGAATGGGTAGAGAGCCAAAGTGTAGAGTACCTGGCCCATAGCTCTCGGCCATGCACGAAGGCGCAACACTTGAGCGCAGCTCGGGCTCCAGGACTGCAGCAGCAGCGGCAGCAACAACCTGTTTCGTGGGAACATTGCCTACTCTGGGCTGCTGCTGACTCCACCTCTGACTCTGACTCCGACTATGACTCCGACTCCGAATCCGACTGACTGTTGCATGGGCTCGAGCTGCGGCTCGCGCTCAAGCTAGCCACGCTGGCCTGACCAGTGGGCCTCTAAAGTCGACTCTTCGACTCTGACTGACTGACGGACTTACGGACTGACTGACAAACTGACGAACTGCCCTCGGCCGAGCCCGAGCCCGCTGCTGCTGCTCATAAATGAAACCTGTTAAATGAATGAAATAAAGTGTTATTTGCTCGGCTCACAAATGTTTCGTTGGCCATCGAGTTTTTTTTTTTTGTTGGTGCTGGGCTGTTTGGATTATGCGAGCCAAGGCGCGTCTTTATGCCACAATCTCTGCTCCAGCTCACAGGGTGTGCGTATGTGTGTGTGTGTGTGTGTGTGTGTGTTTTATGTGCTTACTGTGCTCCGGTTCTTGGACTTTGTAAGCTTTGCAACGCAGCAACCTGTACAAAGTTTAATTTGATTTTTTCCAAGCTTGACTTTGCAGCCCTGCTCCTGCATATACACACACACACACACACACGCAGACGCACTCACACACACACTAGCTTATGTGTAGACATGTGTATTTACAAATCTGTGTGAGTGACTTGTAAATTTTTGATTCTTTCGTACGTTTTTATTGTTTTTGTTGCTGGCCTGTGATTTTGTTTTGTTCTGTTTTGTGTTTTGTTTTTGTTTACCTACAGTAGTTGTAGCTGCATGTTTTTGTTGTTGTCTTTCAAGTTGGTCTTCAACTTGAGGTTTTATTTTTAACTTAATTTCTTGCCCGGCCAGCCAGCCAAGTTGTCCATGCGTAATTCATATTTTACTTAAGCCGAGCCCAGTTTCCGAGGCACATAATTCGCAACTTTGGATCCCTGCATACCATATAATTTGTGGCAACAACAATTTGTGTTCGTGTTGATCTCCCTACCAAAAAAAAAATAAATATAAAAAAAAAAACACGGACATAAAAACGAAAGAGATAAAAAAAAGTAAACCCAACGCGTAATTGCCATTGCCCGGCTTTAGTCCAATAAATGCGGGCTTTACATCATTTAGAGTCACTCCGCAGTCGTTTATTATTTCATTCGTCTCAGGGAACAGCTCCGCGGATTTACATTTTATTGTGTATGTTTTAATTTAAATGTATATGTATATATATATAACTCTTCCCTTTGGGTCCCCCTGCTCTTGGCCAGCTGCTAAAATGTTGGCTTAATTCGACAATTTAATTTGGGCTTTTGCCGCTAAATACGAACACAATCTTGAGCACGAGAAAAGGCAATCCGTTGATTCGTTGGGCTTTTGTGAAATGAGGAAGCTGTTCCAATTGGGAGGCGTGTTCGCATCTCATGTATAGCAATTTTTTTGGCGGTGAAAACTTTTGCATTGGATTTTTGTAAATAAATTGGAAAGGGAATTGCGATTAAAAACCAGATCAGATTAAAAACCAGATCAATTTAATAAATCAGACATATTAAACAACTATTTTAAATAACGGTTCAGAAAGTTGATACCATAAAAGAAAATGATGCAACAATCAATTCGCTATAAAAGACGCAGGTTTCAAATAATATTACTCTTTTTATAGTTTTATTATCGCAGAGCCATAATTTAGTTAAATTTAGCAACAAGTAGGGTCCACATTATATTAAGAATATAATCATAATAATAAATAGTTAATAATTTTACAAATACATTAAGTGGATTGGAGTTTTTACCGAGGCGCAACTAATTTTTGGTTGAATCGCTTCTAATATTAATCAAAGCAACAAAATGATCGGGTTTTTTTTAATGTTTTCCACTTTATCAAACAGATTGGCTTTCATATTTTCTTTTGCGATTGAAGCTTTTTGTTCTCGTTCTCGTCAGATTGAAATACTTATACGCATGGAATGGAGGTGGTGCAGGGGATGGGGTAGCAGCGCAGCCAGGGCGCCAAACATTTTAGTTCCACTTTAGGCACACAGACAAGGCCACACTTTGGAAACCGAATTTCGTATCCAAAACGATGATGACTAACGGCTCCGTTTACATTTCGTTCCCATGAAAAAAAATATTTAATTTGATTGCCGTTTTTATGTCTTCATTAGCAAAATGCTACAAAAGTAATAAATTAGAGATTGCGGCTTCTCGAGAACTTTGTTTAATATATATATGTGTGTGTGTGTGTGTATATATGAGTGATTGTATAACAGTGCACTAATTCGGCATATGCATGAAGATTAACGCCTAATTAATGAGCCCGATTATTCATATATACATATATACTTATGTGATCATATTCATAATTTGATCTTCTTTCTCTTCCATTGGCGCCTTACGAATAATTGAAACATTTCGCGGCTGCATTCAATGCTAATTCGCCTTCATAGGATTTGATTTAAAGATCATTAAGAACGAGCGCGAGCACAACATGGATATGGATGGACATGTACATGCGCTTCCTTTGCTGCCATTATTGATGCAGCGTCTCCATCTTCAATGTGTGTGTGTGTGTGTCTGTGTGACTTTGTCTGCACATTTGCGGCACGCAGCTCGTCAATCAATTGACCAAGCCAAGTTGCAACCGGTTTCTGCTCCACTTGTAAAGAACTCTTTTTATATCCCATACCCTTTAAAATGTGTAAAAAGAGTATCATTAAGTTGTGATTTTTATATAGAATTTGTTTATGAATTAAATACAAAAATTAAGTTTTCCAATTTAAATGTAGTATTAATACTAAGGCTACACTATGACTAAAATGACATTGCTTTTAAAAATCTGTTCAGCTTTGCCAAAGTTATGGCATTTTAAAATATGTATTTTAGGGTAGTATTTTCTAGAATTCATACATGATGCTGAAAATTTAAAGTAAATCACTTGAGTCGGGAAACTTGAACTCAGAAAAAAATGACGTTCTAAATTTAAGAATGTCGTTCTTCTGGTTCGATTCCGCGAAGATGTCAAACAAGTCGGAAGTTTTGTCAAATTAATTAAATTGTGTAAAATTATCCAAAATTGTACATATAACTTACTTTCTGCATATTGTGAAATCGTAAGATGTTAACAGCATAATACTAATACAACAACTATCTTATTCAAGTCCGCGTCTATAGCATAAAAAAAATGAAGTAGGATCATAATATGATCCGAGATCCGGAACCTTTAACACATTAATACTTTTATTTTATCTATTCCAAATATATACAAAATCAGTCAGTTCGTAAATTAAGAACGAAATGTTTTTAAACAAAGAACAAAGCGCACTTAATAAATATAACAGACTTTCGGCAATGAATGGTCATGATTTCGGTCTTTTTAAATACATTTTTTTCTGAGTGTGCTTGCTAAATATATATACTAGAAAATTAAACTGATTAGAAGCAATCAAAACATCATTATTTTATAATAAGTATATAAGTATATAAGTAATGTATATACATATATATACAAATTTGTTTCATCTTTGTCAATTTCTGAACACATCTGTAAAAAACATAGAATTTGTTTCAAAAGCAGCAAGTCGTCGTTCAGTTATCGTCGCGAAATGATTAAATCGGGATCAGTTCTAATTGCAGTTTTGCTTTGCCTGTTGGCAAGCGACATAAATGGTTCATTATCAAGTGAGTTTGTTAATCTGGTGCTATGTTAATCTTATGCATTGTACTGATCGAAACTATCCACTGAATTAGTTACCTGTAATAACCAGGTGCAGCAGGCGTACCTTAGCATTGGCGACAAGTACTACTTTATGTGGGGTCAAAAGGTGACCTGGCTGGAGGGAGCTCATATATGTCGACGAGTGGGTGGAGACTTGGCCTTGTTTAAATCGGCGAAGGAATTGGAAGATGTTTCAAACTATCTGATAAGCCATGGCTATGACAGCAATTATTGGATTTGGACATCGGGCAACGATCAGGTCTCGAATCGTGATTTTGTGTCTATAACAACCGGAATGCGATTGCCGTATACCCATTGGTCAGGTAATCAGCCCGATAATGCCGGTGGCAATGAGCACTGCGTACATTTATGGCTCAGGGACGGCTCCTTCAGAATGAACGACTGGGTATGTGGCGAAAGGGCCTATGTTTTATGCGAGAGCCAGAATCATTTGAGATGCTACGATACTTTTCACTGAATTTAGAATCCAGAATCCAGATAAGCACATGAGTGTTCGCATAAAATAAAATTTTAAATAAAATTAAATTGCGATCTTCAATAAAATGCTGAATTAATATACATTTAATTTTGGAAAAACTAGCTTTAATTAGCTACCAAATTATCTCATGTCAAATAAAAAATGTTGTCACATGTCTGTAAATCCAAAATGTAATATAATGATAATCTACAGCTATGCGCAGGGTATTTTCCAGTCGTTGTCCGAATTCTTACTTTTATTTTTATTTTTTATTGTTTGTTTATATTATTATCTAAGCATGTGTTGAATTTTCCAGCTCAGCGTCGCGACGCTTTTCCAACTGTCAACGGCGCACAGCCGTCGAATGATTCGCAGATTCTGTTTGACAGTCGATCCGGTTTTTCATTAATGAACATGAGAGCGGCTGGAGAACACACGCACTGAAAGCGACAACACGACAACGGCTATGGTCATTTGATTTATAGGCATAGGCCTAGTTAAGGGGCTGTACAAACACATACATACATATATATATATATATATATATTCGGCAGTCGGAATGAGTTTGGTGTGCGCTTAGTCAGTCAGTTGGCCAGTTGGACTCCAGTTGGACTCCAGTTGGACGGCAGTTGGGGCTACAGGGCGCCCTAATGAAGATAATTTATTATGCGATGCCGTTTAATTAAAATCAGATAACCAGAGATCGTTCGCTTGTGCTTCGACTCAACTCAACTCAGCTCCGCTCCGCTCCGCTCCGCTCCGCTCCGCTCCTTCAAGACGTAAGACGATCCATTTGGGGCTGTTTCGGCAACCAGGCGTTGTCAGCAGCTCCTCTCCGCATTCCCAGACTTCAACGAGGAGGCTCTGAGGAAATGCTGTCGTTAGGTAGTTCTCGTTCTGCTTGTCGCTCTTGTTGTTATTGTTGTTGTTGTTAATTTCCCAGGCGCAGGGCAACAAGATTTCGCGTTAAGTTCAACAACTTAAAGCATGAAGCAACAAAGCGGTTGCCGGACAACGTCGCCGGTGGCAGCTGCGACTGCCCCTTTTTTTTGTCGATTGCCATTGGCTCTTTATCAGGATCTTGTTTGGGCCATCTTGATGCTTTGTTGCCTTCTTGACTTTGACTTTTATTGCGGCCTTCATTATCAACTGGCCGACTCGTCTGGCCTGGGCCATATGCAAATGATTTTTAATTGTGTGGCTGCGGAAATCTCTATTTAAACGCTTGTCGAAACGTCATCAACCACTAAATGACTAAATGACGTCTTAAGTGTCTGGACCACACAGCCAGCTACCAGCACAGCACATGACTCACAGCGTGTCCCAAAAAATGCTCTTGGCCATTTTCCATAACAGTAACTAACACATCATAAATATTAATTAAATGTGTCGCCCGATTTTTGGCACTTTCTGCGCAATTTGCATAGACAAAGTGCCTGGAGCGGAACTTCTCTTCTGTTCATTTGACTACACTTAGGAGGCGGAGCATATGCTATGTTAGTATTTGTCTAGCGGCCATTTAAGAGTGGCAACAGCTGAAGCCTAAGAGCGCAGCTCAATTTGCTCTTTCGCCTCGAGCTAAGCTTGCAGCTTGGGCTTTTATAGAGACGGCGAGAGAGAACGAGAGAGAGAGAGAGAGAGATTGTAAGAGAGGGATGGAGCGTGCTCTCGTGTAATTAAACTCGCTTTGCAATGCTGCCCCAGAAATCAATCACAGGTGCAGCAGCCGCAGCCGCAGCCGATCACCGTTTGGCAGCCACTGGAAATGCCAGCAAGTTTCCTTGCGTGGTTTGTCGTGTCATAAATCAAGCCGGCAAAAGAGTGTGAAATTTTTACCAGCCAAGTTTATGTGTGTCGTGCGCATTTTTAGCCATTTATGACTTAATTTCAATTACACGTATTTGGCCAAATTATTTGTTGACACTTTGGGGCCAATTAAAATGACAACACGTGCAAACAACACGTCCAAAGATGCGAACGGCTTTTAATTAAACTGTGCGCCAAAGGCCGCATCAAATATTTAATACCTATTAATATTATATACGGAAAATTGTAACGAGAGCAATGAACATTTTTTAGAGTATACTTTTTGTGTATTTTGATATAAATCATATAAGTTGAATATATATATTAGATGGTGGGAACACATTTGTTTAGATTTGTTGATAAAATATCCCATATAGAGGCCAATATTAAACAATATTTAATAGTTGTTATAAAATTTGTATGCAATATATTGTCTTATATGATGTGTTCAGTTGTCCACAATTTGAATTTGTCAACTTGAAGCTGCTACAACTAAAATTGGTTCTTGTGTTTAAAATTTCCTGGTGGCGCACCTTGCGGACCACAGTTGCAGCAGCAGCAGCAGCACCAGCACCAGCAGCAGCAAGGTGCAGCAGAGATCGCGTCCACTTTCGGTGGACAACGCCCCAAAGCCCTCAGCTAAGCCAGCAAACGGTGGCATCGATTTTTAGAAAGTCTCTGCAGAAATTAAATCGCTGCGCTTAAAACGGTAAAGCCAAAGTCAAAGCCTTTTCCTTTTTGCCCACCAACAGCAGCAGCAACAGCAGCAACAGCAGCAGCCACAGGAGCAGAAAAGCAATGACGTTAAACCGGAGCCGACTTCCATAGTTTATAGTATATGTATAAGTACATACATATATACGTATATAACTCATTGCAGACATTTGGCCTTTTATTAATTGTTTGACGGCGCCCGTGCCCATGAAGCTGCTACTCTCCCAGAACCCCACCAGAGAAGACCCTCTCTCCCCCCCCCAATCCACCCACCCCGCCGCATACTGTGCCAGTGTCTGGGGCGTGATGAGAAATTTAATATTGGCAAACGGATAAAACCGCCAGATAATTATACATTTTGAGTGGCCCAAGCTGCAGAGTTTGCCGTTTGGGCTGCCGTCTGAAGGCCTGGCTATTTGGCCGACTGGCCACCAGTTTGTAACCAAGTTGCCAGTTGCCAAGTTTGCCAGTTGCCAGTTTTCAGTTCATGCGGCTCATGATAGTATAAGATTTCATTTCATTAAAGTGCATCACGACGGACCACAGACAGACAGGCTGGCGGAATCAATGAGCGGTCGGCTACATAGTTTTGAGCCGCTGCAGTCATTGCCCTCCTCACACCTCCACTTCCCCTCAACTGGCCCCTCCATTGCAGGCTAGCCAAAAGCAGCTACCAAAACGAACCTTCCTTGCTTACTTTTCTTCTTATTGGCAGATTACGGCAGCGGGGTGGACGGTCCGAGCCAACTTATAATCAAATCCGATAAAAAATTTCATTATTGCTCCACAGCAGCAGCAGCGGCAGCAGCAGCAACAACAGCAACAGCAGCGCCCATAACTGTTTTGCAGGTAATCTTTGTTGTTGTTGCTGCTGCTGTTTTTTGTTGTATGTTGTTGTTGTTGCTGTTGTTGTTTTGTTATGATTGTTGCTGGCTGCACTTAATTTTCGCATGCGCACTCTGAGCTCATGATCGCGATTTCTTCGTTCCGTTCCCTTACGTTCCGCAGCCGGCGCCCGTATGCGGGCGCCATTTTGAGCTTTGGTTCTCAGCGACGGCAACTGGGGTCAGCAACAACAGCAACAACAGCAACAACAGCAGCAACAGCGTCCAAGGAATAGAAAGAAGCTTTGATTTGAAATAGCAGTCTCAACGCTAGCAGTTGTTGTTGCTATTGCTCTAGCAACATAAATTGGGACGTGATTATGAAATAATTGCAGATCTCTTTTGTAGTTTGTACTTTGGACTTGCGCAATATACGGCAAAGGTAAAGCCAATCAGTCGCCAGTTGATTTAAGATCAGTTCAGTTGATGAGAACTCGAACGCAACACCTTGGGGACCTTGACACGAACAGGAGCAATGACAGGCGACAGCCAGTTGATGCCTGACAGCCATATCGCCGCAGCAGTAGCAGCAGCAGCAGTCGCTGTGGGAGCACAGACAGAAGAAAGAAAGAAAAGAAACGAACTCTCATTCATAACAGTTTTGCGTATATTGTATACAGTTCAACCGGAAATGAAACGTATCTAAAAAAAAAGTGATTCAAAATAAAATACAGAAAATAAGCAACTAGAACTTCTATCCAGTAAAACGAAGTAAAATTCTTAATTCTTTTATTGATATCTCCAGTACTTAGGCACTTTTCAATATAGCGAATTACATTCACCTCTGACCTCACCTCACTTAATTAGGTATATCTGTATACTGTATCTAATAAATAAAAATGCATCAAAAAATCTTTAAAATAAAATATTAGAATATTGCTCATTCTATAAGCCTATATTCTCGAAAGTTTAACAGCGATAAAGAACGGAAATACCAAGTATATTAAAAAACAGTCTCTTCAACAAAGCACCTGATCAAGAACAAGAAGAATTAACAACAGCAACTCCCACAAGAAATTTCCATTTGGCTGCCGACTCAAGGAATGCGTCATGCTGGATATGGGGGGCTCTGACTGTGAGACGTTCAGGTTGCAGGAGTAGCAGTTGCTGCTGCAACTTTGGCTACTGCTCGTTTGTCCACATATGCAAATTAAATATAATTTCAACACTCGCATTTCTGTTGATTCTTTTGCTGTACGTTCAATAATTTACATGAGGTTAACACGCAAGCAGACAGAACAGGCAGGACTGGCCTTGATTATCTCCAGCAAATCGAATGCACGCACACAGCACAACAGCAACAACAACAACAATAGTTGCTGCCGCAGCGGCAGCGGCAGCAACAGGAGCAGAGAAAAAGAGCGCATCACTTTTTTTGTGTAAAGTTAAAAAGAAATTCTATTGCAGTGTTGAATGTTGAAATATTGCCAAATCATGGCTTTGAAGTAAATAAATTTCCAGGCCACCGCTCGCCGTGACCGCTGAACTTCTGACGAAGGCTTACCCACAGGAGCAGCTGAAGCAGCAGCTAAAATGCCTGGCCGTGTATAAATAAGTAACCTGAGCTGCGCAACACGTTGCCTGACAGCCCCAAAAGCGGCACACGGCTCGAAGCTCGGAGCTCGGCTTGGTTCCGATCGGATTGGATTGGATCGGTCGCGACTTTGGTTGCCAACTTGTTTAGATGCCGCTGCAGCAGCAGCAGAAGCTGCTGCCTGCCCCTTTTCCACATTGCAGCAAGCAGTTCGCGTGTGCGCCTGGCGGCTTTTTGATTTATTTGCGATTTATGCACTTGGCTGCCGCTGTCAGTTTCCTCGGTTCGGTTCGGATTGGTTCGGGGGTGGGGTTGGCAGTCAGTTTCAGCTTTAGCCACATTCGCGCATCCACTTGACCGATTTCCACTGGCAAGAGACTGCGTGTCGCACACAGTGTTGTCAATTCCGCTTTTTTTATACCCTGATCCCATTAAAAATGGCAAAAAAGGGTATAATGGTTTTGTGCAAAAGTATGTAACAGGCATAAGGAAGCATCTCCGACCCCATAAAGTATATATAGTCTTGATCACTATCAATAGCCGAGTCGATATAGCCATGTCTGTCTGTGCGTCTGTATGAACGCGCGTTTCTCAGAGACTACAAAAGCTAGAGACTTCATATTTGAAATATAAGTTCCGTTTAAAAGTTATCGATAAATTTCGATTCCAGAGTAGTGTTTTTTGGCATAACTTGAAAGTCATATGAGCTAGAGATTTCATTTTTGTATTTAACACATTTATGTGAAATCTTTATGTCCTACAAATTTCATTACGATCGGACAATAAACTAAGTTATTTAAGATTCAATGTAAAATAGATTGGGGCCAATGGAAGAAAAAGAAGCAAATCAATTGATTGACACGCGCAGCCAGCAGCTTGTGTTTGTATGAAATTTATACTATGAATGCAGATGAAGAATTATGAATGGGTTCAGGGTATCTCCTGGTCGGGCACTCCCGACTAGAGTACTCTTACTTGTTTTAATATCAAACCTGCAATTATCATATGGTGGGCAGTGAAATTTTTCTTTATCGATTATTTTGCCTATACTTATCAAAATGATTTTAGGATGTTTCATTTTTCTGTCAAAAATTACGCTAAAAATGACAACAACAAAAATGGCCTAAACAACGAAAAGTTCCTTATAAATGACCTTCCCAGACTTCGAACTGCCACAACTTTGTCAAATCTAAGCCGATTGTCAATCCGGAATCCATTTTGGTCATTATTTGGCATCTAGTTTAATTCTACATCTCAAGTTAATAAAGTTTTGAAAAAAATTAAAATTTCGGATTTTTTGGCGAAAAAAAACATAAGGGGGCCATAACTTTGTCAGAACTGAACTGATTGTCATTCCCGATGCCATTTAGGTCATTATTTTGCCTCTAGTTTAATTCTACATGTAAGTCCTTATTTGCCCCTGAAGCTAGCTATTTTTGC
Organism: Drosophila maculinotata; assembly: GCA_035045305.1. Taxonomy (NCBI): domain Eukaryota; kingdom Metazoa; phylum Arthropoda; class Insecta; order Diptera; family Drosophilidae; genus Drosophila; species Drosophila maculinotata. The sequence goes on along the minus strand of JAWNPD010000649.1, from coordinate 3,026,737 downwards.
TCGACAAAAGTGGACAACACTGATTTCAGCTAGTGCCGTATGTATGCAATTTATTCTCAAACACATAATATAAGAATAAGTATATACATATGCATACAGACTAGCAATATATATATGTACAATATGTAGACTCGACAGGCATTGAAAATTTGGTTACGCTACGCGTGTTAACAGATGTTGTTGGAAAGCATTTGAAGTAGTGTGTACATAATGAAGGCAGCCCCCGAGTATTATCGTTGTGGAGTAGTTATCAGCTAGATAACACAAATAGCTGATTAAACAGATTTAGATACCAAAAGGGCTAAGCGCTTTTAGGTGCCTTGTTTGCAAAAAACCACATAAGCCCCATTAGGCAACTAGGCGGACTGTTGTTGACGGCGCCCTGCTGCACCATACGCTTCCCCTCATCCAGCGTTAGCTCCACCACCTCAATCAATTCATCGTCCACACCACCGCCGCTGTTGACTTTGTCTGCATCCGTCACCTCGCAATAGTACATGGCCTGCTTGGCGCCGGATGAGCCCACGCCGGATCTGCAAGTGGTAAATGTGATTATTTAATTATTTAATAGGAGATTGAATTTAGTACAACAAAAAATTATTAAAAATAATAATATATATTTTTTAAAAGTAATATATTTAAAATAATTTAAATATAAAATTAAATCTGAAGTTTCTGGGTTATTTTTAAATGTACATTGATGAAACTTTAGTTGCGTGAATTGGGGAAAACGCTGCAAAAAACCCAATCAACCCAAAACATATTATTGTTGAAGGTTAATTAATATTTATTTATGAAGAGACAGTAAAATGAGATGTTGAAAGTAAAAGCCAAGTAAAAATTAAAAGTGGCGAAAAGGAAAAGAACGAGAAACGAAAACAGACAGAAACGCAAAAAGATAGTCGACAATTTTTGAACCGGCAGTGAAATAGGATTACCCCTAAGCGTGCTGAGATCTTCAGCAGATATACAAGAAAACATTGTATTAAAGGAAGAGTTTCGTTATAAATGTATTATGAGATATACAAAGGAGTCATTCATCACACACATACCTATATAGCATGACTTGCTCAATGCGCTCCACGGACACATCGTAGCCGCATTCCTCGAGCACCTCCTCCCGTGCGATTTCCTCCCAGCTCTTCGATTTATCCACAATGCCGGCGCACAGTTCCAAGGTCACGCCAATTGCGGGTGGAAAGGCCTTCAGATCGACCTTGTCAAAAGCGCCCTGCTCACTGGTAATCACCCCATGATATACGGCCGGACGAAACTGACGGACCAACACTAGCTTCTGGCGCGTAGTGTTGTACAACACAATTGCAACGCTGTCGTGCACTTTCAGCAGATCCCAGTTCTTTTCGACGCCATTTTGTACATAGTACATGCGAAATGGTTTCACGTATGGTGAATCCTCGGGCAGCGGACCAAGCCAGATTTTCGTAATGTTTTCCATCTCACAGCAAATCGGACTGTCAACTACAGCTGATTGTGGCGAAAAAAACTGACAAGTAAGGCACACATGTCAAAAAGCTTTTGGTTGTCGTTTTTCACCTAGTAACATTATGGTCACACTGGAAATTCAAATTTTATACTGGCAAAACTGCGTAATGTTGTGAGACTGCAGCCTACATCTGATTACACACACAATGCACAATACACACACATAACCACACAGCTTTACTGACGTTTCGACCGTAACCACTTTATATTCAAATTAATATTTGGTGTCACATAAACAAAAGTGTAGATATAACTGTCCCTGGACTATCTTGTTTGACGATTCTTACTCAGAGCAAGCCCGGGCATAGCTACGTAACGTTGTCAGACTTCAGCAAATTATGACGCAAACAACTGTTAAGCCAGATACACTAGTACATAAACACAACTACAAAGCTTTGTTGGCGTTTCACAAGAAACATCTTTATGGTAGCACTGGAAACTCAAATTCATGTCTTGTTGATCAAAAACCAAAGAGTGGCTATCACTGTTCCTGGGCCAAGATTTGTGGTTGACCCTGCTTGAACTGATTTTCTAGCATCATCGACAGATAGCTCTGCAATCTGGATGACTTCATCACCAATACCGCCACCAACGGACACTTTTTGCTCATCACAAACTTCACAGTAGAACATTGTGATGGTGCTGCTGGAGGCGCCAACACCGGATCTGAATTGAATGGCCATCTCTAAGCCGTCGGAGGGAACGTCATAGCCACACTCCTCAAGCACTTCCTCGCTAGCTATTTCCGCTAAGCTTTTGTCCTTATCGACCACTCCAGCAACCGGCTCTAATGTGACGCCCAATTCGGGTGGAAACTTGATCAAGTCAACGTCGTCCTTTTGTATCTCCAGACTATTGCCCGTTACTATAGCGTGGTAAACGGCAGGTCTGAATTGTCGCACATAAACAAGCTTCTTTCTCGAAACATTGTAGACGATTATCATAACGCTATCAAGGATCTTAACCATATCCCGCTTCTTCTTCATCCCATTTTCAATGTAGTGCATCTGATATGGGGCGATCCACTGGGAACCTTTTGGTAGTGGTGTAAACCAAACTTTCGTTATGTTACTGAACCTGTAAATTAACAAGTGAGCGCACTTTTTATTAAAAACAAATAACCCTTAACTCAACTGTTCTCCAAATCTCCTCGCATTTAAACTGCGATAGCAATTCACAGTCAGGGCGGCAAAAGACTTGAACATTATCGATAGACCAATGAACCACAGCAGGTTGGCAGCACCCAAGCTCTACTCGAATTGGAAAGTGTTGTGGTGTGTACGTGAAAATTAGTGCTGTCAAGCGTTGAAAATATTCTGAAATTCTGTTGGGGGCGAAAAGACGTTCGTCGGTGTGTATAATTTGATGTTTTTGATATATATTAGGTAATGACAAATTTTAAAATACAAACTTGCAAAATTAGGAATCATACGTAAGAGACAAACAACAAAGAAAACCGAAAATGCTGCGCTCTCGACTCACACAGGCTGCCTCTGCCGCCCAACGTGCGTTCTCCACCAGCCCCAAAGTTTTGGCCGTTAAACAAATGACGGTACGGGATGGCTTAAACAGCGCCCTGGACGATGAGCTGGCAAGGGATGATCGCGTCTTTCTGCTCGGCGAGGAGGTAGCACAATATGACGGCGCCTACAAGGTGAGTAGAAAGTGGGGGGAAGCCATTTTACGTAAATTACGTAATTACGTAAACAGCTCGCAATGTGTCAGTTTGCAATGACAGCTGATCTGAGATGCTCTATGGTGACAGAAGCGAGGGGCAGTAAACCGTTGACCGACTGCTGATTACAACTAGTGTCCCTGCGTTAGCTGTGTGTTATTGGAAAGGTCACCACGCTCATTGTGTGTGACCAGATTATCAACCGATAACACAAGCATCGATAACTGCACAAAATCGATTCTTTTATAATTAGTTTACATACTCTCAATAGATTTAAAACTGCAGATATTCAAACTATTTGTTACATTTTGTAATGTTATTAAAATTCAATAACATAATGCCGATTGTTTTCTAAGAAATAATAGAGGGATGCAACAATTTTAAAATTTGAAGTTTATATACATTTAGGGAATTTTAACAACTGATCAATTTGCTTTAAGTTAAGCGCGTTTATATATTTTATGTACATATTGGACACTATTTATTATTAAATTATGAGAAATTTTATCTTTGTATTACTTAAAAGCTTATCCACAACCACTTAAACTTTATTTAAATTTTTTTAGGTATCTCGCGGTCTGTGGAAAAAGTATGGAGACAAGCGCATCATCGATACGCCAATCACAGAAATGGGCTTTGCTGGCATTGCCGTCGGCGCCGCAATGGCCGGTCTGCGTCCCATCTGCGAGTTCATGACCTGGAACTTTTCCATGCAGGCAATTGATCATGTGAGTAACAGTTGTCCAGGGAGAAGCACCCAACTATCCACCCACCCATACACATACAAGCAGTAGCTTAGCTACTCATATTATCTCATGAAATACCAAAATAAAACACTCCACTCCACTCAATGTGTGTCCAAAAGCTGAATATCAATTCAAGTTTGTCGCCAACTCGCTTCTAATTGCCTTCAGTTTAACGTAATGGGATAATATGGGTTCTCTCGAGCTGCTGCTGTAGTACAATCCAGCTGACAAAAAGATTGATTGACTAATTCCACCCATATTATCCAATTATGTGCAGGCGAACTCGCTTAAATCCGCCAACCAGAGCGGCAGTCTCCTCCTGCGCCCCTTGGTCAAGCCACAGCCCATCGGCGATTTACCGCAGCTGCACCAGAAGATTATCGAAAGCCCGCGCTCCACCTGGCTAACGGAAATCAATGACATTCTCCACAGAGATCGCATAGGCGAAATAATTGCTCCGCCGCTGGACAGCAGCAAGAACGATAAAATGGAAGCAGCGCGTCTAATTGTGATTCGTCGCCGCAAGATGAAGAAGCATAAGCTAAAGAAGCTGCGCAGGAAGATGAAATTCGAGTGGGCCAAGGTGCGACAGCGACGTGAAATGCGCAAGGAGAAGGCGTTCCAGGCTCAACTTATGTCACAGATCAAGCAGGCCGAGAGCTTCAGTGCCGAACAGTATGTGACCGAAACTCTGCGACAGGCCAACGAAGTACCTCTGCCACGTTACTGGAAGGGACGTCGCCTGCCCGCATTTATTATTAAGCAGAAACTAGGCATTAAGTAAACCACAAACTGAACACAATAAAGTGCGAGTGTACAAACTTGAATTGATATTGAGTTGAGATATATATTCATAAGTAATCCGGCTGCTGCTAATTACAAGAGCTTGATCAATTATAACAAGCAAGAAGAAAACTAAATACCCTTGCAGACATTCATCAAGCCAGTTAACAGTCAAATTATGGCACATTTTAATATCAAACTGCTTTACCTGATTTCTTACTTAGATCATCAACTCAGCTGCAAAGACATTTTATATGTCTGCGGGCGCCGTCAATGTGCCCATCGTGTTCCGTGGCCCCAATGGAGCGTCCCTCGGTGTTGCCGCACAGCATTCACAATGTTTTGCCGCTTGGTATGCTCACTGCCCGGGATTGAAGGTGGTGTCGCCATATGATACGGAGGATGCACGTGGATTGCTCAAGTCAGCTATTCGTGATCCGGATCCAGTTGTGGTGCTGGAAAACGAACTGATGTATGGTACTGCATTCCCCATCGATGACAGTGTGACTGATGTAGATTTCTTGGTGCCCATTGGCAAGGCTAAGATCATGAAGCCGGGCAAGGATATCACAATAGTGGCGCATTCCAAGGCTGTGGAAACAGCGCTGCTCTCTGCCGCCGAACTGGCCAAAAAGGGCAAGTTTGAATCTCTGTACATTGTGAGAACCCATTTTAATAACTTGATATTTTTATATATTTAGGCATCGAGGCTGAAGTCATTAACCTGCGTTCGATTCGCCCCCTGGACATGGCCACAATTTTCGCTTCAGTCCGCAAGACACATCATTTGATTACCGTAGAAAACGGCTGGCCTCAGCATGGTGAGCCTTGAGAAAGCTTGATTCCACGTGCTTCTTATTTGATTATATTTTGTTGTTTCACAGGCGTTGGTGCGGAGATCTGTGCTCGGTTTATGGAGGACCAGCACTTCTTCGAACTGGATGCGCCAGTTTGGCGCTGCTGTGGCGTTGATGTTCCCATGCCCTATGCGAAGACGTTGGAAATGAATGCACTGCCCCGGGAGCCAGACGTGACAGCAGCTGCTCTGAAGGTGCTCGGTGGCAAGGCGGGCCGGAAGTAGATAAATCACGCTAGCTTCAACTAATTAAACTGTCCTCAACGAAACAAGGGGCATGTGTTGTCCAAAATTTTTGAATGCACGTCAAATTGATAAGTGAAAAGTTATAATTGTTTGTCAATAATGGGTACGCATGTCGAAAGCGTCTGTTTCCATCTAGATACATTTTTATTTGGTTACCGAAATCTCTGCTTGCAAAATAAAATTTACATCTCTCATTTCATGGAAAATATGAATTTAGAAATCATAATTTTAGTTTGTAATGTATCTAAAATTTCTTTAGTACTTTTTTTTATTTACTGTTCCTATCAAATTGATTAGTGATTACATTCTTTATAGAGGAATACAATTTCCTTAATATTGGAATTATCGTTTTAATTTTCGCATTTTCAAAACATTCAATTGGCGGTTACACTTGCACACTAGCAGCCCTGGTCATTTGCTTGCAGCTACACAACACTGGCAGTGTTGTGTTATGCAGCACTCTTGTGTTGACTGTGTCGTCGAAAAAGTATCAATAACAAAAACAAATATCAATGAAAAAACAACATCGCATATTAAGTGCAATGATTTCGCTGTAATGGCAAACAGCTCCAGCTCCGATGAAAGCTACAAGGCACCCGACAACTTTCAACTATCAAGCACCTCAACAAACGACGAAGATGACGAAGACAATGATGTTGATATCTGTGACGCTGTTAATTACACAAACACTAAAAATCAATCAAATTGCGATAAGCGCGTAAAGCTAACAGCTGCTTCTTCCGCTCCCACTTTTGGTCTGCGTTGTCCACTCTGTTGCAGGAAGCAGCGACGCCTCCACTGCCGAACCTGCGTTAAAAATGGCAACATTACTCACAGTGCAGATGAAGAACGCGAAAGGTTATTATATACTATAGTTAGCAATTTGTTTTTAGATATAGATACATTTTTTTACGGTCCATCAACGTATCTTGAATTGAGCATGTCAGCCTTCTTGGAAGATTTGTTGTAAAGTTTCTCGCCAACTTTTTGTTGTGATTCTGCAAAGTTATAAACTATGAGCCTAAGTTGGAAAAACACTGGCTACGAGGCAATAGACTAAGCCATTGACAACAACCATACACTAGCCTGTGATTCGAGCCCTAAAACTCATTAGTCAGTTGTCCGAATGTTACTGGGTCACTTAGACAACTCATCTACCGAGAACTGCACACACCTTGTGACGGCGGGTAGATACGGAAGAGACACCCAACACAGTACACCTCTGCTTGTCCCTAAACTGTTTTGGAGTTTATATTGGTAGTAACCTTCGTGGTAGTAGCGAATGACCAGAGGGTTGTTATTCCTCTTTGGGTTGTGCATTGGTGCCTTGTGGGTGTCGGTTCCCATATATCACTCCATACCAATGACGCTTAAATTAAGCCATATAAGCCCAGACAAGTCATAAGGCACCAATGCACAACCCGATTCTATGGATTAAGGATTAATTTCAACGTCCTCCTCGGTATGGAGTTTACGTTAAAGACACATAACAAATCTATATATATAAACTTCAAATGTATCTTGAATCATTGCAGCTTGACAGAGAAACAGCAAAAGTATATTAATCTACAAGCTGGGCTGAAGACTTTTAGCAATCGCTATGAGCAACTCATACAGCAGCACAAGTGCAATGAGAATCGCATGTTTGCCATCCGCGCCAAGCGGGAGCAGCTGCAGCTACTGCAGCAGCTGATTGGCAGCAAGAGGGAGCGCCTGCAGCTGCTGGGGGAGCAGCGGGATGAGCTGCGACAGGCGAATGCAAAGAAGAGCGAAAATCTGCCCAAGTATCCCACCAAGGTGAAGATGCTGGAGGACTACGTGATCGATCGCTCGATGCGTATCGATAAGCTGCGCCAGCAGCACCTGAGTCTGTTGGACAGCATCAAGCAGACAGCGCGTCGGGATATACAGCAACTGGTTACCTATATATTTCCCATCTCTGAGGTAGTGCTGCGAGATGAGCAGCAGCGCAAGGTGTGCGCGGAACGTAGCGAGGATGCGGAAACAATTGCAGCGCTGGCCGATGCCAAGAACACGTCGTATATACGTGGCAAGTGGGTGTTCCATGGCAGTGGCATCAGCGAGGTGCAGTATCGCATTGTAGGTCCATCGCTTCCGGCCAATGGCGACTACTCCGCCTATCCGGACTGGCTGTCCGACAACAAGGACGATGTGCCCAAGGCAACGGCCAATGAGATTACGCCCAGTCGCTTTGAGGCGTATCGCATTGTGGGCGCACTCACATATACGGCACAACTGACGCAGCTGCTCAGCTTCTTTCTGAATGTGCGGCTGCCGCACAAGATTGCCTACGGCGACTTCTGTCGCAAGCTGCTCAACGAGGAGCAGTTCCAGCGCAAGGTCTGTCGCGTCAACAACAACATCATGTATCTGGCCTACACGCAACAGGTGAAGCTGCGCGCCCTCAACGAGCAGCACACGCTGGAGAATATTCTGGCCATATTGGACTTGGATCGCAGTGATTTGGGTAGATTTGGTCATTTGGATGTGACTAATGCGCCGCTCATGAAATCCGTGGACTCGCTCCTTATCGGCATTGAGACGGCAACGGAATCGGAATCTGAAGGTTTGTAATTATACAATTATTAATTTGTATACCTTGTTTTTGATGTTTATGTATGATTGCATTTCCGTTTTAGATGAAGGCTCGTTGCGGCTGGACTGGGAGGCAGTGCCGAGCGTCAACGTGTCTCAGCCGGAACTCACAGAGTCCAATTTGATACCTGCGGTGGCGCAACAGTCCACCATTGCAATGGCAGCCAATCGGATCACCTCAATGCTGCGCTGGATCAAGTGAACCATTTACCTGTACGTGTGTTAAATTTAAATTTACAAATTAGATTAGGTGCATAAGCGATGGGCGGGCGTTTATTTGATCAGGCGGCTCCATATAATTGACATCCATTAGACATTTTTAATATCCCAATGCCAAACCCAACAGATGAGAGGAGTATGAGAATTTTCGGGATATGTTTCTTGGGTGTTATTATACGGCTTCTATTTTGATATGTATAGAATCGTGTGAATATGCGCGTATTTTTTATTTTTTATTATATAACTTATTTTTCTTTTATTTAATAAAAATTGATTCACTATAAATAACTAGATACAACTCGCGTGATCCTTAATTCTTTTTCAAAGTACATACTTTAAGTTGGTGGACTTGATATTCTTCAAAATGAGAATTATAAACAAAAAAGATCTAAAAAAAACAATACGAATCATCATACATTCGGCACACACCGAACCGCACACACCCTTTCCGAATTTAACTTGCCTTAAATAAGGCGGTAATTCGTGGCAGTGACACAGACTCACTAGATAAATTTACATATATATATATAGATAATTAACGTTAATTACGGAAAGGGATTTAATGACTAATGCTTATGAAACCTACAAACTATACGTCTTAATTCCCTCAACACTAGGAGATATATCTGTAGCTTAGAATCCGCTTAGGGAGCGAGTTTTCAATTTAATAGACCTAAACGAATTTTGTGGGCAGTTGAGCCGCCTGCGCTGCGGTTGCTGCTGCCGTTTCGCTAATCCCATCGACAGCGGCGACTGCTGGCGGCTGAGAAGGCTTCAGAAATACTTGTGGCAGTGTTCTTGTTGTTGTTGCAATTTGAGATGAGGCACTTGCCATCTGAGCGGCAGTTATGGAACCGTTCAACAAACCCAGTTGCGCATCGTATGCATCATAGCGGCCGGATGCGCTCATCGAGGAGAGCACCAGTGCCGCGGCGACCGCCTGCTCGTGATTGTAGAATGCCGACACCGACACCGATTGAGGCATTGCGGGTGTGGCATTCACCGAATGTCATTGACGCGCTGATGTGCCACCGTCTGCTCCGCCGGCGCCAGCACCCGCACCAGCGCCGGCACCCTTAAACTGTGAGCACTGTGACCATTTTATGTGTTTCTCCAGAGCCGATAGATCCGATAATTGTTTCAAAATCTGCGGACTACGGCTGAGATCGTATCCAAGGGCAGACGTCGTAATGGGTGGTGGAGCTGCGCGAATTACGCTAGGCGCTGTCTTAACGATCGCATTATTGTTATTGTATATGGACATTTTCTCCAGGCTATAACCCAGCGCACCATTGAGTCCATTGTGCACGGTTCCTGTTTTACTGATTACCGATGTGGCTTTGCTCTTCTGACTCGCCTTGGCTCTGGGCTTGGCGGCGACAGCGTTGGTTTGCTTGGCTGCCGGTGCCACAGCTGGATATACGCCCACGAATTCCACGCCATCTGACTCGCTGCTGCTCTCACAGCGCACCACAGCGGCTGGCACGGACGTTGGCGGCGGAGGAGACGGCGGAGACTGCGCCTGGATGGGCGCCTGGACGGGCTGCCATTTATTAGCTGTCAGCTGCTGCGATGTCTGCAGTATATCGCTGCAACTCTTGTAATCATCCAGATTGATAATATGCGGCACTGGCCGTGCTCCCAGCATACTCGTTGTGGAATGTACCGCAGCGAGTGCCTGACTATTAATGGGGGCACTCGCGCTGATCGCAGCAGAATTAAGCGAAGCGGCTGTTATAAGGTTGTAGATGTTGTGATCCGCCTTGGTGGGCGAGGCCAGTTCCAGCATGCTTGCTGCTGCTGCCACAACGGCCGCATTCAGTGCCGCTGCCTGCGCTGAAGTGCTCGGCTGCGACATGAGCGTATCGATCTGCGTCTCCGGCAGCTGCGAATGCTGCTGTTTCTTTTTCTTGGGCGGCCTGATGCTCTGCTTGGTGCCGCCGATGCCAGCGGCGGCTTTCTCCAGTTTGCGCTTGAGGCCAGTCGATGAGGCACTTTTGACGGAATCTGTATCGGAGTTGGCACACGAGCGACTTCCCGCTGTTGTGACGGTGACATCTTCGAATTGCTTCAGGTAATCGGTAACAGCGGGCAGGGACATCCTTTCAATGGATGCTTGTGTCGCCACCTGCGACATTTGTGCCAGCGTTGCCGCCAGTTGTTTTTGGAACTTGATTTTGGGCGGCTTAACCGTCGGCTTTGGCTGTGCTGCTGTGGTAGCTGTGGAAGCAGCCTCGGCTGGAAGCTTAGGCTTAAGCTTTAAGCTATTTGATGAGGCACTTGTAGCGGAATCCGTATCGGAATTGGCACGCGACCGACTCTGTTCAATGGCCGTCAGTTCATCGAGTTGTTTCAGGTAATTATTGGCAGTTGCTGCTGGCTGAGCTGCGTTTTCTGTGTTTATCGTTGGTTTCTTTGCTTTCTCCTTTTGCTTTTTGCTGGCGTTCTTATGACGTTCGATTTCGCGTTGCAGGTCCTCGTAACGCATCCAGCCATTAGCCCATGTGTCTACAATTTTGTCTTTTAGGTAGCCATTGATGAACTGCTCCAGCGAATCCTTGCGCCTGCCCAGCACAGCATAAGACGTCCAGCGTGCTTGGTAGACCTCGTAAAGACGCTCGCGTAACTCATTATTCCACTGAAACTTTTTGCGCGGCATCTTTGGCGGATGCTCGGCGAAGGCATCCGCAGCACTGTAAACAAAGATTAAAAAATATTACAAGTTGTTCAATAGTTAGGTAATATGATCTTTATCTTACGCAAGCTCCGCAAACTTGTGGAGCTCGATCTCATAGTTGGCAATAGCCTTGGGCATAACCTCGGAGACTGCTTTGCGCAGTCGCTCCAAGGCGATTGTCGTCTTGTTCTTCTCCTCTCGGGCACGCACCGCCTTCGCCCTGCGCAGTATAAAGTACTTTGGCAGTTGCAGCTGATATTCTAGATGAGCAAACACCATATTTCGTTCATTGCGTTCAGTGCAAAGTAGCGCTTCGTAAATTCTAGAGATATCCAATTTCAATATTAGTGAACGTAACTACTAGTTTAATATATACATATGTACATATGCAAACAAGATTTGTTGCAACTCACTTTAGTAGAAGCGCCGTCAGTTTGCTATCGAAGATAAATCTTTTGCCGCACAAGTCCTTGCTCCTGACCAGCTCCTTGAACTGACTGATGCTAGCAAGGATGTCTTTTTCGAGTGTTGCTGGTAAAATGGTATCCGTAGCGCGTAGATCTGTAACAAATGCAATTTAATATGTGAGCAGCAAGAAAAGGAGAAAAGAATATATCTAAGCTGATTGCTTACTGTCGTTGCTATCCTTGCCCTTGGAGAGCTTCTCGGATTTGCCTGGATCATTGCCAGAATCGCTGTCACCATTCTCACTGCTGGACTCCACATTTGACGAGGCGATGCATTTGAGTTCGCCGTTCACCTTGGCGGGATTATCGAGCTGCCCCTGAGATTTGAGGAAGCTATCTCTTTTGGCCTTCAGCATATCCTTGACGGTTGTCGTCTTGACCACCTTCTTAAGGGCCTGCGCTTGCGCTTGCCCCTCCTCAGTGTCCGAGATGTCTATGGCATTAGGTCGTGGCGAGTTTGAGGATGAGGATGTGGCCATCTTGCTGCTTGGCTTCTTAACGTTGCCACTGTTCACCTTTTTCTTGATAGGTTCACTGAGTTTTGTTCGCTTTAATGCACTTTGCTTGAACTTATTTTTGGCATTGGCATTGGTATTGGCACTGGCGGATGTGCCACTGGCACCATCGTCCAGACTTTCGCTGTCGCTATCCGAACCCTCAATGCTCTCGCTGTTGCTGTCGCTAGAATCACTATCGGTGTCGTCATCCTCATCATCATCACCATCATCATCGTCGTCAGCATCATCATCATCATCATCATCCCCATCATCGTCCTCATCATTGTTATTATTGTTAACTTTATTATTCAGGGCTTCACTCTGCTCGTTATCACTGGAAGAGTCAGAGGATGACTCTGAGGAATCATCCAAGCTGCTGGACACAACACGTTTGCGGGAACGCTCCGGCATTTTGATAATGGCATCTGTGCGCCTCGTGCTCGATTTTTTCTTGAGGTTCCTAAACTCTAAGGCGCCACAATTAATATAGAAACCACCCTCTAGAGTTTCTACTTCTTCAGGCAGAATTTCATCGTACTGGGGAAAGAAAAAGAATGTTATTTAACTGATCAGTATAAGATGTATATGGTGCTTACCGCCTCGCTGTTGTCTATAAAGGAGTCGGTATCATCGTAGCCCATGCCAATGTCACAAACTTCATCCTTTTTGCGCCGACCACGTCCCCGGGCGTAAGCATTGCCATACTTGTCCTCCAGCTCCTTGGCAATGCGCGCCACATCATCATCATTATCGTTAAAGGGATCACGTCTGCCATTGCTTGCCTTTGTTTTCAGCATTTTAGCCTTTTTCTAAAGTAAAGGGAATAAGGGATTTAAAGATGATCTATCTAGAATAGAGGATCACATTTACCTTCTCCAGGTACAACAGCTTTGAGTAGTTGAACTCGGGATATCTGTTTGCATCCGTTTCGAATAGTTCCAGCTGCAGTCGCACCGTTTTATTGCTGGGCTTGCTGCTCTTGCTGGGATGTACTGCATCGGGATCGAGGCAATCACCGAAACGGGAGAGCATCGGAGGCACTGTGCCGAAACCAGCATCATGGCTATTGAATATGCTACGCTGGCTGCTGATTGTGGTAAGGGACACACGCTTGTGCTCGCCCAGCTTCGACATTGCCGCCGGCCCCCAATCGTGAAGCTGAATCCAAAAGGCACGCGGTTCAAATACAACAACAATAACAAAACACAAAAAACTGGAATGAAAACCGTTATAGTTGCCTTCCCGCCCTTTTTGCCGCGTGTTTCTTTTTTTGTTGTATGCCAAACAAAAACAATGCCAGCAGCAGCCGATACAACTATAACAACAACAACAGCTTCGGCAGACGTCGGGCCCCACCTCCTGCTGGCTGTCAACCCGAGGTTTGTTTCGCTGCTTCTCTGTTTCTCTGTTTTCGGCCTGTGCACGTAGACCACCAGTGTTAGTTAGTTCCTGTGGCCTGTTTTCACTTTTTTACAACAATAATATCAAAAATGTGTCCAGCACTATAAACATAAACAAATGCGTTGCATTTGCACATAGATTGCTTGCGTTACGTTGCAAATAATTAACACTATTGCAACGCTGCAATTGCAAATAATATTTTTGTTAATTTTTTGGCGTCCAGCCGGCGCAAACAATAAAAATTCTTAAACTTTTACCACGCCACACGCACAATTGGTTGATGCACATTTATTTCGAGCTGCTTTGCATTAAATCGCAGCGTGATGTTTATTTTTCATGTTTTTGTTTTCTTGTTGTTCCTTAATCAAATCTGAGAGTGCCGTCTTCAACGCTAAACATTTTCACTGCACTCATGCCGCCGACCCCGCAATTAATTATGTTTGGCGGCTTGCAGCACTGTTCGCAGATTCGCAATATGGCTGTCTCGCTCTCCTGGTCGACTGTTGACTTTGTTCACACTTGGCGCCCGAAACTGTTGCGCAGCAATTTATTTAATGCAAAACCTTTTGAGTCAAATTTAAGTTACCTTTCTTATTGTTGTTGTCAGCGTGCTTCCAAACTAATAAAAACTAATTACAAAATGTATATAAATATACATGTTTTAAGTTTGCAAATTTACCAGACTGCTATAATTTACAATCTATAATCTTCAAATAATTAGCATATATTCGAAAAACAAATACAGTTGTGCTTAATCTGTTGATATATATGTAGATAAGATGCATAGTAGAAGCTTTTTTATGAAATAAATTTGATAGTTTCATATAACTGTCTATTTATTATCAAATCACTGATAATTAAATTCGTAATTTTCAGTATTTTGTTAAACGATATTTTTGTCACATTTACTCGATAAATTACCCAAATTATAATGTGTTATCGCTAGCATAAGTTCTACAATGATAAGTCACTGTTCACAGCTTACTGCATTCTGTATACGATATAATCGCAGCAGCGGCTAATGTGTGTTCGTGTAACGTTTGACACAACATTTGATGTTTATTTTGACTGACAATCTGTGCGTTTGCCAACACTACTCGCAAACAGCTGAAAGAAATTGTGGAGCTCTGATTTGTGGCTGCTCTCTCATCTCAGTGTTATTGCGTGCTTCGAAGCTGAATGCTTCACAAAACGCCAAAGTGAGTGCTTATAAATATTTACTAATACTTGTAAGTGTCTTTGTGTGTGTGAACTCTAGAAATAAAGTTGCGTGCATAGCAATTTGTGTGCCAAAATGCAAGCAGTTATTTGGTCAAATTATTGTTGTTGACCTGTGCGCCTTATCAGAAAATAGTAGTGCAATAAATTGCAGTAAATGGGGACCATGAATATTTCTGGCTGTAGTTTGAGAGCTGTGTGTGTGTGTGTGTGCGTATGGTTTTTGTATTTATTTATAATTATAATATTTATTATAAATTCATATTATTATACTGCATTTTAATATTTATTTGTATTTTTAAATTGTTATTTTTAATGATTTTTATAAACATACATTTATGTTGCCTGTATGCTCTTGCAGCTACCCTCAGCAGCCACCCGCCCCCCCACAGCACTGTGTCCATTATTAACCATCAAGTGACCGACCGCCCGACGTTCAAAGTGCAACGAACGGGACTCTTTCAACAAAGGCAGCCACTTTATTCGTTTACTCACTGAGTGACTTTCGCCTGAGACGCAAGTTGAGCGCAGGAATCGGGCAAAACAAAGCGATTTACAGACCATTACACCCACCCACCCACTTTTAAAGGCAACTTGATCCTATAGCTATGTATGTGGAACGTGTGGTAGCAGCAAGACAATAAAGCGCTGCCTTGATTATTGTTTCAATTGTAACGGCTTGAAACAGGGGGAGAAACTCTATACACAAAAACAAACACATAGGCTCTGACAAACGGTGAGTAATATTTACAAACATATACATCCATATGTACATATATACATATGCTCCATTAGTAATTAATGTCGTTGCACGTTGTCTTTGCGCATTTGCCATTTGTCAAAACAAATAGAGAAGTAAAAGCAAATAGACGCACAGACAACCAACAGCCACCATTATCATCGATAAGGATCCACAGCACCAGTTGCAACCTTATCTATTTGCTATTTGTACGAAATTTAAATAGTTGGGTTTCTTTTTTGTCTTGTGATATAAAGATAAAAATACTAAACAAGTAAGCAGAGTACTTTTTGGAGTGTCGAAGTATAAATACACTTGTAGAAATATGCATGATGTAACATTCCTAGAAATCAATTTTTTACATATACAATTTATGGTTCAGTGAAAGTTTATCTTTGAGTTATGAAATGAATTGCATTAGAAATGTATATCAGCTATGTATATAGTGTATTTCGATATTGATAAGAGTTTGTCAAAAAACTTGGAAATTGAGATTATTATTATTATCTTTAAAATCGAAAAGTTTCTTATACAAACTTCAACTTACATCCGATGACAGCTTTATGATATAATTTTGAAGGGAAAATATTGATCTATACCAAGTGTTATCAATATAGATTCGAAACTGAGAGATAACAGTATTATCAACTGTACTGTTGACCCTGATCCAGAATATACATATATGTACTAATGAAATACATGATGTTATGATGTCTGAGATTCATTCCTTCGTTTCCGTTACACAGTTTGTGACTAAATTCAAATACCCTCTGCTAGGGTATTTACCTATCTAATACCCACACCTTTCTTCGCCGTCTGCTTACTATTGCACCTGCCAGACGACAGTACAGGTGTTTGAAATCGAGCTGCGGTAAGTGACCTTGAATGTGTCGCCGCCGTTGCTGTCGCCTTGTCATCCAAATTTGCTTTACAAATTTCATTTTCAATGGAAAGCGAATGATTTCAATGAAAATATCAGTACACACACTCTGGCGCCCGATTAGGCCCCCAACCGGTTTTGTGTATTATATTTTTGGGCAACAGTGGCAAGGCGAGCAACAAAGACAAAACAGAAACGTGCAACAAGCAACAAGTTGCGCTTAATTGTTTGTACACTCTTAAAAATACATTTAATTCGCTTTTAATGCGTCATTATTGTCAATTTGCGCAATGTTTTGTTGTTGTTGCCGCCGGCTTCTTTGTTCGTTCATCACGTTCATTATCAGAGAGCATCAGCATCAAAAGTCAATATACACATTTGTATGCATATAAATAAATAAACACAACAGCATGCAACATCTACATACACACGTGTGGGAGAAATAGATCTCTTCATGCACCAATTCTGACATACCCTTACTAACAAATTTAGGTATAATATATACATATATTATATACTGTAATTATGCTGTTTTATAGTACAGTCATGTAGCTGTGATACTCATCCGTATCTATCTATGTGTGCACAAAGTTTAATGGCACTCAAGTAGTCTGGACTTGAGCAATTAATAACTTTTTAAATCATATGTTTTCTTATGCGAATATGTTTAGCTCTCTAAAACCATTAAAGGGCTGATAATTGAATCTATATAAATATATGATTTGTGTTCCCAGCGGTTTATTACTATTGGTATATTATTTTTAGACCCTTTTTATAGATTAGAAAAATGCCTAACGTACTTACACATGAACATACATATACTATGTACTTATATGTATTTTACTATTGTATGTTTTACTAATAGAATACATAAGCCACGCAATCTGATCTGCTGTGGGATTTAAAAGTCTGGGAAAGGCATATGTAGGATCTACCTAGGATCTATCTAATCCGAAAAAATGCGTTTCTTAACATGAATAAGAAGGGGACAAAACAATGACCAAAATGCCCTCGGGATTGAAAATCGGATCAGTTTTGACAAAGTTATGGGGGTTTGAAGTCTGGGAAGGGCATATTAAGGACTTGGGATCTTGACATGACAACAACATGAAGGGCATCTTACAAATCATAATGTGTCGTAATTTGTATATGTAATGTAATGTTAATGTACAGCATTAAAAAAAATCGTTTATATTATCTGCAATCTATTGAGAGATAAGCTATTATATTTATGTTATGTCCTATATTCCTAAATGTATTATCAGTATATTAATTGTACCAAAGTTGATCTACTTATTATCTATGTAAATATATTCTACAAATTTTCGTCACTTCCCTTCAAATTTGACCGAGTGCGCAAGCACTTGTGTAAGATCTGACATACATACAGACATATGTGAATAGTTTATACAAGTATCTTTGTTCAGGCATATCGAACAGTTAGAGCTTTTAAAGTGCAGACAATGTGCGATTGTCATTGGGTGTGTGTGTGTGTGTATGTATGTGCTATCTTTTGTGAGTTCAATTTGAAACGATGACGAATACTCTGAAATAAATTACAATGAACTGTGTTTATATATATCGCTGCTGCAAAAACATAAGACAACTAGTAGATAAAAACAAATGGCCATTATTGATGATGATGAGATGTTTTTCTGTTGTATTCTGTTCTAATGACAGCTTTTCAATTCTATATTTGACTCCAGAGAGAGAGAGAGAGAGAGCACGAGACTAAGATGGCCGAGAGCGTGGAGCTGGTGAACAAATATGGCGAACCATTGCGCTATGATCGCAATTTTCAGGGACCTCGCCAACGGGATCGCAGCTGCACGGATGTACCCTGCCTGTTACTGTTTGGACTTTTCCTGGGTGTATGGGCTTTTATCGCCCACTTTGCCATACAGAATGGGGATCTGAACAAGCTGATGGTGCCCACCGATATGTATAATCAGAAATGTGGCATCGATTCCAGTGTGCTGAGTAAAAAGTATTTGTTCTTCTTTAATCTGGATCAATGCATTGATCCGCTGGTGCCAATTACGGGCTGCAAAACGCCGCAGGTGAGTGAATCATTGCGAGCAGAGCATACATCAAGCACCATAACATTTGTCATATTTGCAGGTTTGCGTGGAGAGTTGTCCCACACAGACGTTCGTTTGGGACAGCATGAAGAACATGAATTTTGTGGAGCTGAAGAGCCGGCTCATCTGCAAGACGGACGAGGACAAGGCAGCCATTAACTCCAAGGCCGACATCGAGCGAGCAATACAGAATAATCGCTGTGCCCGCTATTATATCAAGAGCCAGCCGTTCCTCAACCGCTGCATGTTTGAGTTCTCCGATCAGCTGTGCGAATTGCTGCCCAGCGTGCTGCTGCGCACGCGTCGTGATTCGCAGCTTCTGCTGCCAGGTAATGCCAGCCAAGCTGAAGAGCTGCAGCTGCAGGCGATGGCTCTGACAATGCAAACCGAGGCGCAGGCGCGTGTGGCGCACCAAGCAATTGGCAAGCAGGTGCCGGTGGAGGAGAAAGTTGGCCAGTGTCGCCGCCAGCAGCTTAATGGTGCGGTCATCAAGGAGAAGATGATGCAAACGGATACGCGACTAGCTAAGATGGTGGGCAACCTGGTGGCACATTTCTACAATGGTACACATGATGCCCAGCGACTGGGCGAGGAGATTGTCGAGGATTTGGTCAACTCCGCGTCTGTTGTGCTAATGGCGCTACTCTTCACGCTGATCGCTTCGTTGGTGTTCATCTCGCTGATGCGTTGGCTAGCGGCGCCCATACTTTGGTTCTCCATCATTGGCGTGCTCATCGGCCTGCTGGTGGCTATCTACTACAGCTTCAAGCAGTACACGTTCTGGAGCAACACACCGACGGTGCCGCTGCACGATTTTAATCTGAACAAGCAATGGCAGAATCTGCTGCAGGATCCCAAAATGTGGCTCTATTTGTCCATATTTGTGTGCATCTGTTTTGTGGTCATCTTTCTACTGGTGATTGTGCTGCGCAAGCGCATCCGGATTGCCATTGCGCTGACCAAGGAGGGCAGCAAGGCCGTCAGCAGCGTCATCAGCACCGTGTTCTTTCCCATATTCTCCTGGGTGCTGTTCATCGCTGCCATTGCCTTTGCAATTGGCGTTGGCCTTTATCTGGGCTCCATTGGCTCGCTATCGTTTCGCATGGTGCGTCGCCTGAATGATGCTGGCGAGGTGACTAACGAGCCTTGCGTTTGCCAAGGACCCGCTGTCAATTACACCGTGGGCGCTGCCTGTGATCCAAAGCTATTCCAACAGTATTGCCACATCAACCAGAGAAACGATGCTTGCGTCCAGACCTCATGCAGCTTCCTAGAGATTGATAACCCTAAGTTGGTGCGCTGGGCCATGGGCTATAACGTATTTGGATTTCTATGGCTGAGCTTCTTCATATCCGCGTTCAGCGACATGGTGCTGGCGGCCACCTTTGCCAGATGGTACTGGACCTTTAAAAAGCGAGATGTGCCCTACTTTACCCTTACGCACGCCTTCTGCCAAACAGCTCTCTATCACCTGGGCACCTTGGCCTTTGGCTCGCTTATCCTGGCCATTTGCCGGCTGATTCGACTAGTGCTGGAGTATATTGATTCCAAGCTAAAGAAGTATGACAATACGGTCACACGAGCTATTCTCTGCTGTATGCGCTGCTTCTTCTGGCTGCTGGAGTCGTTCCTCAGGTTCCTCAACAAAAATGCGTATATAATGTGCGCCATACACGGCAAGAATTTCTGCTCCAGTGCACAGGATGCGTTTAATCTGCTAATGCGCAATTTTCTACGCGTAGTTACACTGGACAAAGTCACCGACTTTCTATTCTTTCTTTCCAAGCTGTTGCTCACCGCTGGAGCTGGCGTCTCCACTTATTATTTTCTGGCCAACAATCCGGACGTTATACAGCTAAACCACAAGGCCGTGCCCACAACGGTGGTGGTGATTGCCGCCTTTCTTATTACCAGCGTATTCTTCGGCGTCTACTCGATGGCTGTGGACACGCTCTTCCTGTGTTTCCTGGAGGACTGTGAGCGCAACGATGGCTCACCCGAGAAGCCCTACTTCATGTCCAAGCAGTTAATGAAGATTTTAGGCAAAAAGAATAAATTGCCACAGCGCCAGCGTCGCAGCAAATAGGAAGGGAAACATCACCAATGATATCCTTTGTAAATGACAGTGCAAATTGTAGCCTAGCGGCAGATGAGTGAAGAAGATGCTTGCTTGGAAGATGAAAGACAAACATATTTATATTTATGATACGTTATCATAAGCCACAGGTTGTGTGCGATTATTGCTCATGCGAAATTTCGTGACATATGGGCCGGCTGCAATAAGTATTACATTTAATGTACAAATGTAACCAACTCATATGCTCGAGATTTGCCAATATGTATTCAAATTAACAATATCTTTTGCAGACTCGTAATGTATATAATACGATATGAAATTCACATATACTACTTATACACATATATTAATATAAATACAAATACATATTTGTGGTTCAGCGCTATCGAACGGGTGCTCAACTAGTTTTGTGATCGCTGCTGAAACATAAATAACAAATTCGTAAGACAGACCAAAAGCAATACACGTTTACTTATGTATGTAACAGCTCGCTCATGTGCATATGTAAATAAATATTCAGCATACTCTAAGTAAATAATACAGCATTATATAATACAGATAACTTTTCTCAAATCTCAGAGATTTAAATGGTTTCTCATCATCTGAAAAACAAAAAAGTGAATTTTAGGCTAAGCAGGAGTAAATTAGCTAGAATGAACAGATTGAGAAAACTAACCATAAGGTATTTATTTTCATTTGTTTCTTAAATATTTATGCATATTTCAATTTATTATATTTTGATTTCGTTTGTAAACATATTTTTTGAATTTAATAAAATTGAATTCAACCTAGAATCAGATCCATTCGCATATTCTATTGCCAAGCAAGTTTTATGTTGTGAGTTCTATCAATTATAGTGAAAGTTAACAGCACACAAAAAAAAAATTAACTATACTTATATATTAAGATTTGACAATTTTTAAATACAATAAACAATGAATTAAGACTAAATGGATATGTCATTGAGTACAGTGTCGCTAATGTTTTGCAAATCTTCATTGTCTGCACAATTGCTAATATCGAGACAAAACTTGGACGGAAGCTTATTTAATTGATTGGCACCGTTTTCCTTGCTGCTGCACTGCAGCTGCTGTGAATCCTGTTAAAAGTACAGGCGGATCAGTTAGCAAATTAACAATCAGTGTATATATACTTGCGTTTAGTGTATGATCATTCAGCAACATGCGAGGAATGACTTGCTGCTCTGGCAACGGACCGGCCAATAGTGCATCCAGTCGCCCTGACGGTGAAGTGCTGAGATTCTGTACGTTGAGCGATACGTCCATTACTTTCATCAATGCAGCGTTTTTCTTGGAATACAGCGAACTGTTATTTATATCAGCAACTGGTGGGAGAGGTGGCTGTGCCAAACGCTCGATGCGGGTAAGCTCGTTACAATTGAGCGGCGTGAATGGAGAGAAGCTGCTGGCGGCGTTGGGCGTGGGAGAAATGGGCACAGCGGGTGCGGCATCATCAAAGCCAAATGAGGCTTGCATCTGCTTCCATTTGCCACCCAATGAGGAGAGGTTTAGTTGTGAATTTGGCTTAGCCGACCTTTTGTTAATAGTGCGCAGCAGCTGCATGGGATCAACAATCTTGGACCGATTCATTGTATTGTTTAGCTCCGAAGCTTGCTCTTGTTGTGGCTTTATCTTGCGCGATGAGCGTGGCGGCGCGGGTGCTGAAAATCAGTAGTTCAATAAATGGGCAATTAATGGAAGAATTGTTCACTTACCCAGCAAATTGTTGCATGTCGTCTCAAACTGTTTTGCATTAAAGTCATCCTGGAGAGGCAAGCGCACATGCACATTGCGTACACCGCTGGGCAATTCCGGTCGAATGGGCGGCGTGGAAACGAACTTCATCAGCAGCGGGTGCCCGGTGGCGCCAGCTTGCGTGCGGTTGTCCATCGTGCGGAGCGGCGTGGTTGGCACCGGCAGATGCGAGCTGTGCGTCTGTGACACATTCCCACTGATATTGCTGTTGTGCTCTTTGGCACGTGTGTTCAAATTCCTTTGCACTTCGGTCAATTGCCCGTCGATCTGCTGCAGTTCGGCATGCAAAGCCTCCAGATCGGTGGTGACAACCTCATTGCACTCGTTGTAGTGATCGTTGCCATCCAACTGCTCGGCTATTGTCTCGCTAATGTTATTGAAACCGGACAGCAGTGCGTTGATTCGGATACCATTTCCTAAATGACAAAAATATAGATTTATACAATAAACAACGTGCAAAATGGTCAGTTGAGTGAAATTTTTGTTCAAATGTCTATGTAAAAATGGTTTAGACACGTGTTTAACAGATCTTGGAAAAATCCACCCCCTAGGTAATATGAGTTTGAAAATTATTCTGCAGGTATTTTTAATTTCATCCGATCGGCTTTGAACCCAAATTTACAGCCGAATAATACCTGCAATTAAACAAATATACTTGAAAACAAGTAAGAGAGTGCCCGACTAGAATATACCCTGATCCAAGGTCTTGCATTCATTCATAACTATTTATCTGTATTCATACATGGAAACACACGCTGCGAGCGTCATGCAATTGCTTTGCTTCTTCTTTCATTGGCCTCAAACTATGTTGCACATAATCGTAAATAACTTTTTTGTTTATTGCCCGATCGTAATGAAATTTTTAGGACATAAAGATAAAGACAAAAAATTGGCTTGTAAAGTGCCCAAACAACGAAAAGTTCCTTATAAATGACCTTCCCCGACTTCAAACTGCCACAACTTTGTCAAATCTGAACCCATTATCAATCCCAAGGCCATTTTGATCATTATTTGGCATCAAGTTAAATTCTACATACAAATAAAATTTCGTATTTTTTTTGGCGAAAAAAGCAATATAGAATCTTGAAATGTTACGTTTAATTGACTGTGGGTGTCTCTATTAGTATAAACAGGTAAGAGTGCTCTAGTCGAGAGTGCCCGACTAGGAGATACCCTGAACCCAGTTCTTACATTCATAACTCTTTATCTGCATTCATACATAGATGCAATTGCTTTGCTTCTTCTTCTTCCATTGGCCCCAAATTATGTTACTTTGAATAGTAAAAACCGTCTTTGTTTATTGTCCGATCATAATGAAATTTGTAGGACATAAATATGGCATATAAATGTGAGACTATGTAAAATCCGAAAAAAATGGGTGATTGGGGGGAGGTATCCAAAGTGAAATATTTTTACTTCTGTATGCTCTATATAGAATATATACATACCAAATTTGGTTATACCTTTTAAGCTATACCCAAAAAATACAGACAGACAGACGGACATGGCTATACCGACTCGGCTATTGATAGCGATCAAGAATATATGTATATACTTTATACTTTTCCACAAAACCGTTTTTCCCATTTTTAATGGGTTTAGGGTATAATAACTTAAATCAAAGTGTTGAAGTTCAGTCTAACCTGTTGCATTGCTTGATTCGCTGCCAAACAACTTTTGAATGTCGCCGAGAGCTTTGTCGGCAGCTGCCCTGTTTTGCGTGTGCTCTGCGCGCTTTTCCTGGAACTGTTCCATGGCCTCCTTCTGTGCACAGAGTGGAGCCTCCAGCATCGCAATACGCCCAGTGGGCAGTGTTATTTTCTGTTCGCATTTGTGCCGATTATGCTCCTTAAAGTCCTCCAGAAAGGTATTCCCCAGAAGGAGGGCCTCTTTAACATTCGTTTCGCGAGCAATCTCTGTGTATTTTTGCATGATCTTACAGGTGCGATCCCGCAACATGGCCTCATTTGCATTGAGATCCTTAATATACGCCGAGGCATATTCCTTTCGAAAAGCACACTTCTCCGACATCCATTGAGCACTCCGATTACGGTACTCTGATACATCCAATTCCAGGTTTAATGACTTTTCCCGTTGCTTGATCAGCTCCTGGACAACGAAACCGACCAGATCCAATAGAAAATTTATGAATTTCATGCCACCAGGCATAACAACCAGATAGGATTTGATATTGGTCCAATTCAAACTGTGTTTCTCATTTAAATATTTTAGGTAGTCAATGGTGCTGGATCGGAAATTCGCCTCCGATTTCTTGTCGGTAATGGGCCAAAAGAAACGGCGCTTGAACTCCGCGGGATCCAGTATACGGAACAGATAGTACATCACTTGAAAAAAAGCAGGCTGGTTGGGCTTCAAAAAAATGTCCCATGATAGTAATTTGAGCATATCTTCGTTCATGGGATACAAGAGAGATAAGCCTTGCAGTTTTTTGTACAATTTCTCACTCTGCTCTTTTTCTTCGGCTTTCCACGGCGCTATCACTGTACGGTCCATTTTTCTATTTATATTATATTTACGTGGAAACACAAAATTATATTAAATAATTGCCAATATGACGGCAATTGTGCCGCTCACTTTTCAAGATGGCAACAATTCGAGTACAAATGCGAAAGTATCGATAACGATGAAAAGACCAAGTCGTGTTTCATTAGCATTACAAACCTTTTAAGTATTTATATGACTTGAATTGGAAAAATGTAGCATTTTGATCCAAGTTGCAGAAATGCAAAAGTAAAGTATAGTTCAGTACAGTATGTTTATAAATTATTACAACAAAGTTATGGTAACACTGACATCACTAATAATATGTTATCACATCTATCGATATTATAAATTAAACATAAAAATTTTAAAAACATTAGTTTAATAAAATTAATTTACATGTATTTATTAAACAAACACCCACTCACGATCGTAACATAATCCAAATAGACAAAAATTAATTTCATTTAGCGATTGTTAAATAATATCGAATATTGAGAAAAAACGCATTTCATCGCAAAATGCCCGCATCTGCCATACCTAACCCTCATATGATTTGTGTGGGCGAGATACAAAATGAAGCGCTAGTGAGGACACTGTATTAATATTCATGTACTATCGATAGTATTGGCATATTTTTTTGCAGCACTACTCTGGCAATTTCTACGGTGAAAAAAGTTAAAAATCTATAAAAAAAAACCATAAAGTGTAAAGAGTAATTAGTGGAACGTCGCATACCACACACTTTCGCAATGGACGAAGACGTAGCCCCGATTCAAGGAACAGACAAGCGGATGGGGGGCACTTCGCTGGATGATGGACCGCCCGGCGTCGATGGTAACGACGAAAAAAGCGGTGAAAAAACCAACGAGGAGGCAACCCGCAAAGGAAGCAGCAAAAGTAAATCGATTTCGCGACGCCGATCAAATTCACGCCATGCTGCTTCACCCCCTCCTTTGCGCCGGCGACGCTCACATTCGAGGTCACCGACGCCACCATCGTTACGGCGGGGACGCTACGATTCACCGGATTATGGCCGATATCCGCCGAGGCGTCGCTTTGATCGCCGGCGCTCTCCGGATCGGGATCGTCGTCGCTCACCGCCGCGTCGTGGTCGCCGTTATGGTAGATCCCGATCCCGTTCACGCAGTGGCTCACCACACAGACGAGGAGGCGGTCGTGGTTTGAGTCCATCGTCTCGTTGGTCGCCCAAGAAGAAGCCCGCCTCACCGCCGTTGCCGGCACAGCAACAGCTGCCGCATCCGGGTCAGCCCACGGGCTACGGGGTCATGCCGGCGCCAATGTATGCCCAGGGACCGTATGGTGCACCGGATGTCTATGGGCATCAGTACAGCATGGCGCCGCCAAATGCTTTTCCGCCGCAGGGACCACCGCCCGGCTATGTGATGCAGGGACCCCCACCAGGACAGGCGGCCAGCTTCAATGCAGGCTACGGAGCCTGGGGCGTAAATGGTAAACTTAGTGAAAATAGTTATCTATACGTATGGGCTGGAAATGTGTATTACTTGCTTTAAATTAGGATTGGGATACGTGACGTAACAGACATTAGCAGTGTTTTCTTGTTACCATAATTTATATATATACATACATATATGGCACGTGATCTAACAGACTACCTTGTACAGTTAAGTATCATTAAGGCCACGAAATATCTCTAAAATGAAAATCATGTTATTTATGTGATAAACCTTATAACATTCTTGCTTAACATATCTTGACTAGCTTAAATGTTTTCCTAACAATTTACTTGACATTGCATTTGGGTTTATTTAATTGTAGACATTTTAAATAATTGCATAGGTAGCAAAGCAATAACTGTCATTCAAAACTAATGAGAAACCTCAAAAACACGAATTCATTATAGAAGCCATCTTAGTAATCGAACATTTTTCAAATTAAACTTATTAGGTCGCAGTAGATCTTTCGGTGGAAATGCCTTCAATCAGTTTAAGTCACATTTAACCAAATATAATTAGTAGCTAATCTAACAAGCTCTTTTTGCAGAATATGGACAACAAGTTTGGTTGCCGCAGCCGCTTGCAAATGTGCCGCCAACAGTGCCAGATCCATTGGCAACGCAGCAGGTAGCGGGACAGCAGCAGCTGCAACAGCAACAACAACAGATGCAGCCCGCAATTATTAAGGATCAAGCAATTCCGGCGCTTGAAAGCGCAGGTTTGCCGCCACAGGACGGTAAGTGTGGAAATGAATTTTGACTTGGCTACTTACGACAATTCACATGCAAAACCTCTCACATTGTATTTTATTGTTGTCATGTTAACGCGCTCCCTAACAAACCAAACCAAAATTGTATGTAATTGTAATTGAAATATGCGCTTGAACAGCAGCAAAAGTATTTAAAATGCATTGTAAAGACATTCAGAATCTAGCTATTAAATCGCAGCGAGAGCTTAGACTGACCCGGACCCGGTTGAATTCGATTTACGTAAGCAAAGCGCAAATATTTGTCGTTTTTATGTGTTTTGTCTAAGAGCAAACTTTTCGTCTGTGGGGAAGCGACACACAGTCAGCAGTTACGTCGGCACGGACGATCATTGTCAACCGCCCCAACACACGCACAACAAACCACGAGGACAGCAGAACAAGCAGTCAGACCCGATAAGCTCCGATCCGATCCGTTCCGGCGAACGCATCCGTTGGTCTCTTTTGCCAACTGTGTGTAACTAGCCGTGAAATGCACTCGCAACTGCATTTTGTAAATGAAATTTGATCTTTAAATCAGCTACCAAGAATGTGCATTAATTAAATTCTCTCTCTCTACCCCCCATCGAATCGCAGCTGTGGCCCAGGAGGCGGAGAATCAGAAGGAAGAGCTGAAAAAGCAACGTACTAACTATGTTAAAAAGGTATCGCTGCTCAAGAAGGAAATGAAGGTCTTAAAGGAGCAGCGAAACGATTTGACAGCAGGTGGAGCACCACCATCGCCAACCACAAAGAATTTCATTGAGGAAAACGATCGTCTGCAGGTCTGTAGATTCTTTATAAATCTCCCGACAAGTTGTAATCTTGCTGAAAATATATATCTCCAGAAAGTAGAATTGTAAAATTTGTAACGCCTTGAATTGAAATTTGTATTTTTAAGAACCTTTCTGTTTATCTTCTGTCCTTAAACACTGAACTTTGAAGATGTAGTTTTGCTTGATTTTTAAACAAGATTATATAATCTAATGTATGTGTGTGAGAGATATGGGTGATTACAGATTACTTAGCGCTTAAAATTCATTGCCTAATTCAGATGTAACATTAAAATTGCAGGTACAAATCAAAAAGAAACTGGATACCATTGAGAACGTCATAGATATGTTGAACGGCATCATTGGCGACGAAGATGCCGACGAGGAGCATGAGTTGACGCCAAAGAAAGATCCAACACCAATTGTCCCTAAAGTAATTCAAGCGTCAGGTGCTGCTGCAGCGGCGTCAACTTCAAGCGATAGTTCTGACAGCTCCGATTCTAGCTCGTCATCGAGCAGCTCCTCTGAGTCATCCACCGACGACGATGGCGATGAGGAGAACGGTACTGGCGATGGTAGTCCCACAAATCGTCTCAAGAACCGGGCCATCAAAACGATGAAGGCCAAACAGCGACAGGCTGCAGCTCCAACGAAACCAGCTGCGCCTCAGGCTCAAAACTACAATTATGTGTTCTTCGATTCCGAACAGCATTGGTGCGAAAGCTGTAGCGTCTTTCCAAAGACGGCGCGCGACTATCTTAAGCATTTGCATGCTGAGGAGCACATGAATCGGGAGACTATGGAGACGCCGTGGCATGTGGGGATAGATCATGATCCCTTCCCCACTCACGACAAGGCGCCCATAAAGCGTGTGCCAGTTCGTGGCCTACAATTTCTGGTGCCCGCCAGTGCCTGGTACTGCAAATTGTGCAGTGTTTGGATTGGGGATCTTCACTGCGCCTCGGCGCATCTTAAATCCCAAATGCACTCCAACAGATATGACGTAAGTGTCTAAAATTTTTATTTCAACATTTTAGGAGTTAAAATAACAATATTTCTCATTACAGTTGTTTGTAAAAAAGCAGCCCAGCTATGAGAGCGAGTGGCTGAACAAACGTGAGCGAGCCCAGCAGCAGCAAAAGGAAAGCGAGGAGGCCAAACTAAAGAAGGCCAAGAAAGATGATGATAAAACCTCAAAGAAGCGTAAAAAGAAGAGGTTTGTACTGGTTTCTTGCATAACCCGATTATTAAATAATTTTTTTTTTCATATTAATGGATATCTTCTAGTCGAGTATTATTTTTGTAATTCAACATTATCTTTTTATTATTATACAGTAGCGAGAAGAAAAAAAAGAAGCGCAAGCATGGAAAGAAACACAAACGTAACTCGAATGCTGCTCACAGCACATCCGGATCAACAGGCAGTTCCTCATCGGATGAGGCGGATGAGGAGCCGCAACCAAAGAAAGGACATGTCACAATGGAAGTCGCACCGCCAATCAATGCAGCCTCGATACGCGTGGCCATGCGTAAACAGGATACGCTGAGCAAACCAGAAATAATGACCCAAGTGGCACCGCCGCCGCCGCCCATCATTAAGGATGCGCTCAGCACGGTCGAGCGGGGTAAGTGGACCACAGCGAGCAATGATGTCAGAGACAAGGAGGAGGAGAAGAAACGCGACGACGTCATGATGCAGCAGTGGAACACAGTGCAACCAGTGATTAGCGAGAGTGAGAAGAAGTTGCTCGAGCAGCTCAAGGGCAAACTGAAGACCAAATCGCGCCCAGCGGACGACAACAAAAGTTCAGCTGCAGCTGATGATAAATCACGTCGTCCCGCCTCCAAGCGACGCAGTCCTTCTCCACGTGATCGTCGAGATCGTGAACGTGAACGTGAACGGGATCGTGGTCGTGAGCGGGAACGGGAGCGTGAACGTGATCGTGATCGACGTCGTTCACGCACTCGCTCGCGCAGTCGCGGACGCAGACGGAACTCGCGTTCGCCCATGCGGAGTAGTCGACGCAGTCGCTCGCGCGATGCCCGCTGGCGTCGCAGTCACTCGGAGGAGCGTGTCGAACGGCCGGTGATCAAGCATTCCGAGTTTCGGCCACGGCAGCAGCCCGACCGCAAGCTGGCCGAAGCCAAGCGGGACAAAAAGGAGGCAGCCGCCAAGCTAAAGGCGTCCAAGAGCAGCTCGAGCACCGCTGTCAGTGCAGGTAAAAAGTTGCCCTTCATTGGCAAGATGCCTGTACTTAAAAAGCAGCCACCCACTGCACCCACTGCTCCCACTGCTGGCTACAGCGATGCCGGAACCTACATAAATGGCGGTACGATGGATGGTATATCAGTGGGGCCACCACCACCGCCGCCGCCCATGGGCATGGCGACCGCTGTACGTCACAGTGCGCCGACAGCGGCGCAAATCCAAATGGCCATGATGGAGGATGCCTTTGGTAATGCGCCGCCTTTTCATCCCGATGCCGGCATGATGATGGACTATGATGAGCTTATGCCCGATCCGGTGCAGTTTGCCAATTTAATGACCCATTGTCCGCCTCCGCCGCCACCTGGCGACAATACAAATGCAGATGACGACGAGTCCAACACAGATCAGCTGGCCAACGAGGACAATGGTGAGGAGGATGTGCTGCCGCCGGGCATTGATGAGGCCGAAACGGATCTTGAGCCACAGTCAATGACTACAGCAACACAACCACGCGACGGTGAGCTGCCCCAGGACCTGGCTGCGGCCCTCGACATTATCTTCCCAGCAGAGAGACCAGCCGGCGAGGGCTCCGATGATGCCAACCAGGTGTCTGTTGTGCCGCAAACAATTACCACTATTGTTGAGGATGAACCGGTGCTGGACGAGCACAATCTTCAGGATTTGGCCAATCAGGGCATACATCTGGTATCCATTGAAGAAACCACTTCGAGCTCAATTCCTGCAGTTGAAGAGTCAAGTAAAGCTGTCGATTCTTCAATGCAAATCAGTGCGGATGAAACATCTCAACAAGGTGCCTATCCGCTAGCAAATGGCAAGAGCGAAAGCGAAAACTGCCGTAAACAAGAAATACCGACGCCCGTAGTAGAACCCGTTGAGGAGATACAATCTAAAGGCGACGAACTGTTAAATGTAGCCGATATACCCCAACCACCCGACTCGCCGACGGACAGTGAGAAAATGCGACGACAGGCGGAGCTGGATGAGTTGGCCATGCTGGGCATTGACAGCAGCGACATGGCGGCACAATGTATGTAAAGAGCAACTACATCCATGCACACACACACACACACACAGACACTTGCACGCAAACACACATACAAACACACAGCTACTCAATTATTGTCATTGCAATTATAATCTAAAGTTGTATATTTCCTTAGATGCGTTATAAGCTTTGATTTGACTATTTGGCCAAACAACGGCTACAGACGACGTCAACAGCTGCATTCGGTCTCAATTGCATGGCTGGCAGCCATGGCGGCGTCCAAATATAATTCATTTTATTAGTCTTACTTTATTCCTATGTATGATTGTGTTTGTTTGAAGGAATTGTCTTAATAAATGAACATATATGTATGTAATATATGTATGATTAAACCAGAAGTTGTTGCCTTCTCTTTTGAGGCCAAAATCGAAACTTTCGAAGACAAGCAATGATGTAACAAAATAATTACTATAAGAACTTTACATGTTCACATTTTTAATCCTGAATTAAATCTTATTTGTAAGGGGTTTTAATCTTCAGCACCCGAAGACATCCGAATTTCGGCTTCAACAATTCAATTTATATTTGCAAGAATACAAACTCATATATCAAATAAAACAAACACAAATGTATTTTTTGTTTATGTCAAATGGCACCTAAATCTGTTTAATGTAAGTTAATAAAAATAGTGATTAATACTATTACACTGCACAACAACATTAATGAATGCATGTATAAAGTTATTCAATCCTTTAACACAACGATTACAAGTGGCTATAAAATAGATTTTGATTTTTGTTCGCTTGTTATATATATGTAAATATATGTAGGTACTCGATTTTTGCTATTAGTTACAAAGTTATTGTATGTATATGTATTTTAGGTATGTGTATGTGTAGATACATTGTTTTAGTAACAAATTGTGGAGTGGACTGGAGTTTTGTGCGGCCAGAGAAGGTTTGGGCACGGTTTCAAAAATGCTGAATTCGGGATTTTGGCTTGTGGATACGAGTTACAGGTTGTATGCTGAACATGTACCACCTGATCTTTTGGCTTATGTGTGGATTAAACGTGGATTTTCTATGCAAACGTCAATGAGCTATAAATAATTTTGAAACGAAATGTGTAGAGTCGCCGTTTGCTCCGGTTGCCCCGAGGATTTGGTGCCTGCTATAAATGGGTGACACGCAAACTGGCCGCCGTCGTTGGGTACTTGGTGCCAGGTGCGTGAACGGGTGCGGGGACGTTGCCGCAGCCGGTTAGCTAGAACTATAAGTCCGTAATGGGTCCGCCGGCGACGCTGAGTTTGTTAGCCGTTGCGGTTGCTGCAGCGTTTGGATTCCAATTCGGTTGGCTGGCCACCTGTGCGCTTAGGTCTTTAACCAATTTTTCGAGTCTAAAACCATGGGGAACAGCGGTTATGCCACAATAAAACAGAGAGCGTAGAAAGAGAAGAGCAGAAATGCAAAAAAATACTGTGAGTGATTTCATAGTGTTTAGTCACCGGATTCGCTTAAAAAATGATTTGGAATGGGTTATTGGTGCCGGTCATTATAAAATAGAGTGTGCATGCATGCGAAATGAAATGGTGCGGATTGAAGTTGAGTTAACAGCATAAAACAAAATATAACAGAAACAACCATATAGAGCATAGACTACACCCACGCTATGATACGCTGATTTGCCTCCTTACGTGCGCTCGTCGCTTCACTGAGCTCGCGCTTCAGTTGCGCATGCTCCTTTTTACGCGGCAACAGCGGCGGTGGCGTCGCCGCCGGCTCCGCAATCAATGCAAACTTTGGTGAGCTTTGCACAGGTTGCTGCTGTTGATGTGGATGTTGCTGCTGTGCTGTGGTTGTGGCCAGGCCATTGGTGCGAGATTCATTGCTGGAGCTGGAGAGACGCTTGTTGCCAGCTACACTCAGCGACAGCTCCTCATTGTCGTCCTCGTCCTCCTGCACCACCTCATCGTCCTCGTCGAGCAATTGGGTGGCCTGCGACGGTGCCTGATGCACAGTGCCATAGTGCAGATTCAAGGAGTTCGCGCGACGTGCGACTCCGCCATTGGGAAAAGGAAATGGAGCTTTGACACGTGCGGCACGCGCTCGATCATTCTCATAGATAATGTCGTGATACGCCTGCCTTTGATTATACAAACTGGCCAAAGCCTGGCGCAGATATTTGTTCTCCGCCTCGAGGTGCGTCAGCCGTTTGTTCGTATCCTTGCGTTCCATGCGCAGCTGCATTACATGCGACTGGAAAATAAACATGTATCAGTGGAGAATGGGATATTAAAATGTACAGTTAATATAGGTCACTTTACAACTTGTAATTTAACTGCCTATTTATCTGGCTACATTCAAATTACGCACCTTTAGCTCATCAATGTCACGCAAAATGCGCACATTTCCCTCACTCATGGACCACTGGCGCTCCTCCACCATCGACTTGACGCTGCGTGAAACAAAATGTATTATTTGGAGCCAAGCTGACACTTTGAGTTAGTTGCACTTACCGATTGAGCAGCGCATCTTCTCGAACACGTGCCGCCTCCTTAACCTCACGCACCACATCCGTCATCATGCCGGGCGTGTAGGCGCCTAAAAGATAGCCAAAAGCATTGATTAATTGCAAGCTGTGTTTAGGCTACATGTGTAAAATTAAATGTTTGGTTGCTTGCTGAAATTCGTGTATATATATATACCTGAATGAAAGGTGGGCGCTGGACTGTGTGTGCCACCGAATCCGCCGCCGCCAAATACCAATGGTTGACTTTGTGTGCTTAATCCGCTCAAGCTATCTCTACGGTGCCGCATGCCCCCGCCTCCAGCCCAGGGCTGGCCATTGGGAACGTGCTTCAAAGCTTCGATATCGACTGTGTGTTTATGAGTGTATTTACGTGTGCAGTGTGTGGAAAAGATAGTAGGCGAAAAAAGGTAAAAAGAAAATACGCAACAAATACGCACAAAATAAATACGAGTACATACAAAATACATAATCGAGAACAGAGTGTAAATACAGAAAGTTAAGACAACAATAGTTACATAACAACGATAGCAATAGAGAGCTGTAGGTAGAGTATACATAATTTGTTTAAACACTTTACGAATTTACAGACTGCCTTATTTATCATGTATGTATGCATGTATGTACAATAATGCCCAGATCGGAACAAATTAGCCCTATATGCCTCGCACGCACCTTTCGTCTCATGCAAATTGCGACAAATCTTGGAATTCGTTTCGTGCAATATGTTAATCTGTTCCATTAGGGCCGCAAAGAACTTGTTCTGCTGCTCCAATTCGCTTCTGCCATTGGCCGCTGTCGACGCACCATTGCCATTGCGACATTCTGGCGTATTCTGGCCACTAGGCTTGGAGTCGTTGTCCGAGGGATTCAGCAGGCAGGGATCGCTAAATCGAAAGCTGCAACAAAACGGCAAGTTTAGTATTCTGTTGATTGAAGTTAGCAAATGGTTTTACCCTCGGCTAATGTTTGGATTGCTTCCGCTGCCATCGAGAACATCTGTGGAGTTCTGGTCGTGCTCCGGACTGGCACCAAAGCCGCCGAGCATATTTACCAGCGGAGGCAGGCTGGCAAAATCCTGTGCACCATCGCCGTGCATCGCTGACAGTCCAATGTTCATACCGTAGCCATTGTTGAGCTGTGGCGGAAACAGCATGGGATAACGATAACTCAGCGGCTGTGAGTGCTAACAATAACAATAATAAACATTAGCAATCCAGTCATTAACAGTATCAGCTTTAATGGCAAGCACTCACGCGTTGTATGCCCAGACTAAAGGGCGTGGCAGCGCCCATGCCATACGGTTGTGAATGCGAACGCATGAGAAATTGCTGTTGTTGCTGTTGTTGTTGCTGTTGTTGTTGCTGCTGTTGTTGTTGCTGCAGTTGTTGTTGCTGTTGTTGTTGCTGTTGTTGTTGTTGCTGTTGTTGTTGTTGCTGTTGTTGTTGCTGCTGTTGTTGTTGCTGCTGCGCTGCTGCAAAAAGCGTTTTGTTTGCTGCTGTTGTTGTTGGATTAAAGTCCAGGAATTCGGATGATGATGAGAGTTGCGCATTTGTTGCGTCACGCAGGCAGTTCTCCAGCCAGGCATCTAAATGATCCTTGGAATAGTGATCGCGCATGCTGCCATTGCTGCTGCTGCTTTTGTTCTTATTGCTCTGTGTTGTTCCGATTGCTGTTGTTGCTGCCGCTGCTGCTGCTGCTGTTGCTGCTGCCGTTGTTGTTGCTGCAGCAGCGC
Source organism: Drosophila maculinotata (assembly GCA_035045305.1). Classification (NCBI taxonomy): domain Eukaryota; kingdom Metazoa; phylum Arthropoda; class Insecta; order Diptera; family Drosophilidae; genus Drosophila; species Drosophila maculinotata. The sequence continues at coordinate 2,991,307 of JAWNPD010000649.1, read as the reverse complement.
TGCGTGATTTCAGTTTCTTGCGCTTGGTGGCGTCCACAGCTAGGCAATGGAAATGAAAAATGAAATCAATCGATGAGATGTGACTGCTATTGATTGGCTAACTCAATTAAACTGGGCCAAAACAATGCGACCAGGTTTTTCAATCTAAACTGTGCCTTACACTTTGACCTTTCTTTAATTGGCGTTTCAATTTGCAGTTAGTTTGCAATTATCAATCAGCGACTGCAGTCGCGCATTGCGAATACACAAATGACTCAGAGCCAAATTGGCAGTTAGCCAGGCTTAAAGCTCTCTGAATGCCGCTTCGGCTTATTTCAGCCCACAAAAATGTCGCCGACCGCATTCTCAAAACGAGTTTCAAAGCTCTCCCATTGATATTCGTTTCGGTTTTGTCATTATTTTGTTTTACTTTATTTTTTTTTTCTGTTTCGTCTGTTTTGTTTTGGTTTCAGTTAACCGAATATTTGAATTTCAGCGTGGTAACGTTTTCTCTTTGGCCTTTGTCAGCGTTACAGTTTTGTATTCGCAAAACCGGTAATTGTATGCACAAACATGTGGGAGAGCCCCGCCAGCCGCTTGCCCAGCACCGCTAAATGGCAATCCAATGCATAATTGAATAGCTAAAATGGTCGCGACTCCACTGGACGCATATGCCGCACATTCCTGCCACATGCGCGAGTCGTTGTCGTTGTCGACGATGACGATGACGACTCCAATGCAGCGTTCCCCTAGGGGTTTGGAAATGTAGCAAAAGAGCGTCTTTGTTGCTGTGATCGTGAGGAGGGGCGTGGACGCTTTGGGCGCAGGGTGGCCATGAGGGTGCTATAAATAGCATGCGAGCGAGTTATTAAAGCGGATGTGGCAAAAACAAGGAGCAGCCAGGAATGAATGTAAGCACATCGTACATAAATGGTATAAGGGCCAATGGTGGTGCTGGCGGTGGTGGCTTACAAACTGAGCTAATCATGCACATTGAAAACGATACTTTCCAAGAATCAGACACATGGTGTATGTTATATTTGTAACTACATATACATATGTACATATATTAAGTGAAGTCTAAATTTGGTATTATGGAAGCTACTCCACATTAAAGTCTAGCACAAAAAACGTAAATTGTAAATTTAATCATTTAAAATTGTATATGTGATTGGGAAACTGGGAAAATCAAGCTTATCTATATACAAAATCCATTTATAATATATATATATATATATATATATATATATATATTTTATATAGATCGTAGATCTTGAATCACAAAAATCATTAAACGGCTTATTTAATTGGCCCTGCTTTTATATAGCTTGCTCTGAATACATTTTTAATGATATTTTGCTTTTCTTACTTTTATTAATGGTTCTGATTTGTTTAAACGATCTCAAATGTACATACATATATATGCATATGTAAGCACAAGTATAATTTGCATTTAAACATTGTTAAAATTGTTTATAAATGATGCAACTATCTCAACAGTGTTAGAGCTGTGCTTATCAAAAAATCGAAGCTTCAGGCAAGTGCCTTTATGAGAAATAACGTAATGTGTCAGCTCGTTTCTAAAATTGATATATATAATTTCTTTACTGTTTGCATGCACAATTGCAATTTAAAGCTTCCGCCACTGAATATCATCATTATTCGCTGCTGCTTACAGTAAGGCCTAGGCCCACTTCCAATCCCACTTCCACTCCCACTCCCACTCATGCCGCAGCTTGTGCTTAATTAGTATCCATTTAGTACATTGTTCCAAATTCGAATCGCATTCGCATCGCTTACCCAATTTCAATGTCAGATCGCGTGTATAGATTTCATAACAGCCCCAACTGAAATTAAATCAATCACTGACCGTGAACTTAGCCTAAACACACACACATACATATGTCCATTTGTATGTCTATATAAGTTGGGGAACACAGAGTCGCCACCTGGCACGTCATGGAACCAAATGATGCAGTCCGTTCCACATTGCAGCCGAAAGCAGATGCTTCGGGGACTTAATCACACAAATTAGTAGCGTCAGGGGGAAATTAGTCGAATGATACAACTTTGGAGCGTTTGTTTAGTTTTTAAATGTTGCGCAACGTATTTGCAGTCATTAAAAGACTTGGGAAAATTACTGAGAGTTTCGTAAAAGTGGGAAAGATGCCAATCACAAATGTAGAGGAAATCGAAAAGAGAAAACAATCAAGCAACAGCAAAGGTAAAGGTAAATGAAAATCAAAATTAAAAAATATATGCAAATTGAGCGGCGCAAGATAGCAAAGATATCTAAGGGCATGGGAAATCTTTTATGTAAATCTATTAGAGGGGCGGTCACCAGCTGGGATATGTGTGAAACAAACAACAAGAAACCAAGAGTTAGTTGAAATAAATTAGACGAACAATAAATCAAAAGAGCTGAATGTTTCTTTATGCATCAGGCACATAATAAGATGAACTTGGCTACAGAAGGGAGAAACAGAGAAATCGAATTTAAAACAACTAAGAAAAGCTATGTATATATGTAAGATAACAGACATATGGCAGATGTGCTATAAAATAATCATGCAGCATATATGTTTGCTATATGATATGGTTATCCTATGTTTAAATACATAATTAAACAAGTAATTTCTTGAATTTGATTAAGATATCAATAAAAAGAAAATAGTTTTTATTAAGAAAATGCATCAATATAAAACGGAGGGACAAACAGCTGATACATAAAATAATAATATTATTAAAATATCTTCTGCAAGTCTGTGCTCAAACGATAAGCGCATTCTCTAACTTTTAAAATGGGACAAAGGGTATAATGGTTTGTGCAAAAGTATGTAACAGGCATAAGGAACCATCTCCGATGCCATCTGTCTGTCTGTCCGTCTGTATGAACGCGCTGATCTCAGAGATTACAAAAGATAGAGAGTTCATATTTGATATCTCGACCCGTTCCAAAGCTATCGGAAAATTAAAATTCCAGACCAGTATTTTTTAGTAATACCTAAAAAGGTATAAGAGGTAGAGGCACCAAATTTGGTATGTATATTCTATAGCATACAGAAGTAAAAAATATTTATTTTTTTGGATACCTTACACCAATCTCCCAGAAATCGAAAATACGTATTTTAAGAGGTATGACCTTCGGATTTTACATGGTCTCACATTTAGATGCCATATTTATGTCCTACAAATTTTACGATACAAAGTAACATAATTTGGGGCCCATGGAAGAAGAAGAAGCAAAGCAATTGCATCTATGTAGTATTCAAGATTTCAAGATTCTATATTTTGAAAAATCTAAATTTGTAAGGGTCCCCCCCCTTATGCTTTTTTCGCAAAAAAAAAACCGAAATATTTATTTTTTAAAAAATTCATTAACTTGAGATGTAGAATTAAATTTGATTCCGAACAATGATCAAAATGGCCTCGGGGTTGACAATCGGTTCAGATTTGCCAAAGTTGTGGTAGTTTGAAGTCTGGGAAGGTCATTTATCAGGAACTTTTCGTTGTTTGGGCACTTTACAAGCCAATTTTTTTGATACTTTTGGCGTGTTTTTTGACAGAAAAATGGAACATCCAAAAATCATTTTTCTTATAGTTTTTTAAAGTAATTGAGACACCCGCAATCGATTAAAAATAAAATTTCAAGATTCTATATTTTTAAAAACCGAAATTGGTAAGGGTTTCCCCTTATGCTTTTTTTATGCAAAAAAAATCCAAAATTTTATTTTTTTAAAAATTTATAAACTTGAAATGTAGAACTGAATTTGATGCCAAATACCGATCAAAATGGCCTCGAGACTGACAATCGGTTCACATTTGACAAAGTTGTAGCAGTTTTAAGTCTGGGAAGGTCATTTATAAGGAACTTTTCGTTATTTGGGCACTTTAAAATCCAACTTTTATACACTGAACCCATTAAAAATGGAAAAAAGGGTATCATGAAGTGGTTCAAAAGTATGTAACAGGCATAAGGAAGCATCTCCGACCCCATAAAGTATATACATATATATTATTGATCACTATCAACACCCGAGTCGATCTAGCCATGTCCGTCTGTATATACATACATACATATGTGCGTATGTCGTGTACACTGAATAATCTTGCAGTTCTTTCGATGACAAGACATTGGGTGGCGTACACGGAGCACAGGGAGTAGAGGGCCTTCACAGACGAGCGGAATTTGCTCGTATTTGACTCTTTGTGATTTTTAACGCCGCTTTATTTATTGTTTTTCTTGTTAAGTATCTGAAGTATGTAAAATATAAAAGATTTCCAGAAATGTAGATTTCTTCAATTTCTGCTTTATCTACAACTTGTAAGAAGTTGTGAATGGGATAGTATGGAATTCCATACGGAACACTCAATTAAAAGCACTTACACAGCTTACGATATCAACAATCTTACAATGTTACAAGCAATTGGTGCCAAATTACATTTAATGAAGCTCAAGAATGACTATATCCGAGTGATTCCAATTTCAGAACTCTATTAATGAGTTATTGTTTCAAATGTAATAAATAGCTTGGGATATTTATAGAAATGTTGCCAGCACTTCATTTCCAATTTCTATATGTATCTATAGCTACAGATATGTGGGTGGGTGATTATGCCACATTATTTGGTAACTCATTGACAAATCACTTAAGCAGCTGCCTTGACGTGTCTGTTGGCCATATAGCGGAAATTGCGTGTGGCATTTGTCATTTGTGGAGTTTAACACCGACAATGTTTCAACGATGATGCATTAATCTAGTTTGGGGCAACATATCGCGTGCTGCTCTCAAACAGAAGTGTGGTGCAAAATTAACAGCATTTAGCTGAAGTCTTCGTTGACGCCACTCGAGCGCATCCAAGCTACTCACCTCTTTGTGTGCTTGCCACGCCTACGCTGGTCGGATTCTTGGACAAGGCACTCCCTGGATTCGCTGTGCTGCCGTTGGAATTGCAGTTGGAGCTGGTATTCGTTGCAGTTGCCATTGTGGTCACGGCGCCGGCATCCAAGTTGCCCTTACCGTTGCCATTTGTGTTGATCTCCACCTGCGTTGTGGTTGTCATTTCTATGCAAAATGAGTGTCGCTTGCCTGCAGACTTAAAACATTTCAAAGAAGCAAAAAAATAAAAGAAAAGAAGACGAGAATTGTTTTATATTGTTATTTAACAAAAGTTCCTCTCTCTCTGTTTTTGTTTGGTTCGTCTTCATTTCAAGGCTTGTCTGTCTGCCTGCCTCTCTGACTGTCTGTCTGTCTGTCTGTCAGTCTCTTTGCGTTGGCGTTCGACCGTGAAAAACATGCCAAACAACAGAGGCACATGCAAGAATGCTCTCAACGGGAGTGCTGGACTAACAAATATCCTGTTAAATTAACAATATCTAAACAAAAAGATACATAAATATATTCTGCAAGTTTTTAAAACTTTCCTGTTTTCTATTTTTTTAACTCTGGAAAATATAGCTTTTGTAAATGCTTTGCAATTGGTTAAAAGAAATAGATAACATTAAATATTTAAAATAATCTCTAGAATCAATTTAATTAATTATAATTTTCATTTTGAAGGAAAATTATTTTAAATGTGAAATGGTCTGCAATAGATATACTCTCTAGTTGCAAACTTTATCATGCATTTTGTATGCAGGGTAAAACAAAGTCTGTTAACTTAGTAAATGATTATACTTTGAAATAGTTGGGGTTAAGAATGAAAGACTGATACCAAAATAACGAAACTGGCTGAAAAAAACGCCAGTTTACTTATGTATGTATGTATGTGTCAATGCCGGAAAACACCTGTCTATTTTCTTTTGATTGCAACGTGGCTGTTGCTGTCGTTGTTGTTGTTGTTGTTGTTGCTAGTTGTTTGTGTAGCCGTGGTAGTGCACAAACATTTTATTGATGAAAAGTAAACAAAGCCCTTTATCGAAATGCAAACCGTGAAGAGTGAACATGTGAACAAACATATACATATATATATATATATATATATATATATAGACACCGTCAAGTTGCAGTAACCAGGAGACAGATAGCCGACAATAGTTGTTGAGCAGTTGTTTTGTTTGGAGGGTGGCAACGCACAAACTTAAGTATCCAGAGGAGCGGGGTGTGGGGGCTAGGGGTATGCACTCAAGCACAAGTTGTGATCTTAAGATAATGAAGTACTTGTGTGCAATTTGCATTTTGAGGGCTTCAATGCAGCTGTAGCAACCATTTTAGCGGTTGCAAGTCATAATACATCAAGATAGTTGCAACATTTTAATGCAACTTTGTTGTTGTCGCATTAGGCAACAGTTGGGCGATACTTTGGTTTTGAAGCACTTTAGGAAGTTCAAACTTTGGGAGGTTTTAAATGATATCAATATATAGTGTTGCCAGTAGTTTATACCTCCAAAAATACGTACTTTTCGATTTCTGGGGTATCTCGGGGGTAAGTATCCAAAAAGTCAAATATTCTTTGCTTCTGTATGCTATACGAGAATATACAAAATTTGGTGCTTCTATTTTAATACAACATTTAAATCTAAAAACTAAATTTGTGTTTAAAATATTGAAGAAAATTACATGTTGGCACTGGTCTAAACTTTCCACAGCCAAATTTCGTTGAAAACTGTAATAATAATTCAGATCATAAATTTGTTCGAATTTTATTTTATCCCAAAATGGAAAGTCTCTAAAAAAAACCTAACTTGAAAAGCCCAGTGGCTGTTTTTTAAAAACATTAGCATGGTTGTTGGGTGACAGACTAAAGTTCATATACATACATACATATGTATATGGTGACTGCATCATTAGTCTAATGGTTTAAGTGCAACGTTTTTACTGTGTCTTAATGTCTGAGAAAGTTGCTGGCCACAAACATTTGCATGCCATTAAGAGCGTCAGCAACAAACTTGAATGCTTGGCTTGTTTTATTTGAATGTAGCCGCTGCTCTTCTCTCCTCTTCTGTCCTCTTCTCCTATTTATGACAGCATAATTGCCAACCCGTTAGCTGTAAAGAAATTAACATGTGCATTCCCAGCTGGGCTCTGCTCGGTTCTGTAACAGAATTAACAGAGCGCTGCTATGCTTTAACGCTTCGCTAGCGGCAATTATGCGGCGAACAGAGTGCAAGATACATTTGTATCTTTGTCTACCACCATTGTGGGTACTACCAGTGGTGGTGCCAAAAACTAGTTTGGCCTTAAACGTTTCAAAGTGCCAAACTAGGCGCTACGAAAGTCAAGCGACGCTTTTGCATTTGCCACGCTCGTTACACAGATAAAGATACTCAGATACAAAGATGCAAAAGATACAAAGGTGCCTTTTGTGTTCGTGTGTGTGTGTGTGTGTGTGTGTGTGGGTGTGGGTGCCAATGCTAAAATCTATGTATGCAAGGCGAAAAACAAATTAAAAACAATCTAACAAACCAGCAGGGAAAAGAGACCGGGAGAGAGTTGTGAGATGAAAAACAGCAACGGCAGGTTTGCCCATTAAGTACAACAAGTATCTACAAGATACATATATACAAATATACTGTATCTGTAGCTGTACAAGCGCTAACGAGCGAAAAAGTTGCCTTTGCTGTGAATGATGTTGTTATTGTTGCTGCCTGCCTGCTGCTGCCGGCTGCTGTTGCCATTTTTTATTAACGGGCTGCGGCAAAAGGCCTTGCCACTTCATAGTCAAGTTGAAAGTGAATTAAGTTTTTGCTTTTCTTTGGCGCTGCGGCAGCGAAAGGCAAAACAACACCACACAACCGAAGACAACCTAACAACTTTTGGCAACTGACGATTAATTTAATTACCGATAGCGCAAAAATGTTAAATACCATTTCGAAGATAACCACAAATATGTATCTTTATATGTAGTATTTTTAACCAATGTGCAGAGTGCGAATGCATGGCTGTTGATTATAATATATTGCAGATATACAATTATTAGGAAGCTATTATTATACTCCATATAATAAATTGTATATATTTAAAATCTTTAAAAGTCGAGAAATAGTCGAAATTAACATATGTCTGCTCATTTTAACAGCTGCAAGTCAATAATGCTATATAGCTAATCGAATGCTTAATATATAAAATTTAACTTTTTTTTTATATGTATGTACATATGTATTAAAATCCTTGTAATATAATTTCGTAGAAAAGTAGAGCTCTAAAATGTTATATGCTGTATACCATGAACATTTACTGTTATATAAATGCTAATAACAGCTTTAACATTAGCATCTACATTAACATTAGCATTAACATCAATATTATGTAAATTTTACATTATCTACTCAATTTACCAATTATGCCAATGCAATAATATTAACTTTAACAATAAAATTAACATTAGCATTAACATTAACAAATGATCTACCGTTAACATCAACATACACATATATATATATATATATACTATATTTATGTACCTTAACTGATGCATGGGTATATAATAGTCGACTTCTAGTATTTTTTGGCTATTCTCAGCTAATCTAATCTTGCAAGCGCACTTAACGGGCCAATAAATTAAGGCAATAAGAGACAGACACTCGAGGGAGGTACCAAATGACTCCTCTGCCAAATTAACACCAATGACAACAGACAAAAAGACGCTTTGAAGCTTGAAGTTTATTTAGTTTTCGTTTGTTTGTGTTAGCTCTTGAGTTGGCCCTGATTAGCTAGCTGGCCACAAGGTGAGAGCCGAACCGGCAAAAGCAACAAAAAAACATTCATTACTAGCAAACACTTATTTTGGATTTTCTTTTTCTTTGCTTGCCTCAAGTTCTAGGCTATTGACACGATGCCAAGAAAAAAGCGCATGTCGCCAAAAGAAAAGCAGATGAAGATGAATATCTGTGGTGGGAATAAAACACAACTGAAGATTGAATGTGCAAAAAATAAATACAAAAAATCAAAAGAACCGGTTTTTTGTCTAATGGTCCAGGGGCAAGGCAAATGTCTCTAGGTGTGTGTGTGTGTGTGTGTGTGTGTGTGCAATTGACCTTTCCCATAAAACAAATTTTAATGACACCAATAAAAACAAAGCAAAGTGAAGTTGAAGTTGAGATTCCCCACCAACAACAAATCACCGGACGCGATCAGTGACTAAATAGAGGAGACACCAATACAAACACACCAACACCAACACCAATACAAAGACAAACGCAATCATTTGGTTTATTGACCCAAGCGTACAGCATTCAATAGACTAAAGAAAATGAATGAAAGGAGAAATAGACATAAATACAGACGGGGAAAAAATCGTAAAAGCAGCAATGAGCAAGCAAAAGTGCCCAAGGAGCAGTTACACACACAGTCACTCACACAGATACAACGGTCATATATATGAGACACAATTTGAGAGAGAGGAGACAACTATCGAGTTGTTCACCAGCGGCAACAACAACAAAACGACAAACACAAAATGAAAAGCGAAAAGCGTTCAAATGACGTCGTCGCTGGCGTAGGCGTAGATATTCTGCCGACGTCGCTGCCACAGTCAGCTGCGGTGTTGCGCCTGCATGAATTTGAATTGGAATTGCTTTTGTTTTTTATGCTGGCATATTTGGCTCATATTCCAAACAACAATTTTCGCAAGGCATTCGGCAAACACTCATTACATTAATGAGTGATACACTCAATATACAAATAAATATTGCTAATTATAATTTAACAGTTTTTAAAGTTACCTTCACTGTATTTAAAATTTGTGCCGCTTCAGTTATTTTATGAGCACTGTTTATTGAATAAATGCTAATTTGCAGCAGCTAATAACATAACATTCATATAACAGAAACACATCTGTTAGCTACTTTTGCACAGACACACACACACACATATAGACAAAGCGTCAACTTGAAATTCTACGCGTTTTTATTATTGAATTATATCAATGCGGCAGTTGTTTTTGTTGTTGCTTCTGCTACGACCGACTTTATAGTAGTTTTATTCGCAATTAGTTAACACAAACACCCGCAATGCGTACCCAGCAAATATTCACAGCGGCAAAAAAAAGTACGTCCGCTCTCGACAAGTGTTGCTCGACAACAACATTGAAACGATAAAATGAAACAGCAACTGAACGAATCGGAACGAAATGAATGTTAAAGATAAACTCAACTAGACTTGACGAAAACGCAATACTACCAGCTGCAAATAGTGTTGGATAGCGGCGGTAAATGCGCGCGGCATTGTTGGATTTCAAAATTTGTTAATTCGAATAATCATACTTTGATATTCAATAAATCTGACATGAATATTGAAAAATAAAAGACCATAGATATTATCTTTAAATACGTGGTGTATAGTTTATGCTCGCTTATTTATGCTTGCTCCATTTCGTTATTGTAGACAATATAACAATAGACAATATATGTAAATAAATAAACATACGAATACATATACATAATACATATATATAAAAACAATTACAACTAGAATTACGAATACGTTTTGGAAGTTCAACATTAAAATACATATACATTCATACATATAGCAACGTCAGCGTTCAACAAATTAACTATTATTGCATATGTGTAGGAAGACGCCGGCGTACGTGCAATGTGCAAATGCACGGACGAGGGCTGTAACAAACATTGAACATACATACATATGTACCCTAAAGCAATCTCTTCAATACTAATACTAGCCTTACATACAAACAGCATTGAATTAATAACGCATTAATCTACTCTCCAAGCGGATGAACCATGCAGTCTAGTCTATTTCTCCAGCTCGCGATGCTCCCGCTTGAAGCTCCACTCAACAATGACGAAGGCGACGGTTCCAATGGTACCCGTAACCACCAGAATGGCCAACTGTACGTACAGGCCAAAGTGCGAGGAGTAGAAGAAACTAATGGCCGCCGCCACGGATTGTGTGAATTTGAATAGCGCAAAGGCGCCAACGGGATTATTAACAAACTCGCCACCCAGCATGGAATAGACCTGGGTGTTGAAGCAGGCATCACCCAGACCGAGTAGGAAGGCGCAGATTAGAGCAATGGTGGCGCTGGGTGGATCCAAATACGATATATCGGTGGTATCCTTAAACGGTGCACTATTCGGCAGATTGAGGAATGTCATCAGATAGGCGACCATGTGCATCACATAGCCGGCAATAACAATGGGATCGCGTCCGAAACGCGTCGTCTTCGATGCCAATATGCCAAAGAAGCCGCCGCCAAAGACCTCGCCGACTCCAATGCAAATCCCGACGAGGCCAACAATCTCCTTGGGCGTTGAGGCTATATTCGAGGTAAAACCAATGGACGAGCCAAAGACGCCGCTGAAGAACGAAAGCTCCAGACCTGTAAAATCAAAAATATGTTAAAAATATAAACAATAAACAGTTTTCATATCGCATAATATTCAGATCTATGATTCTATGGCAGACATATAACAATATTTTCTATCAAAATTCATGTCAATTATTTTTACATGTCAAGAACCATGTGCTTAAAAATGTCAGACTTCAAATACCCATTGCTTTGTCAAAACGGATCCGATTTTCAATTTTCAATCCCGAGGGCATTTCGATCATGGTTTGTCATCCCTATTAGTTCTACATTCAAAGTTAAAAAGCTCCGTTTTTCCGGATTTCTTGTCAGATATCATGACAACAGTTCATAAGTCGTTTCAAAGGAAGAAATATCCTATCTACATCTTGGGTCGCAAATATATGCCTCAAAATACGCTCTTGACAAGAATCAGTCCAAAACGCACCTGTATAAAAGAAAGCCAAGCTGAGCAACAGCATTCGCTTAGTACAGAAGAGTTTTCCGGCCAATTTTAAGGCGTATAGCGCCTGCCCGCAACCCGTGTGTTGCTGCTCCAGTTCGTTATCCTCCTCCGCATTGCTGGCCATAAAGCGCAACGCTGCCAGAAACACAATGCCCAAAATGGCCACCACGGTGAGCACGCCAATAACGAGATTCCGCGTCTCCTTATCGATGTGCGTCTTGTCCTGGAACTGGTAGTAGACAAACAGATTGCCAAAGAACATGCTGCACTGCAGCAGGGCCCAAAAGATGCCCGAATTGCGCGAAATAGTGTCCGAGTTGCTGCACCGCGCCAAATAGGTGCCTTGGCCCGTCCAGGTGATGGAGGCGCCCAGGCCCAGCAGAGCACTCGCCACATAGAGCAGCCACGTGGATGGAAATAGAAATGTGATCATGAAGGCGCTGCAAGGATGACAACATTTTAATTATAAAATCCATTATTTACTCTTATTACTTACGTGTAGGTGGAGGCGCCGGCAACCATTGCAACGCGGGGTCCCGTGAAGGAGATGAAGGATGGCGCCAGCCAGTTGGATAGTGAAAAGAAAAGATAGAGAATGGCCAGGCTTGTGTAGCCATCGCCGTTAAAGCTGTCATCCTCCTGCGCAATGCTGTCCAATATGGTTTTCTGCGCAAAAAAAATAAAACAAGTTACAAAATGTTTGATTTGAAATTTTATGCAACATTTGTATTCATCGAAACATGCCCCACAATAATTGCGAAAACAATAAATTCGAAAAACATTTGCTTAAATGCTATGCACGAAACGTGTTAACGGTTCAGGGTTGTATGGCTATATACATATACAAACATATATAGATATATATATATTTATGTGTGTACATATGTGTGTGAAACTTTTAGTTAAAGCATTTCCTATGCGGATGCGGTAGTGGGTGTTGTTTTCATTTGGGCCCGGATTTTGTTATATACATATATTTATACTACTATATATATAGCTGGGCTTCTTACTTATGTATGTATATACATTTAAATAATATTAATCAATTGTTGGCGCAGCTTGAAACGAGTTTACGGCCAAATTCAAGTGCAATGACAGCAGCAAAACAAGCAGCAGCCACAGCTGAAAATTCTTGCATGGCTGCCACTGCCACATTTTGCATTAATTAATTCCGATTTATGGAAAATTACAAACGTAGACGAAACGTGTTTTATTTGCACAAAAATTTTCCACGCTCAAGCCTAAGGATTGTGTCTCAAAAATTGAATTAAAAAGAAGCAAAAAAATAATGATATCGTTATCTCGGCAACTTGACTCTGACACCAATACGATTTGCATTGATCGCTATAGCAGTACTTATAACTGGCTAGTCCTTGTGCTCATTAAAAATCAAAGCTGCCACTTGCAATATCTACTGACAAGAAGTATTACTATCCAATATAGGGACTTAGTGTTTATTTCAATATCAAAATCAATATCAGTGCGAAAGTGAAAGTCAATAAAAATTATTTAAAGACAGCTTAAACTATAACAAAAAGAAAGCTTTTATAAAAGATATAATTGTATTCGAGGAGAGTAGTTAGATTTTGTTTAAAGTCAACAATTGTTTATTGATTTCACTTCCAGTTTTGTAACTCTTCTAACGGGTTTTTTTTTACCAGGAGGATCAATTGAATAATCATTAACAAGTATTTTGTAATTTTGTTTCCATAATTTCCACTTCATATCACCATAACTCGAATTTCTGTACAGCTCGAACTGAAAATGAGTAATTTGATTACTTCCAGAGATCGAATTTTTAACTGAAATTTTGTTCCTGAGTATTGAGTATTGTTTAAATTTGAAAATATCTTAATTTTGTGAGTCGTAGTTTTCAAATTAGCGAGTGAGCACTGTATGGGAACTATTTATTAACATAAAATCGTTTTAATGCATCTTTCCCAATTGTAAATATCTGTTATCAGAGCCATAACAAAAGATTTGTTAATTATGTTGAAGTATTGGTAGTTGTATGTAATCATAAACACCAATACAATTTTCAATGAGTACAACAACAATAAACTGATAAGGCAGCTTGGCACTTTAATCAGTTCAATAGCACCTCTGGATCACATGGTCAATGAACAATTAAACAATAACAAAAAGAGTTGCAGTTGTCAAACGCAATGCAAAAACTGGGTCAAGTCTTAAGCAAATAAGTATGTATGTACTATGTACATATGTGAAGTGCAGTCTTTAAAAAATACTAAATATATGCAACAATGTGAAAGTCAATGGCCAATGGCTATAAAACTGCAAAGCAAAGGCCGGAATTAAAAACCGTTCGCAGAGATCTGTTTTTCAGTTATATATGTATATTTGTATGTATGTGTGGTATATGTTACGCAAATATCAACTGGTACGACAACTCTCCGAACAATACGAACGAAGGAGGACTGGAAAAAATGCAGAAACAAGTTTCATTTGGTGTTTTTTTGGCAACTCTACAAAGTAACTGCTGTTAGGGGAGGGGGGCGGGCATTGTGGGCTCGTCTATTGGCGCACCCACTTGCTGATTGAGTAATGACGTCGCAGTTTGGCAGCTAACGGTTTATATGCTACGCCAGTGGGACAGGCACATATATGTATGTGTGAGTTTTCTGTTTTGTATATATTTTCTATGTTTGCATGTTTACAAATGCATATGCTGGTCAGCTTGGCCTTGAGCCTGACGTGCGCATGTGTTGTGTGTGTGTGTGTGCAGCGAACTTGCAATTGCATTGACATTGAAAGAGTTGACTTTGATGCGTTTGCGCACACACACACCCACACACACATGAACACAGTAACCTAAATTGTATGCAATGTTTTGTATTTGATTGCGTAACAATGTGGAAAGTTAACAGCTATGATCATGCTGTCATTGCTACAAAATGTCGTTAAATATTTTACTTTACCGTTAGATGTACATATTTAACGAATGTTAAGCAGTAGAACGTGCTGTTTACAGTTTGTTTACATTGCTTGCTTGTATATTCTACATTCATTCATAGATAAAAATATTTGTAAGGCAAGCGAATTATTTAATAGCGCATTTCCGCACTAAACCAACTAAGTTGATATACATACATATGTATGTAGCCTGTAATTAGGTCAGTTAGTCTAGGCGTTTATAAGAAATACACTAGACTATTGGATAAGCCAGTAGAAACTGTGAAAAGTGTTCAAAATATACAAACATGCCTATTGACAGATTGCGGCATAAGCCAAGGCCTTTTGCAAAATTACGCTCTATTGGGCCATACAGAAAACTATACATGAATAGAGTATATTATATACTACATATATATTAACCGGTCGATTGTATTATTTCTCATTTCGTTTGGTGATCGGCTTGAAAAACGCCCAGCTTGGAGTTCCAGCTAGCTGCTTCGATTGGAGGCGTAGTAAATTGTTGAACAATAAAACAAAAAACCCAATTTGAGGGCATATCGCGCATACCTCAAAAGTGAGCGTGATATATATAGTATATACATATGTACAATATTAATTATATAAAATTTAGCAACTGCCGAAAAACTGTTAAGATACCAACAATTCACTTAACCATCAAATCTGTGTCATAACGGATTTGGTATAACACTTGAGTGCAGGTTCATTAAACTGTGTACTATAACAGAATAATGTACAAGCAAATCTGCCTGCAATATTAAAACAACAATTACGGCTGTCAGTTTCAGATCGCTTTCAAAAGAGATGGCGATAAAATGCAACAAAAATGTTTAGCATACAAAATAAAGTACAAAACCTGAAATTTCAACAACGAAACGTTGAAATTTAAAGTGACTTTTAGCGCGCCGAAGTTAAAATACTCTTCAAAAAATATTATTCCATAAGAAATACTTGCAGTTCTTGAAAACAAATTGTTTCATCGATTAGCACAGAATACTTTCGGTAATTTTGGCCACAAGTTTACAACGCATAGAAGAAAACATTTCCGACCTCATAAAGTATATATATTCTTGATCAGGACGACAAGACGAGTCTGTCTGTCTGTTTCTACGCAAACTTGTCCCTCAATTTTGAAGCTTTCTTGATGAAACTTAGTACAGATGCTTATTTTTGATACGATACACGCAGATAGTATGTTGGAATCAGCCGGATCTTACCACTATAGCATATAGCTGCAATAGGAACGATCAGTCGAAAATTTTGGTTTTTCGAAATAACTCAACTTAACTTGCCAATAATAAGTTTAGGCATTATCCAAGCACGCTCACAAAATTTCATCAAAATAGGACAACTATATCTTATAGCTTCCATAGAAACAATCTGTTGAAAAATAAGTCGTACAACTTTTTTGTTTCTCAAACTATCTTAACCAAACTCAGTAATTGCAAGTTTTATTATATTTTATATAGATTGGTAGGATTTGGTGAGAGAGAGTGTTTCACTATATTAAGAAAATGCAAGGTTGCCTTTCTCTCTCGTTTTATACTTTGTTGAGTTTTGGAATGTGTTTGCACAGCAACAGACAACTGATAACAACTAAACTCTGCACATTCTTGAGCTGTTTTTCTCGTCTGAAATTTAATTTTGTATTGATAACAAGGAATTCTAAATGTTAAGTAAAAAAAAATATATTTTCATAAGTTGCAAAAGTAAAGAGAAACTATATCATTTAAATAGCAACCTATATACGCGGCTCAGTGCAGTTCTATATTTATACGGAACGACCTTCATCTTAACACTGTTAACAGAACACGGACAAAGGCCTGAATAAACCGTTATAACTAACAAGTGAATGGACGCATTAATGAAGCTATACATATGTCATATGTGAATGTACATACATATATGTATGTGTATGTTTGCATGTGTGTAGGCATTACAAACATTTACTCTTTGTAATTATTCTTGATTTTTATGACAGTGGGGTAAAAAGCAAACACAAAAATAACATGCAAACACACACAAACAAACATACATATGTATGTATATAATTATGTGGGCGTTTTCTTGTTATCAAAGGCAGCAGCATTTCCCTTGTCATTAAAAGCCTCACGCCAGTTAAGTTAACTGACATCTGCCCTGTGCCCTCTGACAAAGGGAGTGAACTGCCATGGAATGTGGCTAGTTTTTGACTTTTGAGCTTATCAATTGAACGCAAGACTCCAATTGCATTAATCAAATTGATTTATGCATGTGTGTGTTTCTAAGCGTGTGTGTATGTGTGAGTAGTAAACTGTAAAATGTTAAAGGAAAAGATAAACTATGTTTATCTTAAAGAACAAATAAATAACAATTTGTTATCATTTAATTTTTCGACTTTATAAATTAAATAAAGTATTAAATTAAAACGAAACATGTTTAATATACATACAACTGTAATACAAATTTGATTTGTACAAGAAATCATTTCAATAACATTTTAAAAAATGTAGCAAACTTTTGTTTGTTATAGTACATTGTTTTTAATACATATATGGTACAATATATCCCAAAAATTTTGGCATTAAAACAGCAAAAACAACAATATCAAATAGAGCAATTGGTTAGTTTACACAAAACAGCAAATCAGTGTAATTTACTCAATTGGTAATTGAATGAAGCGCTTTCTTTCTTTCTTTCTTTGTTTACAGCACCTAATATATGTAATGTAATGTAAATGCGTGTGTGTGTGTGTGTAAGTAACGACGACACGTATGCCAAGGCTACTACAACGTCTATTGGCAAGGACAAGGACGAAAATAGCCTAGCTTTGGCAGAGGGAAGAAGGGGATGTCAACAACGCCCACGCATACACACACAAATAAATAAATACGGAAGCACACTCGGAACTCAGAACTTACCTCAATGTTACACATTGTTTGAAATGCAGTAAATACAAACATAAATCCAAAGCCGAGTATTATTATCATCACGAATTTCATATCCATTTCGAAGCAGTTGTAAAAGTTGGTATTTTGTATTTGTTTATTTGTGCATTTGACGTCACAACACAAGACGGTAGAAAGGATGGAGCGCGGTTAAAAATGAAAAACAAACTCTGTAATTTACACTTGCATATTTTAAAAAACACTTAAATATACATGTAAATAAAAAAGCAACGCAAAAACAGCTTCACGGAGAATTTAAGCCGAAAGACTAAAAATATTTCACGCTCGGCTAATGTGTATGTGATGAGGATTGAGAGTGGATTGAAACAAAAATGAGAATACGTCAAATGTAAATATAGACAATGTTATATTTAATGCAGTAATGTTAACGTTATACTCGAATTGGCACTGTTAATCACAAGAGACCAGCAACGGTTATGTTAAAATCACGGAATGCTCGTTGTATCAGCCAACCGCCACAGATTAGTAGTTTCATTGTCGAGCGCTTGAAAGTTGTCAATATAAACGGATTGTTAAAATTTGGTGCTTTTCAAAAATTGCTACCATTTGAAACTTTAACTTCCAAACATAAAATAAACAGGCGAGTCTTAAGTAGACTCGCTAGAAGAATCGTTACAGCTTCCTTGCTCAGAACTGTTAGCAATGCCAGGCAAATTTTCGAATACATCAATATTCATTACAACGTCCTCTAGTTCAAAAATATCAATTGCGCCGTTCGCTGGCTCAGACGACACAATTCTTCTAGCTTCGGGTTCAGCTATGTCCATTGCATTATGGGATGTACTAGGTTCGCCCAGTCCTAGACGAGCACCAACCGAACGATATACTTTGACCAAACCCTCCATGGCTGATTCGCATTCTTGGCAACATACCGTTTGCATTGAGCCCTGTGGAGTCGGCTTCGGTTTCGACTTGCGCCTGGTCACGGTCTTCTTTTTGTTCACTTGTCGCTTGCTCGGCTTCTGTTTAGCCATTGAAAGTTTGCTAGCCAACTTCTTGGTCGGGCTGGGCTTTTTACGCTGTGGACATGCAGCACATGACAACTGAAATAACAATCGAATGTTAATAATAACACTTACCACCGATGTTTTGCTGCTATCCAGGCTACCACGTATAGAATAGCCCAAGTTTGATGAAACTAGGACGCCCAGATAGCTCAAATTACGCAGCGACTGCTGTATTTTATCATCCACTTGGCAAATACGATTCATTCGTCGTAAATCATTTTTCACATGCATAACAACTTTTAAGCCGGACACAATATCGTTTCGCGAGAATTGTAAATCGGTAACGGCTTTGAGCACCAGCCGATTTATAATCTTGGGTACGTTGAACTGATCCATCTCAAAGCGTTATAACAATAATTTAGATGTTAAACAAAAATAAAACTACACTTATTTCGAAAATAATGCTTATTATGTTAATTTTCGATTTGCTTAGCTGAGCTCCGTTCGGTACGGTTCCCGAGAGAGTAATAAATATTTCTGAATAAGTATAGACTCTGTGAAGTTTGAATGAAATACAGTCTACTTGGATTTAAAAGCTAAAACAAAGAGATTTTCGACTTTATTTATAACAATTTTTGCGAACTTCAAGTGTGTGTGTGTTACCGAGGTTTTAGATTCGCGTTTAGGTTGTGTTCTAACATAGATCGTTTATTATAACGTAAACATATCATATATAATGATTTCATGTGTGTTATTTCCTCTTTTTGGTTTACTATAAATACTAAAATCTTTCGTAGGTGTTGCAGGTATGTTATGTTTCCGTAAGTAAACTGAATAGTAGTTCTATAATAATTTTCACTCATTTAACTGAATCCCTTTGCTTGCGTTAAACTGGAGAGAGGCTCCAAACATTCCCAATTGAACCATAAATACAATTTTTATATTATAATAGTATATGCATGTATGGTATGTGTTTGTAAGTATGTATAAGTATAAAGATAAATTTGCTGGTCGCCGTCCGGTTGCTACATAAGGGGGTACTCTGTACTCCTGGCCTGCGTCCAAAACGGCGATCTGTATGAGTCTCCATGAGCCAAAAATATGGAGCGACAAAACATTTCCAGAGCTGGTTTAACACAGACGGTACACAGTTATCGATAAACAACAGATATTTATCATCAACATCATTTCTTAAAATTATTTAAAGGGTTTTCTTGCTTCTTTCTATGCTGCTTTCAATATTCTTTAGCTGGCATTGTGTAAAATTGGAAATTTTTCATTCATAGTATTTTTGTTTTTCTCTATCTGTTTCTGTTTCTGATTTCTTTTGATTCAATTCATTTTGGCTCTAGCGCGATGTAAGCAGTCCATCTATTCGCTCTTTTTGTGTGTAATCACCGCATCATCGATCTCCTCCTTAGGTTGATCCTTGTCGCCCCAGCCCCAGGTGGCATGAGTGCCATCGCCGGTGCGCTTCACACGCTTCTTGATGATGTCCGGAGAGACGCTCTTTAGATCGTAGGCCCAGCCAATCTTGGCAAAGAAGTCAATGAAAGCCGTGGTCAGATTTAGCGAGTACTTGCCAAACTCGGCGGTCTTGTAATCCCAGGGGAATACATGGTGATAGTTATGCCAGCCCTCGCCAAAAGCGAGCATCGCAACAGAAATGTTCTCCGATGGATTAATGAATCTATTGCAATAAGAAATCAATTAAACAACAGCTCCAACTAGTTTTAAGCAATCAACTCACCTGTCATAGGGACGACCACCAAATTTGTGGGCAGCACTATTCACCAGCCAGGTAACATTCAGAATGAAGCACCAACGGAACATGGTGGCCACAAACCAGGCATTCATCAAAGTCTCGTTCCACAAATACATTGGAGAAATTGTGGGCAAAATGAAACATGCCAGCGGCATCAGAATCATGTAGTGTCTAGGAATAAGAAAATCAAAAATTAGTTTAATGATAAACGGATTATGTATCAAGACCAACTTACTTCTTCTGGAACATCAAGACGCGATCGGCA
The DNA here is from genome assembly GCA_035045305.1 of Drosophila maculinotata. Lineage (NCBI taxonomy): Eukaryota > Metazoa > Arthropoda > Insecta > Diptera > Drosophilidae > Drosophila > Drosophila maculinotata. The sequence goes on along the minus strand of JAWNPD010000649.1, from coordinate 2,970,756 downwards.
CGCAGATCGGACAAGTCAACACCCTTGCCCTTGGCCTTTACCTCTGGATGCTTCTTGCAAAGCAGCCAGCCAATGTGCGAGAAGAAGAAGCCGCGCGTGGCATTGTGAGGATCAGCATCCGTTTCCGAGTACTTGTGGTGCACACGATGATCGCGCGCCCAATGGTAGGCGGCATCCTGGAAGGCCACCGTGTTGAACATGACCAACATCACGCGCAACGGCCATTTAGCCTTGTAGGAGCGATGGGCCCAGAGACGATGGGCGCCAGCCGTAATGCCCAAGCCAGAGACAACATAAAGAGCGAAAGCTGTAAAAGTATAAATGTATATAACAGTAAAGTCATCTGCATGAATATAGACTTATATATATATGTTTTTATAATAACAATAACAATGTATATGAGGGGGAAGCTATTTAATTCATTTTCTCAATACAATAGATTTATGAATATAAATTGAAATTGTTTGAGCTTGATTTATTGCGATCATTTTGTTTCATCCGCATATCGTCGACATTGCGTATGGCGAAGGCCTCATTGTCTTCGCTAGCAGTGAGTATGCCCACATAAGTCAAGTTTTTTAGGGAGGACTTGACATGTTCCTCCAAGCCAGTCACAGGATTTGCATTGCGCATCGAATATTTCACTGCCTCTTGTATATCTGAATAGTGTGCATATTTCAGATCATCGCAACTGGTTATGCATTTTATTGCCTTCAGGACATGCCTATTTACCTTGCGAGGCACTTGGAAACCGTCCATTTTTTAGGTTTGATTGTACATATGTATATATTCTATGTGTGATCAATGTTTTATACTAAAGTTTCGAATTTATACTGTTATATCTCAAACGACATGTTAATAAGTGTATACTATTCGGAGCTGACATGTTTGCAACATTTAAAAGTCCTTTTCAAAAAAACTTAAAAAATTCAAATATATATTTTTTTTAATTTATTTTTTTGACTTGAAGTATACTGTCATTAGGGTCAAAATTTGTGTATTGCTAAATTGGACCTTTGTCAGTGGTCTAGGCTTTCGAAATATATATGCAAACTATTGTGCATAAATAATAAAACAATTGAACTTTGAAATATTTTAATTATTCACGAATTCGAATCAAGCCTGAAACAGAAGCGTGGTATAATTAACTCAACAGAACTAGAGTAGGCATAACTGGTACCTATGTACATATATATAATTGATAATCGAATTAGGATAGGTAGGTATACATATGTATATGCTGGCATTATGCTAATTTCGTTCTGGTAAGACTGTACGATCGGACATTGCTCAATGTTATCAACGCCAAATCCGAAATTTGAAAAACAATGCTGATAACCTCGCAATTGAAATGCGCGGCACGCGACGGAAAGATGTCAACAATGAATAAACAATAGAGTCATTAGATTGCCACGAGGCAATCAGTCAGTCTGCTTACCCAGTGCAATTGTCTGCCATTTGGCCGAGGTGAAGATCAGCCAGGCGCCGTAGAGGGCGGCCAAGTGCAAATAGCCAAAGAGAATTATATTACGCCAGACGAGTTTCAGTTTGCGCCTGTCGGCTTTTTTCATCGACACAATGTCCTTGACGAGTCCACCATCGATGGTCTCCGCATCGCACTCGAACAGCACTCCAGTCGAGTCCTGCTGCAACTTTGTCGTATTCTGCTCCGACTCGGCGGCTGCTGTGGCAGCGGCAGCGATCAAAGAGTCCGTAATCGACTGCCCTCCGGCGGCGGCGTTGGGCGGCATATTGAACCAGCTGCTAAAACGACAAAAACACATCTTTGTTTAATATTTTGTAAATGAAATGGCAATTAACCAAGCAAATTGCCTCAGGCGAACTTGACACGATTTGTGACTCTGTTTGGCCGAGAGATGAGTTGTTTTAGGTGTCGTACACCTGGCTTTAATACCTAATTACTTAAATTGTTGTTGCTGTTGTTGTTAACTAGACAGTTTAATTTGCAATAGGCGATGGCTTGTTACCTGCCATTAATCTGGTAAGGTTAACTTAGACAATTAAAATCAATATCATGCTCGTTTGCAAATTAAAGTGCTTTCGTTTCAGATTTTATTCTAGTAAGGGCAGATCTAATTTAATTTCTGGAAGTAATCGTCATTTTTATTTATTTCGTAGTAAGTCAGTCAGTCAGTAAAATTAATTAAAATTATGATAGATTTAAGATGAATAAAATGTAAAGTTTATGTTTAAATTACAATGTCTACAACCATTAATTTTTTTTGGAAAATTATAATGAATTTAGAAGTTCAATGATTTGTTTAATTTATTTCATAGGATTTTTGTGTTTAAGCAAAAGCTAAATATTAATTTTTTATCAATCGGATTCTAAAATGTTAAATGTCTAATAGAATAAAGGTGACTAATGAAAGTTAAATTCTAGAAAGTTCTCAGTTGTAAGCAACCACTGTAAAATCGTTAATGTCCTTGCTGAAGGATATCTACCAATACATAATTAAACTGCCGGCAACACCAGCACAAACACACACACACACCCACGCAGGAGACCCTACAAAAAGAAACGCGTCAAGTGCAGTCAAAATCAATTCACACCCATGTGCATATGTAGGTGTATGTGTGAGAGTGTGTTAGTATGTGTAAACATATACATGTGGGTCACTGGGCGCCTCGTGTGAAGGCCAGGCATAAGCCTTTGTTAGTGTGTGTGGCTCCGGCCATGGAAAATTTTCAAACAAATATTTTGTTATACACATACACACACACACACGCACACACTGCGAGCACTAAAAACATAATTAAAGAAATGGAAATGTACACTTAAAGTAGCTAAATAAAACACTATTACCCGCTAAATGCACTGCTGTCACAGTTTATTTATGTATATACACATACAAACAGCAATTAAAATACATATGTATATATGTATGTATACAACTGTACAATTGGCATCTTTTCTTTACCTTTTCTACGTTTAAGAAACTCTGCCGTTGACAACCTGCCAGTTGGGGGTTAAGTTTAAAACTGTTGAGTACAGAATTCGCGCAAAAGTAACCAAGCCGCTGTGAGCAGTAATCATGAAAAAGCTTTTGCTCTCGCAAGCTTCGAATCATTTGCAATGCCGGCAAAGCTTTTACAGATGTGCAGCGATTAGAAAAAAGACACGAATCGAACGATGTCCAATTATTATTAATATTATTCAGGGTCAGGGTTTTTATACATATTCTGCCAATAAATGCGCACTTTTCATCAATGCTGTTTCAAGCTATTTAAGACTTATCGCTAGGCCGAGGGTATCTCAGGTCTAATGGCCAATTCTTAATTAGTCATAAATCTGATGAAATATTGTGCATTATCGGTATATATAAACATCCAAATATATACACACATATGCATGTGTAACACACGTCAGCATTAACCGGAAAACAAATAAACAAAGTGCAGATATTGCTGGGGTGTAAATTGCCGTGCCAGCTAGTACTGTAAACATACATACATATGTACATACTAAAAAATAAACAGAATTTAATTAAGTTTTTTTTAAAATAAGTTAAATTGGATAGTTTGATAATGTACATATGTATGTATGTATATTTAAGAACATAACATTATTTTTCAATTAGAAATCTACTTTGTATGTATGTATCAACATTGAAACGTGAACCACGTGAATACATTTGTACATACGCATACGTGTGCCAAAAGTCATACGATGTTTACCGCAGAGACGCAGGCAATTACCAACAACGCCGCTGTGTAAAAAATAGAGGCAGACAATCAGCAAGAACCAGAAATCTGGTTGAATTTGTTTGTATGTATATGAGTACATATACATATGCATTTGTATGCTTTCAATTCAAATATAAAGAGCAGATCAGCAACGAAAGCTTTCTAATATGGCGCCCAAATATAAGAGCTCTCTCCCTCTCTCTCCATGTCTCGACATGTCAAACAAACAGCTGTTTGTTCTTGTGGCGAGAGATAAAACACAAAATGTGACAAAGCCGGCAAAAAAAAACACAGCCTATGCCGGCATAATAAACTTTTAGTGAGTTACCATGAAATTGACCGCGCCTCACATTTGATAAAGCCTTACGCTCTGATATTGAACTTGAAATGTGTTGACGCAGCCCCACTGGCGACAAATGCGCAGCGCGTGGGAGAGCCAAAACAAACTAGAGAGAAAGAGAGCAAACAGAGTGGGAGCTTATTTTGCCGACCGGCATCACGTTGCAGCAGCGTGATTCGTTCTGTAAAACGCCTTTAATCGGGTCGTCTCGGTCATTTTCTATTGATGCGTCTAATCTGGCAAATTGGGTGCTTAATTTTGAGAAACAGAACTTTCCAACAGCGACTGTTCTATTTAAAAAATGTTAAATTTATTTCGTTTAATTAGACACGCAGTTTGTTGAGTACGAATGTTCGCTGTACTGTTAATGCAAATATACATAATGCATGTACATGTATAAACAACTTTAATGTGAGTTAAGTGTTTTACATTGCTGTTGAAATGTATCACACTGAATAAATACTATTAAGCTCATGAATTTTCATTACAAGTTTAAAACGGAAAGTTCGTTCATCCCTATCAGTCGGAATAAATAACGACTACATAATTTGAGCTACAATTTGCAAACGGCGGTGTAGCAGCAAAGCACTACTATCCTATACAAATGTATGCATATAATATAGATACATTATTAACATATTAACATTGTTTACGGCATAAGAATGAGTTATCTTTGTCTGTTTCATTGACTGAACAGTCGAATAGTCGAATAGTCGCTAGATTCATAGTATATATGTACATAAGTATGTTAAATACATGGTCGAGTAGCTAAACGCCCCAAGCTAACTTCGAAATACCTGTCGAAATACTTGTGTGCCTAGGTCTTTAACCTTCAGCAACTAGACGCTTTGACCGTTAAAGTACAGCCTTCACAAGTTAAGAGTAGTGCTTAACAAAAAAAAATATGAAATCACATAAAATCAAAATGCAGGCCTCAGAAACTTTAACTGTACATTTTAGTTATCTTAAATCTATAATTTTGTTTTTAAACAAATTTCAATTATTTTGCAATTTTGGCAATATTTAATAACATTTCCTGTGTCGACTAAATTGTTAATGAGATCTGTTAGCGCAATAAAAAGCACTCATGGGGAGATTTGATTTTTGTTTTTGGTTGCAAAAGCAAAAGAAAATAACCCAAATGTATGTTTGTAGCAGTATTTATTTTTGTCTATGTTCTTTGCTTATAGCCTCACATTTGTATTAGTTATTGTGCTTTACGTAAACACTTGCAAATCCTGTCGCACATGTACTAACCTGTTTTGTTGACGAAGCTAATATAAACTTTGCTTGTCGCGCTTTTCTTTTCGGGAAATGTAAAAACTGTAGTTTGTCACCGTTTTTGCACCGACAACTATATATGTATATATGGGGGTATAGGCGAGCAACTAAACGTTAACACGTCCGCACGCTCTTCAGTTTCAACTCAAACTGAGAGCAACATGGGTAGCGTGGTGAAAATTTAAACGTTTTTTTTGTTCGCGAAACTTTTGACGTTGGCAGCGACGCAAAACTTTTACTGCCCTTGCGATTCGATTGTTGATACTGCTGAAGCTTGCGTACTTCTATACGTCATGTATGCATACATCCATACATACATCATACATACATCAGTTCAGATGTACTTAGAATGTAGTGCGCAATCATCTTGCACGTATGCATTTCTTAAGAGGAGAGTGTGCAAGTTTGTATTATTTTTTTTCTGTTTGACCAATTTGTAGCTAGTTAATGAATGAAAATGACTTTGGTTGTTGTTTGATTCGTAATTTGAGTCCCTTACAAAGCACTTAGATATGTGGTGTATCGTTAATAGATCAATTACACAAATCACACAGCCATAATGCAAATTTCATCATTTCAAAACTGATATATACATATGTATGTGTTTAATGCAAACGTGCACTCTGAACTTATTTTGAAAATAATTAAACATGTATCGAACATAAGATTAGAAACTTATAATCTTTGAAATGGGTTCAGAGTAGAAATGCTATTAGTAATTCGTTTGAGTGACTATATCAATTTAACAATATAAACGTGTTAATTTTTGTACTTTGACCAGTTGAAACAAGTTAATCAACAGTCCAATAAAAGTAAAACCCCAGATGCATTCTTGTCGAAAGCTTTTTATACCTTGCATACTCTAAAAATTTAATATAGTACATATATTATATTCAATATATGATCATTACGATCATCAAAAATTATAGAGTTTAAAACCTTCTGAAAATTGTAATTTTCTTTTGTGGTATTGTTAAATAAAACAACTTTAATGTGGCGGCTATCTAGACAAGTTTAACAATAGACAAAGATTGGCATTTTGTAAATAGAATTAAATAATATATGCCTAGTTGAACGGAAACGTATTCTAGGCTAAAATCAGTAATAATAATATGATTCTTCACGTATTTGAGACTTGGAATCAAACGCATAACTGGGCAAATAACGTAAACGATATGCACAGCTGTTGCAGTAACATCTAAAAGATCGTAAACGATATTCTCGCATCTGCTGCTCAAGCAGCCGCATTAAATGCGAATTCTGCATATGTACATACTATACATACATACATATAAATAGACGTAGGTTCATATTTCCAAGCAAATCGAATTAAACTGCGCATTAGCAGCAGCGCGGAAAATTCTGATGCAGATAAACTTTCTTAAAGTCAAATAGATTAAACGTGATTTTAATCGATTTAGCACCTGATTCAGCACGTTCTCAACAGCTGTACGTCAACTGATTAACCCTATGTTAACAAACTTTATACAATGTGTAAAATTGTAGAAGATGCCCGATTACAATAACGTACGAGGGGAAATTTGGTCCCTTAACCTTGCGTCATTGCATGCAAAGTGATGTCACTGGGAGAGTGCGCTGCGCATCAAAATTTAGCGAAAACAATGTTCTAATCAACAAATAATTATTAAAAAAAAAACAGTTTCTTATATTTTTCTATTATGGAATATTATTTTAATCAGCGATGGCAACTTATAAATTTTGCAACGTTCAGTCAAGGTCAAAGAGAATATATAAGAAACAACTTACTTGAATAAAGTATTAAAATAATTTATTAGCTAGATCCAAAAATATTTAACGACTTGTAAATTTCTTGCAACTGATGGATGCCTGATGAGTTACTTGTTAGAGATGGCAAGTAACAAGATTATCTGACAGACCAAATATCGAGTATCAGAATATCGATATTAATGAAGGATAGCGTAAATATTTATCTAAAATATTTATAAATATATTTTTCCAGCATGAGTTGAATTTAAATATAGTGGTATTTTATCAGCAACCTTATAGGCCATATTACAAACAAATAACTGAATTTCAATTATACTTTGTAGCCTTTTGTTTACTGTTGTATTATATTTATTGTCAACTACAAGCAGTCAACAGAGGAAATTTATTTAAATATTACACAAATTATTAATAATAATATACAATAAAAAATAAATAAATTTCTTAGTCTTCAATGTTTTGTTAATATTTGTATGATTATTTTCTGTATTCGTCAACATATAACAACATAAACAGCTGATTGCTACAGCTGTCAGAAACTAACAACAAAATCTGTTGAAATTTCGTTTGTATCTAAAAAGTAATCGGAATTGCCAGGACTTGTATTAATCGATAACAGTTTGTAAGTAGCCTCATGACCTATCTTGGCTTACATTGACGATTATTAGTAGCCAGCTGTCACGACTGATATATCTGGAACCTCACACAAAATGTCAATTCAAGTGGATCAATTCGGTAACCCAATTCCAACAGACTTGACTGTTGCAATCCGGCAACCAAATGAAACTGATGAAGCTAAAGAGAGTTTTGTGAACCAGACGCCAGTATTGAAAATTGCGGTTCATGGCATATCGGATCTGATTAACACGCGTCTCTCCAAGGAGGCACTGGAAATGTGCATGCAGCTGATTGAGAACGGTGTCCATCCACAGACACTGGCCGAAATCGTATTGCATGTGATGGATGTTAAGATCAAGAAGCACGAGAAGGAGCACGGCCCTTTACTGCCATAGGCTGCCAGACATCTGCATATAATGATAAGGCTTATCAGCAAGCAGCACAACACCTGCAAGCCCGTCTAGACTTAAGATTCCGTTAAAATCCAAACGCACAAACAAAAACCATCGATTGCGATATCAATGTTAATCATGCTGTATTTATATATTTTTTTATTACTATAGAGTTTTCTATTAACTGCTAAATCTTATTTGTTTTAAATTATATGGTGTAATAGTAAGCTAATATAATTGTTAGTATAATTACATACTTGGAAAAACACAAGATACTAAGGCCTTCGGCTAAGTATTATAAGAATAACATTCGAACCACAAATCTCTTTAGTGACTTGGTTACTTAGACAACTCATCTACCGAGGACTGGTAATTAATTATTGTAAATTTATCAAGTTTATCACATTGACTTCTGGCCAACATGGAGCACATGCTGGGCATCCTCAGCAGTTAGATCCTTGTCGCCCCAGCCCCACAGCTCGTGTGTTCCATCTCCAGTGCGACGCACACGTCGCTCAATAGTCTCCGGTGCGACCGATTTGAGATCATAGGCCCAGCCAATCTTGGCAAAGAAATCAATGAAGGCGGTGGTCATGTTTAGCGAGTATTTGCCCCACTCGGCGGTCTTGTAGTCCCACGGGAACACATGGTGATAGTTATGCCAACCCTCGCCAAAGGTAACGGCCGCAACATAGGCACTCTGCGACGGACTAATGTTTCTGTGTAGGAGATTTATAAGTAAAAGCCACACAATTGATATAGGGCAATGCTTACTTGTCATAAGGACGTCCACCGAATTTGTGGGCAGCGCTGTTCACCAGCCAGGTCATGTTCAACTGTACGCACCAACGGAACATGGTGGACACAAACCAGGAGCACAGCAGCGACTCGTTCCAGCAGTACATGGGTATTAAAGTGGGCAATATGAAGCAGGCCAGCGGCATTAGAATAAAGTAGTGCCTGAAAATTGTAGCGATTGTGGTTGGATGTTAGACCAAAGTAGGGCATTCAACTTACTTAAGCTGGAACATGAGAATGCGATCGGCGCGCAGATCGGACAGATCCAAGCCCTTGCCCTTGGCCACCACATCGGGATGCTTCTTGCACAGCAGCCAGCCGACGTGGGAGAAGAAGAAGCCACGTGTGGCATTGTGGGGATCGGCATCCGTTTCGGAGAACTTGTGATGCACACGATGATCGCGCGCCCAATGGTAGGCGGCATCCTGGAAGGCCACCGTGTTGAACGTGATCAAAATCAAACGTAACGGCCACTTGGCCTTGTAGGAGCGATGCGCCCACAGACGATGTGCTCCACCCGTAATCCCAATCATGCCCACAGTGTAGAGGGCCATCGCTGTAAAGTATTACAAGGCGGTTCAAATAAAATCGAAGAAATATTTAGTTGAATACGTACAGAAAACGATCGTTGCCCACTTGGCCTGGGTCAAGAGCAAATATCCGCCGAATATAGCGGCCAAATGCAGATAGCCAAAAAGCGTAATATTACGCCAGACATATTTCAATTTGCGCTTCTCAGCCTTCTTTAGCACCTTGATGTCCGCATCCAACGCCCCATCATTGGTATCCGCATCAGCCTCAAAAAGTACGCCCGTCTGTTTGGATGATCCTTCGTTTACTTCCCGCAGCACTTGCTCCACATTTGGGCACGTGGAGAGCGCATCAGGCGGACTGGCGATGGCATTTGGTGACATCTTATGTCTATTGATTAATGATTTATTAGTGCAAAATAAATAATTTTACATATTATAGATCATGAACATCATCTGATTCTCGAGAATCTCAGAAATTTTGCTATCTCTATATAATATGTTTTATAAAGTACACGTGTGTTTTGGCTAATCTGTCTGTCCTATCTACATACATATATGACCTCGTCGATCCCACAAAATATATATAAAACCAAGTGCCAACAAATTTGTCTTGCGAATGCCAAAAATACATAAGATCATAGTTCAACAGAATTGCGCAGAATTAGAAAGTTTCTTTTCTTTTCTTTCTTTTTTTCGACTCTAAAAAAAAACACGCCAGTAAATAGAATGAATATATTAAGGGTCTTAAATATAATATTTTTAAAAAATAAATTATTTTGGTTTATTTTGTTAGCATTTTCAAAATGATCTTTCTATATATAAATTAGAATTTTGTTGTATAATAAAAGAGGCTTCCCGAAATTGTAATTCTCTTGAAGTATGCAATTTTTAAATGACATAAGAAATACACGTCTCCTAATCGATCAATTATACACTTCTTATATAATAAAAAAAATGCAATTATTCGCGAATTAGAAACACATCTGGAACCGAAGCTTTAAAATTTCCCAAGCAACTATATTCATTTCAATGACATTAGTTTTTATCAACTTTCAAGTTGCACGTGCTTTGACAACAACAAACTGAAGCACTCACAAATCACTTTTGGCTAATTGAAGAATTTCTAAACGTGTATTTTGTCAGCCCTCTCCGTTGACGGTCTATTTCTTACTGTTTTCGATTATGTTACAAGACATCGTTGCCCGACAAACTGCCGTCTTTGCATTCTTCTTTGTGTATTGTATATATATGCTTACCTTTTGATTTTTCAAGTTCAAGATTTGTATAAGCAACAGCACCACGTCTCAAATATAATATTAAACGGTTTGAAACTAAAACCTTAACTGCTTGCTCTATTTATACAAAATTCATCTGAGACTAATATCAGAAGCGGCCCTTAACACTGTACAGTTTGCTGATTGTCTATAAATTAAGATTACAAGTTAATCTAACTAATGAGTCTTAATGAGACCGCCACTGTTGATATGGAAACAATGTATATATATATATATATACATATTCTTATTGAACTGTTAGCAAGCACTCTCTTGTTAGGCGTGCACACATGTTTCATGGGAAGCAAAGTTCAAGAGCTGGCACCTACCCAAGATAGCTTGATCTAATGTTTCTAGAGTCTAGACTTCGCACTTTTGTGAGTCATTATAAGGAGGGATTTTGCCGGTCCACCACTGGACTTGAAAACTGGTATCAATTTCTAATTGATAACAAAAGCGCCATCTATACGTAGTGTTTTGCCGCTCAACCGGCCTCTGGTGTTTAAAATTAGTAAAGCTTTATAAAACTTTAATTAATCGATTGTATTTAAATAAGTTAACAAATTCCAGTTAGTCAGTTCTTAACTGCATGTGAGGATATTATTATATGTACACAGCATTTGAATTTAGATGATCTAAATTGAGTTTTGTTTATTTATCCTTTGGCTTTTCTTTTGGATCCGTTTCCTTTTCACTCTTTTGTTCACTCGACTTTTCATCCGTTTTGGCTTCGACTGCTTTCTTGGATTTCTTGAGAGCCTTCTCCGCCTGTTTTTGCTTCTCAGCCTCAACCAGAGCCGCCTCTTCTTCCTGCTTTTTGGTCTCCTTTTGAGCAGCTGCAGCAGCCACATCCTCATCATCCCAGTCGGCCATCGAACGATCGCGTTTTAGCCAAGAGTGTGTGGTGTCTGCCTTGAAGGCTGCAGGAAAAGAAGTCAGAGTTAAAACATATATTTATTTATATGTATGTAGAGTAGGAGCTACTTACTGTTGCTAAACCACTTGATGCCATTCTGCATATCCTCGATGATTTCACGTGAGGTGTACATCACCTCGTTTTGCACCGCCTGGTGGAACGTTGATGTCTCAAATGAGGCGGAGTAGACAGAATTGCGATCATGATTAAGAGCACGCTGCGGAAACTTGGCCAAGCAAGTGGCCAGCTCTATGGCATGGGACAAAGCAGTGCCTGTGGGCACAACCCGATTAACTAAGCCAATATCATGGGCCTCCTGTGAGCCGACGGGACGTCCTGTGAGGATTAGATCCAGGGCACGCGACAGTCCAATCATGGCGGGCAGACGCACAGTGCCGCCATCCAGCATGGGAACACCAAAGCGCCGATTGAAAAAGCCTAGCACAGCAGACTCCTCCATGACACGCAGATCACACATGAGCGCCAGTTCGAGTCCGTTGGCTATACAATAACCATTAATACCACAAACAACGGGTTTCTTGATCTGCCGGCGAGTGGGACCAACTGATCCCTCCGGGCGCATTAGGATATCCACGCTGATTTCCTCTTTTTCGTCGGTGCTTATCTCTAGGATGTCAAACCCGGAGCAAAATGAACCCCCCACTCCGTAAAGAACCGCCACCGGTGAAGTATCATCCGCCTCGAAACTGGAAAATGCTTCACAGAGCTGGGAAGCGGTGCTTGAATCGATAGCATTCCGCTGCTGGGGACGATTGATGCCGATTAATGTAATGTTCTTATCTTTTTCGATTAGGATGCTCTTGGGAGGTTCAGGCTCTGCGTCAGCCTTAGCAGCGGCATCTGTAAACAATAAACAATATATTTACATACGTCAAAACTTAACGGTTAACATTATGTCACATTGTGCTAACTACCTTTGTACACCGCATTTGTTGTGACCAACATGCGGAGAGCTGTGAAACGGAGTTGCTGACCTAGCTGCTGGCCCAGCTGCCTTCCAACTTTACGAAACATGTTCCAAATAACTTTATAACCTTAATTTAGTATTAATACGCGCGTTTATCTTTGGAGATTCAAAGATGTGCAAATTGTGATTTGCAAAACAATTTATGAATATCGTATAAAAGAGCTGCCAACTATTGCGATGCTTTAAGTGTTGCCAGCATAGAGCGGACCTATTCGATTGTGATTACATATCGATAGAATTTTTGAATCGTTGCGATAACGGTTAACAGCTGCTAAATTAAATTGCAATCATCTTTTGCCGTTTTTAATCAAAACACCGCCAATAACAGCTATTTAAACTAAAGTGTTAATTAGAGTATTAAGCAGCGACCTGATTTTAAATTTTCAATTTCTAACAGAATTAAAAGCTATGTAACGGCAGTGCGCGGTATTAATAACATGAAAGCCAAAGTTAACATTTAGGGTGCCCGCATTTCGCGCGGTTTAAATTTATAAAAAGCTTTCGAGGTGTGGGAGTCTACGGCAATCCGCTCAGTTTGGAGCGGCGTCGAGAAGTGAGCGGTTGTGCATATTAGCCAGCAGCAGTAACTTTAGAATTTGAATTGATTGTGTGTGTGTGTGCGGGGTAGTATAAAAACATGTATCACCTGAAGAGTTTGGCCCGACAGGGCGCCATGCGTCAACAGGAGCTAACAGCTTTGGCCAAAGCTCTGCCCACTGCAGTGCTGCAGACGCGCAATTATCAGATTCCCGAACGTCTCAAGGATGTGCCAACTGCCAAGGATCCCCGTTTCTTTGACATGGTCGAGTACTTTTTCCATCGCGGCTGCCAAATCTCCGAGGATCGCCTGATCGATGACATGAAGGGCAAGTTGTCCCTGGATGAGAAGAAACAGAAGGTAAAGGGTATTCTGATGCTTATGCAACCCTGCGATCACATCATCGAGATTGCATTCCCCCTGCGTCGCGATGCGGGCAACTACGAGATGATTACCGGCTATCGTGCCCAGCACAGCACACATAGGGTCCCCACCAAAGGAGGTAATTTTCTATATTCATTTTTATTGATTTTTTATATATATTTAAAAGATAACAGTTTTACATTTTACATTTAAGGTAATTCAAATTTTAAGTTAAAGCTCAAAGTTTTTGTCTGCTATTTATTTATCTTCCTTTTTTCCTTGCCGGCGTCAAACATCGATTTTTCTTTTTCCTTGCCTTTCCCAATTATGTAACCGCGTATATACATATGTACGTACTCAGAGACCCACCCAAAAAACAGCCCTCTTTCACCCGTCCTGCTCTCTCGCACACTCTAATTTGTTTACGTTCCGTTTACACCATATTCTAATTAGACCTTTTTATATTTACCATTGTTCCAATTGCATAAGCAGCTGGGCGTTTTAACACGTGTTGCCATTTGATTTCCAAACCCTTCAAGTGTTTTCCACCACCTTTTAAATTAAATTTGTCACTCGCCAAATTCAAATAATTTTTCACCTATGGCGTTGGCAAAAATAATTGTATTTGTATTGCGTTTTGCATTTTGCTTGATTTCTATTTTTAATAACGTTATTTTTCTTTTTGAGCTTTTGCTTTTGCTTCTTGTCTTGTTTTCTTATTGGAACTAGAGCAGCACAGAAAATAGTGCACAGTGTGGCGAATATGCAAAAAAGAAAGCACTTGGGCTGCCGGCCTTGTTGTCAAGCTTAAAACGCCCCCTTTTGCCCCTAAAATAGTTGCGGGGAATATGAAAACTTAAAATGTGATAAGAATGCCAGAAAAGTGCGCCATTCTTATCTGACCTTGGTGAGGCTAAAATAGAAATAATTTTGTCAAAAACAAAAATACCTCGTATCAAGAACAGCTACAACAACTATATAGTTGTATATGTTTTGTTTTTGCCCTTTGTTATTGACGGGTTGATGTTTTTTTTTATTTTTTGATAGTCGGCGAACTCACATGCCTAGGAGCATAAATAGGCGAATCATTTTTTATGATTTTATTGCCGATTTAATCGCCATTTTTATTGAAACTGGTTGTAAATAAGTGTGACTTGCTGTTGCCAACCACTTGAGCTTGTTAATTATGCCTTTAAATATTATGATAGTTTTTTGTATTTGCAGTTGCTAAATACATACGCCTAAATACATATGCTAAATTGATTTTAATCATTTGTTGAATAGATCGGCCTTTTAGTGGACATTCTAAATATGTACATATTTTGAGGCAGACTGTTTTCTACATTTCGCTATTGCTCTAATTAATGTTAATTGCTGTTCATATACAAGAGTATGTATATATATAGTATGTTTATTTGTTTGTGATCAAATGACTTCGTGGCTTGGCGCAAATTCCGGTAAATACATTTTGCATTTACTTCTCTGACGCTCAACAAAATTATACAAATTGCAGGCAGTTTTAAAAACAGGTTTTCTGCGCATCGCTCTTGGGTGTCTGTCAATCAACAAGGTTTTTAGCGTTCACGTGATGCTCACGTTGCGCTTAAATCATGAGTCACATGTTTCGCAGTCTCGGCACACTGTGCAACAGCAACAGCAACAGTATTGAGCGCTTAGTTTCTTTATACAGCAATTTCTATGTCGTTGAACTACGCTCTGACTGACAATTGATTTCATTTATTTCTTATACATACCGTACATTCATATATGTATGTTTACGTATATGTATATGTAAGCTATATGTAATGGATTGACAAGTAAACAACATTATGAAAGATAATTGTCAAACTACAGAAGAGAATTAATTTTCGCATACATATAGGAAAATATGGAGAACAAATACATACAGAACACAGAGTGTTGTAATTTTCAGATTGTTAAACAAAAGTAAAGAACAAATGAATTTAAATTTAAGAATATTTTTCATTATTCATTTATTGTTCACAGAAAAAAATGTTTTCTGATTGAGTTGTGACTTTGGAAATTAGAGAAATTAAAGAAACAAGAACAAGAAATATTTATAGGCTTAAATCTAAAAAGGTTTTATCTTCAGCTTAAAGCACTTTTCGTACAAAAATACAAATTCCAAAATTTTAAGTCATTAGCTAATTAGCTATTGAATTGGACTATGAAGCAAAACATTTTTGTTTTGTATTCCGAATTCCCTTTCTATGAAATTTCTATGATTTGTCAACTGTGAATTATCAAATCGAAACACAAACTAAGCCAACTACTCGGTAATCGATTGGTAATCCAGCTGATAATGTACTTAATGTAATACTGTAAGTATAACTCGCGCTATCAGCCGGTCCCAAGTATATAATGTATGTATACTATTTGTTTACATACATTCAAGTATAAATCGCTGCGTTGCAATTTGTATTCAAATAAGTTGTGTCAACATTTATCATTTGTGTGAAAACTGCTTTGTTTGCATTCGTGTCTTGCTCAAGTGGCAACAACTTCAGATAAATTGTCAGCTGCGCCCCTGATTCCCTGATTGTGTATACGATAGTTTTTCCCTACTTGTTAACCACTTGTTGTGATGCTCTAATTTGGCTCACAGCAAAATACAATAAAAAATATAAAAAAAAAAAAAATGGGTGTTGTCCACAATTTGTTGGCAGTTGCTACAGCCCATTTCCTGCGCTATATCTTATCCATTTCGGGTGTACATATGTCAGCAAAAAAAAAAAAACTTAAGATGCCATCAGCCCACGCTACAAAAACAAAATCTTTATCGTATGGCTAAAACGGTAGTCAGCTGACGCTCACTGACCGACCGGGGGGTGGGGGCACCGGACCGGTTTGCCGCTAGAGATTGCGATTGCTGTTGCCAACTCACACTAGAAAAAATTCGTTTGAATACTTATAGACGTGGCAGTATATATGTATACTATATATGTACACACCCCACACGATCGAGCCCCCAAAAAAACGCCAAAGAAACTTATCGTGCTGATTGTATAAGCCACACAAACAATGCCTATACACATACATATATGCATATATAGTATACATATATAGAAAATATATACTTTGCTTACGCATAAATAGATTTCTACGCTGCGATAGGTGGGGATAATAAGTGCACAGTCCCGTAATATGCCTAATACAAAAAGTCACGCGTTTGCTTGTTTAAAAAAGCGCAAATAAAAAACAGAACCTAAAAACACGTTGGCCAACTAACACCTTGTTTGCTCTTTGGGCCGATAAAGCCGGTTGCTAGCAACAGCGGTTTTATGATTTTTGTGTTATTCGTTGAGCCTTGAAAATACTTGAAAATACTCGAAAACGAAACGAAAGAACAAATAAAATTGAGGTTTTTTTTGGCAAATGTTTTCGCTGTTGTTATGCGCACACATACATGCGTACTATGCACATATACATTTTGATATTTTGAAGAATGAGCATGCAAAGAAGAACTCAAACAATAAGAGAGAGAAACAACAACCGCTGGAGCATGCGAATTTAAGTCTAGACTCTAGAGTGCGAATTGAGCATTTATTTGTTAAGGTTTATGCTTTTGTTTGTTAATGTTTGAGTTAAGACTCTAGAGAAGCCGTTATTTTGAAGCACAGCTAGCATGAGAAAACAGAGCTTTTTAGAGCAGGATGCACTTATGCCTACCTACGTTAACCAATACTGGAAATATGCAGTATAATAAAATATAATACAATTTAAACTAATTTCATAGGGATACTCGAAAATTCTATATTCAAAACTACATATTATGAAACAATTCTTATTTCTGTAAGTTAATACTTCCAAACAATCACTGCATTAGCTTCAAGCTTTATAGTGTTTTCTGTATATTTACAGCTGATAAGATTTAGTGTGTACAGTTGCAGCAATCGAGTGTTTCCGAATTCGGCGAGCCAAAGTTCAGCGGATTAATGGCCAAGACATCAAGATTCAACGCTTGACAACCGCATTTAATTAGCAACATTTGTTTTTCTTTACTTCTATCTTTGCTATTTTCGGGGGCTTGTCTGTAGAAATAACAAAGTTGTTTATCAGAAGAATTTGAATTTCAAAATGCGTGTACTTTGGGACTGACCAACAATTTATCAGCTTACATCGTAAAATTGAAAATAAACCGTATATATTTTAGATAACCAAGTGCAATTTAGAGCGTGCCGATAGGCAAGGAAGTGTATTATCTAATCGCCAAGACGACGTTTTCCTCCAAAGATATAAAGATAAATTGCGACAAAACACAAACAAGATAAGAACCAAAATACTTTGCACAATAGCACTTGTTTTTGACTAGTGTTACGACATGGATTGCATGAAGCTTCGACTATATGTAATGTGAATGTAATCTATATACGACTATGACCCACTTTGACATTCTGACAGGGGCGACGGCACGTGAGCACGGATCTTACATATCAACTTTTGCTTTCACCCCAAGAAAAACCGTGTACTTTGTTACCTATTTTTAGTCGGTTTGCAATTGGATTTCATCCAAAAATGAAAGCAAGACAAACGCAAAAACACAAATAAATTGCTGCCCCAGACAGGAGGAATGTACTTTTCTTAGTTAAATGTATTCGGTATATAGTATTAAGTATATTCAAGGTTTTTCCTAGTACGGGCCACCTGTCGTATACGTAATAATCGTTATGCAATTGTCTTGCGGCAGGTATCCGTTTCTCGTTGGATGTGTCACGCGATGAGGTCAAAGCCCTGTCCGCCTTGATGACCTTCAAGTGCGCCTGCGTCGATGTGCCCTTCGGTGGTGCCAAGGCCGGTCTGAAGATCAACCCCAAGGAGTACTCCGAGCATGAGCTGGAGAAGATCACGCGCCGTTTCACCCTCGAGCTGGCCAAGAAGGGCTTCATTGGCCCCGGCGTGGATGTGCCCGCTCCTGATATGGGCACTGGCGAGCGTGAGATGTCCTGGATTGCCGATACCTATGCCAAGACCATCGGACACTTGGACATCAATGCACATGCTTGCGTCACCGGCAAGCCCATCAACCAGGGCGGCATTCACGGACGTGTCTCGGCCACCGGACGCGGCGTCTTCCACGGCCTGGAGAACTTCATCAACGAGGCCAACTACATGAGCATGATTGGTGAGACAACTAGAGATTGGTTCTTATATTCAAGCAATGCTTTAACCATATCCTTGTCACAGGCACCACTCCCGGCTGGGGCGGCAAGACTTTCATTGTGCAGGGATTCGGTAATGTCGGTCTGCACACCACCCGCTATCTGACCCGCGCCGGCGCCACCTGCATCGGTGTGATTGAGCACGATGGCACCCTCTACAACCCAGAGGGCATTGACCCCAAGCTCCTGGAGGACTACAAGAACGAGCACGGCACCGTCGTCGGCTATCCCAATGCCAAGCCATACGAGGGCGAGAACCTCATGTTCGAAAAGTGCGACATCTTCATTCCAGCTGCCGTCGAGAAGGTCATCAACAGCGAGAATGCCGGCAGAATTCAATGCAAAGTGAGTAGCATCATAACTTTTTCCGAATTTCCCAATGACATAACTGTGCCAAAACAAATTTTATGGTTTTTAACGCAAATGTAATGACACCAATTTTATTATGGAGTTTCCAAGTTTCCCTAAATATGACCTTCCCAGACTTCAAACTGCCATAACTTTGTCAAAACTGATCCGATTTTAAATCCCGAAGGCACGTTCTTCTTGTTTTTCCCCTTATATAAAAAATATATAATATTTTGAATTTAAACTTTGGAAACTACAAGTTTTCGGTATTTCTGTCCAATTTCATTACAAATACATATAACATGTCAAGATCCTAAGTCCCAAAACATGCCCTTCTCAGACTATAAACTCCCATAGCGTTGTCAAAACTAAACCAATTTCCAAAAGCAATGTATTTTTGAAAATGGTTTAGCCTCTATATTGACACTACATTTTAGTCTATAAACTAAGTTTTCGGTCAAAAATAATGGATTTTCAGGATATAGATAAGACTACCTTTAGAAAACTTTTATTGAACTGTTTATAATGTCTAATTTTGACCTCTGTAGATTATTGCCGAGGCTGCCAACGGACCCACTACGCCCGCTGCTGATAAAATACTGATTGATCGCAACATTTTGGTCATCCCCGATCTGTACATCAATGCTGGCGGTGTCACCGTCTCATTCTTCGAGTGGCTCAAGAATCTGAACCATGTATCATACGGTCGTTTGACCTTCAAGTATGAGCGCGAGTCCAACTATCATTTGCTCGGTAAGTTATTCAAGTTCTTTAGTTATACATATGGATATCCTTCTCTCTCTATATTTATATATATATACTTAGTATATATCACTGGCTTGTACGATCAATCATGCCATATCATTTACAATTCATTAAAGGGTATATGGTTTCAAAATTATATATTATGATTATTTATTGTATATTATGTCTTTTAGTTAAGCTAGTTGCAAAACCCGTAAGAAAAGCGGCTGCTTTTAAGCATTTGCTCTTCCGGTTTGGTTTCTACTTCAAAATTAAAAAAAAAATCATTACTTAATATTTATTTGGCTCAATTCTCGTATTTCAACTATTATCATAAACAAGCTACTCAAAACCGTAATTTAATTATAATGCCATTTTAGTAATTCGTTGTTTATTCTATTTCTTCTTTTTTCCGTTTCTCTGTCACCAATGTAGACTCAGTCCAAAAGTCAATTGAAAGAATTCTTAACGACGGTACATTATTATAAATTCTTCTTTTCAACCTGTTATCCCCATAAAACCAAAACCTTTTACTGTTACTCTTACTTATGTACACACAACAAATCGCCTTGCATTGGTTCTTGTTTATCCTTTTCTAATTTTCCAAAGTTTGTTCTATGTTGTATGACATATGTATTTCTGTAGCTTTTAGATTATTCCTTTATGTATTGTTTATATTTTTTGTAAGCTTTATCCCTCCCATCAATGCATTCGTAGAGCTTGAAGATATGTTACCAGCTCTGCATCAGACATATATATTTACACGTGACTAATGATACCACACCTTATAGACATTCCAAGCAATGTGCTCTAACTGTGCTTCCATAAATCCTTTAATCTAACTGTATGTAATTTTACGTTGGCGGCTTTATATCGAACCCATTATCCAGCATGTGGCTTATTTTATTAATTGCATTGTCTGTCTCTCCTCTCCGCTATGCCTGTCTGGTCATATTTTAGAATCCGTGCAAGAGTCCCTGGAGCGTCGTTTCGGACGTGTCGGCGGTCGCATTCCCGTGACACCCTCTGAGTCGTTCCAGAAGCGCATCTCTGGCGCCTCCGAGAAGGATATTGTGCACTCCGGACTGGACTATACCATGGAGCGTTCCGCTCGTGCCATCATGAAGACAGCCATGAAATACAACTTGGGCCTCGACCTGAGAACCGCTGCCTATGTCAACTCCATTGAGAAGATCTTCACCACATACCGTGACGCCGGTTTGGCCTTCTAAGCGCAGCAGCAGCAGCCGCAGCTAAAAACTTAACTAGTTTATTAATCAACCGAACTCAAAAGCAAATAAACTTATTGCATCCGCGCACCTCCGTTTTTAGAAAAAAAGTCACAAAAGCAAATTAATTTATGAAAAAGCAACAAACTGTAAGTTTAGCTGAAAAATGTGTAAAACTTTTTAGCTTGATTCGTGTATTTTGTGTTAAGATGAAAAAGAAAAGCGAGCTTAAATTGCTTTTACAATGATGATTATTGTTGATTTTCTGTAAGTTTTTAAATTTAATGAGCGTAAAGTGAAGCAATTGCATTTTTCAATTATGTATCGTATCGTACGAAACGCTCCGTTGCCGCAACTTTTAAAGTAATCAAATATACACATAAAATAAACTTTATACATGTGCATTTTTTAATTGTCAATTGTCGTTGGCCACTAAATTTATCACAATTACATATTGATTTTAGTCTTTAACGTCGTAAATAACGAATACATTGTATAATTGATGGGAATGTATACAAACTACGATACATGTATATATATATATAGCTAAAGTTATAAAAAATATTGGGTCTACACGTAATACTATAAGTACACTTTTTCGCAAAGCTACGAAACAAACTACAGGCCAATACCTGCTATAAAATTGGAAGATTGGGTGTCTTAATAACTAATTTAAAATGTGCGTATTAACTGTGTGCTTGGTCCGCATCGATATCCTCAATCAGGTGGCCAAAGATTTGGGAAACAGCTGCTGCTTCACATAGTCATCAATCATTTCCATAACCAAAGCGCGCGTGATTCGCGGCTCCTGCAGCACATAGCCAAAGTCTTTCAGCTTCGTATTGTCCAAATAGAGATGTTTATGATGCAGCTGCTCCTCGTCCAAGTAGGGAGTCAGCGGAGTATTCTCAATGCCATTCTGCTGGCAAATCTCAGCCCAGGGTGCCATGTGCTTGTCGTTAATTTCGCCAACCGTATCGCTTGGGTAAAGCTTAATACAGCAATAAATATTCAGTGACGAAATGTGAATGAGTCATTGATAATAAATAATAATACCTTGGTCAAATTGGACATAACATTGCCGAAATATTCAACATTGATATGGAAAATATCCACTAGCAAATCGCTGATGCTGCCCTGTGTAGACGCTGAGTCATCCACAATGTTGTAGACCTGACCAGCCGTCTTTGGACTCTCAGCTAATTGCCAAATCGCCGCACATACATCGGTTATATGCACCGTATTGAGGCGCATGGCATCGTTCCACAGTAGTTTCATTGTCTCGCCAAGGTATTTGTAAATGGCTGCTATTATAATGCGCGGCACTGTGGAGTAAGTTTGACATTGTTATTATTTTCATTAATTATCAGCGTATGCCGACAGCGACTCACTCAAGTAGCGCTTATCACCAATGCCGTAAACAATGGGCAGTCGCACCACCGTAAAGCTAAGATTGTTAATACGCGACAGCTCCTTTTCCACTTTGAGCTTTTGTTTAGCCACACCCGTCCAGGGCTCCAGCTTGCAGTCCTCCTTAAGCGGCGTCTTCTCGCTGCTGTTCACACAGCCCGAGCTCAGCTCCACATAGCGCCTGATCGGCTGACTGGCGGCTTCATTAGCACAGTTAACGCTCAGATTGTAGATGCCCTCCTTGTAGACGGCATCGTTTTGATTGGAACGCGTCTCGGCTGCACAATTGATGACCACATCCCAGCTACGGTTCGTTGTTGGGTGCGGTTCAAACGCCAACTTGCATGAGGCTGCAAATGTAAAATACATACAGGACACACACAAACAAAAGTGCTCTAGTCGGGAGTGCCGACTACGATATTCCCTGTACCCAATCCTTACATTAATTCATAGTTACTTATCTGTATGCACACACAGAAACTCACACACGCTGCAAAAAGTGCGTTTAAGTAGTTCACTCCTTATTTACAGCAGTGGATCTGATTCATCTTCCCTAATCTTAAAAAACTTCCTTGTTTATTGTCCGATCGCAATGAAATTTGTTGGGCATAGAAATGTTATTAAAGGACATGGCTAGATCGACTCGACTACTGATGCTGATCAATAATATATATGTATACTTTATGGGGATTATATATGATTATTTTTTTCTGTTACATACATATGCACAACTTCATGATACCCTTTTTACCCTTTTTTAATGGGTTCAGCGTATAACAACAAATAAAACCAGTTTTAGCTTCTCTGTATACAGAAGTGTAAGTGATTGAGTGGGTTTTATTTACATATATGTATTACATACCGGCATTGATCAGATTGGCGCTGCAAAAGTCGACTTTATCATTGGCGAAGGCCTCAGCCTGTTGCTTATTCAGCCAAGCCATTTGTGGCGGCGTCTTATCAACAATCCGTATTTCCGCCGTCAACTCATTGCTCAGCAAGTAAGTCAGCATGTTGCGTCCAATGAAGCCACAGCCTGCACAGATATACAGTGGGAGAGATAAACTCCGAGATGCTATCGCTCTGCTTGCACTTGCACTTACCGCCCAAAATTAAAACAGTCGGTTTCTCAGACATACTTCTGCAACCACAACGACAACGAAAAGGACGCAATCAACGACTTCGACGATTGACTAAACACTTGCTTCTGTGGGGTCTAGGGTCGTAAGAAAACATCGATTAATTTGAATTTTTGGGCTGTCACCAATCGATTTTAGTCGATGTTTTCTTGCTGTGAGTATTGTACGATCATCGATGTTCATCAAGTGCAATCGATTTCTTGTTCAACAAGTGGTTGATTCTCTGTAGAGATGACACTTTTTAAACTTTTAAATTAGCATACATTAATAAAATGAAACAAAGAAAATTCCATCATATTTATAAATTTTATTAGTTGAGAATGGTACATTGAGACTGATTTAGGTGTCAAAGACATTAGCTGGTCCATAAATCGAATTTAGGTGATCGAAATCCGTGGACTATAACATCGGCCTGCCACCAACCACTTAAATGCTCCGGCTCCCTAATGCACACTTTCTCATTGGTCTCTGTTTCATTGAGATCCAGTAAGCCTATATCTTCGTATATAGTCAACTCCTTGCAGCATTGCAGCTCGGCATTTTCCTTCACATGCAACAGATGCAAATGCACATTTTTACAACTATGCGGCAACTGACTAATAACATCCTTAGGATAGAGTTTCCAAGTCTCGCGCTCTTGCCCCCTCTCAGGTGTCTGCAGCTCTAACTCCAGAAATACATTGGTGGCCTTCAGCTCCGTCGACCAGAGACTATACAGCTCTTTACAGGTGAGCAGTCGAAGAAGTGCTTGATTAATGGATCCTTCTGACATGGCGTGTATATCCCCATGATGTTTTGATATGGTCGTGTGCGGAATGTGTATTGTGTATGACTCCGTTGGCATAAATCTATTGCTGCCAAATAGAAATCGCAAACTCTTCACTGAATTCCCACTTTTAAATGTAGCTCGAATTAACTGAAATAAACAAAATTCGGTTCATTTCTGGTTACTTTTGCGGCACCCCTGGCTTTTTACTTACCTCTCGCATTGTGCTGATGGCGTCCTTGGTTTCCTTAGCCAATGAACGTTGCTTTTGGAACTGATAGCGCTTAAAGGATTCATCAGTCTTTTCTGTTTCAATAGTCTCATCCCACTTTTCCACATAATATTTGTATGTTTTATATACGAAAGGGATTTGGCTGCGATGGAATAATAAAAAGTCAAGAATTCCATTTACAAACTCGGCGGCGATTCCCGTTGTTAAAACGTCGACGTCTTGCAGCTGTAGCTCTATATTTTTTAGATTTTGTGCCATTTATATATATTTTACACAATTTGGCGGGTTTCTTTAACAAACAACAAACAAGAGTTGTTTGGGTTAGTGATGACAAGGTTGTGGTTCAGCTCCAAACTAGTTCGCTGTAGCGTGCTAAACAAACAAAATATCGATTTCTTTATTCACAAAAAACGCATAGGTCTATCAATGTTCTGCGCTCATTTCTTAAAAATGTCGTTTTTTTATTTATTT
Source organism: Drosophila maculinotata (assembly GCA_035045305.1). NCBI lineage: Eukaryota > Metazoa > Arthropoda > Insecta > Diptera > Drosophilidae > Drosophila > Drosophila maculinotata. Next base: position 2,945,742 of record JAWNPD010000649.1, on the reverse strand, counting down.
TTAATTTCCGTTAAGTTATCTTTTTCTTACTTATATAAAATGCAACTACAAATGTATTTTGTGATTTAATTTTAAAAGGTGCAAATTATTCTACTTATATTCCATATATTTTAATTGTTATATTCTTGTTGATAATACTAGCGGAAAACATTTTGCAGGTAATGCTAAGCTGGCAGGATTAATCTTCATGTTTGAAAGATCATGACTGCTTATATTATAACGCAATAAAATATTGGCCAGCAAAATAAAACCAAAACCTCGGACCAAATTTTGTCCAATACAAGTACGTTTTCCTATACTAAATGGTAAAAAATGGGGAAGATTTTTTATCAATTGAAATTTAAGCGATTCGCGAATGTCTGAATCATTTTCCGTGTTTGGATTTTTCAAGTGTAAATAATGTAATTCAAATGTAGTATCGTGTCCAAATTCGATACCTGAATCAGAACCTTCAGATATTTTTCTCTTGTCATTAATTAATGGCTTTTTAGTATTATTTATACGTTTTTCTTCCAAAAACCGTTCTGGACAAAATTTATCAGGGTTTTTCCAATACTCTTGACTCATATTAAGCACGTAATTATTTATAAGCACAATTGTTCCCTTAGTTACTCCAAATCCTGAAATCACAGTATCCTCAGAGGCCACATGAGGTACAATGGGAGATGATGAGTAGCGTAGAACTTCGAATATTGTAGCCATGGTGTAGGGCATTTCCTCCATGTCTTCCAAAGTAATACTGCGCTCCCCTTTATTCGATGTAAGATCCACTTCATATTGAATTCTTCTTCCAACTTCTGGATTCTTGGCGATATACGCAAGAGCTAGCATTATTAGATTTCCAACAGCCGAGTGGCCACCGATAAAATCTTCCAGCATAAATATAATCGTGTTACGGCACATATTTTCATTTTCCATTAAACTCTTGAGCAGTGCATCCGTGAAGTCTTTGTCCGGTTCGTCAAGATCAACATTCAGTTCACGTTGATCAATAATGCGATCCACAATAAATTTACGTATTGTTGTTGACCAGTAGGCGATCCGATTCGTGTGATTATTGTAAAATGGTAAAAGCCAAGGCAAAAAATCTAATGGGTGCCCTTGGTTAATTTCCCAAAAGATCTCATCGAAAAATCGCACAACTTGTTGAAACTCCATATCATCATAATCAAAGCGCATTGAGCACATATACTGGCTAAACATATTTGCACATGCAGCATTTAAAATAGGCTTTAAATCGATGGGTTGACCGGGCACAATTAACTTATGCAGCTCGCCCATTAAAATGCCGATCTCATCACAACCGATTAAAGACATTTTTGTGAAATATGATGACGATTCACGGGGGGAGCAGTGGCGACGTGCCAAATTTCGACGTTTTTGTTGCAATTGCGACCAGTCGCAGAGGGCCAGCGAATTGTTGCGATCACCACCAAATAGTTTATGATAACGTAGAAAATCGGGGCGACCACCAAAGAATTTACCATTCTTGTTAAGAACTTCTCGGATTAGTTCCAAATTATTGACGACCAGGCAGCGAGTGTGACCAAAACTCAGGGAGTATATATCGCCATATTGAATAGCTAATGTTCCAAATCCCTCGAATGGATTGTCAAAGCGACCCATGATGTCCAAGTTGCCAATGATTGGCCACGGGTTCGGACCAGGTGCCTGAAGATATTCACATTTTACTTTTTCTCCATTTAACAGCGAAGTTTCCACAATTGCTTTTCTTTTGCAATTTAAGATGATTTTTATATAGGATGCGACGAATATAATTAATATAATTGCCACGATCAGACAAAATATTTCGAATATCATTTTTTAAATTTAAAACCGATAACAGAGATAACCTTGAAATGTATCTGTTGCTGCTCGAATGATCCACATTCAGTTTTTACAGGTACCTGTAAGCAACTAACAGAACTGCATTACAGCGAATCCGCAGGTGTATACAACAACAACAACGTACCTTCATATGTTTCTGCTGACAAACGTATAACAGAATGCTGATCGCAAATAAATGTATACGTTATTTGAGAATTTCCTTCAGGTTCAGTCTGAATAATAATTATATTTGTTTTTCTATGCAACTTTTAATATTTTTATTTACGATTTGGCCGACATTGATCTATGTGCTTGCATAGTCCTTGCCTAAGTGGTGAATATGTTGAGTTACACGTCTGTTACAAGTGGCTATGTTAAATGTGATGCCATGTTAAATAGCTTGAAAGTAAATCGAATCCTGAATCGACCTTGTTACATCTCTGGCATCTTTAAAGTGCTTAGTATTTTATACAAAATGTAGATAAAAATGGAAATTGTAAAATTAAAATGTTGTTAAAAGCAATATTTAAATGCGTTGGTAGCATGGTTTAACAAATTGCTAAGGTATGAGGTAAACGGGAAACACATAAAGCGTTAATTATATAAGCTAGTTTGTTATTAAACATTATATTTGTTTCCAGTTATGTTAAGTTTAAATTGTCAAAATGCGCCTTATGTCTAATATTTGAAAATACAACTCTGCTCGATAAGATGTGCACACACTGTCAATGAAGCCGCAGCCAACTTCACGCAGGTTATGACTAGTAGAAATCTGTTTGTGTTGCCGACAAAATAAATTTATTCCCCCAACAGAAAATATAAAATAGTAAAGCAAAATGGTAAATTGTGCAAACAAATAATGTAGTTTTATAAACGTAATGTGTGTGCTTGTGCTTTACAGGGCCAAAACCAATCGGCACAGGGCGGGACGGGAGACAAAAAGGATGATAAAGACAAGAAGAAGAAATATGAGCCACCAATTCCAACTCGGGTTGGCAAGAAGAAGCGTCGCGCAAAGGGACCAGATGCGGCCATGAAGCTGCCCCAGGTGACGCCCCATACAAGATGTCGCTTGAAGCTGCTCAAATTGGAGCGCATCAAGGATTATCTAATGATGGAGGATGAGTTTATTAGGAACCAGGAGCGCCTGAAGCCGCAGGACGAAAAGAACGAGGAGGAACGCTCAAAGGTAGATGACCTGCGTGGCACACCCATGTCGGTGGGCAATCTGGAGGAGATAATCGATGACAACCATGCGATCGTGTCCACATCTGTAGGTTCCGAGCATTACGTCAGCATTTTGTCCTTTGTCGACAAGGATCAACTGGAGCCGGGCTGCTCTGTGCTCCTCAATCACAAGGTTCATGCCGTGGTGGGTGTTCTCAGTGATGACACAGATCCCATGGTCACGGTGATGAAACTAGAGAAGGCTCCACAAGAGACCTATGCAGACATTGGTGGCTTGGATACCCAAATCCAGGAAATCAAAGAGTCTGTTGAGCTTCCTTTGACGCATCCCGAATACTACGAGGAAATGGGCATCAAACCGCCAAAGGGTGTCATTCTTTACGGTCCTCCCGGTACCGGCAAGACCCTGCTCGCCAAGGCCGTTGCCAATCAAACCTCGGCCACCTTCTTGCGTGTCGTTGGCTCTGAGCTCATACAGAAGTACTTGGGCGATGGCCCGAAGCTGGTGCGCGAGCTGTTCCGCGTTGCTGAGGAGCATGCGCCCTCTATTGTGTTTATCGATGAGATTGACGCCGTTGGCACTAAGCGTTACGATTCCAATTCAGGTGGCGAGCGTGAGATTCAGCGCACCATGTTGGAGCTGTTGAATCAACTGGATGGTTTCGATTCTCGCGGTGATGTTAAAGTCATCATGGCAACGAATCGCATTGAGACACTCGATCCAGCGCTTATACGTCCGGGACGTATTGATCGTAAAATCGAGTTTCCGCTGCCCGATGAGAAAACCAAGCGTCGCATTTTCACCATTCACACATCTCGCATGACCCTCTCCACTGATGTGAACTTGAATGAGTTGATCATGGCCAAGGATGATCTATCTGGCGCTGATATCAAGGCCATATGCACTGAAGCTGGCTTGATGGCGCTCCGCGAGCGCCGCATGAAGGTCACCAATGAGGACTTTAAGAAGTCAAAGGAGAGCGTTTTGTACCGCAAGAAGGAGGGCACGCCCGAGGGACTGTATTTATAAGTCAATCAAGTTTTCAGTTACCATATTATAATTCCTAATCACATGCGCATTAAACCAGGTTAATACTTAAATCATTTCGCTTGCGATTTAAATAAATTTGTAGTTGTCTGCAGGGCTTCGGCGCATTGTTCCAATATATCGTCTACATAGACCTTTTGTTTCTCGGATACAATACTAAGTGGTTCACTTTGATGTTCTAAATATTTATAGTGAATTTTCTCTGTTGCGTTTGCCAGTTTCATTTCCCGGTAGACAACTTGTTCTTTTTCTAAAATATCGTCAACAGCTGCGCCTTTTAAGTTACCATAAAATGACTGGAATTTCGTTATTTCTAAACCAGTTCTTAATCCATCGGCATAGCCCTGATCAAAACTGGACTGAAAGACCTTCTCGCGTCCATCTGCGATTCCGTCAGCATAATTAATCTGCAAAAAAAACAGAGTATTTAATACTCGTATATACCCTACTCTGACAGCTGATTTCATTTAACAGCAGCTGCACGAACTGCTCCACACTTAACAGTTTACTTCTGATTTAACAGACGACGTGCGCGCAAGCAGTCAAGGAAATCAGTTCATCTTTTAAGCACGCTTTTGTCATACCTTTGTTACTTTATCCTGTATTCGCTGGTGGTTTGTTGCGTTGACGGCCTTAAAATCAGAGTCATCATCTGAGCTGTGTGTTTGTGACATTATTGTGCCGTGAAAACGTAAGTTAATGTAGAAGCGCAGCAGCCGAATTGGATTTCGGCGATTGATAACAATACCATTCACGTGTATACGTTGGCCCTCACTTAACAGCCGCACAGCAGACATTCTCCTCATTTACAGTGCTGTTCAACCTTTTACATAGTTGCGGGTCAAGATTTATTTGAATTTTCCAATTGCAGATCGCACAATGGCAGCCGAGATTGCGGAGCTGCTGTTCGCAGTAATACAGGCAGTTCCGGGTGGCGCGACAAATGATGATATATCCAAGGCATTATCTGATATGCCCGCTGCGTCGCGGGTTGAGGGTCTGAATGTATTGTTGAAACAGGGAGGCATCGAAGTTTTGAAGAAAGGAGAGAAACTCATTTATCGTGCCAAGGATCCGCAAAAGAAGAGCGCACTGCCAAAGGATGCGGACAATGAAGAGAAGGTTGTATACAGTATAGTTGAAGAGGGCGGCAACAAAGGCATTTGGATACGGGATATACGTATTAAGTCGAATTTAAATATGACACAGTTGAACAAAATCCTTAAGAACTTGGAAATAAAGAAACTCATCAAAGCCGTGAAGTCTGTAAATGTAAGTTGCAAAACATCTATTAAATACCTTCAAGTAATACCAATTATATTTAGGCCAGCAAAAAGAAAGTGTATATGTTGTACAACATGGAGGCGGATCGATCCGTAACCGGCGGTGCTTGGTATCAGGATCAGGATTTTGAAGTCGAGTTCGTGGATGTATTAAATCAGCAATGCCTGCGATTTCTCCAAATGAAGCGCGAGGGTGCCGAAAAGAAGCGCGAAGGTCCTTTGGCATTCAAGCAAATGTCCTGTTGCACTGTGAAGGAGGTGCACAAGTTCATTTCCGACTTGGGCATAAGCAAAGTCAATCTGGATGAGGATGATTTAGAGACCATTCTGAAAACCGTAGTCTACGACGGCAACGCAGAACGCATACTGCAATCTGATGGGACGTACGTTTATCGTGCGGTTAATTTACCTCTCCCAGCACCTGGTTTGGTTCAAATGCCGTGTGGAATATGCCCCGTGATCAAAAACTGCTCTAATTGCGGCGATGTTACCGCTATAAACTGTCAATATATGAATGATTGGTTAGATTAAAATGAAAACTATTAAAAGTTGTCTTTTGATTACATTAATAATTTTAAATGTAGCTGCTATTAAAATAATTCTTTATTTAAATTTTAACGGACTGGAAGCGACAAGTTATTAGCATACTGCCTTTAAATTTAAGCTTAAAATGTAAATTAAATGAATACATAATCTAGATGACCAACACTGTCTTAAAAGGCTTTGGGATTGACAATCAGTTTTGGCATAAGGGCCGATTATATGATAATTTTACAAAATATGTAAAAAAAATTTTAACAATTGCTTATAATTAAAATGCTGGAAATATTAAGCTGACAAGCCATTCAAACAGTTTCCCTAACGAAAAGCGCACAGCTGAAGCCGTTTATCGATTAATCGTAAATCCGATAAGAATTTTACGAATAAATACGTGGCTGACAATTCTGTGATTGTCTAGACAAAAATTACAACAAAAGCTAAGCACAAAATTAAAATTAATTTTTATATACATATATGCACACTAAAAATGCGATAATTAATTTGTGCCAACACTGGAAATACGATTGACAAATAACGAACAAAGACAATACATAAAGGCCAGTCTACAAAATGGGACTTTGCAAGTGTCCAAAAAGATTGGTGACAAACCAATTTTGTTTTGAGCATAGAGTAAATGTCTGTGAGCACTGCATGGTCCAGAGTCATCCTAAGGTTTGTTTTTCATATTGATGCTCAGTTTATTTCACTCACTTTAATTCACAGTGCATAGTGCAATCGTATCTACAATGGCTGCGTGATAGCGACTATATATCCAATTGTACGCTCTGCGGCACAACTCTGGAGCAGGGCGAATGTGTCCGTCTCGTGTGCTATCGTAAGTATATAACACTTTGCATATCTACAAAGTTGTTAACCGCAATAATAGGTAACGAAATAGCAGATGAGCTAGCTAGGTACCTGCAATATACTCCTCGATCTGGGTAAAGGATTTATCAGTAGCTCATTGGAGGTATCCGATTTAGGTATTCACAAAAACATTTATTTCTTATTTCTACGTTTAAAGGGGATTATGTAGTATCACAAAGGGCGAAATCTGGCCACTTCAGTCTAACCTAAACTCATCTTCTTTCTAAATCCGTAGACGTTTATCACTGGGACTGCCTGAATGCTCGCCAAGCCGGTTTGCCTGCCAATACAGCGCCTAGTGGCCACCAATGTCCCAGTTGCAGCGTGGAGATATTTCCCACATCCAACCTGGTCTCACCAGTGGCAGATGCACTCAAAAACTATCTGGCGCAAGTGAACTGGGGTCGCAATGGACTGGGTCTCGCTTTGGTAAATGCCCAAATAATGTTTTATATTGATTGCATAGTATAACAACTTTTTTTTGCAGCTTTCGGATGAGCAAAACAATAGTTTGAAGGCAAAGTCTCTTGGTAGCCAGGCGGCAGTTAGCAATATTACCAAAGTGCACCATAATTCCGCTGGCGAGCGCGAGCGTATGAAACCGAATGGAGGCGGCGACAACTCCAGTCCACATTCCGTGCTGTTAATGGACGCATTTAATCCGCCCAGTTCAGGCGATTTACATGGTTGGTCAAGTGATAATACCTGTATTTGATGCATCATAATCCATTTTACTTTTGTGCTTAGGAACCAGCAGCCGACGTCCATTGTTGCCCCGTCAGTCGCCCATTGGCGGCACTGATCGCGATGATAATAAATATCAGCGCCGCACACCGGCTGAGCTTTTCTCGCGTTGGACACGTCGATTCTATGCACCATCGTCGCGTCCGCCTTGGCGTCGCACCTGGTTTCTGGTGCTCAGCGGCATTTTGGCCTTTATCGTGTTCATTTATTTGATGGCGCTGCTCGGCCGCGGCAGCGGCAACGAAGGGTTGGATGACAGCTGGAACAATCCGAACCCTAACCAGAATCATTACGAATAAGTGTATGTCTATTGTAAAACATATAACGCAAGTCCTTCCCTCTGTTAAAATCAAAACTTATTTATGTAACCCAAACCATTGCAATCGAAATTGTAACACATAGATTTTTAACGCATTTTTTAATCAACATGAGGCTTTAGTTTCTGCACGCCGCTTGCTGTAGGCGATTCGGGCTTTTTGCGCTTGGGCGCATCTAGGACTTCGTCATATTCGTGCAGCTTCTTGGCCAGGAAATACATCTCGGCCAACGCTATGATGAGTGCCACAATGACGCCCAGCAGAATGCGAAAACCAAAGGGCAGTGGGCCAACCATCAAATTGACGCCAAAGAAACCGAAAGTGAAGCCGGCTGCTACCGAGAAGATGAACTGGGCCACGGCTATGATTTGTTTATTGAGGCTTTTCACTGCAGGAGAGAGTCAAAGTATGTAGCAATTGATACCAAAAATACGTGTGGTTTTACTCACATTGATAGGCTATGGTATCTTCGGGTATATGTTTAAGGCTCGCATCAACATTTTTAGTCATCTTGTGATATTCACGATTTTGTTGCTCATTGCGCAATCGTTCGCAACGCGCCTCAAGCTCCGGATTACGCGGCTTGTACTCATTCTCTGGCAATACGAGCTCACAGCTTTCAAGTAGCTCATACAGAAATACATTAGTTTTATTAGTTTGACGCAGCACCGTCAATGTATTAACCAGCCAGTGCAAGTCATTGAGATATAAAAAGTTGTCCTCAACTGGCTTATCCTGCGGTTCATCCTCCTCGTTTGCTTCGTCTACGTCTACTTGAGATTTTGAAGGCACATCTGGGACACCTGCTGTCAGTTTCTCCAGCAGATTAGTATCAATCGTGGGTCGCTTAAAGACTAGCTCATTATCTTTCAATACTCTTATATTTGTGGGCAGGATGTAGCCGTTACTCTTGAGAGCATTGGCCACATTAATTGGCAGCTCTTTCAAATTTTCCATCTGTGCATCCAGCAATTGCAACACTTTCCTCGATGGTCGCACGCGCACACGAGTGTCTACAATTGTTGACTTCAGCATGATAAGGACGTTTTCTATTTGGTAATGTTTAGCTTCAGCTGCAGGTCTGAGTAAAGTTCAGCGATTTCCTCCTCTTTTTCTTCAAATGAGTTGTCCAGACGCTGATAGCCGTGCTCCAGATTATTGACGAACTCCGCTTTGCGTTGCTCCCGTGCACGTCTTGCCTCCTGTAATTGGGTGCTGGGCTGTTTGCCAGGGAGGTGTATTTATTAATATAATTAAAGTTAGATAAGTTTACAAAAATTTTTCCGATTTTTCAATGTTTTAATTAGCCAATGTGTCAGATAAACTGTCGTATAAAGAAAATTTCGTTTCCACAGAGCCCAATAACGCTATGTGTCAGATAAGCGTTATGTGGAACTTTATCTTACATATAGTCGCCATGTGGCAGATAAATAGAAATAGCTAAATTCAAATATAATTTTCAGTTTAAGCCGTGCGATCTATTTCTACTCTTTGGATGATTCTGATGAATAGATAAGTTTATCTTATAATAAAAGAGTATATCATACCAGACCAAACTTATGATACTGCTGTTATAAATTGATTTCGGCCTTCAAAATCTACATGCATTATTTTGAATGCAAAAATCAAAAGCAAAATTGAGTCGACCACAAATATGTTAATTGTATTTGTATATGTATACCGTAAGGACTAACTAAAATATCTTAAACTATTTAGGAACTATGTAATATCTTCAGAGCATAAGCTACTGTTGGCAGAGAGCGTGTCTGCAGCAATACACTGTTTTTTCTCAGCAATTTCCAGATCCAGTAGCTCAATTGCCTTTAACTCCCTTTCCCGCTTTATTTTGAACAACTCCATTTCTGCCAGATGTTTCTCTTGCGCCCTTACATTTTCCTGTTTATAGAAAGTTTGCTGCGCTAACAACAAACCTTGCCTGGCGCTGTGAGTGCGCCATTCACGGCTAACTCTCTTGGCAGCCAATCGTTTGGACACTAGTTTCTTGAGCTGTGCAGGAGTCTTTTTGCTCATTAAGGAATGAGATTCAGCAGGCTCGACTTTCACTTGCTGGCTGTCGTGGCTGCTCTCAATTTCGGTGTTGGTAAGCTCAAGCTGGACCGGCAGGTCGACTTCACTTAAAATGACTACAAAAGATTATATTAAACCCATATACTGAAGAATAATCTTTTTGGGACTTACTATCGCTATCGAAAATGTTTATGCCTCCAGTGGCCGATTCACCAAACAACTCGCTGATCTGCTCCGACACATTAGAAATGCATGTGTTCTCTTGCGGGATATCGCCTGTCAGGAATGTATTTATTTTCTCCTCTGCAATCTCACTCTTACTTTTCTTCTTTAGTCCTTCGTATTTGGCTTTCAGTGCCTTAGCCGTACGTTGCATGCCTGTTTTGCTGGTGTATTCCAAGGCTATTTTTTCCCACGCCTGTTCTTTTTTCTTCCATGTCACGGCATCGGACTTTTTGTTTTCAATAACGAATTGGTTTGCTTTAACGAGCGCTACGAGATCCGCTTCTTCCTCTACGGTAAAATTTTTGCACCGTTGCCTTTTCAGTTTATTATTCATTTTAAACTTTGATGTTGCCACCGGTTACAAAAAATCATCTGTTTTGCACAATAACATTGCCACAATTCATAAGTGTTTGCCATTCACATGTAAACGTGACACATAAATTTATAAATCGATTGAAAAATAGACAAAATAGGACACTTTATATGACACATAATCTTATCAAAAGTATATATGACTTTATCTAGACATTGAAAATATCGGCCATAAGTGTATGTGTTTTGGGTGTGAATATGTTTATGTTTAAGTTAAAGTTACATATGCATATGTATTAAAACGTTTATTATTTTTACGGTGCTTTCTGGGCTGGGGGACTTCAGTGGGCACTGCACTGATGTTACAAGTCCCGTAAAATACTTTTCCCAGATTTCAAACGCCATAACTTTGTATAAACTGATCCGATTTTCATTCCAGATGTCATTTTAATCATGTCCTTATTAATTCTACATTTAAAGATGAAAAACAAAATTTATTCGAATTTCCTGGCAGAACTCATGACAACAATCTTATCATGTGATGTCCAAAGTGCCTATAGAAGCTATTTCTAGAAACTTGAAACCTGATCAAATTTTCAATCCCGAGGGCATTCTGATGGGATCGGTGTTATTAGATAATTTAAGTTTTATTTGAACTAGAACTAGGGCATAAGTTTAAAATGTGTGCTATGGTTATTCTTGTGCTTGTTCGACGAAGCGGATAGTTGGATAATGAGTTTTTATCTAGATAAAGGTGGGATGCTATTTTAGTGTGGTCGAGTCTATTAATTTGGTGTTGTTTGTGATGATATTATGATACAATCGATTAAATTGTATGAAGTGGTTACTTTGGTTTTGGATAGTTAGGTCGTATTTTAAGTGCGGACTGAATTAAGTTATTTTAACAATATTATTATTATATATGGTATAGGATATAGCTAAATATTATCAGACCAACTTGAAAAAAAAATTGTCAGCCGAGGCCTTCGGCTTCTTTGACAACAACCATATCCTAGCCTGATATTCGAACCTAGTTATTCGTTGTTGATTTTCTTTAGTTATAATTTAATATGTCTAATTATTATTATTACTCACGATCCGTTCAACTTTGGCTTTTTCCAGCAGCTCTTCGACCCCGCTTAGCAAATTGTTAACACTTGTGGCTAGTTGGTTAAGGTTTTGGTTACCCAATCTAATACAGCGCTCTGATAGATCGTATTTCAGTGAACCCAGAATTTCGGTGACCTGAAAAAGTTTTTCAACTTCGCTGTCGTTGCGTTTAACTTCGAAATTGTCGAGGAATGATTCAATTTCGCCGTTGACAAATACTCGATGATCTAAAATGCGATGCGGCACTTTATACAGCTCTGTAACAGACCAGATATTTTATATATGCGATTTATTTGAATTGATCGAAAGAACGTACCTCGTCCAACTTGGCTTATCATTATTTTTCTCGACAAACACTAGTTTTTTTTGCTTCTGTCACATGAGTGAAGTCAACGATATCGGAAACAACTATCGATATATTAGCGATGTTACCAAAACATTTAAAAAAATCTACCGAATATCGATGTCGTGAAAATCCACCCTTTTACAAAAATAATACATCGATGAAAAATTTGCAACTCGTCGGAGTTCACTCTAAAGACTACGTGCAGAAAGTCGTCTACAAAATTGCATTACTTGACTTGACGAAAAATGAGCGAAGAATTTAAATTGCCGAAACGGTCACGGAAGCGTACGCGCGATGTGAAGCGCAAGGCACGACCCGAACTGGACGTGGAGACCGCATGGGTTGCAATGCGATATTTTGAAAAGTTTGAGTCATTTTGGGACTTTGTGGATAACGTGGAAAGAATCGAGGATGCAACGGTAAATTGTGATGAATTCATTGAACGCTTCGAGCGTCCCTATCTGCCCGTAATAATCACTGGCTGCGCCGACGGCTGGCTGGCCCAGGAGAAGTGGACGATGTCGAGATTGGCCAAAAAGTATCGTAACCAGAAATTTAAGTGCGGCGAGGATAACGAAGGATATAGCGTCAAGATGAAAATGAAATACTATGTGGAGTACATGCAGGGGACGAGGGACGATAGCCCGCTTTACATATTCGATAGCAGCTTTGGGGAACATCATCGTCGGAAACGGTTGCTCGAGGATTATACGGTGCCCAAGTATTTTCGCGATGATCTCTTCAAGTACTGCGGCGAGGAGCGTCGTCCGCCATATCGCTGGTTTGTCATGGGCCCATCGCGTTCCGGCACCGGCATTCACATAGATCCGTTAGGGACCAGTGCCTGGAATACGCTGATACGAGGCCACAAGCGCTGGTGCTTATTTCCCACGCATACGCCTAAGGATCTGCTAAAGGTCACCAGCTCAATGGGTGGTAAGCAGCGGGACGAGGCAATCACCTGGTTCAGCACCATCTATCCACGCACCCAACTGCCCTCGTGGCCACAGGAATACAAACCCATCGAGGTGCTTCAGTGTGCCGGTGAAACAGTATTTGTACCCGGTGGTTGGTGGCATGTTGTCCTCAATCTGGACGAGACGATTGCCATCACGCAGAATTTTTGCAGCGTTACGAACTTTCCGTGCGTTTGGCACAAGACCGTCCGCGGTCGTCCTAAATTGTCGCGCAAATGGCTGCGTGTGCTGCGGGAGCAGCGCCCGGAGTTGGCCCAAGTGGCCGAAAGTATTAATATTAACGAGAGCACTGGCTTCGCCTCCGATAGCTCAAGCAATTCCAGCTCATCCTCATCCAGCAGTTCCTCATCGTCGGAGGCTGATACGAATACGGACAGCGGCCAGGAGAGTCTCACCGCCAAGAAAAAGAAAAAGCGACGCATGGGCGGCAGCCACAGCGGTGATGGCAACAGTGCCACCGGCTCCACACGATCCTGATGTCGGCACAAAGCCAAACAGAATAGCCTGCTCCTACGACTGTTCCATCGTCAACTATTGTTCTGTCGTCGTGTGCCGCGTCGACAGCGTCCTTGTAGTCGCACATCCCGCCACAGTTAACAGCGCGAATCCTGATGATCCAACTTATTTTGCATGTTTAGTAATATTTTTCTACATAGACAAGTAACGTATTGCTGTAAGAATAATGTATGAATTTTAATTATCTTTAGCTAAGCAAAACTGTTGCTTTATAAATGTTAATTTGATTCAATTTCAAGTTGATCCGCTAAAGATAATTAATAATATTGCAACATAAATAAATTCAATATATTTGTAAAATCGCACGGCATTTTGTTGATATAATATTTCATTTGGTATAAGATATTAGATTTTCCGTCTACTGACTTTTTCACTTTCAACCTATAAAGTCACCAATAGTTATCATTTCCGACTACGATATCATTTCCGACTACGATCAATACTTCACTTTTCTTAAAAAAAAGCAGTTGAATTGTTCTTATACAAAAATTTATCAATTTTTTATTTGAATCTGCGTTTTTATAATTTGTTATCCATGAAATGAAATGTAGCAAAAAAATATTAAAATCGATCGTGATAGACTAAATTAAAAATTTGACAAACAATTTAATATATTTAAATAATAAAATTTATTTATGGAACATAAGAAAGCACATGTCCTTAAAAAAATCACCTTTAATTTGCTACAATTTATTATTCATACATAATTATTGTTAAAAGCTTTTCCCACGCGTTCCTTAAGTTTCCCGTTTTTTTGTCTACGTTGAATTTGTAAAGGAGTTTTTGCACTTTGATTTGTTTTTAAAAATATTGTTTTATTTAATTTAGTTTGCTTCTGTTTTAATTATGATTTATTTTTATCATTGTGTATAAATTGGAAATTGCGCTCGCAGCTTCGTTTTGCTTACTGTCGTTTTTGTTTTGTCCATTCTGAATTTGTTTTATTCAAGTTCTCAGTTTTGTGATTTGTTGTTGTTGTTATTTGTTGAATTATGTTTGTTATTGTTTTTTTGTTTGTTTATGTTAATCATGACTTAATCAATATACTGCGCTAACCAACGGAAACCCTCGCCATAACCCTGTCGCTTCAGCACAGAGCACATAAACATTTCCAATGGACGACCAGGTAAATCGGAGCGTGCAACCTTGCCCTGAAATACAAGACCACAAAATATTAATTAAATGTTGACATATTATTAATAGGGTCAAGGTCATACCTTTCCGGTCGTTAACTGATACAGTCCAAACACATTTCTCAGCTCATCCTCGCTGGCCGCACCGGGCTTATCAATTTTGTTGCCCAATATGAGCACGGGGCAGTTGGAGAGCGCCTCATCTGTGAGCAGCGAATCCAGTTCGTTTTTGCTCTCTTGGAAGCGACCGCGGTCCCAGGCGTCTATCAAAAAGACGATGGCATCCACAGCTGGAAAGTAATCCTTCCAGACACGACGTGCTGCAAAACGCATATATTTCACAGTTAGCTTTTAATCATCAACTACTTATCTAAACAGTCCAATTACATGACTTAATCACCCGCCAAACAAGCCGCCCATTGCTATCAGGCACGACTTTGATATCATGACGTTGACGCTCCACAACTTAGCGTCTCACTCAAAGCAAACACTGCTCTCTTTGTCAAAAAACTGGAGCGTAACGCTGACAAAGCGACGTGAGTTGCGTCTCGCTGCTTGCTTATCAATATAAGTATGTATATAAACTAATATAATTTCATATGTACATACATTCTAGCTAGCCAGTTTGCGCCATCTCACGCTTAATATAAATTTCCCTATTCGTAAAAGCTTGAGGTATTCTTATATACAAATAGATGTACGTGTTGTTTCTATCTAGACAGTCTGTCAAGCTAGCGCGTTTTATTACATTTATTCCATGCACAGTGACCATCAATTCCAGATTAAACAGTAATTTAAACTATGAGTATGATTAAAATTCGATGTGGGAAATGCAACTTTTGATGATACTACATAAAATGATAATACCAATAATGCATACAAGAGTTGGATTATTTTCTCTTAAAGAAGTTACAAAGCAACTTTTCTTGACTTTATTTTAAATGCAAAAGGCAATAAAATATTATAGAACATTTGCTTTTTAAAACGAACTTTTCAGTATAGTGAACAGTCTGGCTTTTAATTGGTGAACTATATACATATTAAAGCATATGTAAGTAGTGACCTCGTGAAATAGAAAAGGTTCTTCAGTTTCTGAAAGTCTTGGTTGTAATTTGTAATTATAAATGGTCTATTGGCCCAATTACGATTCGAATTTCTAATCGCCGTATTTGCAACCTTTGATGCACAGAAAAAGTTACGCTTTGACCACTATTTGTAAATAGTTCAGCAAAATATTATCTCCTTAGATTAACTATGCATAACAATTATACACAAATATTTGTGTATCTGTAACCACTGCGCAAAGGTATTAAAAGCTTGACGCGTCTTCATTGCATATGATATGGTATGGTATGGGTGACCCCCTGTGCTAAATTTTACGCTGATTGTTGCTATTTTGTTCAGTGTCTTCTTTGTGCTTTGTGTATGCCATTGAGCTATATTTAGATTGGAGAGCACGGTATAATATGCGCAATATTTATGATTTTAATAAGAACACTTAACGTCAAGATTTTGAGTATTGCCCAGTGTTGAAAAGGAGAGTAAAAGCTTAACTTACCCTGAGTGTGTCCACCCAAGTCGAATGTAGTGAAACGCATATTTCCTATGGACAGCTCCTCGGACGCTAAGCATAGAAGGGGAGAGAAATGAATTAAACATGTTTTCATAATAATATCCCTAAAAATACGGTTTTCATATCAGAAATTAAAATTAAACTTTAAAAAGCAGGTTCCGGCTCGGCTGTGTTGATTTTTACCCTTAATAATTTATCAAAAACATGAGTATTAGAACGGAATACTGGATGAAAATATTAGTTAATTGGCAATTATTTTCTCTTTGACGCTGAAATTATAAAAATTAAAACCAAAAACATAAGGGTATAAGTCAACACAGCCGTAACGGAACCCAATTTAAATTTTCAAAAAGGAAACCGTACTTTTTGGGACGTTTTTCGATGTGGGAATATTAGATTTCGGTTCACTTACTTGGATGCAGTGTTGGCACATGCTGCGCTAGCTTATCATCTTTGAGCATATGCAATAATGTGGTTTTACCAGCATTATCCAAGCCAAGGAACAATAGTTTGCCGGACTTTTTCCATAGACCTACGGATGTATATAAATATAAGTAATTAGAAATACATATTCAAATTCAAGTGATCAATGCTAATTTTTAAGGTCGAATTAAAAAAACCAACAGCTTCACTAATACAAGCGCATAACACACACAGACGGACCCGCATACAGCTGCAAGATTTCATTTTCTTTTGTGCGCTTTTGTTGTCTGCTGTTGGTTTTTTTTTTTTTTTTTTTTTGTTGGCAAACGCTCAAGAGTTGCGCTCATGTAGCAATGTCAAATTCCATTATGCTTACCTAAGTATCCAAGAACACCCGTGAACCAGTCCCAAATGAACATCTTGGCTTGTGCTGTGGTTTCCTGCGGGTGTAAGCTTTAAGAAGTGTTGTGTTGGGGGGGAAAAAGTGCTGTGCTATGCTGCAAAAACAAAAAGCAAGACAGAATAGGAAATGAGTGACAAGTTCAATGTTCAGTTTGTTATTGATAATAAATTGGCTAGTTCGTAAGCGGAGCAACTACCGGATTCGGTTCAAGCAGCCTTGACACAAATAGGAAGTTATTTGAGTTTTTGAGCGTTTCTAATTAGGTTAAAAACCTGTTTCAACTAAATGTCAGACAACACTTTCTTTTTATGGATGTGTGTGTGAGTGAGCGACATTGACACTCGTGTATATATGTGTGTGTGTACGTGGTTAACACGCATAACACTTTTGTAATTTTCATTAAAATTTATGTTGAAATTTCATAATGAAGCTAGGCATACTATGCCCTCTCCCCACACTATCATTTATTAAGTTTGCCGCACCCTTAGCGCCTCTGCGCCGTTCCACTTATAGGACGGGGTTTATATACGTATATATGTATGTATAAAAACAGCAGACATGACTATCTGATTTTGCACTACGTGGACACACATTTCTAGTTGTCACTTTTTACAGTCTGGTCTGATAATGTTCTGTTACTGTTATTCGACGTTGCTATTACTTTATGTACGAATGATGTTGCTATTGAATTGTACACTATGCGTATGCAGTAAATGCATATTTCGTTTATTATTAACGAGTTATTATTATTTATTACTTTTTCTGCACACGTTGTATCGAATCGTTCGGAATATGTTCAATCGAACGACTCACTAAATGGAACAGACGATTGTCGTTCATCTGGTTCGTTAACAATATGATTTAACATTTTGCCAAACTGTTATTAACATAGAACGGAAATTTTATTTTTTAAGTGTGTTGCTCTGCGCTAATTACTAACTACACAAAAGCTATTTTTAAACTTGTTACATGTGAAGTAATACAGCTAATAATCTAGTTAATATTTGCTAATTTTTCTAGTTTCTTCACGAATAGTTTATCGATGTTAGAAATCGAATATTATTGATATTTTTAAGTTATCTTAGGTTCAGCAATGAACGTACATCGGAGCTGGTGAAATTAGTGCGCGGCGCTAACAGAACTGTCAAAAAGCGCGCAAAACCCGCTTGCTTAAATTAGAATTTGTATTTATGTCTTATGGCTAAAAACTTTTCTTTTTTTTGCATTTATTTATTTATTGGAGCTGTGTAAATTCTGCAAATGGGTGCAAAGTATGCTTTGCATTTAACTTACCGTTAATTTAATATTTAATTGTCTACAATACTAATTTGTCAGCTGGAATGTGAATTACAGACTGTTAAAACATATTTAAATAAAATAATTGCAATATAAAGAACAGCTTTCGACGCCGAAGTGAAGCTCCGACAAACGACGCTAAGTGACCGACGCTAGCTTGACGCACATTCAGTTTTGCACAAATTATTAAAAAGAAACGCAATATTAAGTATAAATTTATTGTAGGAAGACTTGTTAAAACCGATTTGTAAATATTTTAAAATATTGCTGTCGACTGCAAAGCAAATTGATTGCATTTACAATTTTGAGATATCGCCAACCATTTCAGTTAACTGCAATACAATTAACAACACTGAAATTAATCGATAAAATATGGTCACCCCATAAGTGACGAGCTGCGTATCTCGCATTAAATTGACCAGCTGTTTCGTTTTGATTTTCAGTTGTGAGAGCGCACGGTAAGATACATTCGCGTGCAGCGGACGGCAGCTGGTGAAATTGTTGTTTGTGCGTACCAACGAAAGCGAGAAGCGAATACATAATTTACATAAATCGTATAGTCCCATCAAAATCGACGGACCCAGTGAAATTTAGCAACAACAAAATGTATCTCTGAGATACTCGCTGGTTATCTGTCTTTTTGCGTGTGTGTGAGTGTGTGTGCCGTTATGTATCTGAATGAATCTCACCACAGAATCCAAAAGCGCGCAACAACAACAAGAGCAAAATCTATAAGAAATATGTTTATTATTTTTTAATTATTATACTTTTCATTTTTGGAATATTTAATTGAATTCAATCAAATAAAATTAAATAAATAAATAAAGCAACGACAGCAACAACATCAAATTGAAGTAATTAACCAATTGAGATTGTTTGTATCTACAACAAGAGCAAAAAAAAAAAATGCTCGAAACTCAATTCAAAAAGACTGCAATGCGGCAACAGCAACAATTTGAATGCATCCGTTACGCTACAATCTGACTTCTGACTTTTGAGGATAACTTGGGGCGTCTGAAAAATCGATTGGACAACAACGACGACGACGACGACGATGCCGACAGACGAAGCGGAGCCAGCAAGCAAAACGAAAACGAAACCATTGCACACTTGCAAATTTAGCCAAAGGTAAATCTTAGTACAATAAATATGTAGCATCACATCGTTGCCCTTCCCCTTCCGCCCAACAATGCTCAATAAATTAGCACAACATTAGCAACAACAAACAAACAAACGAAACAATGCAAAGTAAGCGGCGATTTTGCCATACGCTTTCTAATACCCTGTAGCCAACAATAAAGAGTAAATAAAGGCAAGCAAAAAAAATAATTGAAAAATGTAGCTGTAAGTGGATACCATATGCGCAAAGTTACTAATACAAAGAATAAATAATAAGAATAAAAGAATTATTCAAATTTTATAGATTCTTAATAATAATACAAAATTATAATAATATATAACAGTAAGTTATTAGAAAAAAATGAAGGATTTTAAAAACCTATATTAAAAAAATATATCTTATTCGTATTCGTGACAATAATAAATCAGCTTTCGATTTTTTAATACATACATATGTTCAGAATAAGTTTATTTAAGATTTCTCACTATTGCTTAATATAATTACAGTGTATTTTCCGGTCGAGCACGCTCTAGTAAAGCTCTCTTGTTATTATTGCTTTTGTTTTGTTTTGCTTTTGTGCGACCATTTTGGCCGTTATGTAGTACATAGATTTCGTAACAGCCCAAAAAGTAAATAAATCTGTTTCATATACCTGTTTCGCCTGAATATCTTGTCTACAGATTCCGCAGCGCTCACCTCTAGCCCCCCCTCTAGCGTTAGATCTGATACATATCTCTGTCGAGTACACATGCACTTGAAGCCATTGTACTTTGGCGTCTCTTTTAATCTTTAATCGATGTCTAAAGTTCAAATTCAAAGTCATGGTTGTCAAATGGGAGGGTAATTTCCGGGGGGTAAATACATATGTAAATAGCTAGAAGCGTCATCAACACACGCCCCCTGTTAAAGCAGTTGTTTTTGGTTAAGCCAGTTGAACTTTATTCTACTGTTTATGGAAATACTTTGATTTCATTAGCCGAAAATAGTTGTGCTATTTGTTGTTGTTGCTAGAAAGTCATGTTGCCATGACACTTATGGGCGGACGGAGGCGAACAGGAGCTGGAATCAATTATGACTTGTTTTTTGTATGGACAAATGCTTTTTTATTGCCTATAATTAATGACTCTAATCGGGTTTATTAAACAAAATATAGGGGGCGATTTAATTATCATTTTATCTACTCACATTTGAATGAGGCTTGAAGTCATGAGTTTATCGGCAAAAGCATGAAAATATTGTTGGCTTTTGTGAAAAGAATTTGTATTGATTTATAAATTTTACAAAAATTGTCTTGTTTCATAAATTATACATCTTTTGTATAAAATAAAGACTATAACATAAATTTTGTATTTAGATATAGATCGTGTCTGCCATTTTGGAATTATATTATATTAATTTTATAATGAGTCAAAGAACCGGGATTCTACTTTCAAATCCGTTGATTGAATGCTATATATATATATATATTTATATTGATAAATACAGACTTTGGTATCAGTCTTATTAATTGGCAAGCAGTAAATGAAAACCGAATGTTTGAATTCCTTTCCTGTTAACTGCATCAACATTCTCATTTATGTGACAACTACTGAGAAATGAAATATTTCGTCAAAGGCGGCACTCGCCAAATCTATTCTATTTTTAATGCCAATTGACGCGAGGCCGCGATCGCCCACTTTACAAGCTCCGTCGGGTGGGCGCCGGTCAACGGGTGGCGGGTGATTGGATTCGCCGGCCCCGGGGCTGATGACAACGCACGCAACGACTACGTGCCGCTAGGAGGCCGATGCCGTCGGCTCATCCCCACCCCCCGACCTGCGCCCTTACGAGTTGCCAGTTGCCAGTTGCCAGCTGCCATCTGCTTTAGCGAAATGTCGACTGTCTAAAGCTTATCGGTAATCACCCAGACGAATTCCAAGTGGCTAAACATATGGAGAGACTTCAGTTGAAGCCGGACTCGGCATTGTGTGCACATTTTCGTTACTTAAGGCTGAGTTTTATCGCACCGCTTTTGATTCGCATTGCGATTGCAATTGCTGAAGCGGTTCTGAAAACTAAGAGCCCCTTCAGCTGTTACTTGAGGATTTACGGGCTAGCTACACTCACATATTCCATTTGCAGCAAATGCGCCAACTGCAATCTCTAATAAAAATGAAACCATATTGCAATTAATTTGAAATGCAAAACACGAAAAACATTACAGTTCCAGTAATTTGTTGACATTCAATATAATCGTATTTATTATTCCTTTGCAGAGGGTATACATTTTTCTGTCATAAATCACGGCAAAAGTGACAAAAAAGTCGCTTGTAAAGTTACCAAACAACGAAATGTTCCTTATAAATGACATTCCCAGACTTCAAACGGACACAACTTTGTCAAATCTGAACCGATTGTCAACCCCGAGGGCATTTTGGTCGTTATTTGGCATCTTGTTTAATTCTACATCTAAGATTTTTGAACTTTGAAGAAAATATAATTTTTGATTTTTTTTTGTAAAAAAGCATAAGGGGGGACCCTTACAAACTTCG
Source organism: Drosophila maculinotata (assembly GCA_035045305.1). NCBI lineage: Eukaryota > Metazoa > Arthropoda > Insecta > Diptera > Drosophilidae > Drosophila > Drosophila maculinotata. The sequence goes on along the minus strand of JAWNPD010000649.1, from coordinate 2,923,935 downwards.
CTTTTTCAAAAAATAGAATCTTGAAATTTTACATTTAATTGATTGTGGGTGTCTCAATTAGTATAAAAAACTATAAGAAAAGTGATTTTGGGGTGTTTCATTTTTCTGTCAAAAATCACGCCAAAAGTGACAAAAAAATTGACTTGTAAAGTGCCCAAACAACGAAAAGTTCCTTATAAATGACCTTCCCAGACTTCAAATTGCCACAACTTTGTCAAATCTGAACCGATTGTCAATCCCGAGGGCATTTTGGTCATTATTTGGCATCTTGTTTAATTCTACATCTAAGATTTTTGAATTTTGAAGAAAATATAATTTTTGATTTTTTTTGTAAAGAAGCATAAGGGGGACCCTTACCAACTTCGATTTTTCAAAAAATAGAATCTTGAAATTTTACATTTAATTGATTGTGGGTGTCTCAATTAGTATAAAAAATTATAAGAAAAGTGATTTTGGGGTGTTTCATTTTTCTGTCAAAAATCACGCCAAAAGTGACAAAAAAATTGACTTGTAAAGTGCCCAAACAACGAAAAGTTCCTTATAAATGACCTTCCCAGACTTCAAATTGCCACAACTTTGTCAAATCTGAACCGATTGTCAATCCCGAGGGCATTTTGGTCATTATTTGGCATCTTGTTTAATTCTACATCTAAGATTTTTGAATTTTGAAGAAAATATAATTTTTGATTTTTTTTGTAAAAAAGCATAAGGGGGGACCCTTACCAACTTCGATTTTTCAAAAAATAGAATCTTGAAATTTTATTTTTAATCGATTGCTGGTGTCTCAATTACTATAAAAAACTATAAGAAAAATGATTTTGGGGTGTTTCATTTTTCTGACAAAAATCACGCCAAAAGTGACAAAAAAATTGACTTGTAAAGTGCCCAAACAACGAAAAGTTCCTTATAAATGACCTTCCCAGACTTCAAACTGCCACAACTTTGTCAAATCTTAACCGATTGTCAACCCCGAAGCCATTTTGATCATTATTTGGCATCTAGTTTAATTCTACAATTTAAGTTTATGAATTTTTGAAAAAATAAAATTTCGGATTTTTTTGCTGAAAAAAGCATAAGAGGGGACCCTTACCAATTTAGATTTTTCAAAATTTAGAATCTTGAAATTTTATTTTTAATTGATTGTGGGTGTCTCAATTAGTACAAAAAACTATAAGAAAAGTGATTTTGGGGTGTTTAATTTTTCTGTCAAAAATCACGCCAAAAGTGACAAAAAAATTGGCTTGTAAAGTGCTTAAACCACCTAAAGTTCCTTATAAATGACCCAACTGACTGACACAACTTTGTCAAAACTGAAGTGATTTTCATTCTCGAGGTCATTTTGGTAATTATTTGGTCATCTAGTTTAATTCTTCATCTCAAGTATATGCACTTTTGAATTTAACTTATTATTCCCATTCTTTCAGATGGCGCAATAAAAGAGCTTGCCTCGTAGGCATTTGCTAGCAACACAGACGCAGTCGCTGATAAGATGTCAAAAATGAGAGGTATCCAATTGAAGACAAAGAGTTGATCGGAAAATGTAGCTTTCAAATTGGTTGTTAATCCACAGGTCGTGTACTGATACCCCTGCCCAATACTGGGGCAATGGGACGCAAACGCAACAATTTTTATATGCGCAGCATCTTTATCCTGGCGCTGTGCATCTTCGGTCTGTTGCAGTATCACAACTTTAACTACTGTGAGTGCAACATTCATTCACCAAATATTCAAAAATGATTTGTTTACTCTGTGCTGTTGCAGTGGACAGCCGCGATTCGATGCTGAGCGATTCGGTAACCAATGACTCGGTGGATGCCATAATGTCCATGGTGCCGGCCACTCTGCACAAATATCTGACTCCACACACGCGCAACCACAGCACGTCGGGAGCAGGTGAGTGTGTGTCTTTTTTTTTTGGTCTACGCACGCAACTGTTGTTGGAGAGAATTTAACTGAATTTCGATCTGATGTTTATAGCGCTCCAATTGAATAGCAGCGGGGCTGCAGTTAGCGGCTCTGGGATTGCGGTGGCGACCACAATCAGCTTTGATGTTTATCGTCCGCCGAATATAACGGAGATCAAGCGTCAGATCATCAGATACAACGAAATGCAGCTGGTGCTGAATGAGGATGCATTCGGTCCGCTGCAAAACGATTCTGTGATAATTGTCGTACAGGTGAGTGGATGTTTGTTTCGAGCTCCCATTGCTAGAAACATTTCTTACTCGCAGGTGCACACACGCATCAATTACCTGCGCCATCTGATTGTCAGTTTGGCGCAGGCACGGGACATTTCCAAGTCCTTGCTGATATTCTCGCATGACTTTTACGACGATGACATCAATGATCTGGTGCAGCAGATTGACTTTTGCAAGGTGATGCAGATATTCTATCCATATTCGATGCAAACGCATCCACACGAGTATCCCGGCGTCGATCCTAATGATTGTCCCAGGAACATTAAGAAGGAGCAGTGAGTATAGCTGCTAAAACGATTCGAATCTTGTATACAATTTGAACTAATTTCAGAGCTCTTACCAGTAACTGTAATAATGCTTTATATCCTGATCTCTATGGCCATTATCGGGAGGCCAAGTTTACGCAGACCAAGCACCACTGGTGGTGGAAGTCGAACCGTGTCTTTAACGAGCTGGAAGCAACCCGGTTTCACACTGGTAAGCTAAACGCAATCCTTAAGATAACCAGAACAATTTACAGCTACTATTACGTTGCAGGTCTAGTTTTGTTCCTGGAGGAGGATCATTATGTGGCCGAAGACTTTCTGTACTTGCTGGCCATGATGCAGCAGCGCACCAGGGACTTGTGCCCGCAGTGCAACATTCTGTCGCTGGGAACCTATCTGAAGACATTCAACTATTATACGTACCACAGCAAGGTGAGATAGATAAATAGCCAACAATCTGCGCTTCCTTGCCTGGCTACAAAATTCGTTTTAGTCGTCCAACTGAGAAAAAATGCTTCAATGCCAAAAAAAAAAAAAAAGCAAAACACAAAAAACAAGAAATCCAATTATATAAAATTTAGTTTATGTTTTTAACAAGCGCAAATCTCAACGCTTATGCCAGTATAACTGTTACCAACTAACATATCCTGTCTAAACACGATCGTATTATAAACTATATCATTTCAAGCACTAGGGGCTCTAAGATCTATAGAAGAGATTTGCTATATACTACATACATATATGGATAACTTTTGTGCATACAGAAACAAACATACATCGTACATAACTGTATACATACATATTTACATAATTACATCTCTATGTGACTCATCTGGCAATTGTACATGTGTTAAAAAAAATATGTATGTTAATTCTATTTATTTAGTTATTTTCGTATCTATTTAAACACACACATACACATACACACACACACACACAATCGCAATCCACATCGTTTCTAAATATCATATCTTTCTGCGTTCTTCTCTACTTCGTGCAGACTAACAAAAAATCGTATGCTTCCTCGCTGATCTCGTCAAACAGTCAATTAGGAACGAATAGGAACAATAATAATATCCATAATAATAATAACAATAATAATAATAGAAACTCACAGCAGTTAACTGTGTCATCATCAGCTCTATCATCATCCAGCACTTCATTAAAGAATGTCAAGGTCTATGTGGGCGACACCGTTGATGTTCATAACGTTGATAAAGCTGCCAGCCAGAACAACAACAATAACCACAACAACAACAACTACCTAAAAAACAACAATAAAAGAACTAACCACATCAACACTGTCACCGCTACAGCCACATTGAACACCAATCAAAATAACAATAATATTTACAATGAAAATAGCAATAACAATTACAATAATAATAATAACAACAATAATAAAAATGGTGCACAAACATGGAACTATCATGTCCTGCCGTCATTGTATTCCGTCTATCAGAAGGTAGCACCATCCACAACAGCCATTGAGCAACCAATTAATCAATTAATAAATTATTATGATCCTTAACAAATCCAGCACTTCCGATCATTGCAGTAGCTGAGCACAATTTGATTCGGTTTTTATTTATTTTCGTACCTCCTTTATTTTGGCTGAAAAGATTACTGTTACTGTTACCTGCCTGCCTGCCTGTTTGCATGTTAGCCACCCGCAATCCCTTCGAAATGCTTTGGCAAATCGCATGTATGGTGTATTTATCTATGTTAATTGTTGTTACTTAATGTCTCTTCTTTATGATATGTGTATGTCTGTGTTGTAAACCGTTAAACCCGCTACCCGCTACCCGCATGCAACACAAAGTTGCACGCCCGCGTTCGCGTCGCCAAGATTGATAGACACAGCATCGCCGTTGACTATCGCAAGGTATACGTTATTAATAGCGTTGTCTATACGACTATACGACTATACGAATATACAACTATATAGCCCATAGCATTAGATTGTTTATACCGTTATGCAAATCACTCAATGCAAATCACGCAATGCACATCAGAGGTGATCAACACGTATACGCAACGTACGCCTTGAAAAGAGAATTTTTGGGTGTCAGACTTGGCTACTCATTTGGCAATTTCGTTAATTTCAAATATATAGTTTAATTATATTTGATGCAATCTGGCGATTCGCATTCAATTTGTTATTATGATTCCAAAAACACAGTCTTGGCTCGTTTTATTTGAAACTTGAATTGAAATTTGCATGATCACATCCTTTTTCTCCCATGTTCGCTGTGTTACCCCTAAATCAGATCAGAAATACCAGCAAATCACAACTGATTCGCATTTCATTTCGATCTGCCAGGTGGAGTCCATGCCCTGGATCAGCAGCAAGCACAATATGGGCTTTGCCTTCAATCGCACCACCTGGATGAGCATACGAAGGTGTGCGCGACACTTTTGCTCCTACGACGACTACAATTGGGACTGGTCACTGCAGCATGTGTCCCAGCAGTGTCTGCAGCGCAAGCTGCACGCCATGATAGTCAAGGGACCGCGTGTCTTCCACATTGGCGAGTGGTGAGTTGCCATTCAATCCATCAGTATCAAGTTCTCAATTTATTATCTAATTTTCAGCGGCGTTCATCACAAGAACAAGAACTGCGAATCCAATCAGGTCATTTCCAAGGTGCAACATGTGCTACGCATAGCAAAGAATTCCCATCAACTGTTTCCCCGCTCCCTGATGATGACGGTGCCCAGTTTGATAAAGAAATCAAAGCTACGCAAAGGCAATGGCGGTTGGGGCGATCTACGGGATCATGAGCTTTGCCTGAATATGACTCTGCCAACGAGATAAAGGAGATTACCAAATATTAATGGTAGCAACTTAGTTTAAAAATTAGCTTATAACCCAGTAGGATATCATTTCAAGTAGTAACTCGAAATTATGTGAAAGCAAATCCAAAAAGTACTATTATAAACAAAAGTACTGAAAAGTACTCGGAATCGAAATCATCGCAAATTTGTGCATAATATGCACCTGGGAAATCAGATAATATATATAATAGTAGCAGTTTTATAAAAAAAAAGAACAAAACTATTATAAAATGCTGCACAACATTGTTTTCTATAACTAAATCCTCTAGTCAGATTTGTATAGCCAACATGCCATATTAGTAAAAACTAAAAACAACAATCGAAATTTCACATTGTGCCGTTTTTCACTCTATATCGTATTGTATATCATTTATTGTTTAGGTACCGTCCAAAATAAAAGGCCGAACTATCCCCAGTAAGCGATCAACCATAATTTATCATATTTATATAAATACAAACAACTTGCAGTTTAATTAACATACTCTGTAATAATCACAATTACATAGCTGTACTTTGAAGAACAAACCCCCAGATTGTGCCGAAACGAAAGCATTAGTAAGTCAAAAAACATAACGCATAAACTAGTCATATAGTACATACATAGTCATATATACATTTTTGACAATGCATACATACAATACGAATGGCTTAGTAAATGAATTGTACCAATGAATACGCAGAAATATGAAAATCTCTTCAATAACTAATTAAACTAGATATAAATATATAAGCAAGCATGTAAATAGTGAGACCCTTTGTTGTATAGATTTCACATAAGTTCTCTTAAAATAAGTATTACATTTATGTACGTAATTTGTTATTTTTAATTGTTAGTCCAAGGCGCTTTTATCTATTAGGATTTTCAATTATATTTGAACGAAAATAACATAATAAACGCTAATTAAATGAGATCGCATTTTACAAGTGTATTTACTTGGCCAAATGTTGTTGTGGTCAACATAACATAACTAAGTAAATTATTATTATACTCTTTGACAAGGTTTCTAACATTTTCTTATGATAATCGGCAGCGTCATTTTCCATACGATGCAGGATATCAAGTCTAGCCAAAGTTGCTTTATTTAAATCTTAAATTCATCCTTTTACAGGAATCATATGAATTCAGTTCCATTATTTTACCGTTAAGCGGATGTTTCTCATTGCTGCTAATGCACTCCTTGAAGACATTTATATTAGTCAAACATTATGATAATTATAAAATTTGTTTAAAAAAAAAAAACGTTATGTTTACCTTGTTACTATTTTATTATTTATTTCAGTGATTTGCTTTTTTGAAAATTGTAAATGTTACCGGGCTGCCATTCGCCCCGACAAATGTTGCAGTGTTGTGTAATGTCTTTGAGTAGGCAACGATTACTACACCAAATGTTAACAAATATGATTATATTTACAAAATCGTGTTTTAATTTATAATTCATAAACCCGTTGAATCAAATAATGCAAATTATATAGTTAACTAAGCTAAATTTCAAACGCACAAGGTGTACTTCAGACCTTTATACATATGCAGATGCCGTACTTGAGTGGTCGCGGTTTCCAAAAGCTTTCGCGGTGTGGTAAAGCTTTTTTATAACGCGAAGCTAGTTGTAATCGCGCCGCTGGAGTGGTGAGACAGAAACTTGAGGAGCGGTCAAAATAAACCAGCGATTTTTTGCTGCATTCATTCCCACTTGCCACCTGCTACTTGCGACTTTTCTTGTTTATAACTGAACTGAACGGAACGGAACTGCAATCATGACCATTCAACTGGCTCGCCGTGTGCGCCAAGTCAACAGACTGCTGAAGATTGCCTCGGTGAATGTGGCTTCCACCCACAACAATTACTTTACCTATGTGAACGAGCTTTCGCATCCGCTGCCCCGCGAGCCTCCAATCGTCTCGGCGGAGGAAGCCGTCGCCTGCGTTAAATCTGGTAAGTTTACTGCCCTTACCCTTGCCCTGTACCCGGAACTTGGGGTCTACGCCGGAACAGAGACTGTTTCCATTAAATTCACAGTTCAATCAGGAAAATAATATGTTATGTAATGTTTGCAAACAGAAAACCATAGCCACCCAGTTGGTGCCCTGCCTCTCCCGCTGCCCTTTTTCGGAGGAGGGCAATAGAACAACTCATGCAAATTATAATCGCGTGTATGTGTGTGTGTGTCTTGTTTTGTAATTCAAACTATTTACACACACATATGTACATACAAATACATGTGTACACTTAAACATATCAATTGGTCAATTACAGGGTGCTTCAGTAGCAGAAATCAATTTTGACCGTGATTTGTTCCACAAATGAACAATCAACTAACTAACTTATCAGTTATTTATGAGCCTCACACGTATGCAAATTATTCAAAACGTAGAAACTCGGATACTCTTATATATGTAATATATATTCATATGCATTCATATGTATATACATATGTATGTATGTTTGTATACACTTTGCATTAATTTAAATTCTAATAGATGGATTTTTTAGTTGTTTTTACTAGTTGAACTCTGGATTGCAAGTATTTCTATTCGTGCATAACTTTGAGATACAAATGTATCTGTAAGTATTTATAGAAAACATAATGCGCTCATAAGATCGTACTTTGTACTCTGGACAGCTGTTCAGCTGCTATGCGAGCAAAGCTGAGCTTAGTAAGAGAGAAGAAAGCACAGAGAGTAGAAGCCTCGCCCCCAGATTATAACCGTCCCTGCTGACAGCTGTGCTGATAAGGGCAACTTATCTATATACCAGTACTAGTGAAACTATAAAGCTAAGCTGTTTTAGGTACATATGCATGTACACCATTATGCAATAATATTAATGCTAGTCAGTCTGTACAGTAAATTTGCATTTTATTGGCTGCCCTGATAGAGGGCGGGGCAGCAGCTCTGATAGCATTCGACGGCATACAAAAATTGCTAAATTGTTGGTGCTAATTCAGCTCTGATTTAATTAATTTCAATCTACAAGTTGCGCAACAGCCCCCAAAATTTGTTTATGACACTGATAGTAATGGAACTTGTTTCGTGCTGGGACCCCGCCCACAAAACGTAGATATTGATATGATGTTTATTTACATCTCAAATTGTGTGTAGCTCGCACTTTGAGAGCTTCATCAGTTGATTTTTGATATTATATGTAGAATAGTAGATAAAGATACAAATACTGTTTCAACTCATTTAGCGCTGGCGCTCTAAATTTAGATCAATTCACAAACACGCGCCGGGTCTAAATCATCTACGTCATATTTCGTTTAGAAAAGTTTTGTTTTTGTTTGCGTCTTTTATGTGGCACTTTTTGGCCGATAACATTTGGATGTATTGAGTATACTATGTGTAGTAATGTTCTGTGGTTATCCAATAAACATGATAGAGGAGCAAACAACTAATCAGTATACATATTGGCAAATAATATTAATAACGTTTTAGTTATGCGAAAGTTAATAATCTTATCACATTCACTTCTGGAGGGATGTTAATCTGAACACACGTTACCATGTTTTGAATTTAAATAAAATCATAAAATAAAACTTGAAAAATATAGGAATCTAGAAATTGCATCGGTAGGGTGCAATAAAAATAGAATATTGGCACGCATAATAAACACATACACACATAAATACTGTATACTGTATAAGTACTCTGCTCGATCCGTTCCGACGCGTCGCGACGTCAACTAGTCATATCAAGTACAGTAAGCTCCCGCTGATCGCTTCCAGATACATTATAGACAATGAACGATCATTAACAATACGGCTATTTAAATAAGTTCGTTCATGTGTTCGGGTGTTTACTGTAACACATTTTCATGCTATTTCTTGGCAAAACAATGATATTTATTATTGTTATATTGCCAAAAATATGGCATCACGTGCATACCTAATTGGATAAAGGCTATATGTGAGTAAATATGTGTGTATGTATACATATATGTATGGGTGAAACTGACTAGGGGATGTTTCTATAGATGAGAGTTATGTATTCATGCAATTTATTGAAAATAATGACTTTCCATTTTGAAAAGTTTCTCCTCTGGTTATAGCTTATTAACATTCCTTCCTCTCTTATAGGCGATACGGTGTTCGCACAGGGCGCCGCCGCTACTCCGGTGACGCTGCTGAATACGATGGCAATGCATGGCAAGTGCAACAAGCTGGAGAATGTGACTGTCTGCCACATGCACACGGAGGGACCGGCCGAGTACTGCAAGCCGGAATACGAGGGCATCTTCCGCTCCAACTCGTTCTTCATGGGCGGCAATGTGCGCAAGGCAGTGGCCGAGGGCCGGGGCGATAATGTGCCCATATTTTTGCATGAAATTCCGCAATTGTTCTACAAGAAGATTGTCCAGCCGGACGTGGCCTTTATTCATGTGTCGCCGCCAGATAATCACGGGTTCTGCTCGCTCGGCACCAGCGTTGACTGCGTTCGTGCTGCGCTGCTCAACTCCAAGAAGATTGTTGGTAAGTCACTGGACAACTGTCGACTGAACCATCAAATAACCATTTAATTGCTTTCAGCTCAAATCAATCCTAATATGCCACGCACCTTTGGCGACTCTATCATCCACAAGTCGCATTTTGACTTTGCTATTGAGGTAAACGACAAATTGCCGCAGCATGGCACCGGCGAAATTTCGGCTGTGGAGAAGAAGATTGGCAAACTGATTGCCGAGAATCTGGTGAAGGATGGCGCTACGTTGCAGATGGGCATTGGAAGCATTCCTGACGCTGTGCTCGCCGCTCTGCACAACCACAAGGATCTGGGCATTCACTCCGAGATGTTTGCCAATGGCGTTGTCGATTTGGTTAAAAAGGGCTGCATCACCAACAGCCGAAAGGGAATGCACAAAGGTCGTATTGTGGGCTCTTTCCTGATTGGTGACCAGGCATTGTACGACTTTGTCCACGACAATCCCTTCATCGGTAATCCGTACCCTACCCTACCGATTATGCGCATTTTAAAGCTTTATACCTATTTACAGAGATGTTGGCCATTGACTACGTGAACAATACCAGCGTTGTGAAACAACAGCCCCGCATGACGGCCATCAACAGCTGCATCGAGGTGGACTTGACCGGCCAGGTCTGCTCCGACTCGATCGGCACACGATTTTATTCTGGCTTTGGTGGCCAGGTTGACTTTATTCGCGGCGCTGCCGAGGGTATCGACGGCCTGGGCGTGCCCATCATTGCCATGCCATCGACCACCAGCAAAGGAGAGAGCAAGATTGTGCCTATGCTTAAACCAGGTAAGTTCCCCATTTGATGTGATCCTATTCCCAATCTAATGCTTCTCGTTTTGTCCTAGGCGCCGGTGTCGTCACCTCCCGCGCCCATGTCCACTTTGTTGTCACCGAGCACGGTATCGCCTCCCTGTTTGGCAAGAATGTGCGTCAGCGCATGTACGAACTGATCCAAATCGCCGATCCGAAGCACCGGGAAGCTTTAGAGAAGACCGCCTGCGAGCGACTAAAAGTTATGCCATCGCCCAACTGAGCAACTCGTCAACCGCATCCATAAGGCGCCATAGGAAAATACACATTTTAAGTGCGAGATAAAAATTTCGAAAATATTTAAATGCATTCCTGCAATGGTTTCCTCTTTAATTGGCCCTATGAAATTTTGTAGATCTGTAACCATTTTCCTGTATCAATCTTAAAAGCAAAAGAAAAATGAATAATTAAAAACAGAATGTTAAGGAGACTCGCGTGAAGTACGAGTATTTTGTATACCGTTGACAATTTTTATTTTTATTGATTTTACGGTACAATATTGAAATCGAACAACATAAACTGAGTCTGGCTTTGTGTTTTTGTATTGTAAGTACTTATATACAAAAATGTGTTCAAATTGCGTTGATTAAAGCTGCTGCATGCTTTGTTTGGGATCTTTGTTGTTACATATTTAAAGGACAGTTTTCTTAATTATTAGTAGTACATCATCTCTTTGATTATTATGTAGTTTTTAAATTGAATGTTTGAGGATATCAGAGAAAGGAACTAAAAGTATGTTCAAGTTTTACATCGTATGCATGTATGTATGTTATGTTATGTAATTGTATTGTTTATAGGGCCTAAAACACTTTTAAAATCTACAGATTTAGCTTAGAGACTTCGTTGTTGTTGTTTACTTCTTCTTCTGGTTCTTCGCATTTTTGCCATCAGCGTTCGGCTCAATTTTGGCTCGCTTCTTTGGGTGCTCGAGCTCATCATCCTCGCCCTCATCCTCATCATCCTCCTCCTCCATGTCGACAACCTCAACATCATCCTTGATGTTCTGGCCGTGGATATAGACAGGACCGTTGCCCTTAATCAGCTTGAACGTCACCTTCGACTCGTAGAACTCCAAATCGGGATTCACAGCACGTGTCTCGCCTGCCTTCAGCACAGCAATTGGTATCTGTACAGAGTCCTTCAATGTAGTCACCTGCAGAGCACCGTCAATAGTGAGAAATTCATTAGAGATATGTTAATATCAAGAGCAATTATATTTATAATGAATCGAATTATTATTATCAGTTAAATAGTAGTACATTAGCCATTAGGGGTTTCTCTTTGGCGAATAATGTGAGGGTTTCATAATTTTCTAATGAAATGTGCAACGCATAGTAGAAAATATTACTAATCCTATAGGGTATATCAATTCTTGTTGAGCATCGGTAATACAAACTAGTCTCTTAGCTTTTAATCTATCTTTCTCAAACTTTGTATAGAACCTTATTTTTAACGCCGATAGTCCCTTTATCAGAGTATCTTACATCTGTAGCCTGCAAGGGTATTTAATCTTCGCTAAACCAAAGATAGCTGTTATTCCTGGATGGGATTTTCAACGGGAAACACGGACACAGGCACGGCTTATCAGAGCTGTCAAGTATCTGTTCAAAGTTACGCCTTTCATTATACTGTTCCCGGCGTTAACTGATCAAAAGCATTTCAAGAAATTAAACTGCGATAAAAAAAAAAATGGGAAAGGTAAAATGTTGCGACATTGGGGCACTTAAGAGACCTACTAAACGGTGACAGCGAACTGAGGACGTTCCATTCGTTGGTCTGCAGTCGCAGAGACAACATCAACCAACTGGAAGTTACAGTCATAAAATTCAATTCAATTCCCAAAGTGGCAAGCGCGTGTTACATCTAACTAACAACTTGTGAAAAGTTATATATCATATAATATATAGTTTATTAAAGTAAATAGAAGCCACTTACTGTTCAGGTCTATTAATTGGCCTAAAGTACTTATACAGAAATATTCGCAAATATGTGCGACTTCGACGGTGCGTTTCAATATTTGATAAGTGAATCTCGAAGTGGTCATGTAAATAGAAATCCAATTATATTTAAGCAGTAGGCAACTTTCGAAGAAAAGATTAGGTCAGTTAATTAATTGTTTTTGCAACTATCAATCAAAATTGTTAAAAAACTGCAGATAAAAAAATACTATTGCGAAAAATAGAATAATAGATTCCAGGCTGACTCTAATTGTCGAAGTTCCAGTTTTAAGAAGTGCACACATTGAATGAACAAGGAAACTTGAGATAAACACCTTGTGAATCGATTGATTGCTATCACAATGGATTTCAGTTCGAACCCTTTGATAAATAGAAGGTAGGCTTTATCTACATTCAGAGATCTTTAATTAATGTGTCACAGAACACACTTGAGATCGATTGAAGTGAAAAGCAATAAACAATATTAAAACATTGTCAACTAGATAAGACGCTGTTAATCATGTGGTGCTTTTAATCAAAGTCAAGTACTTTTTCTCTTCTCCGCTGGCTTCAGATGAACTCTACCACGAACGCCTGCCCAATGTGTGTGGCGCCATGGGCGCCAAGGTGCGCAACTGTTGCAGTCCACAGACCGTCAAGCGGATGCTTCCTATCTGCAGCTGGCTGCCGGAGTACAAGCCCAAATATCTGATAGTCGACTTTGTGGCGGGCATGACAGTGGGTCTAACTGCCGTGACGCAGGGACTCGCATACGGCGCTGTGGCCGGACTCCCGCCAGTCTATGGGCTTTACTCCGCTTTTATGGGTGGCTTTACGTACATATTATTCGGCACCTGCAAGGACATCACTGTGGGTGAGTAGCTAAAAGATGGCAAACAACAACTATTCGCTTCTATTCCCAATCTTATGACAGGACCCACTGCAATCATGTCAATGATGGTCTACCCACATCTTGATGGCAATCCAGACTATGCGATCCTTATGTGCTTCCTATCCGGCTGCATTATACTGCTGCTGGGATTGCTGAATCTTGGCGTATTGACGCGCTACATTTCGGTGCCGGTGACGACGGGCTTCACCTTGGCAGCAGCTCTGACTGTGGGCAGCGGCCAGATCAACAATCTCTTTGGCATCCAAAGCAAATCGAATGAGTTTCTCAGCTCTTGGATTCACTTTTTTGGCCACATCCAGGAGACGCGTCGAAACGATGCGATTCTCGGTGGCTGCACTCTCATTCTGCTGCTGCTTATGCGGGTAAGTTGCAAATTTTAAGACACACTTGAGATTTCGATTCAATATTTTCATTAACAGAAACTCAAGGATCTGAAATGTGGCTGCCGGCAGCTGACCAAGTATTTGTCGCTGTGCCGCAATGTGCTGGCCGTATTTGTGGGCATCCTGCTGTGCTATCTGCTCAGTCGGGAGTCCGGTGAGATGCCCTTTCGCATCAGTGGCGAAATCACGCCGGGACTGCCGCCCTTTCGCCTGCCCCCGTTTCAAACAGAGGATGCCTTGGGACAGCCCATTAGCTTTGGTGACATGATCTCACATCTGGGCGGAGCAGTCGCATCCATTCCACTGCTGAGCATACTTGAGAGTGTGACAATTGCCAAAGCATTCTGTGCGTAAGCTCTTCACTTTAATCATTTTGTTTTTTAAATTTATTTTCTAATTGATAATTGCAGCCAAGGGGAAGATTGTGGATGCATCACAGGAAATGGTTGCTCTGGGATTGTGCAATGTGTTTAGCAGTTTCTTTTCCTCGATGCCAATTACCGGATCCTTTTCCCGCTCGGCCATCAACAATGCGAGCGGAGTCAAAACACCACTTGGCGGGGCCTTTACCGGGATTTTGGTTCTGATGACCCTCGCCTTTCTCACCTCCACCTTTGCCTATATACCCAAAGCAACGCTGGCCGCCATCATCATATCAGCCATGTTGTTTATGGTCGAGTACGAAACAATAGCCGAGATTTGGCGCGCAAAGAGTACATAATTCCACATTCCCATCTGTGGATCAGTTAGTAAAGGTTTATCTCTGCTCCACAGAACGCGACATGGTGCCCCTCGTGGCCACCGCGGTGAGCGGCCTGTTCTGGTCCTTGGAGTACGGGATGCTGGTGGGCGTGGTGGTCAACGCAATGTTTATACTAAAGAAGAGCATGACGCCACAGTTGCAGCTCGAAACGCAAAAGGTGAGTAAGGCACCGGAATTTTATGAGTATTAAGCGCATGGTTTCAATTTAATGGGCTTAGCACAACGGGATCGAGCTGTGCCTCTCGGAGCTGAAGGGCAACGTGGATTACACTGCTGCCGAATGTTTGAAATCAACAATTGTCGCTCACGTGACGGAGCAGACCGGGGCCATCACACTGGTTATCATCAAAGGCCCAGAGATTAGCTCAATTGATGCGACAGTGGCGCTCGTAAGTAAACGTACTCCGGACACCGGACGAACCCAAAAACAAATCATTTCAATTCGTTTTTCTTTAGAATTTAGTCTCACTGCGTGAAGATCTGAATCTGATGCAGTGCGAGCTTCTCTGCTGGAATTGGAACATCGCGGCAGCGGGCGTTGTCTGCCGGCTGCAAGGGAGGGCGCGCAGTATGTTCAAGTTCACGCAAAGCTTTAAAGAGCTTATCGAAACGATGGCAAATGGAGGCAGCCAAAGTGGTGGTGGCGCTGGAGACGGGGACGGAGAAGGAGGCGACAGCAGCCGCCTTGATCGAGTTGCATGCGACTTAAGTCAATAATAAAATGTGTTTTGCTTCGCACAGTGAAAAAACAAAGCTGCCTGCCCGACCAGAGGATACGCTGTAACAAGTTCTCTAATCTAAGATTAAATATTTTTGTTTAATTTATTATATAGCATATATCCCATATATATAAGTCTATTCTAAGCTTACTATAATTTAAATGTTCCAATTAATTTATGAATAGGTGTGAGTTGAATAAACTTTATTTTTTAACTCGGAAATTCCTATTCCGCGAGTCCAGTGGTGATTCTAATATGTGAACAGCTTAGTTTTTATAAAGATATTTTCTAAATAGAAAACTAACGACTTATTCATTGTAGTATACAATATTTAATATTAAATAATAATATAATCAATTTCAAAGCTTTTGAAAATATTTTGTTAGTTTGAAAACTTTAAATTTGACTTTTGGACTAATTCCCCTTTAACATTTTTTCTACCTACATATGTGATTGCAGGGTGTTTTAAATGCTTATCATATGCAAAGCAGACTGTTGGGCATTTGTGACGTCATAAATTAAGTATAGCAGCAGACAAAGGGCGCGTACTTCAGATACAGACAAAATTACCCTTTCCCCTACAAACAAACCGGTCCATGACCCCCTCCCCACCCACAAAAAATATGAGATTTGCACACACACACATACTTAGTATTACATACACACACACAAGCTTACCTCGACCACGTTGAATTCATTATCTTTTGCCTCGGCGCCAAGCAGAATCTGCTTAATGATCAGTTTCTGTCCACGTGCATAATCCTCGTCGGTGAGAACATCCCAAACGACGCTGTTATTTTCAGCGGTTAGGGTGACACCTAAAATAAAATAAAAAACTTGTGGATTAACAAAAAAGTACACGCACACATGGACATCTGTACATGTACAGCCACACTAATGTATGTACACACACACACACAAACACACACACACATAAAGAGCCGACAACCTTGAATAAAAATGCCGGCTGCCGGCAACGAAGCCATTACAATTTGCAAATAAGCCCCAATTGTTGGCGCGCTTTTATTGTAAAATTGTAGAGCTGATGATTGATATTTACCATAGAATGATTCCTCTGCCATTGCTTTTATTATTTGCTTTGATATTCAGGCGGCGAGCACGTGTTGAGCAAAAACTTTTGCAAAATGGTAGATACCAACGAGGGATACAAAAAGAGTTAGTGATGTGCGATGTGCAATTCGCGTGCATGGCGTTACCAGATCCATTATTAATCGAATTAATCGTTTAATTTGTATATATATACAAATAATTGCTGATAACGTCTAATCTGGCTATATACATTATAATATACGATTATTATTTGCGAGATATTTTTATTATTTTATTATATTTAATTAATATTGTTTTTTTTTTCTACGAATGCTTTGGCCGAATTTATCGGCGATTAAAACTATCGGTATAATCGATGAATGCCAAGCATCATTCCTGCCGCATTTGTCTCTTCAACTATCGTCATTGTGCAGGGCACGTGTGAAAAGTATAAGTTTTACCAAAATCTTTAATTGGACTGTACAAAAGCATTTCTTTAAGCATACAAATGGAGTCTGAATCTTTCTATGGTAAGTGGGGCGCCACAACTATTGTAGAGTTCTCTTTTGCCTAACCGGCAAAGTACACACACCTACACACATACACATATATATATGTATATGTATATTTTAACTAACTTTAATTAATTTTACGAATTTTTCAGGTGTTACGCTAAGTGATAAGGAACCAATTGCACAATTTGATGTGCCGGAAATTCCCGAGGAGTATATTGTCCACTCAAACAAGTTGATCATTAAACATATCTCACTAGGATCAGAGGCAAAAGCCGGTGAATTCAACGTAGTTCAGGTATATATTTATTTGTATGGAAAAACACCGACCTTTTAATCTTAACACAAAAATTGTAGTAGAAAATTTTTGCATAAAAAAACTTTTTTAATTTTTATGAATTATAACCAATATTACGAGAAACGTGATTTGATTTCATCATAACAAATATTAATACGCGCACATTTACAGGCGGAAACAAATGTTAACGATGACGGCGAAAAGAAGACAGTGAAAATTCCGATTGCTGTTTTAAAGGTTGGCGAAACTCGCAGTTTGAAGCCAAATGTTGAATTCCCCAATGGATCCGTCACATTCAAGCTGGTCCAGGGCACGGGGCCTGTCTATGTCTGCGGCAAGGTAAATTCCACTTATCAAACATTGAAAAATATTTACAAATTATAACAAATATCGTTAATCCCTCAAGGCGGAAATGAACCTGGGTGAATATGACGATGGGCAGATGTATGAGGATTATTCGGATGAGGATGATGACAGCGAATTGGAGCTTGATGATGAGACCGCTCCACAGACAAATGGCAAGAGCGTGA
This sequence comes from Drosophila maculinotata, assembly GCA_035045305.1. NCBI lineage: Eukaryota > Metazoa > Arthropoda > Insecta > Diptera > Drosophilidae > Drosophila > Drosophila maculinotata. The sequence continues at coordinate 2,906,250 of JAWNPD010000649.1, read as the reverse complement.
AGAAGAAGTAATCAAAAAATACACCCCCTCCAGTAAGCTAGGATAAAAACAGAAAATTCAATCATAAATGTTAACAGTATGCAAACAGCAGAACTCTGAAACATATTTTTTCTAAAGTATGAATAAACTAAAACAATCCAATACGATTAAGTTCCCAAGTCGTTGTTTCTTCTATCTTTAAATTATGCTAAAAAATCTAACATCAACTCAATGATTTATAGTTAGTGACATTTTGAATTGGTCTATATTATCGGGAATTTTATTCATTATGTTATGTGTTTTAAATGTTATGCTTAATATAAAATAATTGTGGCAGTTTTGAGAAGAATGCTCACGGAAGATAAAACAATGGCCGCCACCGCGCTCTTTGTTAATTACAAGCTCGCGCCACTGAGATCTTCTGCCGTGGTACACTGCAAGTAAAATAATAATAGTATATAGATTATAGGTGTATAGACAGCTAACATACCGTATGTGTATAACACGACGCCTGTCGTCACTGGGATGTATAAGATCTATTTTGTGACTCCATTCAATCTGTTTCATTTCGTGGCGAAGCTTCTTGCGATCAAAATACGAGATGACACAGCTGACGGGTATCCAAAAGACAGCGGTGACCATCACAACGGCCACTGCAGGACACAAAACATATTAAATTAATCTATATATCTTATGTGTGAGTGTCGTCTACTTACTGACTATGTTGTCCTTGAGGAAGCGCAGTGTCTTGGCCACATTTATCTCCTCTATTATGTCCCAAAAGCGCTCAACCACATCCTGTATGGTCTTCTCGCACACACCCTGTTAACAGATATACATTTATAATTTTGTTATACATAAAGAATAGTTTTAAAGACTCGAGACCTTGTTGCAGAAGCCCGTTATGCAGGGAGTGCCGTCGGGCAGGACATCTGGCGGCTCTACTGGAAAACATGTCTCATTGATGCTCATGCGACAGCAGCGTTTGCAGGCATCCACGATGATGTCGCACATGCAGCTCTGCAGGCCCTGCGTCTCGCAGTAAGGTACACATTTGCCATTGCGACACTGGCCGCGCTCCTGGCAGATGGTGCCATCAGCCATGGCCGGCGACTTGGGGCACTCAGCATGGGATCCGGTACAGCGGGCCTCCTGCTCACAGGTGGCGTACTGTGCCTCCCGGCACTTCATGGCAGCTGGCATGAACTGACAGTTCTGGCAGCACGGCGAGTTCTTGTCACTGCACATGGCGCCCTGATTGCGGCGCAGCTTGCAGTTCTTATCGCAGCAGGAGTCATTGTCCTCGGTGCCTAGCAGGCCTGCGTCGCATTGCTCATCGCCCTCAACGCGTAAATTGCCACAGAAGGACTCCTCTGGCTCTGAGAAACATCGGCCACTCTTGGCCTGCAGTACTTTGCGTATGGATCGCAACGAGCAGGGTGAAAATTTCTAACGGAGTCTCAATTAGTAAATTGTATATTAAGAGAACGATTAGGATTCGTTTACCTTGTTGTTCACATCGTAGCCGCTCACAGAGTACGTGTACATAAGAAAACTGCCACCCTGTGAGGCACTGGGTGAACACTCGGGTATATCGGGATCATGCTCCGAACCCCAATTGTGTCCAAACTCATGCGCTGTAACCAAGTCAGCTTCGCGTGTGATCACGCGCTGTCCATAGTGATTCCGGGAGCTGCTGAGGCCCGAGTTAAGGTAGAGTGTATAGCCATTCTTGAAGTATTCTTGATAAAGTTGAAGGAACAAATGTAAAGGGACAATATTAGCTTCTACTTTATATTATAAAAAGTTTTAAAAACTTAATAAAACAACGGAAAAACAATCAACAGAAAGGAAACACAACGGTAAGCCAAAAAATAATGATAAATGTGTGTGACTAGGGATTAGCAACCTGGTGTACATATGCCACCCACAGAATTGCGGCGTGGGGAACCAACGTAAGCCAAGCCCAAAATGCCACCTTCGAATTTGAGATCGGTAAAAAGATGAGCTAAGCAAAAGTCTTTATGGCTGTATTCCCGTGAGAAGACCTACATTATGCATGTAAATTGGCGAAAGACGAGACAATTAGCAGTTGTTGGAAGTAGAACAATATAGAACAATAGATTTACAAGATTTAGCTATACAAAGCTCAATGCACTGTCGCAACAAAACGACGTTCGAATAATCAGCCCCGACTTACCTCCAGCAGATTGCGGACATCCCATTTTTCGCGAATCATATTATAGTGGGCTTCACCACCCCGCAAACGTGTTGGTTCCGAGTGCACAACGATCTTTTTGATCACAAAGCCCATGCCCTTAAAGCCCTCCTGATCAGAACGATCTTGCCACACAGTATCATTGTAGATTTTATGCACACGATCTATAAGGCTTATCTGCAAGAAATGAGAGGTCAGGATTGGAAAACTGCTAAGCAGTAGTTCACTTACCAAGTAATTAATAGTTGTCTTTGTGTTGCCACCACCCATTTCCTGAAAGAATCGATAATCGGCCACTAGCAACAGCGGACAACGCGTTTTTGTGGGCGTATACTCATACTGATCCGACTGCCGCTTCTCTCGTGCGTGGAGCTCATTGTCGTTGCTATCTAGCTCAAGGCCCTCCTTGATGTAGCCGCAGGTTTTGGGCACCGAACCCTGCTCCTTGTGATTAAGCTTAACATCGGAAGATTTATAGGCCACCATTGTGTGTTTCTTGGCTGTGGGCAAATGGCGCCAGGAAGGCTCTATGTGGTAGGTTTCTTCGGGCATATCTATGGACATGGTCAGAGTGCCATCCTCGATATGTGCGCGTACCGACGACTCCAATTCACCAAAGACACGACCCGTATAAAAGTTATCATGATCTGGGTTGGCCGTGGTAATGAATATTAATATTAATATCAACTCCATAAGTAATTCAGCTAAATGTCTATTATTTGACGATTAACCCCTAAATATAAATAAAGATGGACCACCGCGAATCATGATGCGTTTTCATGTTAATATAAGTATAACCCGTACACAGGGTTTCCGACCCAGACAGGCGGCGTCCCGAACTAGGGATAAGACACAGCTTTCGCCTTCCCGACAATTGCAGTGTACGTCAGGCAAGTGGGATTATTTTCATATACGAAAGCCGCCCTAAATCGCCTCGCACCTCTATTCGATACAGCAAAACAAGTCAATAGCACACATCTCTATTTTAGTGAGAGCACTCTTAAGGCACTGTCTTATTGGAACACATGCCAGCAGGCTTGCAGTATAAAGTTGTCATTGTAAAGAGGTATGCAAGAGAAGAGTGCGTGAGATGGGAAAAGGCTTTCTCAGTAGCATATTAGAGTTATCCGAGCTTTTACCAACTGGTTCAATGGTGTAACGCCAAATAATAGACAATCACCGTAAATCCCTTTCCCGCTTACCGAAATGCACCACAGTTTCATTTCCGTCTGCATCCACGGCGTAAGCTCGAAATTTGCTGTGCAGGACATCGCGATGCGGATGTAAAATCACGCGAAAGTTCTTCCCCAGTGTCTTAAACTCGAGCTCCTTAATGGTGTTATATGGATTATTGCTCTGCTTTGCGCCCCTTTTAACAATTCGATGAATAATGTCATCTCTATGGAAAAGTTCGTAGTGTCGAAGAGTCCTTTTTAAAGCAACTGTAGGGACATAAATTGAGTTATTTATGTGTATGGCTTTACGGGATATGCTTAGTTTGATACTTGCCACTGTTTTGAACCAAAAGGCAGGCGAATACTACACATATAATTATTGAAGCACAACAATTAATGCATTTTGTAAACATTTTTCGTCTCAATTGATCGAACAGTGTTGCCAAATACCATTGCTTATACTTTAAGGGTTGCCTCTGCCGATGACTTCAGTCTGTACCTGTCCGATAACATTTAAAGCCGATAGCAATAACTGATGAAGCGGCTCATTTAAATTTGAATACTCAGTTATAGATTTATTCCACTCTTGACTATTTAATGTTTTTAGATTTGACCGACCTTGAGCCCGCGTAATTACGTGGATCTGCCGAGACTGGTATGGGAGCCAATTTATAGTCCACACCATAAAATTGACCATTCAGCGATTTTCTTCTTGGTTTTGGTTGACTGTAAATAGGCTCATTAAATTAAATTATTTTACTTAATTCGATTCGAATGTACTTGTTAACATTTGATCCGTATACAGAAATGTGTACATAGCTATCAGGCACATTGTCCAGAAATATTTTATAACGGCATCGCATATAGGGATTGGTGCGACATGAAAAAATTGGCTTCAGATGATCCAAGTGATATTTAAACATGGGTAAGACGGCATAGTTCTTGTCGGGTATGCTAAGAAAATCACGTGGACCTACAGATCTTTCGACATCCTTTTCCTTATCCTTTGGCTTAAATTCCGCAGCAAGTTTCTCAATATCAACTCGTACTGGTAAATTTGTAAATGGTTCGCAAATAGGATTAGTAATCATTTTGCCGACAATTAAATAAGAAACACGATAAATTTATCTACAACATATGATTAACAATTTATAAATTAAAGCCTACTTGTAGCCGAAACAATAAAAAACATATGTTGTTTCTATTCCGATTCTACTAAACGTTATATTTGGCTTATTTAAACAAATCAATATATATATTTTTAGTTATATAAGTATGTACGTATTGTTGTTGTGAATTTATGTCAATTTACAATTTGAAACACAGGTAAACACGAAAGTGGTAAAATCAAAAGATTTCCGACAATTTAACTGGGAACTTATAATAAATTGTTGCTAAAAACTTTTGTTTATGTTTTAAACATGATGCAAATATGGTAATTTCAATAATTTCATTTCTGCAGCTCGGCCATATTCGCCTCAAAGATGGCCGTATTTATTTTGTGCTTTAGTGCGATTAACACCTCCCTGTTGCCGATGGCCCTCATCTCATTGGCCACATACTCCCCGTACGTGGCGAATTCATCGCGCTGCGAACTGACGACTGCGGGCGGAGGTATCGGAGAACTCGCTGGCTTTGGCGGCGACAGCGATGTGTTGACTATGGCATTGACACGTGGCAGACGGAGAGTGCCAGCCGTTAGGGCGGAGCCGGCTGTCGTGGTCACCACAGCATTGCTGGCATTGCCATTTTGCGTTGCTGCCGCCAGCGTGGATGCGGAGAGTATAGTGGTGCTGTGACTGCTATTGGGATCAAAGAAGATCCGCTTGGGCGGTGGTAGATGCAGCTGATGCTGATGCGGATGCGGATGTTGCGTAGACTGGTCTTCATAGTAGCCATTCTCCTGAGCAGATGTATCGCGCCGCTGTATTTTAATAATGCGCGTGGGCAGCACATGCACGGATGAGCTGTTGCCACCACTGGCATTGGCAGAGGACGATGACGACGCCGATTGATAGTGCAGCTCGCCGCTTTCGCTGGCCTGAAAGCTGACTGATTCCACGGCATTGGTCGAGTGATGCAGCTCTATTATGGACTGCGGATGATGCTGTTGCTGTTGATGCGTGTGAGTCTCGAGGGTTTCGTTGTCATCCTCATTAATATGCACATACGAACCACTGTGCTCTTTGCTAAGTTTTGGCTTTGTATCCACATCCTCCTCCACGCCCTGCTCCTCCTCGTCAATATCATCTACATCTTTGGTCGTCTCCTCAATGAGCTTCTCCAGCTCCTGCGCCCGGCTGCTGGCATGCGATTTACGCGGCGTAATTATATATTCCTCGTTCATATTATTGCTCTCCGCTGAGCTTGTATTGACTTCGCCCAATGTGTATTTTTGTACTGAGGCGCTCTCCTGCGTTTGGAGGTCCGCTTTCAAGCGGCCTTTGGTAGAGCGACAGGCGAATGGGGAACTGAGAAAAACGAGATTCTTGAAGCCAAACCACTTTGAGTTGTAGGGCTCCTTGCGTTTCATACGATTGATTTCTCGATGATATTGCGTGCGCAGCGTGTGAAACTTTTTCTCCAGCTCCGAAATGGGTATATTGCCACCGAGTACTTCGCTAACCTCGTTCAATAGTCGCTGCTTGACATCCTTCTTGCGATACTCGTCGCATGTCATGTCCCACAGACCGCGTCGCTGCCGATACTCGCAGATCAGCAGCAATGTCTTCTCTCTGGTCCACTCCATTTTTAGCCACAGCTGCCGGCCAAACGGGCAACAACGCACAGCACAACAAAGAACAATGTGTACGCGTGTCTCTTTGGTCTGACGCTGCAGTTAGTTGTTGTTGTTGACGGCGGCAACGGCAGCGGCAACAGCTCCCTTTTAATTGAGAAACTCAAATTAGCACAAATGCAAAACACACAAGAGTGTTCTAGTCGGGAGTGCTCGACTAGGAGATGCCCTGTACCCAGACCTTAAATACATTCCCAGTTTATAATCTGTATTCATATTAATGTTGTTATAGTTAAGTCGGGAGTGCCCGGGAGGTACACTGTATATTTTCTTATAGTTATTTATCTGTATTCATTTATTTATTCAGACGGACGGAACTGGACTAAATCGACCTATTACATACTTTAGCACAACTTCATTCCATTCTTTTTAGCCATTTTACACAGTACAGGGTATAAAAATAAACATTAAGTTGGCGCAAGTTTTTTTTAATAGCCAGCAGCGGCTAGGAATAGTTATTTACCTGCAGCGACGATCGCTCGCTTGCTAGCCAGCAACAACAGCAGCACCAACAACAGCAACAACAGCAACAATAGCAACAACAGCAGCTATAATTTTTGTTATTCCAAAACACTTGCTGTTAAAAAGCAGCTGCTACATTATTAAAAGCAATTGCGTTTGCATTAATGGTTGGCCAGTTTTTGGGCAACATTAAGTGTTTTGTTGCTTGGGAATAATTGCGGAAAAACTAAAAGTTTAGAATATATGTTTGTTTTTTGTTTTGTCGAGTAAAAATTTGAGTTGTTTTTATGCTCCCCTCACTCTTATTTCATGAAAATGGGCTGCCAACTCAATCTTTCAAGTGTTTATGTATCTAAATCACTCTTGGTTCACATATCGATTATGTGACTATCGAATGATTTACTCTTTTTGTTGATCATTCGAATACCACTTAAAAATAATTTAATTATTTAATTGGCTTAATTAAGTATAACATTAATCGTGTCAATTTAATAACAAATTTAATCATGTTATTTTTTTTCCGATATATTGGCAGCAGTCGATATTCAGTAATCGCTTGTCTATATTAGTATCGATACAAAAAAGCAGCGTTGCGCTAGAAAAGTACAAGCAAATATTTGTATTTACATTTCTTTGGATAAACAATGGCCAATAACGATAATAACTTGGGCAAGCTTACAGAGGAATCTCTAAAGCGCAAGGAGCGCTTACAAAAGCTGCGCGAGCAAGCGCAATCCAAGAGTTCCGATGCCACAGAAGCCGCAGAGAAATTGCCAAGGTGAGAATGTCGAACTAATAACTAGTTTTATAGTAATTTTTTTTTTAATTTTCTAGGCCAGTTTTTCGTAGTTATAAGCCGCAGAATGAAAGCACAGCTGGTGAGGTGCTAGTGCAAGAGCCAACAGGAGACATTGAGTCTGCCGTCCAGTCCCAGCTGAATCTCTTGGAGCAACCAATGATCATTGATGAAATTGACATAACGAATTTGGCACCAAGAAAACCCGACTGGGATCTAAAGCGGGATGTGAGTAAGAAGCTGGAACGCTTGGAGCGTCGCACACAGAAGGCAATTGCAGAGCTGATACGCGAGAGGCTGAAAATGAATCAGTTTGAGGACATAAGCCAGGCTGTCAATGTAGGAACAGCTCATGGACAAACAGAAAGAAACACGGATGAAGACTAGGCATAGTTCTAAGATCAAAATATATAAATTAGTTTAATTAAAGCTACTATTAAAGCTATCCTATTACAATCATATAATTATAAATAAATGTAATTGTATGGGTCTATTTGCGATTGGCTTTGCGGCTGGAGTTTTCCTTGCCTGATAAATGCTCCTTGAGCGTTATTATCTCTGTCAAGAATAACAATTCAGTTAAAAGTTTCGTTTGTTAACGCAGAATGATATAACTTACGATGTGTGTACTTCTCCTCCAGGCCCTGTGCAAAGTGGCGCATCGACTGCAGCTGTTGAGGAATTTCTTCGCGCAGCTGCTGAATTGTTTCTCGAGCCACTCGTAGCTCCTTTTCGCGCAAGCCTAGGAGCTTGTCCTTCTCCTTGACGGCTTTCTCTTGCTGCAGCGCCACTTCGGTGCGCCACGCAATGGTTTTCTTTTGGTTGAGCAGCTCCTGGTTTTGCTTTAGTATTATCTGATTCGCTTTGGCTATTTCGTCGGACGCCATTTCCAGAGCTTGCCTTTTGGTGTGAAGTATCTTTTTCTCCGCTTCCAGTTCGGCAGCAATATTGGCCTTGATTTAAAAGGCAATAAGTAATTGCAATTTTTGTATATTTTTACATTACAGTTACCTTCTCTTTGTTGCCTTTTTGTATGTGCTCCTGGAGCTCTGTTGTGTGCTGTTTGAGATCTTCTATTTTGTATTCCAGCTTGCGTCCCTGTTTCTTGGTGTTCGTCAGTTCGGTGTGCAGCTTCTCGATCTGCTCCTTCAGGCTGCACATGCGCGACTTGCAGCAAGTGAGCTCCTCGTTCAAGTTCTGATTGAGTTTATCAGTCTGTTCCTGCATTGCTTTCAAATCACCCATATCCATTGCCGCTCGATCCAGCTGCGACTGCAGTCCAGCAATCGATCGACGACTGCGCTCCAATTCATTGTTGCGTTGATCTTTGAGTTTGTCCAGTTTTTCCTGCATTTGCCGTAGCTCCTGTAAATGCTTTTCGCCCAACTGCCGTGTGTTCTCAGCCAACGACTCCCGTAATTTGCTATTCTCCGAGCCCAGTTGCTCAATGTGTGCCCTTTGGGAATTCAGTTCCATTTGCAGCTGCTGCGTATTCTGCTCCATCAGATAGACTTGTTTGTGTGTCGTATCCAGAGTGGAGTTGATGTAGAAAAGAATCGTGTGCAGTGGGGCAGAACGGCAGGGCAGGCACAGATGCACGAGATTCTTAAAGGATCGTATTTCCACAAACTGCAGATGATAATCGTGACTTTGACTAGGATTTTGATTATCTCCGGAAGTTGGCGACTCTCTAGAGGAAAGGCATAGCTCCAGTTTACCAGCCTGAGAGTCCTTTAGCATCCGCACTACATTCTCCATAAACCCGGCAAATGTTACATTCAAGGACTGATCCTGTTTCAGCTCATGAAAGGATGCACTATCCACGGTGGTTATATACATGCGTCGCTGATCACATTTCTCAGACAATCGTAGTTGCTACAATACACACACATATAAATACACATATACAGGATATTTGGTAATTACAGTTATTGTTTACTTACGATCAACTCCTTAAAGTCGATTCTTTCGGCGTACAGTAAACAAGCTTTTTTGTTGCGCATTGCGTCTCTGTCGCCACAGAAGGTGACCATCATTTCCATGTGGGGTATTATATTAACTACGTTCTTTTTGTAGTCCATGTTAGCAAAATATGATTCCTCTGTGCTTGGCGCCCACATTCTTTCAAAATATTTATATGTAACAAAAAAAAGTGAGTAAACAAATAAAAACTGTACTCGATAGATTCTTAACGATATTTCGATAGCAACTGAATTTGTTGTCATCGCAGACATCGCAATCATATATCGAAATAAGAAACGAAAATATTGAGCTGGAGAAAAAAGAACATTGCGATAAAAGTGACTACCTATATATATGGCTGTATGTATAGATATGTGTACTTAACATAGCCCCAATCACCTAAATGTGTTCCCACTTGTTTGTAGACCGCGAAAGTCTTTGTGGGCAGCCTGCCACCCGGCTGCAAGCCCGAAGAGCTGCGTCACTTATTCACCAATTATGGAGTTGTCGTCGAATGCGATATTATGAACCGGTGCGGATTCGTCCACCTGGAGACAATTGAAATGGCCGAAGCAGCCATTGCTGCTTTAAACGGTACCGAGTTCAAGGGACAGGTCATTGTCGTGGAACCCGGCAGGCCAAAAGACAGAAGAGGCGGTGGTGGAGGAGGAGGTGGGGGAGGAGGCGGAGCTGGAAACCGAAGACCCATGCAAGGTAAGTATTCAATTGAAGTTTAGTCGAGTCAACAGGCACAAATACAATTATATAATCTTAGGACACGGCGGTGGCAGCTTTAATCGTGGTGGTCACAGAGGAGAAGGAGGAGGCGGAGGAGGAAACCGGTCACCAATCTCAAATGACAGTCACTTTGGAGCAATGAGAAGTGAGGGTAACTTTAGGCAGCAGCGCAGTGCGCCGTACAGCAAGGGATTACCACATCAAAGCCAGAGCTATGAGGCTCCTTCACAATCCTTTAGAAACAAATTTAGTCAAGGAGTGGGAAACAACAGTGGCCACAATGACTACTATGCGGGAAGCTCTAGTAGTCAACGTAGCGGTGGCCAAGGTTCATCAAATAATATTGGCCAAGACCGACGCGGGTTTGCCCTGCCCGCTGTGGATCATCAGCAGCAGCAGCCAGTCTCATTTGGTTCCAAGCAGGGTCGCTTTGGCAACGGACCAATGGACGCCGATAATAGCGTTATGTACCAACGCAATCGTAACACTTCTGGAATGAATAGGTATATAACTATAGCTTTATATGTTTGTATATTTGTTTACAAAATGGATACCTTCACAGTGGTAGTCCGCGAGGATTTGGTGCGAGTCGTGGCGGATTCGGTGGGCGTGGTGGATTCAGTGGTCGCCGTGGCGGTCAAAGCAGCAGCAGCATGTCACAAAGTCACGGTGGTAGCTTCAACAAACACGAATCCGCAAATGGTCAAAATCATAATGCACCAAATGCATATCAAACGGACTTTCCGCCACTAGGACACAGTCAAGGCAGTCGCAATCGGTAGGATGACAGTGAAACTAATATATATAATATATATTACAATTGAATGATTGGCTTTTGCAGGTTTAATGGACCCCGGCCAGCGCAGAATACGAGCGGGAATAGAAGATTTTGAAGTTCTAAAAGTAACTTTTATCAAAGACGCAAATGTAATCGAAGTGGTTTGCTTCATCACCTAATAGCCGAATTTGTTTTCCAATAATTACGTGTGCAACATTTTAAGTTAAGGCATTAAGCTTGAACCCGTTTTTCAATACAAATCGTGTTACCATTAAGCCCAAACAATCAACCAATAACAGTATATTTGTTAATTGTAGTTAAGGATATTTAACCATTTAAACCATGTGCAAATCTAAATTTTTAATTAGTAACGACGATATGACCTATAAAAATATTAACTCCTACAAATTTGTAATTTATATTAAATTTATTTTCAAAACTTAAAGTGTGACCATAATATCAGTTCTTTTTCTTTCAGATGCAAATTTAGTGCTTATCTGGTCACTATTTTTTTCGAAACAAATATCGATAATCACATATCGAACTCAATCGAAACACAATGTCTTTTGTTAAGTCAAACTTGTATTGAATGTGAAAGATAGCGTACGATAAGAGCAACGTTGTTTTGCTGAAAGTAAGTACTTTGCGATGACATACCTAAAACCTTAGAATTTAAATTAACCGAACGCTATTGTATATGCAGACGTGCTCGCTTTTTTTTTCGGTTGATTGAAAAAGATGCGAACCTATCATAATTTCGGTTTCAAGGCCGTCTTTTTCTGCTTAATTTGCATTTCGTGTCTTGGAGTTTGTGCTGGCCTTCGTCCCACCTATGTCGAGGAGGCAGAAAGTCATCAAGCCAGCCTACCTGGCGAGCTCAAGTTCGCACATGTGGTAAGTCAATGTCTAGATTGGAATATTTTGTGCCATATGCTTCCATATGTTTACCTTTCAGATATATCGACATGGAGACCGAATGCCCGTAGACCCGTATCCAACGGATCCGTGGAACAACCGCAAGTACTGGCCTACGGGCTGGGGTCAGCTGACCAATGTGAATATATACCAATTTAAATCTGCTGGTAGTTCTGACTAACTTATTTATTTATTCATCAGCGTGGCAAGCAACAACATTATGAGCTGGGCAAATGGCTGAGGAATCGCTACAGCACACTGCTGAACAGCAGGTACGACAAAGAGCAGATATATGTGCAATCCACGGATGTGGATCGCACTCTCATGAGTGCCCAGTCCAATTTGGCTGGCCTATACGAGCCTGTTGGCGACGATGTGTGGAATGCGCAGATTAAATGGCAACCGATACCCGTGCACTCCATTCCAGAGAAGGATGATCCGGTAACTGATCCTCTTCAGATTGTAGAACTGTGAAATAATTCGATCTTATGTACATTTACAGATCCTGGCTGCCAAGGCTCCTTGTCCCGCCTTTGACTACTATCTGCAAAATTTCAAAGCATCCTCTGAGTTTCAGGCATTACTGGAACGCTACAAAGATCTCTTTTCCTACATAGGACAAAACAGCGGTCGACCGATTAAATCATTTTTGGATGCACAGTATTTAAATAATACATTGTTCATTGAGACATTGTACAACAAAACACTGCCTTTGTGGGCACAAAAGGTTTACGGAGGCGCTGACTTGATCTACGCCTCGAACTTTGCATTCTCCGTTAATACCTACACCCGTAAGGTGGCGCGCCTGAAGGGTGGTCCCCTACTCAAGGATATTCTCTCTCGTTTCGAGAGCAAGCATGAGAAACGACTAAAACCGGATCGATCAGTGTATATATATAGTGCACATGATACTACAGTCGCCAACTTGTTGAATACGCTCAAGTTGTTTGAGGTGAGTGGCTATAACAAGTTATCAAAACAACATATCAAGTTCATGTGTGAATGGTGATTAAATTCTTATTTATGTCATTTCACAGCCGCATAGCCCGCCATACACTGCGTGTATAATGATGGAATTACGCGTGGATCATACAAATTCGCCATTGGTGTCTGTGTTTTACAAAAACACCACAGAGGAGCCACTGCCCATGAATATACCCGGCTGTGGGGTCTCGTGTCCGCTGAAGAAACTCACTGAGCTATATCAAGACGTGTTGCCAGACAATTGGGCGGATGAGTGCAAGCGATCTACACTGACCATGACATATGAGGAAGCCAATTTGGGCGCAGCGACAGGCAAGTTATCATAATAAATATATTGTATGTACATAATTATGTTTGTATATTTGTATTAAACATAAATGTCATTGCAGGTATTCTCATTTGCATCATTGCTGTTCTACTTTGTGCCAGCTATGGACTGATGATCTACTATCGTCGTCGCAATTACAAAATGCACACTTCGTATGCGGAAGTGGCGTAGACTTTAGGAGGGCGGTTTAAAAGACTTTGTTTGATCCCTGAAATTATAACGAGTATTGCTCAGCTATAGCCGTTGATCCCAATTGAGCATTTTTTAAAATTATAATTATTATATATCTTAATTTTTGCCGATTATTTGCTTCATATATACATACAACAAATGACATAATGTAAATTGTTGGGCAATTAGTAGTTAAGCTCATTTGATCTTGTTGTTTATTTTGTTGAACGATGAAAAACAAAGACTGTGAATGGTTACTCTGAAGTTTCTTACACATTTACATGTGTACATCTTGTATATCATACTTACATACATTTACATATATGTAAATATATAAGTCAGCAAATATATGTATATCTGCATTTACGAGTATAGGCCTTTATGAAATTATCTTGTTGTACAAAAAATCTATTTTGTGAACTGTAATAAAAGACGGGCTCAAAATGAAAGCAAAGCTCAATTGTTTAATATTATACTAGAATTTGTTTATTACGCATACGCGATTTTTCGACTTAATTACGTTATAAGATACAGATACGGTTAGAATGTACTAAGTCTATATACAACATACGCTGACAATGACGATTGTGTAGAACCTGTTATGGGCAAACGCAAACTCCTCAGCTGCGTTGCGGCTGATTGACTGAGGGAGAAAGATTAGATGGATAGGACAGGTGAGAGCGGAAGCTAAAGATTTGGCTATCCACGATTGTCTATCTATATGCCTTGTCGTCCGAGTAGATGATGTAGGGCTGATGTTGATGCTGATGTTGATGCTGATGTTGTTGCTGTTGCTGTTGCGTCAAGCTCTCGGCTCCATCCGCACTGGGTGCCGCACCCGCTCCACTGAAATACGACATGCGCGACATGGTCGAGTAGGCAGCAACGGCTGCTGCCTGCTGTGCCGCCGCCTGTTGCGCCACCTGCTGCCGCTGCGTCAGATTCTGCGTCGACTGATGGTGTACGGAGGCCGCCTTGTGCGGCAGCGTGGCATAGTTTGCCTGATACGGCGGCACCGCATAGAGCGCTGCGGTGGGAGCACCGGAACCATTCTTGTAATTGTAGGCAGCATTGTGGGCGCCCAGCTGCATGGAGGGTATACCCATCATGGCGGCGCTCTGCTGGTACTCGACATTGCTCATGCGCAGCCGAATAATACAAATGATAATAATTAGGATGGCTATAAAGGCCACCACGCCGCCAACGATGCCGATAATCAGGGTGTCATCGTTGCTGATGATGGGCGCCTGGGCTTTCATCAGCGGCGCCTTTGTCTTAATCTTCATGATCGTTGGCTGTGTGGGCTCCATGCTCCAGATGATGAGGGGCTCCTCGGTGGCGGCGCTACTGCTGCGCGTCACCAGCTGACTGGAGGTCTTGAGTAGCTGCGATGTCGACGGTCGTGCCGAGGAGGATGTCATGCGTCGGGCATCGCAGGTGAGCTCATCATCGCCTACCTCGATCAGCTTACGACCGGCCAGATAGGGTGGCTCCTGGCACGTCAGCTCTGGCATGCCAGAGCTGGGCAGCCAACGGCGCAGAGCTCGTGCATCGCAATTGCAGTTGATGGGATTGCTTTCGAGACCGTGCAGCTGCAGACTGGCGCGTCGGTCGTCGAGTGCGTTCAAGAACTGCGGCACCAGTGAGCTGATCTTAGACCCGTCCACGTTCAGTGTCAGCTGCGACGATCGCGGCACGGGGAACAGAAGCGCTGGCGGCAGCGCAGTCAGCGATGTGTTCTGCAGCTTGATGGTCAGGTCGCTGCTCTTCAGGCCAGCCAGTGTGCCGGAGGATATGGATTTGAGGCGGTCACCGCGTATGCCAATGGAGCTGAGGCGTGGATGCTTCAGCGGTTGTATTTGCTCACTGCCTATAGTCGAGTCCTTGACCTCGATGTCCAGCATCTCTAGACCCGGCAGCAGCTCCATGATGCCCTGCAGATCCAGATAGCCCAACAGCGGCAGATCGTATGCCTCCAACGTGGCCAAATTGGGAAGCGGCTTGAACGCATTCTTCTCGATGCGGCTGCACAGCGGCAAGTGGTTCAGGCGCAGGGTGTGGAGCATCTCCAGCTGTGCAAAGTTGGTTTGCGAGATGAGCTCGAAGCTGTTGTTGGAGACATCCAGCTCTCGCAGCACCTGCAGCTGTGGCCAGGCCAGGGAGAGATCATTCAAGGATTGCAGCTCGTTGCTGGACAGGTCAAGTGTTTCCAAGAGTGTTACGCGTTGGAACACCTCCGACTTGATGTTGCGCAGCTTGTTGTGCGACAGATTCAGGTACTGCAGGAAGGGAGTCTCCAGCAGCTTCAGTTCCTCAATGCCGGTGCCCGCCAGGTTGAGCTCCCTCACCGTCTTGGGCTCGTTAAGGACATTGTGCACGGCCTGGCGGCTGAGTGGATTGAAGGAGAGGTCGATGCGCTTGATGTTGACCATAATGCTATCATCTCTGGGCAGCTCTCTGATCCGATTGTAGCTAAGATCCACCGACGACACAAAGAAGTATCGAAGCTGTAAAGCGTTGAGAGGTGCGTACTCGAAGCGATTGTGCGCCAGATTGATATTCTCGAGCATGTGCAGCTTGGAGTGCTCGAAGACGCCGTCCGAGAGCTCTGAGAGGCGGTTGCTCTCGAGATTGAGCTGCTCCAGGCGCACAAGACCTTCGAAGGTGCGTTCGCCAATGCGATCCAAACTATTGTGGGACAGATCGAGGATCTGCAGTTGGGTGGAGTTGTGGAAGGCCATTTCGCTGACCATATCCAGTTGGTTGTGGGCCAGGAACAAAGCACGCAGACGCGGCAGGCGTGCAAAGTCCAGCTCCTCGACGGTCTTCAGCTGGTTGTGGGAGAGATCGATGTGCTCCAGATACTGCAGTGATGTGATGAGTTCGGCGGGAAAGAAGGAGAACTTGTTGTGGCCAGCCCTGATCTCGCGCAGCCGTGGATGAATACGAAACGATGAGGGAAACAGATAGCTGAGCTCATTGTGCGATATATCCAGCTCCTCAATGCCAGTGCCCGTATTGAAAAACTCTCCCTTGAAAGCCGACAGTTGATTGCCGTGGAGATCCAGGCGCTTCAGCTGCATCACATTGACGAAGGCGCCAGCACGAATGGAGTTGATGCGATTGTTGGATAAATCGATGGAGCTGATGTTCCATAGATTCAGGAAGCTGCCATCCTGCAGTTCCTGCAGCTGATTTCCACTCAGGTAAATGTGCTTCAAGTCCTGCAGGCCGGCAAGGATGTCACCGCTCAGCTGGCGAATGCTGCAGTGGCTCAGATCGATGATTTGCAGACGAGTCAGTGGCCTGAAGAGTGCCGGAGTCAGCGGCATCAAATGGTTTCCGCTCAAATTGAGCGATTGCAAATTCTGCAAGTCTCCAAAGATGATGGGTGTAATCTCGGCCAAGCTGTTGCTGCTCAGGTCAAGGCTGCGCAGCTCCGGCAGCGCCAGTGGCATGCTGCCCAGCCCGGTGAGTTTATTCTGCGACAGTTTCAGCTGCATCAGCGTGCCTTCCAGACCCGCAAAGGTGTCCGCATTGACCAGCGCCAGCGAATTGCCAGCGAGATCGAGCGTGTGAAGGCTGTTGAACATTTGGAAGCTGCCGGGTGGCAGCTCTCGGATGACATTGCGGGATAGGGAGAGTGTGGTAATATCACCCGCCTGCACTGAGCCCAGAATTTCGGCAGAGAGCGCTGCAACCCGATTGAAATCCATTTGCAGCGAGGTGAGCTGCGGCAGGCGACCCAGAGCGCTGCCCGGCACCAGCAGAATGTTGTTGTCCTTGATAATCAACGTTTGCAGGCTCTGCAGACCCTCCAGCGCATCGTCCTCAATCTACAAGGGGGAAGGAATGGCTTTAGTGAAGATTTCTCTTGTTTAAAAAAACAAGTATACGCACTGTGCGCAGCGAATTGAGACTGAGATCCAAATACTTGAGTAAGCTCTGATCACGGAAGGTGCCTGGTGGAATGCTGGTAATACTGTTACGGCTTAAGTCCAGACTCTCCAGCGATTTCACCACTTGCATATGTGTGTAGTCCAATTGCTGAAAGGCATTGAAATCAATTCAAATTGCTATGATTATGTTTAAAGCCAACTCACTTGCAGCATGTTGGAGGATAGATTCAGCGACTTGAGTCCAGCAATGGAGGCTATCGCTACAGTTGGGAACTGGCCAAAAAAGTTCTCGGACAGATCCAGTTTCTGCAATGTAGTCAGCTGCTCAAAGACGTCGCTGTTCAAATTGGTTAAGCGATTGCCGGCCAGCTTAATTTCCCGAATCCTGCGTAGTCCCTGAAAGGCCTGGCTGTCAATGCTACGCAACACATTGTAGCGCAGATCGATAATCTCCAGCTGCGACTGAGCGATAAAGGACTCCCGATAGAGCGTAGCTAGGAAACAAAAACATTGGTCAACTCAACTGGGACTTGGACTGCCTCTCAGTGATTGCTTACCTATGTGATTCTGACGCAATGATAGATGCTTCAGGGCACTTGGTCCGTTCAGTGAGTTCACAGGCACTGCCGTCAAACTATTGCGATCCATGAAGAACTCCTTTAGGTCCACGCAGCCCTTGAGCACACCCTCCTCAATCAACTGGATCTTGTTGCCAGACAGGTCCAGCAGGCGCAAATTCTTTAAGGCGTGCAATTCGGCCGTGGAGAATATGGGATTCAGATTATCGCCCAGCAGATTGTTGGCCAGACGCAGCTCGTTCAGTGCATCCTTCAGTCCATCGAAGGCCTTCTCTGGTATGCGTCGTATCAGATTGTTGGACATGTCCAGCTCCTCAATGGGCAGCTTGAGCTGGCCAAATGTCTGCAGTGAATAATGAATGCATTTGACTGCTGGTCGTTGACTCTATGCATTCATCAAAGTTTCCTCACCTGTGCGGGCAACGTTTGTTGGCCGCTGTGTCGTTGCGTATACGCCACGATGGGCGCACCATACGGCAGCTGGGGCGCATCGCCGTGGAAGACAACGCGATCGCAGTCCATGGCGACAGCACCTAGCTGGCCAGTCGCCGCAAAAGGCACCACATTGCATCTGTAATTGTCGCCAATCGCAGTGATTAAACGAAGCAAACAAAGCCAAACTAATCAGCGCCAACTCACAAATTGCATTCAATTTGCGGATATTAAAATAATACACGGTGTCCGTCATCGGTAACCGGAAACCGGCTGTGCGGCTGTCCGTCTGTCCACCTGTCTGTCAGTCTGTCAGTCTTTCGGTCTGTCACGTATTCACTCACCTGCATGGCAATCGCAAGGCGGGACTGAGCTCCGGACATGGCCGCCAGGCCTCGCTGCGTTGGGTCAAGTAGCACAGACAGCAATATAACAACAGCAGCTGCATCCACGTTTTCATTTTCGCTGCAGTTGAAGATTGTATATTTTTTATTGATTTAGTACTGCTTACACACATGTATTCGGATAACTTATTGCCAATGCTCGAGTCTTTGTAAAACTTGTTTCAAAACAACGCGCAAATTATGTTTTTGATTTCAGACCCGAGCAGCTGCCACGCTGTATTTGGTCATTTCCTCTATAATAGCCGCTCTGTCAGAACATTTAATTTGAATATCACTGGAGACTTTGCTCAAAACCACATATTTGTGTTTGCGGGTCTCTTGTTATTCTCTTGTTCCCATTGTTGACACTTACCAAGATCTCCAAAATCGAAAGACTATAATAAGCAAAGCCAACAAAAAGTAATAGTATGCTACCCACGCATTTAGCCAAGAATGCGGTTCGGCGATTACTGACAGTCCCCATAATATGGGAAAAGTGATTTTGGGGTACCTTCCCAGACTTCAAACTGACATAACTTGGTTAAAACTGAACCGATTTTCAATCCCAAGGCCATTTTGGGCATAATTTGGCATCTTGTTCAATTCTACATCTAAAATTTATACATTTTGAAGAAAATATAATTTTGAATTTTTTTATTGAAAAAAGCATAAGGGGGGACCCTTACCAATTTTAATATTTCAAAATTTAGAATCTTGAAATTTTATTTTTAATCGATTGTGGGTGTCAAAATTAGTATAAAAAACTATAAGAAAATTGATTTTTGGGTGTTTCAGTTTTGTGTCAAAAATCACGCCAAAAATGACAAAAAAATGTACTTGTGAAGTGCCCAAACAACGAAAAATTCTTATAAATGACACTCCCAGACTTCAAACTTCCATAACTTTGTCAAAACTGAACCGATTGTCAATCCCAAGGCCATTATGGTCATTATTTGGCATCTTGTTTAATTCTACATCTAAAATTTATAAATTTTGAAGAAAATATAATTTTAAATTTTTTTTTTGGAAAAATGCATAAGGGGGGACCCTTACAAATTTTGATATTTCAAAATTTAGAATCTTGAAATTTTATTTTTAATCGATTGCGGGTGTCATAATTAGTATAAAAAATTATAAGAAAATTGATTTTTGGGTGTTTCATTTTTCTGTCAAAAATCACGCCAAAAATGACAAAAAAATGCACTTGTGAAGTGCCCAAACAACAAAAAATTCCTTATAAATGACACTCCCAGACTTCAAACTTCCATAACTTTGTCAAAATTAGGCCGATTGACAATCGACTACCCTAGACTTTCGACTACCATTTCTTTTTGACAAAATTAACCGATTTTCAAGTTGCTTATATCTGTTTGCTTATATTCTGTGTATAGAATGTTGTTTCTAAAGCTATCTGGAGGCGCATGCACACGTCATTATAGTCCATGATTGCTTACTTATATTACAGACTTTTTAGATACTATATACTTGGTATCATAGATACACACAAATGAGTGAGTGTATGCTTAAGTATGTATCGTATTCTTGATTATTTCTCTCGGGCGTTTGTTGTACCGTTGGATTGGACTGTTGGATTGCGCATCGACACCAAAAACGTTAAGCGTTAATATGTGTGTACACAATACACACACACACACACATCTCTACATATACCTTTTTATGTTTGTGTTTTGCTATTTGCTCTACGGTCCATAGCCATGCAAAACGTTATTTGGTCAGTTTTCGAAATAGCGGTCAGTGTTTGCACAGAGATATTTTGTAAACATGTATACAGACATATAAGATATGTAAATTTATATTGCCTATAAAACGAAGGTGCAGGTTGCATTTCAAAATTTCTCAATGCCTTTCAGCCGAGTAAATTTTTATATGCCCATTTGACTCATTGAAATGCATATGGGAATCGATTCGATACCAAAAGCTGGTCCAAGTCGCGACCCAAAGCAACAGCGACAGCTTCAAGGTCTCGTTTGCTACATGGTCCGGTCTGTGGCTGCGTCCACTTCTTGTTTTTACCTCACCCATACCGAAACACATACACACACATACACACACACACACATGCGAATGATCACATAGCGATTAAAAAACAGAGACTTTTTGATGGGAAATATGTTAATCACAAACTGCGGCTAAAAAATAAACAATTTTTGTGTTTTGTGTTTGGCTTGTAACCTGTTTCTTTTCTGATTTATATTTTTGGCTTACTTTTTCGGATCGTGGTGGCGGTTTTGTGAAATTGCACGTCACTATCAAAATGTTGTTGTTTTCCTTGGGAAACTGTTGACGCTTGATTCTTTTGTTTTATTCGCCGATTGCACAAAGTCCGTAACGAGCTGTTGTTGTTGTTGTTATTGTTGTTGTAGTTGGATCGCGGTAATGCGGCTTGTTTACATTTGTTTTGTTATAGCACACACAAAAAGAAAGCGCAAAACGGCAAGAATATTTTCCCAGGGAAAAGCGCATACACTGTTGGGGAAATAAGCTATTACAGCGCACACACACACACGCACACGAATGTTGTCTACTGTGTACTAATACAAGTGCAGGAAAAATGCAGACAAACAAGTAAACTTTGCCAACTGCGGCAACGGGAACAGAGCTGGAGCTGCTGATGGTGCTGCTGGTGCTGCTGGTGCTGCTGTTGCTGATGTTGGTGGTGGTGTTGGGAGCTGGGGCAATAATTAAGCTGCGCACTGGCGCTGCACAGCAACTACTACTACAACAAGTACACAATACCAATAACAACTACAACTGACTGAGCATGCGCAGCGACGCCCGCTTCGGTTCGGTTCGGGTTCGGCTCGTGTTCGGTTCGGTTCGGCTACAGCGACGGCTTCGGCTGCGGCTTTGACTTTGAGCTGAGTTTTGTCTTCGGTCTTGTGCTCCACTTGAGCGTCGCGCAGCAACTGGCGCTGGCGATGGCTGTCTTCTGGTTGCTTTGGCTGCTGGCTGCTGGCTGCTCGGGTTTCTGCTCTCGGTGGCAGGTGAAACTGGTTTTGCTTAGCGCTGGTACTAAAAGACAGGGTACTAAAAATTCCATGATGCTAACAATCTCTTGTTCTCGCTCTCTCTCTCTCTCTCTCTCTCTCTCTGGCTCTCTCGCTCTTTCACATGAATGAGTTGTTTGTATTGTGCGTGCTGGGGCTGGGTAAAAGTTTTCGCCTCGCTGTTCTTTGGCATGCCGCAGAAAGTTTGTTTCTTTGTTTGCCCTTGCTGGCTATCTACCTGTTTTGTGATCGACGATTGGCAAGTGCGCCAATTTACGCTAATGGGGTTAAGTCTTCAATAGAGCGCAAGCAAGTGACAAGAGCCAGCACCGATCTCGACTCACTTTCCTCGATTGGCGTGGCAACCAATTACACGGAGTGAACCAGCAATGACACCTATGACGATCATCATCTTGGCACGCACATCAGCTGCACGCTGAGGTTGTTAACACCTGGCAAACAGGCCAACAGGCAGGCAGGCATGCAGGCAGGCATCCGCCCCCGTCCCGCCCTCTAACTACATACATACATAGGTAAGTAAATTTGTGGCTGTACATTTAATGTTTTCATGTTAAGGCATGCATGTTAACCGCTCAGCAGCCGCAAAGATTTCTTTTGCGCAAAAATACTTTCCATTTTCATGAGCAAATGGTCCACACATAACATATTAATAATATTAATAATAATTGAAATAGCAGCGAAAACAATAACAACAACAGTGGCAGCTATGCCGTGTTTAACCATATAAATCAAACCGTTCAACTGTTGAATCATGTCTAAAGCGCTAAACACTTGACTGGGTTTTCCACTATGCCAGCAGCCAGCAGCCAGCAGCTCCCACAACGGGCGTCTGCAACTCACTGATGTTTTGTGAAAACTTTTAGCTCCTCGCCCGGATCACCGCACCTCCGCCACATACACGACCAAACCACACAATTTGCATATGCAAAATTGGTAATGTCGAGACTGTTGACCAAGGTGCATAAACCTATTATGCTGGCCAATTTAAGTGAGCGAATGTATTCAGAATACTCATGATGTCAAAAGCAATCAATCAGACTGATAAGTACTTAACAATTGTTGTGACGAAAGTGGCCTAAATGTGTTTAATATCTCCCTTTGGCAAATATTTGAAATAATATTTTAGCCAAGTCTTTCGTAGCTCAGCATTTTAAACCACAGCTTATAGAATATTGGGCAATTCAAATCATTTAAGGATTATGTTAGATACTTTGGAGGGTCAGAATACAAGGCAGACACCGCTCCTGGTTACACACAAGCATTTAATGGCTTGGAGAAAGTCTCCAGTTGAGTTGAGTGCTTTATTTATAGTACTTTTAGCTAGGCAAGCAAATAACTTGTCAGCGGTTTGCATATACTTTTCAGTTCCAATAAAGATTAATGTCTTTGTACACAGCCCATAAATTATTATTTAGAGCCGACGCACAAACACACACACACACTCAGACGCATACTTAGATATGTACATTGGGACAGGGGAGCGATAAGTAAAGCCAAACCTAATCAATTATACAAACGCTTGGAATGCTATGTCAACATAATAAGGCGGCGGCGGCGCATTGTCCTTGTCCCCAGTTGCCGTTTCATTTTATTAGTGGCCGTATCCTCGCACGTAAATAATGCGACACGATACATGGAGCCTAGCTGCCCTGGGTCTATACACTTGGGCTCAGCCCTGGGACCAGCCCGTACATAAACTTGTGGTGCCTTTTACCGGATTTCGATTTTGATAAATTATGTATTTAAAGTACAACTTGTAGCATTCGCCTGGCCATTGTCCTTATATTTACTGTCAGAGTACGACATCATTCCCTTAGCCCAGACAGGATATTTCATCAAATTCGACAGCAAGTGACAGTAAACATAAACAAGAGCATGGACATTTCGGGTTATTGATTGTAAATGTTGATGTCCGCCGATAAACCCAAATGGAAGTGGTTTCAAAACATTGCTAGCTTTAACTCTACCTAAGTAATCAATATTTTTATAAAATTATCTTGATTTCATTTATAAATGGTTGATTGGTCAACAATCTATAGGTCAAACTGCTAAGCTACGCCTTCGCTTTGTCTTAAATAATAATACCAATCATTTGGAATTACAAAGAACTAAATGAAATAAGGGAAATTCAAAATTTTCTTTTTCTACCCAAATTTTGATTAGTGATATGCATAATATGATTTATTTTATTTATTTCAATGAGCTTGTCCTTGCTCTACAAAAAAGACTTAATTTTATTACATTTGCAGTTGAATTCAAATTTGTTTCAAGTACGTGCCTTTTTCCGGAGATTCGTTTCTAAAATTAGTAAAAGTTTCCACAAATAATGTTTGTACATATTTATATTCCATATATTTACAGACAGGTCAACGCTGTGGGTAGACTGTTGAGTGGTTCTATTTTGGGATTAGCCAGAA
Source organism: Drosophila maculinotata (assembly GCA_035045305.1). NCBI lineage: Eukaryota > Metazoa > Arthropoda > Insecta > Diptera > Drosophilidae > Drosophila > Drosophila maculinotata. Next base: position 2,882,209 of record JAWNPD010000649.1, on the reverse strand, counting down.
TGGCCGTTGGCCAAATGGCAGCCAGGTGGCAATCAGCTTTATGGCTAACTTGTAACAACAAACTTTGTAGTCACAAGCACTGAAAAATGTTGCAAATTGTTGTTGTTGTTTCTTGTTGGTATGCGAAGTAAGTAGACGCCACCTGGTCAAAAGAGGAGGCGTACAGGCAGTTCTTGTTCTTGCTGATGATAGGCACCTTTGAAATGTTAAAACTAAAGCATACACCCCAGCGCACGCAGCAGGAGGCAGCTTTTGCTCTTTGCTGCCTGCTGTGCAGGTGTCTGCGAGTGTGTGTGTGTGTGTGAGTGTGTGTGTGTGTGTGTGAGGGCCGTTGTTAACCGAGTCGGAGAAGTTAACCAATCAGGTGTGTTAATTGCACCATAATTGGTCAGGCAGCTGTCAATAAAGCAGCAACAACAACAACTTCACCAGCAGTAGGTTCAGAGGTGCGTTATTAACGAAGTTGCATTATTGACAGCTGTAGTCTCACACACACACACACACACACACACACACACACACACACACACACACACACACACACACCTCACACACACACCCTCTTCATAAGGCACTCATGCGTTTCAGTTTCATGTGCAAAATAAATAACTGCATAATTAAAATAAAAATGGAATTTACAGAGAATTGAAATTCAATAAATTTATAGATGCAGAAAGAATAACGGGCTGCAATTAATTAATTTTGTAGATGAGCGAATGATCAGAAACTATACCAATTTAAATAAATTAATAATATGCCTTTAAATAACAAACATTCATTTTTTTCAAGTACTACCTGATTCGTATTGTCGCTCTTAAATCAGTAGATTTAAAAACACTATCTACAAAAAATGTGAATTTCAAAAATCAAGTGAATAAATGAATTCAAATTACAAAGTTAACATACACAGAAAAGTCAGGGTAGGTAGGCAAAAAGGTTCAGTTTGATGTTTACCTGCTCCAAACTGATTTTGCGCAATACTTGACTAAAGGTTAAGCGTAAAACTCGTAAAATCGGTTGGCGATACAGTGGGCGTGGCTGGGCCTTCTGCCTCCTGCAACAGTTAATTAAAACTTTTTCGCGCTGCAAAACATCCAAGCGAAACCACAAACAAAGGCAAAATGGGACCAACAGCCACATCAGCTTCTTAGTCGCCCCCATACATCCATACCTCCACACCCTCAGACCCCATTTCCCCACCTTCAATTGATGGCTGTGCTATGCTTGAGTTGAGCGATTTGATGTCGGCTGCTCCGCTGTGCGTGCTCCGTTGAATGCGTAAAACTTTTCGCACGCGCATTTGATTTAACTTTAATGCAATTAAATTGTTTAATTTCAAAGAAACATAACAACTTTGAAGACACGACAGAGACCAAGAGAGAGAGAGAGAGAGAGCCACAGAGAGGAGGAGAGGGATTTAGGACTTGTGGTTTAATGTTTTCCCCTTGCCATATATAACATGGATGGAATTAAAATTAAAAGAAAATGAAAACGCAACAGGACATGTGAACATTTGTGTTAAATATCCAATAACCGCATGCTTGTAGCTAGGATACAAGCCCCAAAATCTGGCTTGAGGTGCTGCCAAGACCATTCGATACCTTAAGATGCCAATATCTGTGAGGTGCACATTTTTGACGTACATTTGCATATTTTATGGCAAACAAATATTTCTTCAAATTTGTGCGCATATTTAAAATCATGGCGAAAATAAACCAACATTGTGAAAAAGGTTGCCAAGCCTGGCAAACATAACAAACACACACACACACACAGACACAGACACACTGATAGAAAGTGACACATGTGATGATGTCGTCCTGTTTAGCTGTTGTGTAAAAGTCAAGTAGGCGAAATATTCGTCTCGAGGATTTTCAGCTGTTGTGGCCTTGCAGCGAGGTGTGAAATTGAATGTCGACAATATTACGAGAAACCGACACAATGACACACTTGGAAACCGACACAATGCCCAAGTTTATTTAAATTTTCCTTGCTTTTCAATATTTTAGCAACACATGGGTTAACACGTCGCCACATTTGCCCCAAAAATGATCCATTCGAAAGACAAAAGATTGAATATATAAAGATGCTTTAAATTTGTGTCGTGTTCGAGATTTATCATCAATGACATGCAATAAAATCTTTACTCATACACTTGCCATAGGCATTGAAAAGTAAAAAAAATCAAAAATTGGAAAATTATTGATTAATGTGAGGCAGACATCTGGCATAAAATATTCAGAGGTAACCAAAAGGTGCGCAATAAATTAAACAGCAATGACTGTGAGGGAGTCAGCTGCATCAAATTTATGCCGACTATATGCAAACATAATTTATTAAAGCATTTGGGGCTTAGCGTCGCATAATTGAATAATACTGCAACATAAATTACAATCAGTAGTCGGAAATGCACTTGTCTAACGGCTATTACGTATACGTACTCAAACGGAAGCTGCTAAAATGTGACATCCTCTCAATAATTATATGCAAATTAACTTAAAGTTTAACTTAAGCCAGCCGCAACAATAGAGACGACGGCAATTTGAATTATAGCCATCCGCAGCCACTTCATGAATTCGCAAACATTTTTCAATAAGACACCTGCTGACGTCGGCTGAAAATGGCAGCCAAATCCCGTGCGGCTTTCAGCCGTTTTAAAAGTCGACATCCCCAAAAGTATGCAGCAAGTTTTTCACAAAGCCATTTACTTTAAATGGCAGCACACACAGCGACACACAGCGACACACACACACACACACACACACACACACACACACACACACACACACACACACACACACACACACACACACACACACACACACACACACACACACGCACACAGAGAGAGGCTCACAGGAATGATGTGTGAAGTGTAAAGCTGTTGAGGTAAACGTGTCGTTCGAATGCCAGCGAAATTAACTTCTGCGTGACAGTGGGAAAACCGTGTCGTGTCGTGTTGTGACGTGACGTGACGCGAGGCGCTGATAAGCAGGCAACAGCATTTATAACATTTACAGCATTCCATCGTAGAAGACATTGCTGAACGCTTGATGCTGGTATGCTGTTAGTTGAGCGTACAGCGCAATTCTATGCTGCAGCCTGAAACTATAGACTATGTGGCATGTGGCAACTTATTTTTACCAATCTGAACAGTGATAATACATAATTTCAGCAGTTTATGTGAACAGTTTACTTAAATACTGCATTAAGATAGCTCACAAAGTTCATAAACTTGGCCCATGATGAACGAGTTTGCTGCTTGGCAGCCCGGAAAAGTGGGCGACGTCTAGGCGTCGGCTCATTTGCCGGGCAAAATGCGACCGTTATTAATAAGCATAAAGTCTGTTTGTCTGGGACACAGAACCGCCCTCTAAACCACTGTTTGCCCAGCTAGCCGAGAAAAATTACATTAACCAGAATTAAAATGGTAGGAGCTGAGTTTGGGGCCGAGGCAGCTGCAGCGCGTAAATAAGTAAGTATGTCTGTTTATAAGTAAGTGTATCTTATACATATATATGTATCTGAGGCATATTGTCTTTGTGGGTGGGGCGCAACTGTACGTCAGCTCATTTGCATGCGATTGTGTGAACAATGTACACAATGAGCCAGGCAGCTTCTTGCGGGCCACGAATATCACAAAGGTGTTTGGCTGGCGACACAGAGAAGGGTTTGACACGCCGGGAAATTGCTATTAGCTCGGCAGACATTACTGCATTACCTGACTCCAGCCAGTGGATTTGGAGAGCTCGCATAATTTTATAGAGTGCTTGCCAGGGTCACGTTCGCCGTTTCAACTCTACATATTATTTATTTATTTTTCACAATTTTTCAACATTTTTTTCATCATTTTTGTCATGGTGTTAAACGGCCCTCGCTGCTGTCTCAATTACATTACATTATGCTGCCTGGAATTACCATATTGTCTGAATAAAGCGACTTGCTCTATCTAGCAGCTTGTTTTTGGGACACATTCGGTCGTAGCAGACCCCTGCCAAACTCTACACATAAAATATATAGATATATATATATATATATACTGCAAGTCTGAACCAGTCGCCAGTTGCCAGTTAAATTTATTATACCCGCTTTAGCCGTAGACAGGCCAACATTTATTTGGCGGCAGCATATTGCAGCGTATGCAAAATGTCTGCTGACGAAATGATTCAAGATTTTCCAGATTTTGTTTATCTCTGTCGTCGCCCTCGACGATTTTTTATATTTTTTATATTTTTCTTATTTTTTTTTTTTGGCTAGCTTGTAGCCGTAATTTGTTTCAAATTATCCTTTTAAATTCCAGGCAATGCGCGCATCTTGAACCGCTCCCCTCATCCCTGAAACTGCTTGACAGTCAAGCAAATTGCTTCGCTGTTCGCTATTAGAGACCAGGAGCTGGTAGGAGTCGAGTGGAAGGATTGCTATCCCTGACGGTTTGCCTTTTTCGGTTATGGCCCACATTCATGCTTAACTGGATTCAATGCAAAAAGGTAGTGTTATATTAAGTTGCCAAGCATCTAATACAAGTATTCTGGAGTTTGGGATGCTTCGTCATCAGCAGTAAATAAATAGACTCTTAATTTGGAAAACTTGGAAAACAACTGGCCCCGAAAGTTGCTATTGACGGATTTCAAGAGTTTTTTGTGAACAACTCGAGCGCATGTCATCAAAAGGGATGTGGAAACTTATTTACCGGTCAAAAGAAATGCAAAAATATGTCCAACTTGGTAATTGTTGTCATAAAATATATATACATACGCTGTATGAGTTTTTTATATACTTTTTTCGCTCTGCTCCACAAATTAAAGTGCAATAAATCTGTCATCAAGTAGGCTACGTCGACCCAAATTACATTTTTTCTCTTGCCAAAATATGTAAGTTGCGGAAATCGGCGGGTTTTGCGTAATGCGGCTCCAAGCGCTCCTTTGGCCGAGTTTCTTTTTGCCATTGTGCCGTTCCTTGCTCATAATCTTAGTCTAAGGCATCCATCCCAGGGTAGACCCGAGGGGCATTGTTTGGCCTTTAAGTCTGAGCAAGGACAAAGTTTTTATTGCTTGGCAATTGGAGTTTGCACGTTACAGCCGCCGGATGTTTTGTGCCTTACTCCCAGAAGTGTTGTCATCATTGTCATTGTCATTGTGGCCAGCTCCAGCAGCTCTTATTGATAAACTGATTTGTTTAGCGTACATACATTTGTATGTACTTGCCCCGAGAGTTTCTTTGTCGAAATTGCCACAAATGTGATGCTTTAAGCCTTTTGCTCTTTAATTGAATTGAGTAAACGAGTTAAACTGCTGGCCTTGTTGCTCTTTTTTGTCTGATGTGCAGTTGTGAATGAAAGTGATTTAAAATTTCTTTGAAGAGTTTTCCGTTTGGTCGGGCAACTCCTCGGAGAGCTTGCCAACATGCTTCCGCAGTCGTAAAGTAGATCATCGTTAAGCTAATTTGCTTAGCCTACATAAAACATTAGACAGCAGCTAAAAAGGACCATTTAGCAACCAGTGGGGATGCTAGAGAGAGGTGTGTCTCGGAGTCCAACTCACCTCCAAATTGCACCTTTGTGAAATGTCCTCCTCCCTCAGAGCAGGCCCAGGCACATCCACAACCCAAATGCAGGCAAACAACGGTCATAAAACTGGAACCTTTTGTGGTGATTACACAGACTACTGCGTACTGGAAACTAATTCCGAAGAGCTTCATTATGTGTAAGCTTTAACAACACGTGCTGCAAAGTTTACATTGCAATCCTTGAGGATTGCTCAGATAGTGTTTGAGTTAAAAATTAAAGAGTTAGAAAACCAATCTTCATAACTCAAACTCAATTTGGCAAAGTACACCTGCAATTCATCTGAAAATTCTAGTGATTCTCCCTCCATCTGCACACAATCAGACACAATCAACTGGCACAAAACTACTTGGAGACAGTCAAATTCCATCTTGTACACAACACAAATCAAAGTTTTTGCAACATAAGCCACTGCTCTGTTTTACATACATTTGTATGTGTGCTCAGCCTGTGTAACCCAGTCGTTTGTTTCCCTGGGACTTGAGCAGTTTCGACTTTGCTTTATTTGATTTTGTTTCAAATTCCGAAACTTTGCACTTCAAATGGGAGTGCATGCAAATAACAATGAGCACACGAAGCGGCAACTGAGGCAGCTGCCACACCTCAGGCAGGCAGACAGAGAATACATTTGGGCACAGTTGCAGGATGCTGTGGCATGCGGCAATTCGCATTGATTCACCTCGGCTGGCATATGAGTCTTAGCTTGATTAGATGCTTAGCCGGCTGGCCTCCTAATAAATGTCGTATGCCAAACAATATATCTATCTATATATGTGTGTGTGTTTTGTGTCTGCTCTCATAAATATGGTTTAAGAGTTCAAGGTTGGGGCTGAAGACTTAAGCTGCATCGAAACGCAGCCATCTCTCGGGCCCCAGTTACAAAAGTCACGTAGAGGCATAATTAACAAGAGTCAGCAAAGGACATTTCTGTGATCCTGCAAAGGCCAGCTTACACCTTGTCCCGAAAGGTTTACGCACACGCTGAAAAATTAACAGTGCCATAAGGTGACACCTTTATTTTTCTTTGCACACACACACACATACATATATATACACACGTGCTGAAAAAGTTTCGTTTTCGAGCTGCTGTGCCTCCATTTTGTAGTTGATTTGCTGGCTCCTTTTACGCAGGTTTTTCGCTTACGAGCAGCTGTCTAAGAGTGCCCTCCATCCCGAAAAAGAAAACTTTATGGTTTATGGAAATTGAACCTTTCCTAATGAAGCTGCAGTAAGAACACAAAACAAACAGAAAACAAAAGCAGCCACCCTTATTGACACCATTGCATATTTTAATAAAGTTTTCCTATAGCCATGTTTATGGTTGCAGTTTATTAGCCGTAAATCAAAGTGTTTCAGAGTTTCCAAAAAACACCTGAGCTCAATGAGTTTTTATGACTCGACCTTGAAAACTAACAGATGACTGCCAAAATGTGTACGTACATATTACATACATGGTTACCTTATGTTTGGAAAATATACTGCACATGAATATGCTCAGCATATTAAGAGTCATAAGTAAGAAAATTATTGAAAATGTTTGTCCTATCTTTTTGCCACTATAAACTAGAGGACTTGCAACTTAATTGTGTTGAAAAATTGTTGTATTAAATTATAGCTGCACTTCAATTTAATATGTTTAAACGTTTTTTCTCTTTACCCAGGATAACAGCAGGACGCGCAACAGGATATCCTGTTGAAAATTAAAATTTAATATAAGAGGCGCCGCTATCGAAAACAGAAGCATCCCCAACGAAAGTGGGGGATAGCCATCAATCAAACAAAATGTTGCGCTGTCGCTGTCTCGTCATGCTTTTGGTATTTAGCCAAAAATGTTCGTGGCCCGGTGTAAATTTGCATGTTGAAGTTGACAAAGAGATTATCATTAAAAAGAGAAGATAGGAGCATGGCGAAGGCCAGTGCAATTAATGCTGATTAAATATGGGTCATCAACACGGCTCTTTCTTAATGAGACAATGACCAAGCAGTGCTTAGTAAATGATGGCCAGCTGCTGTTGACGTTGCGCATACGCCACGTGTACTGCGCGCGTTTTCGCTTAAGCTGCTTATGCACTCTAATGAATACGGATCGGCGTGGAAAAGTGCATGATGAAGCAGATGGTAAGGCTATCGCTCTAAGATGATTGATTAGCCAATATCAATGAGATTTGGCTCCTGCTGCTCATAAAATGCATGTAATCATCCATCTCTCTCTCTCTCTCTCTCTCTCTCTTGGAATCGAACACACAAAATAATGGCACACCACTCAGCTGCAAATAGTTTTTTTTCTCAGCTAGCACATTAAAGACTGCTAAGGCACCAAGGTTACCACACGAAGTACTCGACGATTCTTGAGTAAAACGTTGAATGTTTTATTTGGTTTTTTCTTTTTCATACTCATATGCTTTAATGTTGCTTACTTAAGGCATTTTTGACTATAGCAGCGCACCTGCAGCTGTCTAATGCGATTGATATAATACATTTGTTGCTGCCAGCTAAAGCAACAAACACACTCACACACACACACACACACACACACACAACTACAGACACATAGACTCGCAATCAGACACAACAACCGCCGCATGTGGCTGGCCAATTCAAATTGCTTGCTGCTACTATAGCAGTGAATTCACACATTCAGTGGGGCCCCAATTGCACGTGCCACACACAAAGCGCTGGTGCTCTGTTTACGAATGTGCGTATGAAAACATTGAGAGCACAAAAACGACTATTCACAAAAAGGCGCAGACGCAAAACAAAAGTGCAGGCAGTGCGGAGAGCAGCACGACAACACTGGCCAATCGCGGCAACGAAGGCTTTCATTTGAAATATTCGCAGCTCTACAACTTTACAATGCAGCACCCAATTCCTGATGCTGAATATAAAAATCAACAATAAAATAACACAATTGTAATAATAAATAATCATTTATTACTTTATTTATTATTGGTTTCGCTTATCGCACGCTGCACGGCAGCAACAAGCGGAAGCAAGAAGCAACAAGCGCGCAGCAGCAGCTGCGACCTGCTTCGGTTTCCATCTCCGTGTCTGCGTTGCGACGTCGCTATAGGCACATGGCTACTGCTGGCTGGTGCTGGCTGGCTGACTGAGTGGCAGGCACAGTTGGAACACTGGCGACGATGTTGCCTTCAGTTCGACGGCAAACTCGCGCGCGAACAGTTCGAAAAAAAAGGCTGCGAACGCGTCGCTTCTGGCGGTTGAAAAGTTGGAAAATGTTAAGCACGGAAAATGCCGGCGGCAACATTTTTCGAAACGTAATTTAATTGGTGCCAGCGAATTGAATTTGTGCAAAATAAACATAAGACATTAAACTATTAGCTAGCGTGTCTGTGTGTGTGTATTAATTGCTGCAGCGCTAGTAAAAAGTTGAAAAATTTGATTATATTCCCTGTTTTGAATGAAACCAATAAATATTTACAAAAAATCGGTGTTGCTTAAAAAATAAACAAAAAAACAAAAAACGGAAAAGCGCAAATAAAAATCGTTTATTATTGCCGACTTTGGGTTCCTGTGGTGCATTAGCTAATGGATGCTCACATTTAATTCTGTTTTGGCATAAGGTAATAATAATTGTTATTTTCGCAAACATTGTGGCCATTCTGATCATTTGCGTACTTATTAATAATTGAAAACCCTACACTGAAACCCCATGGGGTTTGCTTTACACTTAGCACCCAATGTTATTTGAGAACCTTTAATTTGCAACAAATATTCGCAGCTCTCAGATGTGCGCTCGTGTTTGCTGTGCAACAGGAAGTGCCTAATAATGTACTAATGCATATATGTACATAAATAGTTAATATTATGTTTCACAGTTGTGAAACTGTTCATGCGCTAACTAAAATTTCCCTCACTTAATTCAGTAGCATTTTCCAGTTCAGGAACCTCAGTTGTGTAAAGTTGAATCCCACCGAATTTGTAATAATTGTCGCACAATTGATTCATTTAAAGGTATATTTATTGGAATTCTCTGACTAAAACGATTTCAACTCATCATTCTGTTCTTTGATAACCAAAGTAAGCTCAATTTTGTGTTTAATGTTTTGCACTCGATTGCTTGTGAAAATTCAAATTGAGTGAATAATAATTGCAAATGGCATCTCTCAAATATTAAACACACTCAATGCAGTCATCTGTTGTGATATGCCAATCATTCCCAATATTCGTTGAAAACATTCATTTACATTTCAAACTGTATAATATCACAATACTTGACAATATCTCTTAATTGAGTTTATAATTAAAGTGCGTTTATGTGTTCCAAATTTTTGTTTCAACTTTTGTAAGCTATTTCGACATAATGTACTTTTGATTAAATAATAGTTGTATGTATATAAAATGAGTTTTATGCAATGAAACTTTTTGCCTTAGCCACCAGAGTATTACATTAACTATTTTTAATATACATTTAACTTTTCACATTCTCATAATAATTGGAACTAAATGTTGTGTCCTCTACTAAATACTTCAGCGTGTAATACGTGATACGTGAAACTCATTTTAAAATAAATGACAAAGAAGGAAAAAATGGAAAATATGCAATTAGATTTTAGCCACATATTTTTTTTCGTTAGACAACATAACTCAATTTTGTACATAACTCTGAGTTTGTGGGCATTTGTGTGTGTGTGTGTGAGTGTGTGCGTGTGTGAGTGAGTGAGTGTGTGTAATTATGTGTGTGTTTTTTGCGTATGTGTTGTGGCCTGGAGCATAATGTGGTTTTTAATACTGGCAAACATCGTAAATCAATCAGAGCACCACTAACCCGTCTGGAACTTAATATTTAATGTTGAAATTGACGGTCATCCGGTTTGCTGTTTGTCCTACTTGTGGTTTTTCGGGCTGTTGGGCAGTTGGTTTTTGAAACACTAGGCCACTGGACCAATGAAATATTGTTGAAGTGGACACTGAACTATAGCTTAATTTGGCCAACTCAGCGGATTGAGCAAGGGGCCAAGCAGCACGAGGCCAACATAATGACATAGAATGAAAAGCCACAAACACCACTCGCTGGTCAGCTTAGTAAAATGAAATCCTTTCAACACGAATTGCTTTTAGTGACCCCCAATGCCACGTCACATTAAGGAATAGTCAAAAGTGTTTTGGCAGCCATTAGTTGAATTTTATGCCCTAGCGATGCTTGGCACATAGTATATACAGTATATACAGTATATATATATATATATATCTACATTCTTTCTTGCCTCGCTTGCAGGCTCTTTCTGCAGATTCAGTCGGCGAAAAGGTCTTTAAACGAATTAGAATGAATGCCATATAGTGTACTTGTGCCGCCTGTGCTCGTATTTTGCGGTGCTGTCATGCATCAAAACATTTAATTAAATTGGAGCTGAAGCAACCCAAGCCCGGTTCCGTTGCCGATGCCGATGCCGATGCCACTGAGCACTGTACACTGTACACTGAGCTGGACAGCACTGCACCATCCTTCACTATATGAATTTAAATGAAGGTAACGGTCGCAGTGGAGTCCTAAACAGCTCTGTAAATCATGTGCATATATTTCAACGATTCCAGTTTGTTCCACTTGTGAGGCACTCTTTTATTTTATTATTTAGTTGTCAGCTTTCCAACAGCCCTGGACAGCAGCAATCAGCCGTCCCCATTAAAGTTCCAGAAAAGCGAGACAAGTGCATGACGGATGGCTACTGCACTTGCTACTTGCTACTGGAGATCACATCCGATGCCAACGTCTGGATTGGCATTCTTCCTCAATTTACACATAATTGCAATAAATTGACTGGACAATGGCTGCGGGCACAGCGGTGAGGCGGGCAGCAATAAGGCGAAACATTTATTGTGGTCCCCTTCAATATAATGCTCCAAACTAACGAGTTTTGTAAAGTAATGCAAGCGTCAATTGCTTGGACTCCGTCTGCGAATCGAGTAAGGTTTCCCATACACAGCAAGGGCATAAATATCTGTTGGCTTCTTGATAAACTCAATGGCGATAAGATAAGACATTGAATGGCTCTGGCTGCCTTCCAAAATAACTTGGTCTTGGTCTCCCTTACGGCTTTGGCCTTGCCTTCCGTTGGTTTGATGTTCTCCCTGCATAAGATGTACGGTAAATTTCTATCTCCTCTGGCGTTTATAGTTCGTGTACAACAGGTCGTATGTGTGCTGTAGCTATATTTATTTCCATTTTCGTTTAATCTGACATAGATGCAGCATGTTTATGTGCATGGCCTAACTACTTTAAACATAGGATAATACTCCTGCTGTGTGCAATGTCACGGATAATTGAGTTTTATTTAAGCACTCTGCTTTAAAGTATATATAAATATGAAATGCCTGGCTTAAGACTCTGGCTCAAATCTACTATAAAACTAGTAAAACTGTTCTACTAGAGAGTGGCCGACCAAGAGAACCACGCATTAATTGTAATATTAATGTTCCATTGTATTATTAAATCATGAATAATAAGACTTTGCTTTTGAAAATCGGTTCAGTTTTGACAAAGTTATGGCAAATCAAAATTTAGACCACCTACAAGAATTTAGTGTCCCTAGCTCCAATGTGATATCAGCATGCTTATGTAGATCAAGATCTTTCGCTGATCAAGAACATATACTTTATGGGGTCTGACATATTGTTGTACAGCATGATGCTACCCTTTTTAGCCATTTTGGGTGGGTACAGGGTATGAAAACTTTTAAAACTAATGACAAGAATGATGCTTAGATAGATAGATTAGGCATCGCTGAAACTTTTCTGAGAAGATTTAACGTTAAAGAAGTAAAAACGTCAAATTTCGAATGTCCAGTGCCGTATATAAATCATTTGTAGCAGATAAATTCCAGTCTGGTGCAATTACACTCAACGTGCTGCTCTAAATATAGACACGAAATCTTGTCAAATCATTTAGGCAATGCGTTAAGTACTTGCGGCCCCGGCCCCGACACCGACCCCCACCCCCACCCCGAACACAGGGCTTGTTTTCGTTTTAAATATTTTAATACACACGCAAACAAATTAAAAGCGCATAAACAATTTATCTCGCCCACGCCAGCATTGAATAATACCAGAAACAGATTGCCAGCGACTTTTCCATGCCTCACCAGTCACATTTCTGATTCCACAAAAATGTATACAAGTATTTATCAGTGCGTTTGTCTGTGTGTGTGTGTGTGTGTGTGCTTTGCACCCCTTTTTATTTATATAAGTATTTACGGGTATTGTTGAAATTGTTGGACGCTTTTTGTGAGGTGCGAAAGAAAACACATGCTCGTTAATAAATTCTCGCGCAAAACAGCTCACGAAGCTCATTAAAAAATCATTTTGATGTATTTTACTCGCATGATTTTTCTCTGGAGGTGGACGTGGAAGCAGGAGCCAAATAGCGTGTGGCCAATTTGCAGCGTGGTATTAAAATTAATTTCATTTCATTTATAATGTTTCGTGTGCAAATTAAAAATTCTACGAGCTCTTTTTTTGTGGCTCTACATACATTCTTATATGTATGTAAATAAGTATACTTGCCCGTACGCAATAGGCCTTGGTAATTAGAATTCAAGTTCATTTCATTCCTATTGTATGCGCAAAACAAAAGCCGAATCTAAATTAAAAGCAAAAAGTAAAAAGTCTACCCGTGCACAAGTTAAAGTATCTGGCCATGCCCACAAGTGGGCTGCGCGCATTTTAACATTAAATTGCTTTAGAACTTTTCTCGGTCCACGCCGTGGAGTGTATACGGAGGGGGAGTAGAGGGCTCAGCCTAAAAGTAGACCAGCATGGCATGGCACATAGTGCCATTGCTTATTGACACACATATATGCTTATGTATGTATGTGTGCTACACACACACACTCTCACACACTCATAGACACAGTTACAGCTACAATGGGACTGCCGCGCACACAAGAAAACTCTCTTTTATTATTATTATTCTTGTATTTTTTCCCTGTACACACCCTATACTTGACTTGCCAAACAATAAAGCCACATATAGAAACCTGAAATTCAGCCAATACGAATTCCACATGCGCTATCAGTATGGCTACAAAAATAATGATACAGTAAAATAATAACTAATTTATTAATCAAGTGCTTATCTAAGTAATGTAATTTTATTTGTCTCTGCCAGTCCCTTTCTCATAAAATTATATTATTCAACTTAACTGCTGCTTAGGTCCTTAAAGCCGAAAAGTTTATTTTCCCTTCAAAAGTAGAGCTTAAATTTGTTAAATGGAAGCTTTAAGTATTTTCTTCTTGGTGACTTGCACAATGTTTAGCCGCGTGTGAATTGAGTGATAAAGTTATTTTCCAACGTTAGCGAAACTCAGCTAAGTGACAGGCAGGAGACAAATTCATTTAAATGCCATGTAGTCAAACATTAAATACTTCTGGTGTAGCGGGCGTATACGTTATCTGCCCGCATGACGACAACCAACTTCGAACTGCCCGCCGTGCTGTGAGTTTAACAGTTGTCAACAATGAACTGCCAGGAACGTGACAGTTTGTCTATTTTTCAAGTCTACACCCAAAAACTGTGAAAAAATATAAATTCAATTTTTGTGAGATTATACCGAAAAAAAGTCGTTTGCAGGGACATCAGTCAAAGGCCCGGCGTGGACATTTGGCGCCAGAGTTGTTGCTGGATTGTTTTTTTGCTATTTTGCCAAATATTTTTGCACAAATATTTTCAGTTTATTTCGCGGGCATTTTGGCTGGGGGATGTGGTCACTCTGGCTAGCATCTCCACATTCCCCCTTCACCCCGTTCGCCCCTAACTTGGCCAGTGCAGTTCGGGCAGTTTTGGCAGTCCGGCTAGCTGCCAATTATAGGCAACATTCTTTTGAAGTTTGTTTACATTTCATTAAGACTACACAATGCCCGTCGTCGCCGCAACTGCAGCGCAGTGCTTTCAGCGAACAGTCACCCCCCTGGCTACTCACCCCTCTTCACACTCTCGTCTTGTACCACCATATACATAATATTGCCATATGTTTTGTATACACAATTCTAATTATTGTGAGCGTAGACAACTCGACGGTAATTGATTTTAGCACGCATCTTCGTTTGCTTTAGAAAATTGATTGCTTGCATTGGGAAATGAGTGGAAACGTCATCCGATTTATTGATGAACTGTTTTCCGCATAGTCCAGCATTATAAATACCCATATTGACATCATTTGCTTTCAAAAGCAAACAAATGTATTTCACCCAATTGCGGTGCACTTGAAAAATGTGTTTGCAAATGTAAGCATCATAAATACGCAGGGTTAAGGGCTCAGTAGATGCTTAATTTGCCGAAAAATGTCAATCCATTGAGGAGAAGGGAGCTGCTGCTGCTTCTCTGATTTCGTTGAGTGGCAATGGCGGACAGACGCTGCCGACAGTCACAACTGTCTCAATCTGCCAGCGACAGGGAGAAGTTAAGCGCAAGCAGCGTCGAATTCAGAGCCACAACTGTTGGCCTTTATCCAGGCAACCTTTAACTGTAACTTTGGGGCAAAAGAAAAAGAAATGAAAGCAAAAGCAATTTTCTATGCTAGAAAGCTCGTTGTCACAAACATTCGAAGAAACCGTTACAGGTAAGTAAGTACATCTAGCTCTGGGGACACATTGAATGCCTGCTGCTGGAGTGCAAATGATGCGAATTGAATTATTTTTATTTTATTTTTAATATTAGACGTCTTGCTGTTTTTCATCAAATTGTTTTAGCAAAAGAAGAAACAAAACAAGTTGAAAAAATGATGGCATACATGTGTACTCTTCAAAAGTAATATGTATAATATATGTATGGACAGTGGGTATCTGAAAGTCAAGCACCATTCTCACCGAATATTGGAGCTCAATTAACATTTTCTCAAATTCTTGTCAAGTGCATTTAAAGTCTTTTCACAGATAAGAAATGAGTGTACTTATAGACAATGAGAGCGACTGATTCGATTAGATTTCTTGGCAGTGATAAATAGTTACTAGCTACTTCTCTCTATAGCTCAAGCATTTAGTGTTGTGATCAAAAACGAATGAAATGTGTTACCTCGACCATAAACAACAAACAAGAAAATATTATACATTAATGGTCTATACAGAATCTGAACAGCATGAATACTAATTGGTGTCAAGACAATATTATACGTAAGTTCTAAATACACTCGAATAAATGTATTGTGATTGTTGGTGTTACGTTGGGGATACTCCGAGTGTGAATTTCCTCAACTAGTTTCCAGAAAAACCCTAATTGGGACAATTGAACTTATTCAACTGAATATGTAAATTACCAACCGATATTTTTGTACGTCAAAGGCATCTTAATATTCACGTGGAGTAATATATTACATAACTATAAATAAGACATTTACTGTTTAATTAATTGTATGCGTACCTGGAAGCTTTCAAGTTTTAATTGCCTTTGATGGAATAAAGTTCGAGCTAATTTAAAATATGCTTTGGGTTTATTAAAGGCTAATACGTTTAGTGGGCGGCCTTATTTACATTTGAAAAGATCTCTAATGAGACTCCGTTTACTGCGTACCCTTAAAGCCCATTTTGCCAAAATACATTTTTGTGTAATGGCCAACAAGCCGCAAAAAAAAAACCCTTTTTGTGGTTTCGTGTTTTGTAATAAAATCGTCAAACAAACCGCAACCGCAAATCAAAATCAATTGTGACCCCAGAGAAGTCCACTTTTTGGCACATACTTGGCAAAAAACTGTGCTTGACATGCCTATTTTTAGTAGCTGACCAAAGAGCTAACCATAAATAGGAATATTTCAGAACTATTTTGCCTTTTGGTTGTCTAAAAATTAAATTAGTTAAATGTATTATTCTTTCCGCTTGTCGTTTTTGCAGGCAGACGAGCAAACAAATGGAAGCCAAATAAGAATACCAAAAGGGACACGCAACATTAGTCAGGGCAAACAAAGTGACCCCCACAACAGCAGCAGCAATAATGGACAACAACGTGGAGCAGCTGGACAATGACAACAGCTATGCGTGGAGCAACTGGAGCACTTATGCGCCAGCCATGCTCTACAGCGCCTTGAGCAGCGTCTTGACGGTGGCCAATCAAACTCCACTTTCTGATTTCAGCCCAGATATTAAGCAGTCCAGTTTGGCCTACAATCTGAGCAGGGTGTAAGTACACAAATACAGGGAGAAAGAGACTCCAACTGCCTAATTATGGCACAAATTGAATTAATGCACAACACACGCTGCCATTAACCGAAGAAACGCGTCGCTGGGGACAACAGTACGGACTATATATATATATAAGAGAATCTTCGACCGGGTCCATGATTTAAGCTGATGAACTGGCTTCACTTTGGCCGCTGCTTTTTGTTCTAGCCATGCATATCTAATGACGCATCATTGCGGCTGCCATTCAGCCATTCACTCACGCACTCAGTCAGTCAGCCAGTCGGTCATTCATTCAATGCAAGTCGCCATTCAATCAGTCAAGTATTTCCGTTTACTCCACCCAGCCATGGGTTTTTATTTCCGTTTCAAATACATTATACTGATGGCCCACGCGGAATACAAATACAAATACAAATGTACAAAACACATTTCGCATCATTCTATGTATACTCTTAAGTGTGTGTGTGTGTGTGCGTTTGCTCAATGCTGTCTTTTGCTCTACACTCAAAGCATTCCCTCTGGGAACAGAGGGTATATTTCTATTGCACCCATATAAAACACACACTTACTTAAAAAAAACGCTTTTATTTTTGCAATACGTAATCGGTTCGAACTTTGTTTCATGCGAATAATTGTAAGAGTACATTTTTCCATAGTATTTTCTTATCGTAGTTTTTGGTTTCATGGCAATTATTGTAAGCATTAAATTATTTTGTGCTGCAATCTGATCAGCAAACTGGGTATTTCATAGTCAAGCAGTGAATCGGTTGCAGATTTGATACTTTTTTAACGACTACGACAGTCGACTTACTGCAGCTAAAATTTGTTTACTTCCTTAAACATGCAGACACACACAGTCACAGAAATGTTGCTCACACAGATAGAATTTTACTGACAGACAGATAATTGCTGCGTTTGACGTATTCAAAATACTTTCTTGGCAGCGGTTACTGTAGTCCCAAATCGTCTTCGATGGCAATGCCGCATCTAGGATGGATGACATCTTTAAGTAAAAGTATCTTTGGATATTGCTTCTGCTCCTGCGGTTTTCAATGTTTTCGTTCTTCCTAACTGTTTATTTGTTTGCCTTGCCACCACGTGAGGCAGGCAGACTTAATGCAAAAAATCAAAACATGAAAAAAGCCAGCAATAATATCAACAGAAAATTTAACATCAAGCGATTTATTTTACTTTTATTTCCTGTGCCCATAAAAATAGCTAAAAATGTAAGCATAAAGTTGGGCAAATGTATGTAATCGACAGAGGCAAACATCTGCGACCCTATAAAGTATATGCTTGATTTTTGGTCCGAATGTATTACTCATACACATATGACGTATACGTCAAGAGAAAGTACTCCAAATCCTTTTCTGAATCGATTAAATCGGAGTCTCAATTCTAAAGACACCCTATAGATATTTAGTTAGATATTTCGGGTACTTTAGATCCATGTGGAGGGTAACTGCTAGTCGAGCATAATTTCGATGTCTGTATCTGACTACATTACCATGACATTTTCGTGTGCCTGCGGCTCTTGCTCGAAATTGTTTTCTTTTTAATTTTTATTTTTATTTTTGTATTTTCTGTGTGTTGCTGCAAAACTAGCTGCCCATAAAAATCAATAATCCTCTTTGCACTAGGCCAATAAACAAAAAGGGACTTATGCAAATGTCGCACTGGGTACACTTTGAGCCATCACAGTAAAGCGTTGATAATACATATTTTTAATTGCTCTGAAAAGCTGGCAACCACTAATGGCCAACAGCCGAAATAGCAGCAGCAATAACTAACAAGCAGCTAACTGCAACTAAGAGCAGCTAACTAGGCTTTGCCACGCCCAGATGGCTTCGTATGTCGCACAGCACACAGTGTACATATTAAATTACTTGTGTCCGGGCTCCTAACGAGCCGAAGGATAACATGAGGGCCGGTTTACAGCGAAATTAAGGAACCATACACGCGTTCTACTCAGTTGACAGACGACGACGACGATGACGACGAGCCGGGAACAGCCTGCGAAGCCTCTTTAAACAAAATCTATGACGCAGTCATTCTATACATCAGTGAGCGAGTTGTTGTGTAAGTGTGTGTGGGAAAGGCCTATTTAAACACACGCTGTGCTAAGCAAACAATCAGAGACACAAAATATTAAAAAGATGACGACGAGTGGGGCTCGTAACCCAGTCTGAACCTGAGGTTTTATGTGGTAGACGACGCACAAAACAAAAAAAAAAAAACAAGGATTTGTTAACGCACGCACAATTACATTCGCCTAATATCCTGCGAACACACAGCCCAACAGACACACAGACAGTGAGACAAAGAGACCAAAAGAGACAAGGGGACATCCACTTGGCACTCGTTCGGCTTAACACACATAATCTTCATGTCACTAATTCAGCATTGTTCTAACACACTCTCTTCCCGCAGTTTACCCACGGGCATCACGGGTCTCACTGCCACTGATGTGGTGGGTGCCGGTCTCGGTCTCGGTCTCGGTCTCGATGCTGATGATGAGGATGCGACAGCGCCAGTTGCCTCTTTCACCTTCGTTGTGCCCTGGTGGCGTCAGGTGCTTTGGAGCATACTGTTTGGTGGCATGGTTATTGTGGCAACTGGTGGCAATCTGATTGTCGTCTGGATTGTGCTGACCACCAAGCGTATGCGCACCGTGACCAACTATTTTATAGGTGAGTACCAGCAACTATCCACAAAATGCATACATTGCGTATGAGTAATAAGTAAGTCGAAAATTGCGCATACGCCACGCTGACTTTTGACAAACAATTTGCAATTTTTCGCAGAATGCGAAGCTCTTCAAGTCTTCAAAAGCTCTTAATTAAAGCCGAAAATGTGCCGTACGTGCCACTGCACAATTAATTAAATTCTTTACTTAATCAACTTGGGGGCTGCACTTCAGCTTTGCAATGCCTCAAGGGCTCTTTTAACTTTGGCATAATTCATTTATTTTGTTAGTATTTAAGTCTTCGTATTTCGATGTGAATATTCTGCAGTCATAATCGAATATTTCCAATAATCCAACTTGCTAATACATAGTTCATATTACACTTTATATTTAAAACTTACGTCGAGATGGCAAAAGTAGTTGCTGCTTACATTTTAGCTCAGCAAGATTTTATTTGTGCCCTAATTACATTTTAGCAGCTCAGTTCCGACTAAGGTTGCCTAATGTAATTTGTTTCCTTGAGAGTTGCATGCTTTCACTCTCTCTCCCTCACTCTCTTCCTCTCACTCTGTCTGTCTGTTTCTCAGTCTATTTATAATGACATTACTAACATTGCCCTTTCATTTGGGGCCCCTTTAAATGGCAGATTGGTGATTTCACTGTCTTTCACATGCATATATGCAGTCGTGTCATTTATATTATATTCACATACACACACACACTTACATAGATATATGTGTAAATGTATGAATTTGTGTATGCATGCGACTGTTATTGCCGAAACCATTAAAAACAAAGCGTATCAAAATGCACCCCGAACAACAAGCGACAAACAACAACTAAGCATGGCCAGATGCTGTCAGCTGACTGCCTTCCGACAATTGTCACACACACACACTCTCACACACACACACACACACATACATACAGCCAGTCACACTCACATTGCATATTCGTAAGCCCGCCGGCCTTATGCATGCGCAAGTTGACAATAAACAAGAAAGAAACCAGACGTATTTGGGTGCCGAGGATTAAATACCCTTGCACAAAGAATTTTATTTAATTTAGCATACTTGCCGTCATTAAACCAAATAGTTTTTCACACAAATCAGCTACGTATCTGATCTAAATTGCATGAAACATTTTGTAAACAGAGCTAACAGACTAGTCGCATTCCCTTTGTAAGGGTATTTAAATGCTAAATAGTTGTACTGTCAGACAGCAAGGACCTCTGGCCTAGCTGGAAGGTTGACTTGCTCGCAAAATGTCTTGAGAGCGGATGCTGCCACACAATGCCAGCGTCCAGAGTCGAAGTCCGCCAGGGCAGCTGTTATCTCCGAGAAATGATTATTATTATGTAAACTAAATGCCCTTGGAGTCTCGAACGGCTTTGGAAGCCATTACAAAATTTGCATTTGTAAATACACATTGTCAATTATTATTAGTTAAGCATCTTTCCATAATTTCGAGGCACGCAAATTCAAATTGGTCCTTTGGGGAGGACCCCAACTTCACTACCTTAGCCAGGTTTATTATCAATGCGCATTTGCATTATTTATTTCCATGTTATTGTTATTATAGCTTTATTAATTAAAGCGACGTTAAATCGATATTCAACAACGTGGCTAAAAGACTGCAGACTGACAGACTGACAGACTGTCACTCTGACAGCGTCCAGGACCTGCCGGCTTTTTTGGCCAAGGGCAATTCAGTCAGGTCGTTTGCCATCTGTGACACATTTGTAGGCGTTGCAAGTGCTACACAGTCTAATGCCCAAAAGAGAAAGATTTGGCTTCTTTTTTTACTGGTTGTTGTTGTGTTGGTTTTTATGCTTATTTCGCTGCTGCTTATCTACATAGATAATGAAAAGTAAACAATGGCAAAAGGCATGCCACAATAATTTCGTGTTCTTGTCTTGCTCGTTTTTAGTGATTCATTGGCATGTAAATCGTTACATACAATAAGTACTAAGTACTACTTACAAACCGAAATAAAACAACATGTAATGAATGATGGCCGACACACAGACAGACAGACAGAAAAATGTCTGTTTCCATTTGTAGGCTCCATTTAATTATGGCAAGCCTTGTGCCTTGTTCTTCATAGAAACAATTGCACTGGGTTTTTAAGTAATTATAAATGTATAACGCATAAGTAAACAAAAACAAGTTGCCAAGTACCGAAAATGGGACGTTGGTTTTTTTTGCTAACTTTTTGTTTGAGATACATTTTAGGCTGTTTGTATTTGTATTTGCCATTTGGATTGGGGCTTGTTAGCTTTGTCACGTGATTTGCTTGCGATTGCTACAGTTTCACTGATAAACGCCCTTTTTGTTTGCAACTCGTATTTACCCTTGATTGTAGTGAACCTCTCCATAGCCGATGCGATGGTCTCGAGTCTGAATGTTACCTTCAACTACTACTATATGCTGGACAACGACTGGATATTTGGCGAGATCTACTGCAAGGTGTCGCAGTTCATTGCAATGCTGAGTATCTGTGCCTCGGTGTTCACTCTAATGGCCATATCAATCGACAGGTAAGTGATAAGTCAATGCCATCCACTTGAAGCTGTATAACATTTCATATATATATATATATGTAACTGAAACATACTCGACAAATTGCAGATGTGCGTGGCTCGGTTGCAAAGTTTTTTCGTCTTTGTGATTTGGGTGCAGTACCCTTATCAATCGTGACTTTGTGAACCCAACAAAAAAAAAAGCGGCTCAATTTAATATAATGTATGTCTATGTCTGTGCTCGTATGTATGTCTTGTCTTTGGATATGTTAGGCTTAAGGGGTTATGACCATGTCAGTAGCTTGTTGCATTTGGGATGCTGTAAAGCAAATAGACGCCCTCATTTATCCCCATTAAAGAGCGGCACGTTCAGTTCAAAGCCAATTGGGATTTCTTAGACAATAATAAGCAATCGAAACTTCAAATAATATCTGCAGTTCATCAATTTTGACAAGAGCCTGTCAAGGATTGCCATCAATTGATCAAAACAAGGAGACGAAAATATAACGAATTTGTCAGACACTATTAAATGTGATTTTAGTATACCCTGCAAATTTGTAAAATGGGGACAATGTATGTAAGAGGCATAAGGTAACTTTTGCGACCCAAACCCTGACTACACGGTATCTGCTAGTCTCTCGACTCTCGACCAGAGCACTTTTAGGATTTTCCTAAATTTGATTGAGCCTTTATTAATGAAAATGTTTTGGTGCCTCGATAAACTAATTTCAACCAAAATCTATACAAAGCTCAACAGTGCCACGCGTGGCAGGCAACATTTTAGGCAGAGCTAATTTGATTTTCGACCCATCGCGAACTACATACCCCTAAAACAGGACCTAATTCGAAAGGTTGAAAAACTAATTGATGCGGCTTGATTATCAGATAACTACGCCTATGAGTTTATATATGCCAACGAATGTTGAGTGCATCCACATACACGAAAATAGTCCCTTTGATTGCATTAATAAATGGCGAGTCCTTTGTGTGCATGTATGTGTGTATATTGCAGGTACGTGGCAATTATGAAGCCACTGCAGCCGCGGATGAGCAAGCGACGTAATTTGGCTATCGCTGCTGTCATCTGGCTGTCCTCCACGCTCATCTCTTGTCCGATGCTGCTGTTCTTCAAGACCGAGGAGGTAGATATCATCTCTCCTATCCTATCCTATCCTATCTTATAGCTGCTGTCTCAAAGTAAACCAATTGCTGCCACTTAATACATGAGAACACTTTGTTTTACTGCTCAAAGGTGCCGGTGACACTGGAGAACAAAACACGGATCGTCTGCTTCCCCGAGTGGCCCGACGGTACCACCAATCACTCCAAGCAGGAGCATCTGTAAGTAAACTAGTGTGTGTGTGTGTGTGCAGTCAGAAGGAAACAAGGCGGAGGAGCAAACGAGCGCATTTTGTTGCATGCCAAATTGCATGGTGCTACAAATCAGGAAATCAGGCAAACTGTGAGATGCACATGTGGAGGGATACAATCAGGCTATCAGATTATCATAGAGACAATACACAGCACAGTTTGGAATGCAGTCTGGCCATAAAAGGAGCACATAAAATACAAACGACAGAGCATCCGCTACGCTGTCCAGGGGCAGGATATGCAGTCCTTTACAACCGTTTGGTCTGACAAATTTGAAAGCAAATATGGCCAATCAAATAGTAACTGGTTCGCTTCAATGCTTTGCAGCACGCGAGACCATTAAATTTAGACTCCAATAAAAAATGAGAACATTGTATACATTTGTGAGCCATAACGATGGAAACTTGATGGCATTTGGCCAAATGGTCACTAAATGTAAATCTTATTAGCCCTATCTATATATCTATCTATTTATCTCTGTTGTCCATCTAGATACAACATTCTCATCATTGTACTGACCTACTTTCTGCCCATTGTCTCGATGACAGTCACCTATTCCCGCGTTGGCGTTGAACTCTGGGGCTCCAAGACTATTGGGGAGTACACGCCCAGGCAAGTGGAGAATGTGCGGAGCAAGCGAAGGGTAAGTCAGGACTGACAGAGCTCCTCTCAACTACATGCACAAGTATTAATTTGAATTCAGCCCCACTGCCACATCCAACATCATCATCATCATTATTATCATCTGCTTATAGCTAAACATTGTTAAATATTAAGTTTTTTACATAATTTGAATTCTCATTTTCCGCTTAGGTGGTCAAGATGATGATTGTGGTCGTTCTAATATTCGGCTTCTGCTGGCTGCCCTTCCACACCTACTTTATCGTAACCTCCTGCTATCCAGCTATCACCGAGGCACCCTTCATTCAGGAGCTATATTTGGTTATCTACTGGCTGGCCATGAGCAATTCCATGTACAATCCGATTATATACTGTTGGATGAATTCGCGGTGAGTACTCTTCAAACTCCTTACCACGTCCTTACCACACAAACTATGTAATGTGCTTGTCGAATTTGCGTCGAGGGGCTTCAAGTGCAGCGTCCGTACCTTTGACACAATTCCAAGCACCACAATCCGCACAGTGGGCTCCTGGCACATCACTTAGGCGGTTAGTCAGTTAGTCGGTTAACTTGTTAGCCGGAAATGAAGCCGTCCATCATCATCATTATCATTATTAGTATCACGATTAACATCAATACCATGCGCGGCATTGACATTAGCGTTAATCTACTCGTCGAATAGAAGTCGTAGTACTATATGCGAGGGCAGTTTGGTACTTGTCGTATTACATAATTTAAGGATTCCACATGTGTTTTATAAAAAATGAAAGTGCAGAAATGAATATGAATTGAATTTAGACTAAGGTATGGGATTACTTATAATTTAATGTGATTTTATGCTTAAACTTCTATTACACATTAAACCATCCTCGCTTGAAGATACAAACACGCTCGAATACTAATCCAAAAGTACGTATACGTAAGCACAATAATACGTATACGTATGTAGTACGAACTTTGTTCGTTACGTTTCCACAAATTGACTGTTGATGGTGTCGCGTCCGTGTGCCACATCCGTTAAGGGGAAGCGTAACTGATTGCAATTAATTTCGCCCAGTCAACATGCCAATGACTGTTGCCATCCACATCCACATAGATGCCGATGCCGATGTCGATGTCGATGCCCATTGCTTGGGCTGTGGGTTTGTGTTTGGGGCTGGTGTCCTGCCGTTTTACGTGCATGCGACTTTATCGCCAACAATTCAACACGTGGAACTACTACCAGACTACGTCCCAGCCAAAGCGTTCGTCAGTCGGTGACGCCCTTATGTAAATGATGAAGGCTATGAAGGTGTATTTTTTTATTATTTCAGGTGCCGTCAACGGGTTGTTGGTGTCGATCTATAGGAAAATGGATTAAGGACGCAAAAATAGTGAAACATAAATCAAGCTGGCAGACGAGTTTTGTGGGTTGGTTAGCTCTGGGGCTATAGATTTATGGTGCAGTGCAAAAACCTTGAAATTGGCTTAGTTATTGAAAAACAACTAAAGTGCAACAAACTTAGTAGTATCCTTAATTATAGCTACAATTTACCAATAAGGATTTCAGTTGCTGCAGGCTTCAGTTTCATTTGCATATTATGTTTCAGCCATATTTTAATAAGCACAAGCAACACAAATTTGTCTTGTTGATTTTGGCTTTTGTTGCAAATGGAATCCATCCATTCAGACTGCAACTTATTATTAATATTCCAAGCCAACAACTTTCCAGAGAATTCAAAGCATGTTGTTATTTGCATTTTCAATGTATTTGCAGTTTCCGCTATGGCTTCAAAATGGTCTTTCGCTGGTGTCCCTTTGTGAATGTGGGCGCCGAGTCGCTCAACCGACGGGAGAATCTCACATCGCGCTACTCCTGCTCCGGCTCGCCCGACCACAATCGAATCAAACGGAATGGTATGCTTGCTGCGCTGGAACACTAATGAGCTCCATTTTGTTTTTAATTTTTCAATATGCTGTCTTACAGACACACAGAAATCCATACTCTACGCCTGCCCCAGCTCCCCCAAATCGCATCGAGTTTCTCATTGTGGTAATGAGTCGTTCGATGGCAGCCGCATCGCATCGATTAGCAACGGGTATTCATACGAGTCCTTCATCTCTTTTAGGTGTGCTGCGCAATGCGGCGGCACGGGCAGGTGACAAGACGGAGGGGCAGCAACGTCACTCGTTGCCGGTGCAGCAGCTGAGCAGCAGGAATAGTGGACCGGGCAGCCTGCGTGGCCAAAGATCGCCCTATCAGCAGGAGATGCAGGAGCGCTGGACCAGCGATAAGGCCAACTTGGCAACAGAGTCTCGCACCACGCAGCTACTCTCCTGACAGCCAGTTCCGGTCACACCTCCCGAGAGCATGGAGTTGCAGAACTATCGGCGCATCAACCACATCGGGATGGCATCTCCTCCACCGACTGCAGCTGATGACAAGACTTGGCTGTAGGTTACTTCTCATTAAGTCTCGAATTTATCTTTAGACAATTACAAACTTGCTTCGGCCAATATAAAAGTGTTATTCAAAATAATAGATAGACCCACAACTGGACCAACAATCCAGCCAATACTTAAATATTGCTATACGCTGCAAATTAATCAAGTCTCGTCCTGGTGGGAAAAATAAAAAGAAGACAGATTCGTTTGTTGGTCATATCCTATTACGAATATTCATTGCGGCTTCATTAAATGCAAATTGTCACTGAGTGTTAAATCCAATTACATAATTCTAAGTACAATTTTGATCTATATGTGTAAATTATATATATGTATAGATATCATATGATGTTTAAACTTTAAAGTCATCTATCGAGTTCAAGCAAATGAAGACTTTCTACAATTGTATCCGTTTATGCATGTATGTATATATATATAAGTTTAAAAGTACCTACTTCATGTTCACATACATGAATTGAAAATTCAATTTCTTGATTTAGTTTGCACAACATCTCGAGTTGTGAAAGAATATCGTGTAAATATATGTATGTATATTCAAGTATGTATATCTGCCTGTGTGAATTGTGAATAAAGCATCTTACTCAAAAACCCAAAGCATTTGTCGCATTAACTATGTATACAACAAGCCCACACAGACCAAACCGGATTGCAGGAGCAACAGATTGATGAAATCCCATCCCATTGGATGGGGTGTGGCGTTTAGGTGACGCGCTGGCATAACTAACTGCGCTACGGGGCAAGTTGATGTGTCGAAAGATGGAAAAATTGTATGTTAAATATAAATAATCTGGTTGCCTAGCGGCGCCGACGTTAGACATGAGGTGTGGCAAAAACAAATCGGCTATGTTGCATACAAATCGCATAAGGACTCGCAACACACACACACACACACACAACCATATGACCAACCAATATACATAGACAGACACCTTGGAGCTGTATCGTGGTGTTGTTGCTATATCAATTTTTTATAAGTAACAATTTTTGAGAAAATTGCATTTGCCTTTATTTGCTTTATGTGCGTGTGTGTGTGTATGTGTGAGTGTGTGTGTGTGTGTGTGAGTGTGTCAAAGTAATTGAGCATCTGCGTTTCAGGAAATCTTGCGCTGGTCCCCCTTTTAAATTGCTCAAGGCCTGTCCTACTAATATTTGCATAGATGTGCACAATATCATATGAAATTCCACTTTGCCTAATATATACATACACATACATATGTATATTATGTTGAGAGAAATAAATATATGCTAAGCAAACAGTTGGGTATTTCTCAGGACTTTAGATTCTAAAGTCAATAATCGTCAGTCGATTGCATATGACAGCTGCCATAACGGCTCATTAATTATAGATTGACAGTTCTGTGGTAATTATGTTTATGCAACTCAAAATAATATTATAAGCTCTACTCTAAGTGTTTTTCATTTGCAGTTTCAGATGCATTAGCCTGCTTATAAATCGAATATATAATGCAGATTTTAGTTTGATTAGAAAGTAGGAAGTTGCCGAAACTCAGAACTCAACACACCGTAAATACATATTATGGTTGTAAGGATTTCAAAGAGGAAAAAAAACATATTTAAAGTATTGAAATGTAGTTCGCTCTATTTAAATGTGTGTTGTTTCTAAAGAATTGAAACTGCATCGATTCCTTATGCTCACATGTTAAATGTCTGTACTTGTGTGTAGTGAGTGCAGCATCCGTGCAATAAAAGCAGTTCCCCTACCTTATACCTTACCCTCTCCCTACTAGCTCAACACACTCAACACTTCTTTGATAAACGGAAAAGGCAAAGGCAACTGCCTGTTCATGACACAATTCGTTGCCTACTTTTGAGCGCAGCGAAAGTACAAACAAGCATATACATATGTATGTGTTATTTGTGTGTGTGCTTATGGTAAGGAGGCGGATACGGAAGACAAAGGCAAAACTTTGGTGCGATATTCAAACCGAGTCGTAAAGTGCACATCATTTTTAAACAAATGATGGCCACATTAGCGTCCATAAGAATATATATGTATATACATATGTACAATGTATAATGTCCTTGTAAGGATCATTTTGTGACCTCAAGTTGTAGGCAAAGTATATGTGTATATGTGTGAGTGTTTATCAAAGCCGTCAAACACATTAAATAGGCCAACTTTTGCCGACTTTTTTAAATGAATGATGTGCCCGCATGTATTATGCACATGCACACACTCACACACACACACACACACATAGACATATTTACATATAGGAGTGTGCTGCGCTGCTGCGGTTTCGGCAAGGTGGCAGCTTTAATTGAATCCATCGGAAGTGCACCCGCGAGGCGGTGCAGCGTACACGATGCAAGGAAGCCACGAACCCAACCACCGCAGCAAATTATATTTTAAGCGAAAAAATGCGAAGCAATTTGCTGCGGTGGGCGGCGCTTGTGGGTGGCAAGTAAATTTTACGATTTTCCCTTGCTGTTGTTGCTACTGCTTCCATTGTTGTTGGTATTTGTTTGGCTGTACTTGCAATGCAGCAAGTAAAGTTCTCCTACTGCCCTTGTATCCAGCGTATCGGCTCCAATGCCTGCACGGATGTCTGTGTCCTACGCATTTCGTTGCCCACTGATTGTAGGTATTTGTGCGCTGGTCGGCACATAGTTTTATTCCTGGCTTGCGGTTGGTCTTAACTAAAATCAATTTCATTTAATTGAGTCTTGCGGCATTGGCATGCACGTTCAATGTGCCGCAACGACTTGGACGACGACGACGACGAGGACTTTATCCTTGGAGCACGTGAGCGGAAATTCCAAAAGGGCAGACTCAATTTGATGATTTGTTGTTAAAACTTAAACTTTGCAATACAGGTAGATACACATATTAAGGCACGTCTCATATTTGAAATTTTGTGTTTATTGCAAAAGGGCAACCAGTCAAAATGGTAACAAAAATAGTTAGGTTCAATAGAATTTAGCACATGTCTTTTGTTTTGTTTTTTTTTTTGGCATAAAAAGTGTACAGAGTTTAAATTACTTGCGGAATGGCGCTGATTGCACTAGGAGACACGGACGCACGTATGACTAATGGAATAAATATGTATGCATCTAGTTAACAATACATGCTGTACAGAGCCGCTCACTTCTCACAACCGAGTAGTTCACTGTATTTGGCTAATGACCCTCAGGTAGTGCATTAGATGCTCGCCAATGTTTGGCTTTATGTAGAAGATGCACTGCGTCTGACGGCGCACGGTGTCATCCTGGTCCTGGTCGTTCAGTTGCAGCAGATCACTCAGCGAATCGTTGGTCAGGGCATGAGCGCGAGATGCGTTCAGAAAGTTGATGATGCGCTCATTGGTGTACTTCATCTGCTGCAAGGCGCAAAAATAATATTTATAGAATACTGATATAGATATAGAGCCGATGTTTGTCGCTTACGCCTTCCATATCATTAGCCTGCTCAGGCTTTAGACTTAAGTACATTTTGGAGGGATCATCGCGATCCGCCGTTACCTCGACCTTCAGCACTGGTGATATGATGGTCAGATCATCGCCTTGCAGTTCCATAATAACCAACACTGAAGAGGTGAGAAAAAGAAGAGCCGGACGCAGTTGTCCCTTCAACATGAGCGTTATCTCCTGGAAAAACAGTATCTGATCGCTGCTCAACTGCTCCGGCAGAAAACGCCAAATGCGATAGGAGCTGGCATGCAACGCCACATTGCGCGTCACACTCGGCTCCACCTGCTGCGGCATCGCATTGAATCCCACCGTGTGTAGCACGCCCTGTCCAGTGAGCGCTAGCATTTCGGCAGCACCGCTAATGGGCTTGGTTAAAGCCCCAACAATGCCTTTGGTCAGACCAGTGAGCACGCCAACGGAGCTGCGTGCCTCCAGCGTGTGATGGGCCAATCCGCCAACAGCGCCTAGCAGGCTAATTCCCAAGCCAGTCAGGCCTTGGGTCAGGCCATCCGCAAAGCCCTGGGGACGTGCGCGTCGCCGTGCTTCCGTCAGCTCAATGTGCTCCGCGTCGAGCGTCAGCCTGTCCAGATTACGTGCCACAGAGCCGGCCAGCTTGGTCACCGAGTTCACCGTGCCCGCAGTGACATTGCGCAGCAGAGAAGCAGATCCTTGGGTAACGCCCACCAGGAAGCCCCAGGGGCCACGAAACAGGCCCTCCACAGGCATGGAAATGAAGTCACGGAGTCCCGTGGTGAAGGAGCGCGCCAGTCCACTGGGACTGCCCAGGATTTCCAGGGATCCCACCACCCACCCGGCGCCAAATATAGCTCCGCTCAGATAGTGCAGGCCCAGGGACTGTCCAAAGCGCAGTGGCACCGTCAGAATCTGCTGCCGCTCGTAGCGGGAGAACGAGAGCGGCGAGTGATCCAATGCAATGTACAGTCGCGAGGATGTGTGCACCGAGAGCAGCAGACTGAGCGGCTCCACAATGAAATTGTTTAGACGCAGAGGCTCGGCAATGTATAACGCCTGGGCGACGACTTGCTCCGGTAACCAGGTGTGGCCCTCTGCCAACTGGACGCGCTTATTTTCTACGGGTGGCGTGTAGACACAGTTGGATGGTGCACATTCGACCAGCGTGTCCAGCAGCTGATTGAGGTACGCATCCTCGATGTAGACACGCAGCGGCTGCAGCTGACAGTTAACGGCCTGCAGCTGCAGCTCATCCTGGTAGAAGACAAAGGTGAGCAAAGATGTGGGCACACGTTGCGCCTGCCGCTGATAGACCGCTTCCAGATCGTAGACCTGGGGAAGGCTGGTGTGGCGCTTGTACAATTGCTGGGCGCACAGCAGCACTGGGAAGTCATATTTGCCAGTGGAGAAGAGCTGATTGTCCACCTGGAGATTTGGCAGCTGTAGGTGCAGCACTCGTCGCTCGTCGTCATCATCGTAGGCCAACATGACATCGTCCGCATACATGTTGCACACCTCAGTCTTTAGATAATCTCGCTCCCGATCGTTCGTCTGCAGGCTGAATACAAAATTTTTGATAAATAATCGCACCGAGATCCGTAGATCTCCGTCACACTCCTCGCTGAAGTGGATGCAATCAGCAGTTCGTCGCTCTGGCTCGCTCTGGGATAGGTCCTGCTCCACTGGTGCCGTTGGCGGTTGAGCTGCGTTCTCCGGCAATCGGGGATGTGCTGTCTCCGGCTGTTTAAGGCGCGAGCGCAGATCCTTCACGGAGAACTCCAGCTGCTGTGCTATATAATATATATTGAAGCGTATCGCGCGATGCCTATCACAGATCACCACTTTAATATCACCATGGTTCGGCAAGTGTATAAACTTCTTCCACGATTTGTCCGTGCGTATGGGCTTGGACCACATTATCTTGTTTTTAGAGCACACATCTGCAAGGAGAGTAAATAAGCTGATTTCAAATGCATTTACTATATATGTATCTTTTGCTACACACACCATTGTAAAGGGCCAGGGAGAGGTTGCACATGGTGAATTCGACATCGGGAAAGTTGGCATACATCTGCGGCGGGGTATAGTAGCACTGGCTATACGGATCAATCAGCTGGTTCCACTCAAAGTGCTTGCCAGCGAATTCTGGCGTGGTGCAGGTGACATTGCTGTTGCCCGAGGCGCTGGTTTGAGCCACGACGAACTTCAGATTGGTATTGTTGCTGATTATAATGGCAGGTGCTGTATCCCGGAACACATTCAGATAGTAGACATTATCCTTCTCAATGAGGGTGATCATTAGCGGTATGGAATCAGGTCCGTCCTGCAGGCTAAAGCAACGACGCGTAAACGGCATGGTCAGTGGAATCGGAATGGAAATGTCCTGATTACCACTCACCACGAAGCACACAAAGTACACAAAGGCTGTGTCGCTAGTGTGCTTCGACTTGCGGGCGTTCAGATCGTGGAACAGCTCGACAGTGGAGCCAATACACCTTTAAGAATTGTTAATTGTGTTACATTAATGCTTAATATGAATAATATAAATGCACTTACGAGTTACGCTTTGACTTGACGGATATGAGATTTCGTATATTATTAGCGAAATCCAGAGAGTTGACCTCCCTGCGGCCAGAGGATTCCTTGTGATCCATGGTTAGCGGCAGGGCAAAGAGCATCACGTCCGTAAAGTTGGCAATAACAAACTTGGAGCGCAGCTTGAAAACACGCCGCCCATCCTCCAGCTTGTAGTTGAGCATCATGCGGAGCACATCCTCATTGCGCACCACGACTATATCCACATAGGAATTAACGCGCAAGAGGCTATGACGTCCAGTGCTGCTGATAGTAGGTGTCGCCTGCGTATGGTTCTCCACGCCAATGGGCATTGAAGGAATCCAATTGGAACCAAATGGCACATCGATGGTGAATTGGCTGCTCAGCACGGGTAGCATTTCCAGGCAGTTTGCTCTGATCTCGTAGCGAGCACCCTCCTTGGGCAGACAGATGCTGATATCCAGACCCGTGTCGTTGATAAACATGCCCCAGGCGGCAATTTCCAAGCCCAGTGTGCAGGAGAACTCACGGGTTGCCTGCACCCGGTACTGAACGTCCATCGTGTTGAGCAGCTCGAAAGGACGCTGCACACGCAGCTCCTCTGCGTCGTTCAGCGGCCATTTGGTCTTCGTCGTCTTGTCCAGCTTATGCAGCGTACTCTCAATGCTCCACTCGGCGGGCTCGTAGTGGAAGAATTTGTGCCAATCCATGGACTTCAGCATGAACGTGTATTCGCTGTGGGAAAGGGCGCCCAGCGCACAACTAAACGTAGTGCAGAGAGATTCATTTACAGCCATGGAATATTATTGCATAACTAGTAGGGAAAACATACGGAAATTCAAACTTGACACAGTGCTCGGTGGAGTGTGTTGTGGGCGTGCTGAGGTCTTTACAACCGCCCTCGCCGGGAATGGCAAAGTGCTCCTCTGTGCTGCTCTCCGTCGCTTGTAGCTCGCAGCTCAGCAAATTGCAGATCCCAAATATTGGCCAAATGCTCACGAGTATCCTCTGCGGGTGAAAGTCATCCAAATTTCCCAACGCAACATCCTCGCGCAGGATACGCACCCACAAGCTGATGAACTGCTGCGGCAACTGTGTCGGAACTTTGACAAGCCAGGGCAGGCTGTTGTTGGGCTTCAGCGGGATGTCCCCGGTGCGTCCTTTGCCATGATTGCCGCCGAGCTTTAGCCTGTCAAAAAAAACCAAAAAAATAAAATAATGCCATATATTATTATAATGTTTAGGACACGAACCGCATAATAATGTCCGCATTGCGCACCACCGTCTCGTAGAAAGAAATACGCCCCTTGGCAGCAAGTAAGTGTCCCTGCGCATTTGGAGCATGTTCATCGAACTGAGTGCCCTCAACTCGAAACTCGGTTAGCAGCTCGAATGGCACCATGCTCAGTAGTTCAATCTGGCCCTTGACCAGGATATACACTTGCGTGGCGGACAGCTTGCCCTGCTTAATCGTAATGCAACGCTGACCAATACGCAAGTGACGCACTCGATGTTCTTCCTCAAACTTGAGAGCAATGTGTACCGACGCACTGACATCGTCCTGTTTCGTTTCAGTATTCTCTATAAAGAACGTTAGCTCCTGGCTGTGAAAGTCACTGCAGAAATAGTATGGACGCAGTTCTTGCGGCGCAAGAGAGATGCGCTCCCCCGTGCCAGTCTGGCCGAAAGAAAAAGTCGTCTGCATGCGATTGACAATCACGCACTTCGGCATCAACGTGTGGACCACGTCGCTCTGCTGCAACAGCTCCTGCCAGTGCTGTTTGGCACAGAGCAGCGTGTGAATCAGGCAGGGGCTGCAGTTGAAGCGCAGCTTGTCCATCAGGAAGTTGGCCTGCAATAGTCGCTTCGTGTTGTTGAAACTTAAATAGCTGTGGAAGCTCATCGGCTCCATTATGTCCAGCATGTTGAGGAAGCCGTAATCGAGGCATTTGATGCGACTGCGAAAATCCGTCTCGACGCTGTAATTACTCCGTGTGTAAATGGCCGTATGCAGCTGCAGGTCATCCACGTGGACGGTAAGAAAAGTCTGGGTGATCTCCGTGGTGCGTCGCAGATTATATTTCTTAAGCAGGGGTGGCAGCACATTCGACGCATCCGGCTGGTTCAAAAAGTTGAGCTCCATATTCTGACAGCACAGCAGCAGTTGTAGCTTCGGCACCAGCTCCGCCTGGAAGGTGGTATCAATGCGCATGCAGCCCACCAGAACCTTTGGATGCAAAATAAAATCATTATCCAAATCTTCCTTTAGGGCCTGCACAACGCGATGGCTTTCGATCTGTAAAGTAAGGTTAATTTCAACATTTAAATTTTTTTTTAATTATATATATCAACACGCTTACCGATTGCAGTTCATCGTCCTCATCCGCATCAAAGCATGTGCCATCCACAGAGATTAGCGATTGCATGATGACCACACGCCAAATGGTGGCACTTATGTTGCGCTCCGGAGGTGTCAATTGCTTGCTGGCAATCTCCGAGAGCTCAAAGTCACAGTAGTGCAAAAACGTTTCATGCGTCTCGCTAAAGTACTCCATGCGACACCTGATATGTATGGGATTCTCGACCTGCTCAATACAGAACAAGACTTATATAAACTGAATTTGAGGTCATTGATTTGTTGCTTACCGGCATTGGCACGGGATAAATATGTATTCTGCTCATTTGGCGCGGCTGTGGATAACGCCAACAAATAATGCCATAGTTCTTTTTGATTATCTGCACCTGGTAAGGCAAAGGCAGCATTGTGTCCGTATTAAGATAGACAAACTGAAAGGCGCCAGCTCTGAAAATTAAACAACAATTTATAAGTTATTATTGCGAGGATAACAGATATAGTCAACAGACCGCAAGTCATCCTGATAGAATTCAGCTTTGGGTTTTGGGGCCATTTTGGATCGCACAATCTCGCCTTGGGAAGGTGTGTACTGCAATCGGTCTTGCGCCGGCACCTCCGGCTGTGTGCCCAACATGGGGCGATGCTGTAGAAAGTACTGCCACTCCTGGTTCACATGCGTAGCAATGTTATCTAGTCCTTCGCGCGCCTTTCGCAGGTGCACAATGTTCACGATGCTCGCGTCCACGTGCAGCACATTGAGCTTTAGAGTAACGCTAGTCAGTAACTGATCGCACCACGTCTCACTGAGAAGATCAGCTGAAAGTCGCATTAGCAGCGGATGCAGAAAAATCGTATCGCCGGTCTGAACATACAACGAGCCCAGAGTCGATTTAATTGAAGCCTTCTGTGGTCGTTCATTGAACTTGACGTTAGCACTGAAGTCGAGAAAGACAGCACTGCAACTATATGTTTGTGCCTCATCGTAGAACTTGACGGTTAGTCGATCACAGGAGAGATGCAGGCGATCCGCATTAAAGCACTGCAGCTTCAGCTGGCGCAGCGGTGTGGTGTGCACGACGGGCCGTTGGCTGCGCTGTGCAAAGTAGGGAGTTGCATGCAGCAAGGCATATATGCGTATAAGATCGTTGGATAGTAGCTTCACGCTAGCTTCACATAGACGCAGCTCCATTGGCTTGCGCAGCTCCACATCCACCTCCACTTGTTGGCTGCGATCGATGTGCGACTTGACGGTGAGCAGGGGCGGTGGGATTCCCGAACTACCAAGCGTACCGGGCTGTGTGTCAAAAACGGATTCGCTGAAATTGCTATTTAATGCTTCGCTGAAGCTGATAAAGTCGCGCTCTGTCTCCGACTTGGCTAAATGAATGTTAAAGTTGAAAACCGAGGCCTGAGTGATGCCCGCACGCAGACTTTGCGTGACCATGAAACTGGGCTGCGACATGGTGACCAGCAGTAGCGGTCTCAGCATCATCTGCTCCTCCACCTCTAGCACATCGTATACCTTGAGCGCAAACATGCCCGCCACAAATGAGACGCTCCGTGGATACGTCAACTTCTTTTGAATGCCGTCACGCCCCTCCAGCGGCTGATATTGCGCTGTTTGTGATGCCAACACTTTGTTGTTCATGTTAATCCCCGAGTCGCTCTGACAGGAGCCGAGAAAGATGTCGCTGTTGCTCTTGGCATTCACAAAGTCACGAGCATGCTTTTTCCGATTCGTCTGCGACCAGCCCGATTGAAATTGTTTCATTTCCTTGGTTTTGACATTTGAGATAACAGGCTTTGACGGAACACTGTTCGTCTTGCAGGACTCACTCAAAATGCTAAATCCAATAAGATATGGGGTTAGTATTCTAATTAGATTGAGTAATGTGAGGAACTTACCTTTGCAATCTCTGCAGGCACCTTATAATGCAGGACATCAGATGAATCTGATGAGTGTTCAGGGTGGCCACAAAATCTGTTACACAATTGTACTCGACGCTTTCACCACAAATCAGAAATCGATCGTAGCTGATGGCTGGCGCAAAGACAGTGATGAAGTCAAAGTCCTTGAAAATATCCATGTGTTCCAGCTCTGTAGGGTGCGACTGGCTGTTCCATTCTAGAGCCGGATTGCTATGCTTATTTGCTAGCGTCTCCTCCAATCGATACTTTTGCGTCTGCAGCCAGTTGCCCGAGGAGAGTGAAATCTTACGCACACTCAACTCATACTGGCGATCCTCGACAAGTGCACCCGGAGTGCTTAGCATGTTCAGCTCAGCAGCCTTGTTGTAAATATCCTGGCGAATGGGCTGACGCACGAGAGGATTCTCCACACTCGGAGTCAGCCTAATGCTCTCAATCTGTAGGAGTATACGTTGAATAATCATAATGAATAATCATAATGCTCCCCACACTCACCCGCAACAACAACACACTGCAGCACTTCTTGCCAGTCTCGACGGGAATATATATATAGATACCCTTACTGTTCAGGTGCACTATGGGCAGATCTTGCACAGTGGTAATGCTGTCTCCGACCTTTTGGGCTGGATTCGTGTTGAGATCCTTGGAATTATCACTCCGCATTATGTCTAACACCTCACATTGTGTCATTAAGAATTTAGTGATGCAGTCCAGATCCAAAATGATTTCAATGGGCTGAATATCAATTAGCAGCTCGGAAATTGTGCGACTTTTGTTGTGCAGATTACGAGCACCAATTTTGGAGTATAAATCTTGGAGGTTGACAGTTGTCACCACGACATTGATAAGCGGCAAATGAGTACTGTCTCCCAGCATTTTAATGTGGATGTTATCCATGAGTTTCCACTCGTCAAGCACCTTGGCTTCGTAGTAGTTTAGACTTACGTTCTCTACTTTGGTGGTAATTTTGGTAAAATCTTCATGCCTGTCCACATTCAGCAGCAGATCTTCAAAGCTCAATAATATCTTTCGTTGTTTGTGATCGCCAAAACCCTCCACTTCTAAAGATATGCGCGGAATAGTCCACTGACAAAAGAATATCAAGGAAGCCTCGGTTTTTGCAACTAAAAGACACAAATTGATTAAGATAACGATTATGTGAGAGATATTTTATAAGGCTGGCTTACCAAAGTCTCTGACAGGTGGCTCAAAGTTGGGATCCAGTTCCAAGAACTCCTTAAGAATGGAATAGTTTTGGGCGCTTCCTGTGTAAATTTCTAGACTGAGTTTGTGAGCAGCTTCACTACATTCCTTATTGGCATTCAAGAGCCGCAGCGATCTAAAGATTGAGTATACGATGGCATAGTGATCATGAAGAAGCTTTATCTGTGAATACAAACAGTTGCAGCTATAAGTTATAGGATAACAAGTTAGCTCAAGAGAAGCACCTACATGACGGCCAAAAAGGCTAATTGCTGACATATCGACGTGCACATTGATTGAGTATGTGCCCGGCAACCCATTTTTGGCCTGCTCTTCTTCGTCCACCAACCAGTCCACTTTTTTTGACGGTAAAGTTGTCTCACTTTCGCCTTCCGCAACAAATGATTCTTGCGGCCTCGTCGTCGGTGTAGACTTCTCGACATCCTTGTGGGACACGGCCAGCGTTATTGTTGTCCGAACCGGCTCCACAATCATATCAGTTTTGGATCCGTGACGATAGCACACATAAAAGTCACTCAACTCCGCAACCCAATTGCACACATCTGGATTGTTGGCCACTTTAATGATGCTGCGTATGTTGCCGCGCAGCACTTCGTCGCCATTGGTCGACTTGATCCTCATGCGAAGCAGCCGAATGGATGTGTATTCGACTGTCAAATCCTTACTGGTCTTGCGCAGCATCACCTCGCATACATCAATTCTAGCCTTGGCCAGTTCCAGGAACACTACCATCGTACTAAACCGCTTCATCAGCTGCACCAAGTCGAAACCTTTTTCACCTGGTTCACTACTTGTCGCAGCTCTAACTGGTTCTATTTCTACGTGAGTGGGTAGCTTCTCGTCCCGCTCAGAGCTCGCGTGTATAGTCTCCACGGGAAAAGAGATTTTGCGGCTATTACTGCGGCTTACACGACGCAGATTTACCTCACTTTGCGTCAGCTTTGGCATTGAAGTCCCAGTGAAAGAAATGTTAGAAAAAGAAGGGAGCCTTTCGGACTGACTGACAGCATCAAACTCCGGTTCTAAATCTGCAAAAGTGAAGCATCATTTATGTACATATTATTCCATTATTCAAATCGAATACATTTTCACCATTAAACAAGTAAAGCTAGTCTACAGTGCCGGACTAGGATATCATAGTATATACCCAGTACACATATCTACATAGTGTATGAATGTAGTATAGCGACTTACCAATCTCATGGCACTGCTCGAGGCTAACGAAAGAGTTGAGGAACTGCAGCAGATAGATATCGAGCGTTAGGCGGAAACTGTCGAGCCACAGACAGACCGCAGTAGCAGGTTTCTCCGCGTTTTGCTCGACTGGTTCCTGGAGTGGAAACTGCAGCTGCAGCTCCAGCCATTTGTTGGTTGCGCCCTTATTGGTGGATACCACCACGTTGCGCATGTTCATCATCGTGTGGTAGACGTCAGAGTTTAGGTTGCGCAATGAGAAGACCATGGCCAGGTGCGTATGATATTTACGGTAGTTGAAACGCACTTTGCTGATCAGTGTTTGCAGCCTGATCACGTCCGACGAGATGCTGGCCCGTTTTACCATCCTGGCCAGGGCGCCCAGTTGGGCGCCGTCGTAGCTCAGTATCAAGGGTATAATGTTGGTAATCATCACCAGTTCGCGCTTGGAGAACTCCAGATTAATGAGCTCCGATTGTATCTCAGCCGTTTCTAGAGCAGCCACATTAAGCCGCCAATAGTTGGCCAAGAGCAGACGATTGAACTGTACCTGCATGCTAGGAATATTCACTAGCTTGGCCTTGCCCATCTCCGGCGTGGTGTTGAGTGCCATTAGCGTCAGGTTCTTGACATTGAATTTGTAGGAGTTGTAGCAAGCGTCGATAATTTCGCGCGGCTTGTCCTGCAAATGGGTAATAAGCTGGACCAGACGCTGTGGATTCGCTGGGCCGCATATAATGCCATCGGCGAAGGATAGCTTTAGCTGTAAATATGGCAGCAGGGACTGGTTAACGGTGGTGCTCAGGCGGTGCTGATTGGCGGCCGAGGAGCTATCCGGACTCTGCTGACGGGGATAGAATTTGACGGTCATGTCACGCAACTGGATCTTATAATTGCAGGTGGGCATGAAACCAATGAGGTATTCAAAATCCGCATAGGTCATGTGCCGGTTCTTGTATTCCTGATCTCTGGTCACTGGACTGCTGACACTTTCGTTCCCGGACTCTGCATTAGATCCTGGGTAATCGTAAGGACGCAATAAATCACTAATTACATTTTTAACCTGAAGAAACGACTGCGAAAAATGGAACGTAATGCCGGCAGACAGCACACGATACTTGACACGCAGCCCCAAATCTTTCAACTGCGTCTCAGACGACACATGGCTCTTGACCGGCCGGGGAACACGGCACTCGACAATGTCAAAGGCGAGCACTGGACTGCGGAAGAGCATGTACTCGTCGGTGTTTCGTGCAAAGTAATCATCGTGGTTGTTGCTGCACCAGGTGCGATCCGCAAATGTGTACTGCTCATCAAACAGGCTCTTGTCGATAAATGCTCGCTCGTTGTGAAACTATAAAAAAAGGGAGACAACAAGACATGAGAGTCATTGATGAAATGCAAAAGGATTATTCTCTGCTACCTCCTTTGTGTTCACCAGACTGCGATCCATGGGATCATCGCTGCGATAGACGCCCAAAGGCTCCATACATATACTGGACAGACCCGCCCTCACATTCGTCCAGTCGTTCTCCTTGAGCTGCGACCGCTCGTAGTAAATGCCGCCCAGGCTGATGCGCAGGATTGGCGTGTAGCGTATGCGCTTGATGCCGCCCATAGCCTGGTCGGTGATTAGCTCCGAGTTCTTTAGCTGAAAATTAAGCTCCTCGGCATAGACGCCCATATCGAAGACGTGACCAATGGGATCCTCGTCGGATGTGGAGGCGGGAGCTACTTCAAAGCTGGGCAATAAATTCCATGCGCGCCAGAACATTGAACCGGATGCTTCGTTGTTGGGAGATATAGGAGAGGCGCCGACATTGGTCGACTCAACTGGCTCATCCAAGCTAAAGACGTCCTCCTCAAGTGCAGCGGGCTTAAGCTCCAGCAGCATTTTAACCAATCTCATGGCCATTGGCAGCTGCAGCGAGGACACATTAATGTCCAGCGATTTGGTAAAGACGCCAATCCGTGTCGTGCTCGAAGTGCTGACGGTGTTGGCATTATATTTGTGCAGGACACGCACCTCCAGGGTGCAGCGATATAGAACCGGCTCCTGGCACACCTCAATGCGGCCGGCCGTGTTGCGCTTGTCCAGGCAAATT
Source organism: Drosophila maculinotata (assembly GCA_035045305.1). Taxonomy (NCBI): domain Eukaryota; kingdom Metazoa; phylum Arthropoda; class Insecta; order Diptera; family Drosophilidae; genus Drosophila; species Drosophila maculinotata. The sequence continues at coordinate 2,841,108 of JAWNPD010000649.1, read as the reverse complement.
GTCAAATCGGATACCTGTAGCAGCTTGCGCATGAATACATTCACGGGATTCACATCTACCATGGCTGGCTGCCACTTTTCATCGGCGGCACAGAAATTCAAATACTGGACATTCATCGATACCACAATGTCATCATCCACATACTTTAATATGATGTTGTGACACTGCAAATTGATGTTGTTGATGATCTTATTGACCACTCCCGAACTGCCCCCCACCGCTCCCGCCGCCTGCTGTTGCTGCTGCTGAACATCTGCCTCCTCGGCCTGCCGCTTGCGTCGTTGTTCATGTAGAAGAGTGGCCCGTCGGTTCTTGGTTTCCTCGTTGGGCAGCTTGGCAACAAATTCAATCGTATTTATCTCAATCCTCACTGGCTCCGAAGTCAACTTTGTCCAAGGCACCTGAATGGATAACTCATGGATATGACCCGAAACCAGCTCAACCGGCAGATTCAGCTCCTGCTCGAGGACATCGAGTCGTAAATCGAGATTCTGAAAGGTTGCCTCCCCTTCCCACAGCGACACCTGCGCATCCTCGTCTCGAATATTTTTAACATATTTCGCCACGTAATTTAGCAAAATTGGTGTTATATACGATTCTAGCTTAAACATTGTCGCTCTCCACTAGCGATTGCACGTTCCAATGGGCTCACGAGTTAATTGCACATTCTGTTAATTTGGAGAGACGATATTATGCCGAAAAAACAAAATAAATACAAAACCACATTTGCTTCAGTATTCAATTTGTTTACTTTTCAGTCCCGGCACCTAGTGTTGACTAATCTGCCAAATTTTTTTGCACAGCAACACTGGTCACTTAAAACGTAAGCAATATCGCAAACATTTGCGTACCTCGATATTCATTAGTTTCACAGATATATAATAGTCACACATTAAAGAATTTTAAATGCCTATTTACTGCCTGCTCAGGCTCAGCAATTAGTTTTCATTTGTTAAATATATTACCAGAGCGTACTGCTGATTGATACGTGTAGTGACCCAGCGCAACAAAAAACAGCTGTTCCAACACACAATTGTTGACAACGAGGAACAACAGTTAGTTCAACTCGCTTTAAAAATGCCACCAATTACAAAATCCGGCCAAGAATTCGGTAAGCGGCCAAACAACAATTTACTAATTCGTTCAGTATTAACTAGTTGCTTTCGCAGATGTAGTCAAGTACTTTCTGCAGCTGCTGGACGATGACAAGGATTTATCCTCGGGAATAGCAGCAATTAAAACTTTGCTGATGATATTGGAGAAAAAACCATGTAACGTACTTTATAAACATATGTTAATTCTTGTTGTTATTTCCATTTTTTAAACTATCTCTTCAGTTGGCACCATACATATCCTGCACACCACAATGAGGGAGGCGGTGGCTGCAATGCGGAATACGGATCTGTCTATTGCTGCCATTGTTTCGGCTGGGGAGCTTTTCTGTCGCTTTATAACGCTTAGCTTGGATGACAAGCATATGGAGGAGTGCCGACAGATCATGTTGAATCGAGGAAAGATCTTCCTAACCAAGTTGCTCAATTCGCGCCAGGTTATCTCACAGCAGGCACAACGCTTCATTAGTGATGGCTGTCGAATCCTGACGCACTCCCGCTCCCGCGTCGTCCTGAAGGCGCTAATCGCAGCCTCGCAAAACAAAAAGACATTTCACGTGTTTGTTACGCAGGGCGGTCTAGGAAACTCTGGGTAGGTAACAGTCACAGCAATTAGCTTACCTTTTAAATCAAATTAAATGTATCCTCAAATTAGTGAGGAAATGGTGCAAGAATTGCAAGCGGCGGGCATTGATTGTACGCTAATACTGGACTCTGCAACCGGGTATGTCATGGAATCTGTTGATTTCGTTATGGTCGGCGCCGAGGCGGTTGTGGAGAGCGGTGGCATCATCAACCGCATCGGCTCCTATACGATGGGCCTGTGTGCGCGCGAGATGAAGAAGCCCTTCTATGTGCTCTCTGAGAGTTTTAAGTTTTCTCGCCTATATCCATTAAATCAAAGAGATCTTCCCAACGAGTACAAGGTAGCAGCAACAACACAAGATTTGAAACTAAATAACCTATTTTTTTAAATTTTAAGTACTCTCGCAAGCATTTAAATGATGTGTCCAAGGTGCACCCACTGGTCGACTACACACCGCCTGCTTATATCACGCTGCTATTTACGGATCTGGGCATACTAACGCCATCAGCGGTGAGCGACGAATTGATCAAACTGTATATGTGAACAAATGGCAATAAATATGCAAATCTAGCAGTTTGCTTAAACTTTTTTCAAATTGTGATTACATCGAAATACATAAATACGATATTTGTTGGGGTTATATGCTTGTATACATGTATATGTACTTAATCTACATAAGTAGTACGTCGCTACTCCTAAAACTTATTTTCGACATTTAACTAAAAGTGCACATCGCTGGCATAGTAATTGTCAACATCATGCTCAACATCAGACTCAGAGCCCTGGTCATCGTAGATATCTAAGCTGTAGCGTGAAACGTCGCTGCTGTTTCCATCTCCAATGGTATACTCGCTATTATACTCCTCGAGATCATCTGTATAGACGTCGCTCTCGTCGTCAACTGCATGAGCTTCGTGGGCTATAAAATTTCCTTCAAAGTCGTCGTCCTCGTCCAGATCGCTAGCATTCTGTGGGGAATTACAAATTAATATGAGTGAGTACAAGGGGGTATAAGGTTCTACTGTTTACCACTTGACCCGTTTGAATGTTTATCTCAATCTGCAGACGAATGTCCATCACCAGAAAAGCTGTTGTAACTAGCACTGGGATGGTCAAGCGACTCTTCCATGCCAAATCAGTGAGAAACAGAAACACATTGCCAAAGGTAGAGTCCATTATTCTAGTTGATTGCCTGCTCCTGCTGCTCGTCCTGCTTCTCTGGCTGTTCTTCGCCGGTGTGCTCCTCGAGAGCGTCGTAGTTGACTATCTGCAATGTTTCGCCCACAGTCACAGCCCGCACAGGAAGCAGATGACGATGCAAGCGGCCGCTTTCGATGGGTGTATCAAATTCAAGCAGCTCCTCGAGTGTTGTTGCTTGCAGGTCGTCTGAGGCCAGCAGGGTACGCATACAATCCTGTTTTTTCTCTTGCAGGGAGTCCAACAATTTGCTACCCTTTTGCACCTTTTGCAGTTTCCGCTCTACAATGGAAAGAGATTATCATATGATTTATATACATATAGATAATACATGTTCTACTATTACCTAGCAGTTGCAAGTAGTTGGCCGAGTCGGGCAGTGGCTCCAGATGGAAGCCCGTAACATTACTTGCCGATTTATTATCGTCAATTTGCGTTTTTTCTTTTTTATTACTGGTGAAATTATCTTCAAATTTTTCAATTACTTCTGTATTTCCGTTTTCTGTTTGATTTTGTTTAATGCTATCGCTTTTCACTTGCCACGGATCGGCTTTGCAAACTGACATGTTTTACTAACAAAAAAAAACATCAGCATAGGATTTTAAAAAATAAATCGAGTCAGACTATCAATATATCTACATACATATCTGTATATATGTATGTGTGTGTGTGTTTCGTTTATGCGGGCGTTAAACGCGAATATATGAAATATGACTGTTATCAGCTGAGTTACAGCCTATAATTTAAATATTCACACCATTCACACACTCTTAACTCTGAAACATATTATTTGGAATTTTCCCATTAGTTGTTATTATTTAAAACAGCAAAACCATGCAATAGTAAATGCGAAATTTAGCTGTAAAAGTAGTGTTGCAATCTAGCAAACACAATTACTAAACATTTTCCAGCACTGTAAACTTGTCAGCTGTCTCATGATGGAAACATACAAGCTGGCGGATATTACTCTCTCGGGATTTATTCCCCTTTACTCTCTATAGCTTTCTCTCAATTTTCTTTCATGGTGGAATTGTAATTATAATTTTACCAAGCTTTCGCTCTTGTTTTTTACGTTTGAGCATGGTGAAATTATAGCAAGCAAAGTATACACAATTACCAGACATTTTTCAGCACTGCAAACAGCTGTTTTTTCAAGAGCCTGTACTTAATTGTGAAAACATTCCCAGAATTGTATAGAATCTGGATTATTATGGACATTTCGGCATTGTCAGGTCCAATTTTCTCCGCCTCCGATTGGATAAATGTTAACTATGCAAAATATAAAGATGAAAATGATAAGAAAGAGATGGCAACCACAACAGCAACATCATTTATACAAAGCTACGTGGCCAAATTGCAATTATACGTGCAGCAGGTAAACTATGCGGTTGAGGAGTCCAGCCAGCAGGTGGTGGCCAGCATGCCGCGAATTGCGAAGGAGGCGGCTACTTTGCAATGTGATGTGGCAACGCTGCAGCAAAGAATGAGTGCCATGCGGCAGGAAGTGGCTGCTGTCCAGGAGGAAACGGGTGACTGCATGGCCACCTTGGAGCGTTTGAATAGCCTGCAGAGCAAGCTACAGGCGGCCAAAGAGTCACTGCAGGAGTCGGATGGTTGGGGCAACCTGCTGGCCGAACTAGAGGATTTCTTCGAACGCAACGAGTTGAAGGTGGGAGACAAAATATCAAAACAAAACAAAAGTTTATAGATATTCCATTCATTTGCAGGGTGTGTGCGATAAGCTGACAGCACTTCAGAAATCGCTGCAGGCACAGGAACAGCTGCCGGGACATGCAGAGCGACAGACGCAGGTGGAGGACTTTAAGAACCGGCTGGAAGCGATGGCTTCGCCCAGCCTGGTTCAGTGCTTTGCCGAGTCGAATCTTGAGCAGGCACAACGGCATGTGCAAATCTTTGCCAGCATTCAGCGACTGCCACAGCTGCAGCAATATTATCGTGCTGTTCAAAAGAACGTGCTCCAGCAGCAGTGGAAACAGACGCTGGAGCTGCAGGTCAGCGAGTCGCAACAGACGCCACAACAGCATTTCCTTACGCTCTTCTACGACCAACTGCTGGACCATTGCCAGCGCCAGCTTAAATGGTGCGTTCAGCTGTTTGCTGAGGAGTCGGTGGAAATAGCTCAGTCGCAGCCATTTCTGGTCATCGCTGAACTCTTGCCAGCTCTGCAGCCCACACGGGATGCACACATCCTGCAGCTGCTCAAGACCTCCAACGAGCGCCTCGAACTGTTGGGCCAATATGCACAGGCCAATCAGAATTTTGTGCTCCATCTAAATTCAACTCTGAGACAGTCTGAGATACAATTGTCGCCAGAGCTTCACCGCCAGCTGGGCGAAGCTGTCTTTGAATATTTCCATAAATTCATACAACAATATCCACGGCTGGAGGAGACACAGCTGTCGACGCAGGTGGATCGCCTGCTCTCGAATCAGGCCACGCCCAGCGATGCAGTGCGTCATCTGGAGGACAGCACACGTAAGCTCTACGAGTGGCTGCAGCAAGCCTGCACTCGCTGCGACTCAATAACCAACGACCTGGCACTCTGCAAGCTTATTACGGTCCTCAATGGCATCTTCAAGCGCCAGCTGGAGAACTTTAGTCGCACCCAGCGCCAGCTGAGCCTCAGCCTCGGCAGCAGCAGTGTCAGCAGCAACGCAGGCGCGGGCACAGCGCGCAGTGAAAACTGGTCACTGTTGCAGTATACCATGTCGCAGCTGCAATGTCTGACCGATTTCCAGCTGCAGCTGCACCAGTTCGAGCAGATGCTGCACTCGCGGATGGTCACTTTGGCGAACCGACTGCAGCGGCCCTCGTCGGAACAGATTAGCATCTACCAGACCTATGAGCACACGATGCACAAACAGCTCGTGGCTACTATTGCTGACTATCAACAGAAGCGGGCGGAGGCGACGGCAGCCACTAGTGTGGACAGCCTGGGCATCTTTCCGCAGATCTATGCCACATTGAAGACATATCTGGCTGAAACGCACGACATTACTCTAAATATACTGTTGCAGCCCATCGAGGTGCATCTGGCGCACATACGCCCACCCTTGGAGGCGTACACATCGGCGGGCATAAATATGCCCGCGTTTAGCTTTGCACCACAGGAGAGCATCACACAGATTGGTCAGTATCTGCTCACCCTGCCACAGCATCTCGAGCCCTTGCTGTTATCCCCATCGGCGCTGCTCAAGCAAGCACTGGAGCTGTGCAACATCAAGTACACTCAGGCGATTCCCTGCGCCGACGTCCTACTCTCCCTGGTCGTCGAGCAGTGCTGTGTGATGTATCAGGCTCAAATATTGCAGATCAAGTCGCTGCCGGCTGCGTCCGCCACGCAACTCAGCGTGGACATTGAGTATTTGTCGAATGTCCTCGAGGAACTGGGTCTAACCATCAATTTGCAGTTATCACAGATTCTAGTTCTGCTCAAGGCCGCTCCTGATCAGTATCTTAACTTGAGCAGTGGCTGCGAGCCGCGTCTGGTGACCGCCATACGGCAAATGCGGAATATTATATCCACACAATAATTAAAATCGATTAGACATATTAGTACTTAGTATTTATATCTTATACTTTCCTATAGACATATATGTAAATCAACTTTCATGAGTAGTCGGAAATAAAATATTCTATTGAATTTACAGAGATACCCTGTAAACTGCATGCTCGCTTTAGAAAATAACTGTGCTTCTTCCATGAGCCACATTCTAATTCAATCTTAATTTTTTTCGAATTTTTGTTGGGAAAGTGCCCAAACAACGAACAATCTCTTATAAATTACCTTCCCAGACTTCAAACTGCCACAACTTTGTCAAAACTGAAGCGATTATCCATCACGAGGCCATTTTAGTCATTATTTTTCATCTTGTTCAATTCTACATCTAAGGTTTATCCACTTTTGAAAACAATTTATTTTCGAATTATTTTGGTAAAAAATTATAATAAGTATCATAGTCCGATTCAGTTATGAGTCATAATAAAAATAAACTTGTTCAACGTAAAGTTATATTATCAACTCTTTTATAGCTTAATAACAAACACGGTTTTTATGCATAAACTCTAGAATATCGCACTAGGAAGCTAACGCCGTTACTTTTTCAGCTTGTTGCTTCTCGGAGTCTGCTTTAAGGTCATTGTGAGCTTGCCACCAATCGCTAACAAACTCGCGTAGACTGGAGATGGCGAGAACAGACGACTTATCCAGTTTTTGGTCCTTGGCCAGCCAGTCGCAATATTCGGAACGCGGACAGGCATGGGTGCCGCCATAGCTTCTTATATAGCGGACGCTGGCAGCTTGTTCCGGCCAGTGGCGAGCGACGCAGTTCAGCAGAAAGTCCAATTGTTGGGCGGACAGTGCTAAGTGCTGGCCACAGCTGGTGGCAGTCTTCTGCAGCACATTGAGCAGACGGGCGAGGTTGGATATAGAGACGCGCGGAGAGAGCAGCGGCAGCAGAAGTAGCACCAGACGCAGCACGCGCAACTGGATATGGGCATAGTCCGTAAGCTCAGACTGGCTAGCGGCAACGGCATACCATAAATTATTGACAATGCTAATGATGCCTTCGATGATGTCGAACTGATGGAACTGCGTATCGCGTATGACGCCTAGCAGCCAGGAGAGGATGCCCACATGATCGAGCATAATCTTCACAGCGCCGGGTATCTTCACGCAGGTGGAGAGCACGGAAAGCAGCAGCAGATTGGTCTCCAGGGTGGACAAATTGGAGCAATAGTAGCTCAGTAGGACCTTAAATGTGTTTGTGGACACCAACAGGAAGAGATCCGCACTGCATTTGATGCCGTTGCTTAGCAGCTGCACGATGAACTCCCTATACTGCTGATGCTCCGGCTCCTGCGAGTAAAAGAATATATTAAATTCAGGTATTGTTTGGAAGTTGAAGCTCTGCTTTAGCTGCAGATACATCATCAGTCGCTTGTACAGCAGATGCGCTGGATCCGTGCTCAGATCAAAGCTGTGCGCAATGAACAGCACCGGAATTAGCGGAACGCGAGGAGTGCCCCCGTGGGTGCGACGCTGTGCAAGCCACGAGTCGCGCAGCTCGCCCAGTCCCGACTGTATGTTGTCATAGGCCTGCGTCCAGAGCGGCTTCTCATAGAATCTCGACAGCTCAAAGTGAGTGCGATAGCGCTGCTGACAGCAGGCGGCTGCCAGGCGCATGTCCTTGTCCAAGGAGGACAGCGCACAGAAGCTCAGGGCGAGCAGTCCATTCTGCACGGGCCACTGGGCACGCACCACAGACTCGGGCGCGAAGCAGTGCAGCATCAGCGGCAGCATAAAAGCCGGATCGTAGCATTGCTCGTAGATCTCCTCCCGCTTAGGGCACATCCGGCGTATGTCCTGTGCAAATGTCGAGCAGCCCTGCTCGATGCGCTGTTCCAGTGGGTTGTCACCGAATGTGTGGGATTTGGTCGTCGGATTGACGAACTGCAGATCCGGCAGCTGCTGGCTGGGATGCAGCGTGCGCCAGATGGGGAAGTTCTCAATGGTATATTGACAAGACTGGCGCATAATCAGAGCGAGTACCTGGGCCACATTTGTTTCCTGTTGCTGCAGCTTGGCGCGCTCATCCTCGTCGGCGGCACGCAGAGCATAGTGCGCCACAGCACTCTCGCCCCAGATGAAGGGACGATACTGGGCGAGGCCCACATCAAAGCGCTCGTAATGTTCCAACAACGCCAAAGCATAGCGATCGGCTGGCGTCAGTTTAGCGTGGTAGGCGCCTAGAATGACTGGTATGTGAGCCGAGTGCAGTGCCGAAGGCGCTTTGCGCGCCAGCGTCTCCAGCAGCTGCAACAGATGTGTCTTTACGGCGCTCGGCTCGCCCAGAAGATGATCGTAGCAGCAGGAGTGGGTACAGGCCATTTCGTACAGCAGAGCAGCGTCTGCATTTGTATTTGCAGTCTCCTCTTCCTGATCGTGATCCGCGTACAGGCGATCACAGAGGTAGGCCAATAGCTTCAGCAACAGACCATTGCAGTGTTCCTGCTCCGTCGTGCGCTGCTGCTCTTCGGCCACATGCATGGCCTGCTTCAGGCAGCCGCGGTAAAAGTTGACCCAATGGGGCGCATTGAGCAGGCGACTCCAATCGAGTTTGTCCTGCTGTACAGGCTGCTGCCACCAATCGTAGCAGTTATAGGCCAGCTGCTCCAGTTTGTCCAGCTGCACAGATTGCTTCTTCAGGTCAAGAGCCATCATTTGGACATTCAGATTGACATAGCCCACAAAGATGTTGGCCTGCTGCTGTTCATTCTTGCTGGCGGCGAAGGCCTGCGAGTAAATCTCACGCAGCACGCGCATCTGGAAGAGCTCGACGGCATCGAACTTGAGCTGCTTTTGGCAGTAGTCCTGACACTCGGATTTCGGCATGCACTGGCCAATGAGGGCAGCACTGGCCTCCGCGTGCTCCCGATAGATGAGCGCGGCCTTTTGCGGCTTCTCAATGCTCTTAAGGATGCCACTCTTGTAGGTCTGATAGCAGCGCTGCAGTAGCGCCTGATCCAACTCATAGCCTTTGTTGAAGGCCACATCCAGCAGTGGATATATCAACTCTTTCTGCTCCACATGCTCCGGCAGCAGCTGGACAAATGTCACAGCTAACTTGGCATTGCGCTGCATTATCAGGCAGGCCAGTCGGACGGCTGCCTTGCTCAGCTTGCGATTGCTTGTGGAGAAGAAGCAGCCAAAGAAGGCGGCATCACATACGGCCAGATGACGATGCTGGCTGACCAGAAACTCTAGCATTGCCGTCTCCAGTTGTTCCAGTTGCTCAGCCTGAGCGCCATTGCAAAATTCACCATAATACAGTTGCAGCTTCAGCATGGACTGGCTGCAATCCACAGGCTCCTGCAGCTGTGCCAGTCGACGCAGCAGACGCAACAGTAGATCATAGTAATGGATGGACACAAGGTAATCCTCAGCTTGCAGCTTGCTCGTGATCAGGTGCAACATCTGTGCGCACTCCGCGGCATTCAGCTCAAAGGCATCCACCAGGGCCACACACTCGAGCAGCTGTGCCGGCTGCTCCACCTGCTCCATAGACTTGGAGCCATCGACAGCTATTTCCAAGGCCATGACTAGCTGCAGTCTATAGTAGGAGGTGTAGTTGGTGAATTTGGCCAGGCCGCGACAGTGTTCCGTAAGGCGTCGCATAAAGCTGACGTAGTGCAGCTGCGTTTCACTCGTCTCGCTGAGCAACTGGGTCGCACGCAGCTGACTGAGCCGCATGCCATAAATGTAGTGTAAAAGGCGCTGTGTGTGCGTCTCCTTCTGCTGCTGCTCCTGTTGCTGCTGCTCATCCTCAGGCAACTCAACTGTTGTTTGCCCGCCATCCAACTGATTCGCAATCTGCAGTAGCCTTATAAGCGAATCGGCAATCAATTGGGACTGCTCCGCGTTGAGTTTCTTGCTGACCACCAGCTGGGTGAGTAGAAATAGCAAATTATGTGCGTAGATCATGTTACGATGCGGATTGCGCAGGCTCCCATCCAACAGCAGTTTCTCGCCATCCGCCAACTCCAGCACGAAACTATCCTCTGATGCTCCCTTGAATATCTTATCAAAGGATTCCGTGGGACGCTCAAGCACCGCACGCTGCAGATTGGCCAGCTGCGGCCACTGCTTGCCAATAACTGAGGGCAGTCGTCCAGGTTGCGACTGTTGCCAGTTGTTCATATATTCAGTGTGCATCGAGAGCTGTGAGTTGTACAGCTGTTGCACCTGCTCTGGCTTGGTGTGGTACTGATAGAGCAGGACACACACCAGATCCACATATGCATCATACGGCGGCTCAATGCTAACGCCCTGCAGCAGCAGTGGCATCATTTTGCTCAGCGTCACCGTCTCCACATACGCCTGTACCGTTTGGCCCTGCTCGATTTGGGCAAAGAGTTTGCGCAGATTCTCCACATTGGTGGCCGTCTCGGCTGCATTAAGTACGGGCAGCTCTTCCACCTGCGTTAGATCTAGCGAGAGTATGGTGAGTAGAATGCTTGTCACCTTGTCCACTGTGAGCGCATCGAAGCCGATCAACGCCTCCAGCCAGATGTCAATCTCATAGCTGGAGTTGTCGAACATGCCCGTATTATGGAACAAACTATGCAGCAGTTCACCCGCCTCCGGCTTGACCGTCTCGTCGTCCAGCATGTAGGCCTTGATGAAGGAGCGCAACACCTTCTCGAACAGCTGCTCCTGGGGATGCAACGACCGTGGAAACAGCAGCAAGATCGTTTTAATAGATTTCAGCTCCAGTTTGATCTTTTGCACCTTGTCAAACTGTCCAGGCTGATCCGGATTGAGCGGCTCGTCGAAGTTCGTCTCATACAGAGGACGCAGCACATCCAAATAATCGAGGATTTGACTAGTCTGGTTTACAAAAGCGCGATTCTCCTTGCACATGATCAAGATCAGCTCCAGTGTGATTGATAGATGCTCCAGCACATGGACTCCAGGCTCTTTCTTTGCCTGTATGCTCAGATACAGTGAATGCAGTATACCTTCGATGGGCGGAAAGTTGATCAGCAAATGATTTAGCAGTTCGAATTTAAATTTGCGCAAGGAGTTGCCCGCTCGCTTTGATTGCTCCCTGAGGGCGATGGCGCCCACGTAATTGCTGTACTGCGTCATCATCGCAAGCAGCAGTCGATTCACAGACAGACGTACATTAAAATCGTGACTATTGAGCATGTTTTTGCCTACAATGTGCACCAGCGCCTCAGTGGGCAGGCACAGCTCCTTGATCCAATAGCTGAAGTCTGTCAGCGTCATCTTGTCCATAGCAGCGGATAGCAAAGTCGGCGGCACTGCCGCAATGATCTTCGATAGCAGATCAATAGCTTTGGGCAAATCAACTGGCGACAAGCGCTGCGGATTCACCAGGAAGGCGAAATTGCGTGCCGTGTGCCTGCCCAGATCTGGACAGGCTTGAAGGGTTTTCAGAATGAGCTCCGTTTTGCGATCGTCGGCAAATGGACGATAGAGGCTGCCCAAAATTTTGCCCTGCAGCTTGTTGTGCTTCTTTCGGTAATTGCTCATCGCATCAAAACTGATTCCATGCTTGCGCGAAGTGAACAGCAGCAGGAGTAGCTGGTGTACGGCTGCGGCAACTGCCTCACGCTCTTCCGGTATGCAGTTATTTTCTTTCTTGGCATCCTGGGAGCGCCCACTATACCAGTCATCCAGGCCTTGGGGTCCCTCCCAATCGTAGAGGCGGCGCAGGTACTTGCAGCATTCCAGATCGAAGACGTGCACCTTTTTTGTCTTCAGTATGCTGGGATTTTCCAGTACGTATTGGCGCAGTGCGTTTAGCACCACGCACGCGGTTACATGGTCATCATAGTAGAGGCCCTTGGCCAGTACACGAATCAAGTGCGCATGGTCCAAAATATTGCGAATGAGCAGAGTATTGCCATCGACGAGAAAGGCCAGCACAAAGTGTATATAGGCCTTGCGGACGGTGTCCTCGTTGCTGTAGTCGTTCTTCGAATGTGACAGCATCTCGCCCATTGTGCGCACATTCGAGAGTATATCATAGGAGCTGAGCACCTGTCGGCCCAACTGAGAGTCCACACAAACAATGGCAGTCAGCAATTTGAGAGCATTGCGTCGATGACTCGGCTGCGCCGAATGCAACAGCTGCTCCAGCAGCACGCCATGCGATTTAATGAAGTAGCGTCCAGCGTGTGCTGCCGACTCCATGTGATCCTTCTGATTGGTCAGTATCTCCATTATGATGCACTGCAGCGCCTCACACAGATAGCCCACATGGAGCACGTTGCTCTTGTCGATGCGATTGAAGGCTTCTGCCAGCTCCAGCGGCTTGCCCCGCTTCTCAATGTACTTTGCCACAATCCTGGGCCGGACTTGGCACATGTACAGAAAGTGGCGCAATTCTATTGGAATATTACATATACTATAGGGCATATTAAAATGATTTATTTATAATCTGATTGCATACCCGTTATGAAATTATTGCCAAGCAGTTTGCTGCGAAAATGCATCATTTTAAAATCGTTGGGAAATCGGATAGGCTTCTCCTCCGGCTCAATACCAGAGTCCAGACTGATTTCGGGATCATCTTTTGCAGTTTCTGCCGGTTTCTTTCTCTCTTTTCTTTCCTTTTTCCTTTTCGTTGGCTTCTCGGTGGTTTCATCGACTTGGATTTCATCCTCCATGTTCTCAACATGCTCCTCCTCTCCTATTACTTCCCTTCCCTTTCCATTTCGTTTTGGGGTCAGGGATTCCTTTGGCACCTTTTTGGGCACTGCGATTTCGGCCTCATCTTCTTGTTCTGCTTCGGCTGCTTCGTGTTTTCTTTTACGGTTATTCGTTTGTATTGCCATTTTTATAGGTCTTTAGCACTGCATTCATATATAAACAGCCAAAATTAATAAAAAAATAACTCTTAACAAAAATAAAACACGAGCACCACGCACGTGTTGTCCGGCGTTTAAGTACCGGTTACTTTGTGCAAGTATTTTAAAGTTCAAAATCTTCATGTGCACCAGTGCTGTAAAACGCTTTTTGTTAGCGCCTAGTTACAGGCTTTACATTATTATTTTTTATTATAAGCATTTGAAATAATTTAATACAATACTTGGATGTTTATTCTTCATTATCAAATTAAGTTCAATTTAAAATTAATTGCTTATCAAACACTTATTGCTCAAATTCACGTTTATAGCCATTATATATGTTTGTATGTATGTTGTTTCATTGTTCTTTCGCTAGTCCTCATCGAGTGCTTTGTTGGAGACCCCTTCACCAAATGCAGAAATTCCGGTATTATTTCTCGTACTTGTGCCTGGGAATTCCGGTAGTGTTGTGGCTCTCTGCTTACCTGGCGCTGGTGGCACAGGTGGCAAATCAACCGATTTACTTGCACCTATTAAAAATTAATTGTTTAAGTATTAGATGTTTAAGTATATTAATGTATATTTGCTTACTACAACAACCACCCATAATAATCTAAGAGTATCGAATATCTTTTGTACACAACCAGTTGAAAGGCTTTAAAGCACTAAATCAGAGAAATCAAACCGGTGACCAATTGGCATTGGTATCTACGTATGTATAGAATTAACGTGCAAACGATTCACAGTTTTCTGATAAGAACTTTTTTGCTTTGGTTTCAAAGTTAAAGTGGGTTATATGCGGCAGCGTTATCTTCGCTCTCTGTCGCATAGAATTATACTTTTGGCTCTACGGTTTCAGAGCACAAGGCAGTCGCCTACGGCCAAACAGAATGAGTGAATTTACAAATTTAGATAAGTCTTATCAATCTACACTGTCTGCCGTTGAATTTTATAGTCCGCGCCATAAAGTTCCCCTACATAAAATTATCGGAAATCGATTAAATATATCGATTATTTTTCAGTTATATTAATATTCAATATCAAATTATGAGCTGGAAAATATCATACTTATTATAGTTAGTATAAAATTCTTCTGTTTTGGAAAAAGCGTTGTATGCATCGTTTAAATTCCAGATTTACCCGCCATTCTTTGTTATTTTTCCCTTTACAACACTGCCTGCTAAACAGCTGTTTTCTTTCTGCGCATGATTTCTAGTTTCTCTCTCTCTCTCTCACACACATGTAAACGGCGAGCGAACCGAAACGTAAACAGCGTCCGCTGCCATTTCACGCTTTTCTGATAAAAATGTTTTAAATCAAAAAGTGTTAATTAAAACCGAAATCAAAGTCAATGTGGCTGTGGACGCGAAAGGTTCGTGTTCGTGCGCGTGAACGTTAAAACAGAAATAAATCAAATCGGTTGCAGCATCTGTTAAAATAAAACACTAAAGTTATTCTCACATCAGATTCCAAAGTGGATTCTCTTTTGATTCTCTCGTGCGCTCGTGAGCGTGTTTTTTGCATATTTTTGTGTTTATGTTCTACCTGACATTCTGTGTGGCATCAGTTGTGAATGTCAGCCGCAAAGTGAACAAGACAAGAAATCACGGCCCAAAGCAAATAAACAAGAATCATTAAAAAACGGGCAATAAAACCGCACAACATTTCTCTCTTCATTTTGAACAAAACAAAAACAATTACAAAAGAGCTTTGCGTGGCAAATAAATATATATATATATAAATCTATATATATATAGATATATATATAAAACTGGCTGGCAATGGACGATGAGTTTAAGCTTTGCTGGAAGAACTTCCAGGATAATATAGCCAGCGGATTTCAGAACCTCTACGACCGCGGAGATCTGGTGGATGTCACCCTGGCATGTGATGGCAAATTGCTCCAGGCGCACAAAATCGTCTTGGCCATATGCAGTCCCTACTTCCAAGAGATATTCACCACCAATCCCTGCCAGCATCCCATCAGTAAGTAGCACCCAACAAATATTATATTGTATATACATATGTACATGTTTGTAATCATTGCATGCGTTCTTTTCACAAGTTTGCTGAGTTTGTTTGTCCAAAGAATTCACGCGGCGGTTTCCATGATCCCGCCAAGCTCTACTAATACATATGTACATACATATGTATTTATTACTATGTACATACGTGTAGCGAACAATTGGTAGAGTGCAATTTTATCACTGATACGCCCGCTGTCCGTCCACCTGTCAGTTTATCTAAGCACGCCCGTCACTTGTCAGATGACAGCCCTGCGGCGCTCGATATAAATCAACTTTATAATAAATTTGATGTCACATTCAAGAGTTATCGAGACTCGGCTGTGCACACACTGTCCAGACTAGGCACATATAATATCCCTATGCGTGTGTTAGTATCCCTGGAAAACAGTTCCACCTTCACACAAATTCGAATTGTCCAGAAATAGGTATAGTAATTTTATTACAATATTAATATAACGTGTAGGATTTAGATTGAACTATCAACCGGACAGCAGAATTCTAAAAATCGGTGTGAAAAAGTTAGTTGAAAATCCTTAAATGTTTTTACAGGAAATGTATTCATTAGAAGTTTCATTTTACATTTTTTTTGTGTAGGATAATAGTATTTTTTGAATTTTTAATTATTTGCTAGTTAGAATCACTTGTTACAGTTTCCAAGCGATTTCCGTTGCCCAGTTAGGCTAGTGATAAATCAAAAATCAAACAGAATTGTTGTTGATAATCCTCCATTGAGAAGGTGTCGAAGGTGTCATTGTTGTTGTCGTTGTCTTTCTCGTTGTCGCCGCCACGTTGTCTCTAGATGCGGACAGCTCCACTGCTAGCTAGTGCCCACTCCTTCTGCACGCATGCACATGCAGACGCGCGTTGCGAGTGTTCCCTTGATAAGGTGGCAGTAGTATCGAGGCAACCACTTGAATCGGTTTCGGTGCGTTGCTGACCTCATCAAATGTACATCAAATGCTTAACTCAACTCAACCTAGATATTGTGCCTGTGGACTCTGGAATTGTTCATGGATATGATATCGCCTGCCTCGCTGGCTGACTGTATATTGTAGTTTGTGGGTTGTGGGTTGTGGGTTGTTCTACACGTTTGCTGCACGGTGGCTTTATCAGATCAAGCGGCAATAAACAACAATGTTTTATCTTTCAAGTAGCAGTGGAAATGTGCTACCTAACAACAACAACAACAACATCAATAGCAACAAGAAGGGAACAGTACCATAAGTAATATTTCCAAAGATAAAGAATATTAATATAGGCTATAAATAATGCTTTGGGGTAAAATTATTATAAATAAACCAAGTCATAAGGCAATAGCAACAACAATAACAATCAGCTAAGGTGCTAACAAGCCAAATATATTTACTTGTTGTTGTTGTTGTTATTTCTCTTGTTGCTGCTGCTGCTGCTGCGTGTTACACTTAAATAACAGCAACAATAAACAGCAACAGCAGCAACTACTTACTTGTACTTGTACAACAACAAGAAGTCAAACATTTTATCTTTTTATCGCGCTCAACAATCATTTATTGCCCAACTGAGCAACTGGGTGCCCGTTGGGCCTAACGGCACTTCTGTCCAAAGGCACTCGAAAGACTTTTTCGAGATATTGATTAGGGGCGCTCTGAGCTTCGTGTTCTTACCGGAGCGATATGAATTGCTATTGATATAGTCGTAGTCGTTGTCGTTGTAGTTGTCGTTGTTATAGTTGTTATAGTTGTTGCCGTGTGTCGCGATCGATATATACAAAATACTTAAAGCGACACACAAAAGCCAAGCACTTCTAATATCTACGCCATTTTGTAGCCTCGTCGTAGAACAACGCTAATCCTCGTATATTATCTATTTAAGTTTTATTATTAGTGGTATAAATACGAGCAATATGAGCTCGAGTGTTTATCAGCTTTGTATTTAGTGCCAAGTACTCTGCTTTGGGTATCATTTCAAATCGTAAAATAAGATTTTCGACTTATGGCCAGCTGCCCAGATAACACACTCCGACTCAGAGTGGGAATATGTGTGTGCTCTATTGGCACTTAATACACCTAAAATACAATTAGCGACTAGCCAAAACCATAGTTTCCTTCGATTCAAGTGCTCCAGCGATCGGGCTGTGCCTGTTTGCTGATATTAGCCGCAATAAAGTAAAGATAATATAATATCGACCGGTGAACTTGTCGTAAATATCAAACTCAATGTTATTTTATGGCAGGCTATACTAACCAGTAGCAGGGGTGGCGTATTTAGGAAGCGCCACAAAACTGAATAGATTTAGTAAAAATAGCTTAAATATATTTTCAAATACACTCGGCATCTACCTGAGCTCTTGGCCCTTTAAGGCATTACTAAGATTAAGATTAAATAAACGGCCTATCTGAGATGATGAATAAAAATAACTTTCACCAGTCCAATTTACTCTGCTCCTTTCTTAATAATATCTACAAATTCCTTTAGGGTTATGTTAAAATTATTTGTATATCCTTTCTACGCCCCTGTCTCCCGGTTGTCACTTGTCACTGCTTACGTATTCATCCGGGAGCACATTTTATAAGCGTAATATATAATATCAGACTTTGGCATTGAGCATATGAAATTTCTTCAGTTTTTATTAGGCTCTTGTGTTCACAAGTAGTAATTTATGAGTCAAACGGTAGCAACAAATATATTTACTTATCGGCCCGGCTAAATCCTTGGCTAATGCCCACATGCTACTTAGGCATACCTTAGCTACGATATAGACGCTTAAACTATCGCAGTGGATCAGTGTAATCTAATTTTATTATATCCACTAAATATGCCAAACATACACTAGATTATATAATGAAATATTCAAAACAAGATAGAAAGTAAGCTAAACTCTAATAGGTATTCTTATAGGTAACATTTATTTAGAAAGTAGTTCTAGTACGTTTTTCTATAAATGAAATAATAGTTTTTAAATATATAGATCATTCACTTATTTAAAAACGGATTAAATATTCTTTACAAAAATGTAACATTCTGAAGAGATATTAATGTTGAACATTATTTACTACCAGTACTGCACTTTCAAATACAAAAACAAAGACATCCTTTATATGGCCAAACATATGTAGAAAATATGTATATCTAGATTTGAAAATATTTCAATATCAGTAACGGCATACGTGGTATATTGTGGTCAATCGCTCGTCTCACCGTTAATCGAATTGTAGCAGAAGCACTAGAACTAGTAAAAACACTAACACTACGACTTCCCCATTGAATATGGCGTTTCCAGATAACATTTATTTATGAATGTTTGCTTGTGTGTCGACATTGTCGAAATGCGACAGCCCACTCCAGCACAAAGCACAAACAGACGTTAGACGACGACAGAAACAAAACCTATTGGCGTTCTGATTCGATAAACATTTATCATAATCATAAAATAAAATTGTTTTCAATAGCGATCGACTGCAATCTTATTGGTTGTTGTGCCTCAAGTGGGCGGGTTCTGAACAATGGGGGTGTAGGCACTATAATTGGGGCTTGCTTATATACATATATATAGTTACTATATACATATATCGTAACTGTCCTTAACTGACTGCAGGCACAATTCGGCCTGCTGTGATTTGTGTCTTTTGGTGTTCCACATAACGATCTATAGCTGTGCGATATCAGTAGAGATCAGCGGGGTTCAGGGCATAAAACAGAAATTACACAGTCATATATATGTATGTATGTATGTGTGTGTGTGTGTGTGTGTGTACACATCACATTTTAAGCATACAGTGAACCAGCCAAGCCTGGCAACGACAATTGATGATCGCTGATCGTCTGCCCGAATTATGTGCTTATACTTTTGGTGGATGTTCTTATCAAGAGCATACGCGTATTTATCACATTCTCCGTGAACTTTCGACAAAGTTTATCTACAGATTCGTTCGACTTCTTCTAGTATGTACATACATATTGAACATGCTGTGTGTGTGGATCTCTTTGTCACTTTGTCCTATTCTATCTATCTACTATCGCCACAAATATGGTTGGTTTTGTTGCATATCTGTACGCGAGTGCAGTCAATACAAACATTGTACGGATCTGAAACCTGGGCACGTAAATATAAGTGAATATTTATCGCTGATAACGCTCAACAGATCGATTATAGACTATGTTTAGACATTAATTCGAAATCGGTTTGCAATGATTATGTAGTTGCTGCTGTTCGCACCGTATCTATATAGGATCAGCAGTCAAGCTCATGTACTAGCATTTGAGATCGATGAGGGTTATAAGCTGCAGCCCTCGCTCCATCTCTCCCTATCCGTATATTGCCCGGATTTTGATCTTTGCAATACTAACAAACACGGACGTGGCGACGCACAGATACGAGTCGCAGATAGGGAATGACGGCGTCCAGAGGAACTCAGATGTCAGCGTCAGGCGGTCAGATTAAGCAACAGATGAGACCAGTCGCTCGATTTCATATACTTATAGAAATTGTTATTGAGAACAAGTGATAATATTGTTTTTTTTTAATTTTTTTAATATTGTTATTTTAACTAGATGTTGATGCTGGTTGCCTGCATACTGAGTTAGGCTATGGTGGATCGAATGTACTATTGAATATTCGGTACTGAAAAGAAGAAGAGATTTATAGTTTCCAAAATTTAGACTCTGTAATACTCTGCATTTTAACATATACGATATCTATTGACCAGTTTCAGTCATTTTTAAACCCAAAAAGTGCTCTCGAAAATAAGAATTAACGTCTCGAGCATTAAAAATGAAGATTATAATTTCGGAAAGTGCTAATCTCCGAGCGACTACTATACTAATATAACACGAACTAAATACAATGAAATGATATAAGATTTGTTAATTGGCACATATTCAATTGGCCTATGGGTCGACCTATTTGGACCACTGTGCCGAGAGTAGCCTCTGCCTTCATCATCAGTAGCAACAGAAACAGAAACAGAAACACTCGGACAGTTTCCATAGGCCGTGTCGAAAGGCAGCGCCAGTTGCCGGCGATGATATGACATGCTACTTATTTTATAATTATTGCTGTTGTGCGGCTGTTGTTGAGTTTATATTTAAGTTTTCAGATTTCTTATCATAGCTGTTTTTATGTATTGATTTAGTATTTGAACGTTTCGATGATAACATCTCCACTATGAATGTGACCTCCTTTCTTGTTGATGATGTTTTCGTCGCACATATACATATGTATATGTATATATACAAATGTAGAACGTAATACAAACTAATTAGAAAATAAGGAAAAATTCCCAATGCCAAAAAGGAAACACAACTCGGCCTCTTCCTAGAAACCAGTTAATCACATTGCCCCTTCTTTTGTTTCCAGTCATACTCAAAGATGTCAGCTTCAATATCATGTGCGAACTGCTGGAGTTTATGTACCAGGGAGTCGTGAATGTGAAGCACACAGAGCTGCAGTCCTTCATGAAGATTGGCCAGTTGCTGCAGATTAAGGGACTGGCAACCAACTCGAACACTCCACCCGGCTCCAGTGCATCGGAGAAGTCCGCTAGTCAAGTGACAAATGCCGTCGGCGATGAGCCCAACAACAGCAGCAGCAGCAGCAGCAATCAAAACAATAACAACAATAACAACAGCAATAGCAACAACAACACCAACAACATCAACAACAACAACAGCAGCAGCAGCAAAGCTGATGGGGATCACAATGACTCGAAGAGCAGCATGCAGAGCAACCCGCGCACTCCCACTGCCTCACCCAGCGGCTGTCGAGGATCCGTTGGCGATGCGACTCACCTTTTCATGCAGAGCAAGCGATCAGCGCCCGCGGAATTCAACAGCGATTCGCTGTCCATTTATTCGCGGAAGCAGCTGCGCCGCTCCTTGACGGACCACACGGGCGGAGCCGGTGAGAGTGGTGATAATGCGGACAGTGGCAGCATGGAGAACGCACTGAATCCAGAGGAATTCTTTCTGCCGCCCATACCGCACATTTCCATGGTGGAGTCACGCTACGATCTGGGCAGCCTGAAGCGCGAAGGTGAGGGTCATCATGGTGTCGGTGGATCTGGCAGTGGTGCATCCTCCTCGACAGCTGTAGGCTCGCTGCGTAATCCCTTTGTGCCGGCCTTCAATCTGGACTATAATAACTTCTACAAGGCCAGCAACAGCAGCGGCTCCAGCAGCTCCAACAATCTATCCGGCGTCGGAGTCGGCTCTGGTGTTGGCATTGGCAACAACAATGGCAGCAGCCTTGGTGTCAACATTGGCCCAGCCACCGAATACCCCAATGAGCTGTACATGCCCAGTGACTACTCTAAGAACTTTGCCAATCATATGGACATTCCATCAAGTAGGTGGCGCATTTACCACAGCTATTTCCATTTATGTGCCCACATCTCTGTTGCATGCTTGGCTATCATTTACTCTTTTATTGGTTTTGATTTACATTTTGGTTCACACATAATCCGCACACATCATGAACTCTGCCCATGCCCAGCTATTACTAACCCTCAATAATAATATTGGTTTAAAACAGGGATGGAAACCGGGCCTTAAACCCAACTCGAATGATCATCTGCGGATTGATTATTGGCTCCATGACCATACAAGCAAACTTAATACACATTAATCATTTATTATTAGTAGGGCATTGGAATTCATCTGAATTCCGCGCGTACTCGTGGTTTCCATCTCTGGATTAACCATCGTAATCCGTACAGCTCGCTGCCTGGATATGCTTTAGCCGATCCGCTCGCCCACCTGCCAAAACTCCCGTCCAGACTTTTTAGCCTATCCTTGTACATAACATCCGTTAAGCGTTAAACATTTTTGGTTACCCCCCACGATTTGCCCACTAATCTTACATAATTGTACGTTTAATTTGTTGCGGACGCTGCACCCCGGAACAGATGGCAGCAACATGGTCATGTTGTCCACCACCTCGCTGCTGCACGGCAATTGCGTGTTCAATCGCAACAACACCGTCGCCACACAGCAGGGCATGAAGACCTATTGGCTGTGCAAGTCCTATCGCATCAGTATGTGTCGGGCGCGCTGCATCACCCATCTCGGCCGGATCATATCCGCCACTGGCGTCCACAATCACTTGCCCCACATGCGTGGCGGCAACGCCGGCTCCGGCTCGAACGCCGGCTCCGGATCGAACGCCTGCATTGGCGTTCCCAGTGCAAGCAGCAGCCCGGCTCAGACTGTTACGCCCAATCCCAATCCCGGCCACGTTGCGACAGGCTACAGCGTCTCCGATGGCAGTCATATTCAAACAGCTGCTGGACTGGAATTGAACCATGCCTCTCCTACACACAACTCGGGAGGCCGTCCAGGTGCCAATATGTTTGGTAGCCAATCATCGACTCCAGCATCACCTGGAGGTCATCATTCTGGCTCGCATCATCATCATCATCACCTATCGCAGACACTGCCCAATCTTCTGGTGCAGCATCATAATTCGACGCACGGCAGCATGGATCAGCATGGGATGGGCAGTAGTGGTCCGCCTCCGCTGCCGCCGCCAGTGTCCAACAGCGTCATCCAGAACATTATGCATAACCCGAATCTGATGCATTTGCCGATGCAACCACAGACGCATCCACATCCACATCATCACCAGCAGCAGCAGCAGCAGCAACACTCGCCACATTCACAACATCATTTGGATTTGGGTGCTGGATCGTCACTGTTGCCTCTATCGCCTTCCGCGCACATGCAGCAGAGTCCGCAGTCTAACAGGAGCAGTCAGTCCATGCATGCCACCGAGTCACCGCTGGGCATGAAGACGCCTCCGCCGTTGCCACAGCAAAACAGCAGTCATGTCGATCCGGAGCAGCAGCAGCAGCATGTGGATATCAATGCGAGTGCGGACGGATCAGCGGAGAGTGCAGCGGGCACAGCGCATGTCATCGACTCCATAACGATATCGCCCGTCGGCGGTCACAATTTTAAGATAGAGAACATCTAAGGACTCCGCAATCTTTAAAGTTTAAGCGGAGACGTTAAATTATTTTGCGGCTGGCGCCGTTTAGTTAGTGTTTTTAGGATGAAATGATTGATGATTTGATTTTATCTATACTTGATACATTATTGTACATATGTATATGTATATGTATATGTATGTATATCTATTGTAAAATGCAAATGAAACATACTATTTTGTTGACGATCGCTTTTCATCCGGGTTTCGTGCCGGGCAGGTAAGTCTTGCCTCTCATGGGATCTGCATGAGACAATCAAATGGGGCTCATCATGTGAATGTCCAGTCATCCAACATAACCTACTCTCACACACACACACAACTAGATAGATTCACTCACACACACACACACACATGCACCTGCATATACGCTCAATCTTGCCAATCTTGTGTATATTATAGTCGCACCCGGCGAACACTGGTTTCAAGGCAAGCTCGAGTTTATGCTGAGTCAGCGGGGCAAGCCGCTCCTGGTCCACGATGGCCACACATTCGGCATCCAGTACGTGCGCAAGGATAAGAAGTACTGGCAATGCAATCTATCGCGCAAATTCAATTGCAAGGCCCGCGTGACCACAACGGACACGGGCGAGATCATAGTGACGAACAACGAGCACTGCCACACGGAGATACGCCAGCATTTGCGCAAGGACTATCAGCGCAACAAGGTCATGATGAATGCTTTGATCAATTTGAGCACAAATCGCTTGGCAGATCTGCGACGCCACAATCTGGCCGGGCTGGGCGCACTGCCCCCCATGGGCATGGTGCCGGGTGCTCTAAGTCAGGGATCGCCCATTATTGATGAGGTGGTGCAGAATCTGCATGATCTGGCCAAGCAACAGCAGCGGGCGAATGAGGCGCTTAAATATGAAAACGATGAGCCGTTGGACTGCGGCATGCGCAACTCTGCCGCGCTGGAGGATATGGCGCGTAGTTTAATAGCCAGCAAAAGCGTAGATAATGACAATATTGGTAGCGATTTAACCAAAGAGCATGATTGGAAGTGCAAAAATGAGGGGGCTGATGTGCACTAATATATTATTCGTTTGAATTTTTGAAAGATGCGCCAATGCAGCGTTGCATTTTCGATAGCGATAACAGCGGCAGCTAGTTTCGATGAGCAAAACGCCACCTAGCGTGTTTTCGCTTTTATGGCGGTTTAGACATAAATTTAAAAACCAAATTAAGTACAAACGGAATGCATGCAATAATACTCAAATAATAGAAGAGCGATACCAAACAAATTCCAAAGAATTTAGATAATAAACACACAATTGATTAGCAAATTTAAGAAACACTAACATTTTTAGCAACTGCAGCAACACAGGACATGAAACATGAAATTGTATCGTTTTTTATATTATGTTAGCTTTTACATTGTAATAACTTGAATTTTTAATAAATTTTATATGTTCTTGGGTGTATGTATTAGTTATCATCTATTCTTAAATATTTATGACTCGGCTGAGCTTCTGTATGCGATTGAGCAGAAGATCGCCCTGCTTAATGGTCGCCTGATATTGCCAGTTCTTGTTATCCGGACGATTCGTCTCAACAATTCCGCCCACGCGATCCACCTTGGCATGCAGGCGGCCAGCAGCAATGAAGCGTGCCAGCTCCTGGTCAATGTAGTCCACGGTGACCCCAAATGCCTCCGCCATATACTGCAGAGTGAGCGAACGATATGATTCCAGCAGCTGTGTGTAGCCCAAGATGCGCATCTCACGGACATAGTAGCGATAATGGGGATGCACTAGGTAATCGCAGCGCAGCTGCTTCTCCACTTGGGCCAGGTTCACATAGAACTGCTCGTACTGGCAGTTAAATAGCGAGAAGAGGAACTGCTTGACATCCGGCAGGCCGTGGAGCACCTCCTGGATCTCGGATCCCTTGACGACCTTTTCCCGCAGCTCATTCCGAGGCAGGGCAATCATCGACACATACACAGTGTAACGGACGAATGTCGGGTAGTCCATCAGTTCGTATGAGGTAAAGGTGCTGACGGTGTCCAGGAAGAATGTGGCCGCCGCCTTAAAATCCCGCACGGCTACGGAGTAGATGCCCTGATAGACCTTCAGCCGGTTACGGCGATCCCAGTCGCCACCCTCCTCGATCAGATATTTGGCCTTGTCAATGTTTCGTGTGATCAGATCATGATCCAGATAGAACAGACCAAGACGGATCAAATGGAAAACTATGTCCAGGCGGTGGCCCAGGGACACAGTCTTTTCGTAGGTCTTGCGGAATGCGGTCTCGGCGGCAGCCTTGTCCCCGATGCGGCACAAGTACTCCGACTTCTTCAGGTTCGCCTCCCGCACCTCCATTTCACCCAGATTCTGCTCCGCATCCTCAATGGCGGCATCCAGCTGTTCTACTGAAATGCGATTCTGTTCCCGCATCCGAGCCAGCATTTCCTTGTCCACTGTCCAGTTTAATTCGGTACAGATGTGCTCATACCATGGAGCCATATTTTCAGTTCGGATTGCATCCAAAAGTTTGGATTTAAGAACTAAATCCTGTTTGTGCTCGGAGAGTGTAAGCAGGAACTTGGTTTGGGCCAACTCCAGGTTGGGGTTCTTCTCCAGACCCTGCTCCTCAAGATTTTCAGTGGGCATTTTTTTTGTTTTAGTCTCGATTTATTCAAAATTCCGAATGAAAATCAACTAACGAATGTTTTTGTCAAAGCCGCAGAGTCATGTATGAGCTAAAGTTGGCTGCGCTGTTATATTCCAGTGTTGCTCAACTATCGATAACTATCAGATTTCCATAATTAAAGCAAAAACCGAAAAAAGAAACAACAAAGGATATTAAATACATAAAAACGACAGGAAAGAGGATACATTTTGAATTAACCTCGAGAATATTTTATTTATTATGATATATTTGCACGCACCATATATATTAATATTTTGTCCAAAAAAAGCCAATATGGCTTCACTGGTTGGAGGCAGTGTTGTTTCTATTATGGATTACCAATATATTGAACAGAAAAAAGACTATATAAGGAATACCATGATTATTAAAAGTATTGAAAATAGTATAGAATTTCGTTATTTCGTCTGTTTGCTCATTCGGATAACTTAAGTTAAAAAAGGTCAAATCTGTTCGAAAAATGGCTTAAATTCCAGCACTGACTATAATAAGTGTTGGTAAACACGCTCAGCTGCTATCGATATCGAAAAAAAAGGGGAGTGCAAAAGCAATTGATTTTTTTGTGACGAAAATTGATAGTGAACCGACCGAAATTTGTAGAAAATTTTACCGTTTGCTAAACGTACAGAGTGCCAGATTTTCTTGAGGTCCGCCTGCGAAACGAGACGGCGCTAAAATGATTGGTGGCTTGTTCGTTTACAACCACAAGGGCGAAGTTTTAATCTCGCGAGTTTATCGGGATGATATCGGGCGCAACGCTGTGGACGCCTTCCGGGTGAACGTCATCCATGCCCGGCAGCAGGTCCGCTCCCCCGTTACCAACATAGCCAGAACCAGCTTCTTTCACATCAAGGTAATTTGCCACGTCAACCCGGATGCCAATGTGTTAACCACACTCCCCTCTTCTCCCCACCTTCGTTAGCGTGCCAACATTTGGCTGGCTGCGGTGACCAAGCAAAATGTGAATGCGGCGATGGTGTTTGAATTCCTGCTGAAGATCATCGAGGTGATGCAGTCCTACTTTGGCAAGATCTCCGAGGAGAACATCAAGAACAACTTTGTGCTCATCTATGAGCTGCTCGATGAGATCTTGGACTTTGGCTATCCACAGAATACCGATTCGGGCACCCTGAAGACGTTCATCACGCAGCAGGGCATTAAGTCGGCCACCAAGGAGGAGCAAATGCAGATAACCTCTCAGGTTACTGGTCAGATTGGCTGGCGACGCGAGGGCATCAAATATCGACGCAATGAACTGTTTCTCGATGTGCTCGAGTATGTTAATCTGCTGATGAGTCCACAGGGTCAGGTGCTATCGGCTCATGTTGCCGGCAAAGTGGTCATGAAGTCATATTTGTCAGGTGAGTCTTGAGCCAATGAACGCTCCTGAGTCCATTATCCTTTTGCAACTTGTTTTTTTAGGCATGCCCGAGTGCAAGTTTGGCATCAATGACAAGATCGTCATGGATTCAAAGGGCAGGGGCCTATCAGGCAATTCCGAGGCGGAGACCTCGCGATCCGGCAAGCCGGTGGTTGTTATCGACGATTGCCAGTTCCACCAGTGCGTCAAGTTAAGCAAATTCGAGACGGAGCATTCAATCAGCTTCATACCGCCGGACGGTGAATTCGAACTGATGCGCTATCGCACAACAAAAGACATTTCATTGCCATTCCGTGTTATTCCGCTCGTGCGGGAAGTCGGCCGCACCAAGATGGAGGTAAAAGTGGTGCTCAAGTCGAACTTTAAGCCCTCTCTGCTTGGCCAGAAGATTGAGGTGAAGATACCCACACCACTCAACACCTCGGGTGTGCAGTTGATTTGCCTGAAGGGCAAGGCCAAGTACAAGGCATCGGAGAATGCGATTGTATGGAAGATTAAACGAATGGCGGGCATGAAGGAAACACAGCTGTCGGCGGAAATCGAGCTACTCGAAACGGATACCAAAAAGAAGTGGACGCGTCCACCGATATCCATGAACTTTGAGGTGCCATTCGCACCGTCCGGTTTCAAAGTGCGCTATCTAAAAGTGTTTGAGCCTAAGCTCAACTACTCTGATCACGATGTGGTTAAATGGGTCCGCTACATCGGACGCAGCGGCCTCTACGAGACCCGTTGTTAAAAGAGGAGGAACAGTTAGGCTGC
The DNA here is from genome assembly GCA_035045305.1 of Drosophila maculinotata. Taxonomy (NCBI): domain Eukaryota; kingdom Metazoa; phylum Arthropoda; class Insecta; order Diptera; family Drosophilidae; genus Drosophila; species Drosophila maculinotata. The sequence goes on along the minus strand of JAWNPD010000649.1, from coordinate 2,813,030 downwards.
CAGAAGCAATCGAGCAAGTGTATCACATGGACGACATGAAATTGTTGTGTTGAATTTAATCCACACTTGGAAGTTTTACCAATATATGATGATGTTATTGGGATTTCACCTCAATCAAATTGAACAAATGTTGTCTCGTATTCCAAAATTAGTTCTTCAGCAATAGGCATATATACAGTCTATGTATGAATAGTTACCTACCGCAACGGACATACATAATATACATACATACCATTATATATATTATTATTTACACTACCATATAATATAATCTTATTGTTTATACAACGCCCTGGCGCGCGTCTCAAATCTCACGCTCATGTTTTCTACTATGTACTCTCTAATTATGATTTGTATTATTATTATATTAAATATTTCTCTTGGATGGATATTTATGCGATCCAGCCTGTTCACAGCATGTATATGTTTAGTAGACCAAACCTGCCCTCAGTCAGCGCTAACAATAATTGATATTCAAAGTGTTAATATTCGAATTGTTTAATAAATAAATAGCATGATATATTCAATTTACGAACTTGCCCTTGTTTTTATCAGCAAGAAATGAATGGTGAGCTGGCTGTCAACTGGTCAAATATACATACATATCTGGTTTTTTTGCCTCCCAGCTTAAGTTAATTAACAAACCGATGATAAGCGCACACAACATGAATTCGTGTGTGTGTATTTATATGTGGTTGTATGTCGGTATCTTTAAAATGTATGTGTGTGTTTATATCACATATGTACGCATGTACGTGTAAAGTTTTACTGAGCAAAGTTCATTTTTAAGTTATACAGACAATAGTAGCTATTATTTATATCTGTCACCAGGCGTGGAAATATTGTTAGATATTTTTTATTTAGATATTAATTAATTAGAACAAATAAAGTGTATGTCTGTATGTATGTATATATGAGGATCAGCAATTGGCACACATAACACCCATCAAAATATCGCCTTATCATTCGGTCTCTGAATCATAACCTAATTACGAAATCATCACAGTGATAACTGAAATCAGTGTATGCCCACAGTGCTTTGAATTTCCACGTCGCCTGGTCAGTAAAGAACGGCACGAACAAAATGAATGGGATTGTTCCAGATGTGGTCGATGAGGCACCGCCCAAGGGCAAGTTGCAGGTCACCTATCCGGTGGAAGTGGCTGTCAAGGAGGGCAATGAGCTGACTCCAACGCAGGTGAAAGTCGAGCCACTTGTTACATGGGAGGCAGAGGATGGCGAGCAGGCTGCCCTGCACACTCTTCTGATGGTGGATCCCGATGCTCCCAGTCGCTCTGACCCCAAGTTCCGCGAGATCTTGCACTGGTCAGTAATAAATATACCGGGAAACCAGTTAAGCAAGGGTCAAAGTCTGGCTGAGTACGTTGGCTCGGGACCACCGATGGGCACTGGACTGCATCGCTACATTTTCTTGCTGTATCGCCAGAGCCATAGGATTGAGGAGTCCCTTCACATAGACAAACGGTGCGTATACAGATGGATTATTGCAAAAGTGGAGATTATTAACAGGGGGGGGGGTTCAAATGCAGCTCTCGCCAAGGACGCCTAAATTTCAGTGCCCGCCAGTTTGCAAGCCATCACGGATTGGGCAAACCCATTGCAGGCAACTTCTATGAGGCGCAGTACGATGACTTTGTGCCCATTCGAAACAAGGAGTTCACCGGCTAGACTGCTGCCCAGACTGGACAGCTAGCTTACATATACATATACATTTACATATACGTATGCTGAATTTGCCAATAAATTAAATGAATTGCACTTAGCGGGGACTTATCAGCTGACAAAGTGTCTTTATCTCTATCTTTATCTTTATCTAGCGTAGTGGTCTTAGGGCCAAAAGTGCACGAAACTGATTATAGCCACGATGACGATAACTTAGCAGCGGAAGCGCCAGCCGGCCGGCGGATCGATAAATAGCGCAAGCATTGTCATTGAAGGCAGAGTCACTGCGTGAACGTCAGACAGAGCATAACAGTAACATGGACACCAGCGGTATTATTCCCGACATCATCGATGACAAGCCAAAGGCCCGTGTGACGGTTACCTATCCGTCCGGCGCTCAGGTCGATCTGGGCAAGGAGCTTACGCCCACACAGGTGAAGGATGAGCCCACCGTTAGCTGGGATGCCGAGGCTGGTGCCTTGTACACTCTGCTGATGGTTGATCCCGATGCACCCAGCCGCGCCGATCCCAAGATGCGTGAGGTCCTCCACTGGGCTGTGATCAACATTCCCGGCAACAAGGTCGCCGATGGTCAGGTGCTGGCCGAATATGTGGGCGCTGGTCCGTCCGAGGAGTCCGGTCTCCATCGCTATGTCTTCTTCGTCTTCAAGCAGGGTGACAAGATCACCAGCGACAAGTTTATCTCCAAGACGTGAGTCACATCTTTATTCGCCCTCTTTATCCATTTTATAATTTATTTTCGATTTTAGTACCCTGGAGGGCCGTCTTAACGTGAAGATCCGCGACTACGTGGCCAAGTACAGCTTTGGCATTCCTGTGGCCGGCAACTTCTTCCAGGCGCAGTATGATGAGTATTCTGCCATCATTCGCGCCAATATCAAATAAACAGCATTCTGTCCAAATCATAAAGTCATAAGTTTTAAATAAACACATTTCTGCTTTATTTCCTTTTGTTATTTGGTTTTGAAAAAGTTGGCGGTAGATGTTGTACTGCCTTCGGGAACCTGAAGTAGCGCTGGTAGAATTTGAATATGAACATCGACCAAAATAGTTGATTCTAGCTAATTAACATAAATGGAGAATTATAAAAGGAGCTAATTAATGATCAAAAACACATTGCTTATACAATCGGTTTAGCTTTGACAAAGTAATGACAGTAAGAAGTCTGGTAAGGTCATTCAAAAGAATTTTTCGTTCTTTTAGCCATTTTTGAAAAAACAAAAAAAGGCCCATTTCACATTTTTTTCGGAAAAAAATTCAAAAATATAGATTTTCAAAAGTGCATAAACTTTGGATGTAGAACTAAACAAGATGCCAAACAATGACCAAAATGCCCTCGGGATGGACAATCGGTTCAGTTTTGACAAAGTTATGGCAGTTTGAATTCTGGGAAGGGCATTTATAAGGAATTTTTCGTTGTTTGGGCACTTTACAAGCCATTTTTTTTGTAATTTTTGCGTGATTTTTGACAGAAAAATGAATTACCCAAAAATTAATTTTCTTTTAGTTTTTTATACTAATTGTAACACCCACAATCGATTAAAAATAAAATTTCAAAATTTTAAATTTTGAAAAATTAAAATTTGTAAGGGTCCCCCCTTATGCTTTTTGTGGAAAAAAATTCAAAAATATAGATTTTCAAAAGTGCATAAACTTTGGATGTAGAACTAAACAAGATGCCGAACAATGACCAAAATGGCCTCGGGATGGACAATCGGTTCAGTTTTGACAAAGTTATGACAGTTTGAATTCTGGGAAGGGCATTTATAAGGAATTTTTCGTTGTTTGGGCACTTAACAAGCCATTTTTTTTGTAATTTTTGCGTGATTTTTGACAGACAAATGAATTACCCAAAAATTAATTTTCTTATAGTTTTTTATACTAATTGTGACACCCACAATCGATTCAAAATAAAATTTTTAAATTTTATATTTTGAAAAATCAAAGTTGGTAAGGGTCCCCCCTTATGCTTTTTTCGGGAAAAAAGTTCAAAATTTTAGATTTTCAAAACTTCTTAAACTTTGGATGTAGAACTAAACAAGATGCCAAACAATGACCAAAATGGCCTCGGGATGGACAATCGGTTCAGTTTTGACAAAGTTATGGCAGTTTGAATTCTGGGAAGGGCATTTATAAGGAATTTTTCGTTGTTTTTGTAATTTTTGGCGTGCTTTTTGACAGAAAAATGAATTATCAAAAAATCACTTTTCTTATAGTTTTTTATACTAGTTGTGACACCCACAATCGATTAAAAATAAAATTTCAAGATTTTAAATTTTGAAAAATCAAAATTGGTAAGGGTCCCCCCTTATGCTTTTTTCGGGAAAAAAGTTTAAAATTATAGATTTTCAAAACTTCATAAACTTTAGATGTATAATTAAACAAGATGGCAAATAATGACCAAAATGGCCTCGGGATTGACAATCGGTTCAGTTTTGAAAAAGTTATGGCAGTTTGAAGTCTGTGAAGGGCAATAATAAGTAATTTTTCGTTTTTTGGAAAAAGTAACCAATCCATAATCACTTTTCGTATGATTAGAATTGCATCAGGATTGAAAATCGGCTCAGTTTTGACAATTTGGTCAGAATTCGAACATCAATAGATTGATATTTCTATTTTATATAGACTTCTCTACCTGTTAAATACTGTTTATTCACTTTAAATATTAACACAACCAGGTGTACATTTCAATAAAAAGCGTTGTATTTATTTATAAGATTACAAAGAAAGCTTGCATATAAATTACGACAATTATGGAAACACAAGAGCTGTTCTTAAAAGACATATAAAATAAATAAGTTCTACATTAAAATTTATTTATTTATTTTTATAGTTAAATACTTAAAAACTGTAACTATATTTAGAGATTATATAAATCTAATTGTTGTTCATATTTATTGTGTTTTATTAACGCTACGAATATTCAGCGTACCTCTAAAGCTCGAGCGACTGAAATTTTCTGTTAATGATATAAATTGCTGTTACACGGTTAACATTCATAGCAATGCGGGATGCTGATATCCTAAAAAAAAATTAGTTTACAAAATTATTGACTACTTCAATATCTAAATATTTGTGTGTATGTATTATTTTTGTGCACTTTTCAATCAGTCGAGCAATAGCAATAGCCTACAGTGTATTCGAAAGCATACTTAGTTTCCGGTCATCATTTGACCTAAAAAACACTAGTTAAATTACTTTCAACTTTTCTTTCTTTTCCTACCACAGATGGATTTGTGCGTGGGTGGCGCAAATGCAATGACGTAAATATTAAATTCAATCCATTAAAACTATGCAATTCGTGGTTCGTTTGTAAAAATTGCTATAAAAACTAGTTTCGTTCGTTTCTTCATTTTACACATATTGTATATAAAAGTATAAAAGCTTGGAAAAGTTTATAGAAGAAGATATCTCATTATCTCAACTCAATTCAACTGATCTGATTTGATCTCATTTTGCGCGTGTGTTAAGCGGATTTCGTTGCTCTTACAACAAAAGAAGACTAGAAGCAACAATTATACACAAAAAAATAATAATGTTTAAATAAAGTGACTAAAATACTATAAAAGCGCATTGAAGAAAAGTATTGCTATCAAAACAAACAAAAAGAAACGGCTTTCCCCATAGCCAGAACGTCGCGGCTTCGTAAAGTCATTGATTATGTAACCGAAAAATGTTTTTGGAATTAGGGTTGAGTCTCCTGAAAGCGATTGCATTTTCTATGGCGGCACAATGAACGACTTTACAAGGCACGTCGCACGTTGCTGGGGATTGTTACATGGAGTGTTTGGATGGGGTGGGTGTTAGGGGGGGGGGGGGGGGGGGTTCATAAAGGGCTTCATCAAATACATAAAGTAATTCTTTTTTAGTGAGCGCGTTCTAAATTAATTGCACCTATACTATGTATACAGTACAATATCACTGGTTGCTTCGTCACGTAACCTAATCCGAAACAAATTGGAGTTCAATTGAAAAAGTGCGAATATGTATCGGTAAAACCTAAAGTTACTGTTAAAATTGTTGCCTTCTTTCCGATATTATTAATTGAATCTAATCATTTCTGTTGCAATATTTTCACCAGTTTTTTTTTTAGTTATTTTTTTTTTTTTTTTGGCACCTTATTTCTTTTGCATTTATGTTCTATTTCCGTTACTGAGTCTATTTCCTATTTTGTTGTTGTTCCTTTCGAAAAACGTGAGGAATGCAGCTCTGTGGGTGCAATTTGGGACTGTTTGTTCGTCTGTTTAAGTTTTGTTTTGTTTTGTTTTGTTCTGTGATTGTTTGTTTGCAGTGCTTAAAAATTAGTTAAAATTATATTTAGTGTGCATGGCTGGTGGTTCATCTTTTACGGCCAGACGCCACAGCAGCCATCACCTGCTGCATTGTTGGCTCCGGAACGCATTGCTGTGGATCGCACTTCATCTTGCCATCGCCGCCGCAGCTGCAATTTAAATGTTAATGATTAGAGACGGTATTGTTATCTATTTGAGTTGTCTACTCACGTGCAGCTGATGCAGGGACCACTCGTCGATTCGATGGGTTCGCCCACCTTGTACGAACGGCCGTTGATGAGGCAGCCGGTATGTTTCACAGCATCGCCGTGGGAGTAGTTCAGGAAGTGTGGTGGTAGTGTGGTGCTTGTGGTTGTTGTGCTTGTCGTTATGTTAAGCACAGCGGCCATTGACACGGGACACTCGTAGCGTGGACAACAGAAGCCAGAGATGGGCTCCTCGTGGCAGCCAGCAATTGGCGGCGGGCAAGATTGCTGCAAGCAGATGATGTCGCTTCTGAAGCAGAAGCAGAAGTCGCAAGGATCGTCGCGTGGTATTTGCTGGGCAGACACATAGATCTTGCCCGCATAGCGACAGGTGCCTGGACCAAATACCTCCTCCTCGTCGTATTCGTCCTCGGGATAAGATGGATACTGTGGCTGCTGGCCATAACCAGGCGGTGTGATCGGTTCCAGGTGTGGACTCGATGCAGCCGTTGTCGTGAGCGGTGACTCTGTTGTCGTTGTTTCCGCGCTCTGTTTTGTTGGTGCCGCTTCCGTTTCATCTTCTCCCAGTCTGTCGTCAATAGCTGGCGCCTTTGTAGTGCTGGTGAAGTGTGATGCGAACAATGGATGCGTTGTCGTAATACTGAGAATATCTGGTTGCTCTGTCGAGGATTCCTCGCTGGTAATCTCCGTGGATGCTTCATCATGTTTAGCGGGTGCAGCTGTTGTTGTTTGCGGTAGCTCTGAGACCACCGCTGGAATTTCGGGTTCGTCGTGTTCTGGTTTCTTTTGAGCAGGCTCAGTTGCTGTTTCCTCTGATTCGGTGGATTCGGCACTTTCATCTGCCTTGTGTGTATCCTCAGATGTGGGAGTGTGCTCCTCCTCCGACTCCACAGACTCGTCGCCCTCCTCAGTGGATTCTAAGCTTGGCTTAACGTCGGATGGCTTAACGGTATGCTCTTCAGACTCTGGTGCTTCAGTAGACTTAGCTGGGGTCTCCTTCTCGAGTTCTGGCTTGCTTTCTGTTTCAGTTTCATCGGTTGTTGGCGCTGGCGTTGGTGGCTTCAATTTGGCACCAGTAGTTTGATCAGTGGTGTCCTCATGCTCAATAGCACCTGGTTCTGTCGTTTCCTCACCAACATCTTCTGCTGCAGATGGTGTCTTGCTAACTTCGCTGGTTGCTTCCATGTCAGGAGCAACAGGAGTAACTGTAACTGGAGTCTTGTCAGCATCTTCAGCAGAGCTTGTGGCAGATTCAGTGTCATCAATAGAGGTCTTCTCGTCAGTTTCGGGTGCAACAGTTTGCGACATGACGTCTTCCACTGGCTTGGTATCAACATCTTCAGCATCAGGAACAAGGATTGGAGTGGTTGTAGTGTCAGCATCAATAGTAGTTTTGGGTGTTGTGGCAGCCTTATCCTCAGTGACAGTATCTTCTGTTTTATCACTAGCTGGTCGCACTGTAGTACCTTCAGTATCATCATCTTGGGCAACAACAGCAGGCGCAGACGCTGTGCTGACATCGATCTTGTCTTCAGCAGTCGGAGTGGTAGAGTCAGCCTTGATAGAAGTGGCAATCGTTGTGGCTGGTTGCCCAGCTTCCTCTTCAGAGGGTGCAGCCGTGGATGCAATCTTCTTATCAATTGGCTCTCTATCAGCTTCTTCAGATGAACGCTCAGTGGTAGAGTCAATTTCTTCACCTTCAATATCATCATTTGAGGGAGCAGCGGTAGAAGATGGTTCTTTCTCGGATGGCTTTTCGCTTTCTGCAGACGGAGCGACTGTTGTGGATTCCAAACTGTCGTCTGGCTTTTGAGTGATTTCATCTTCCGTTGGTTTCTCTTCTTTGAGTGGGGCAATAGTTGTCGCATCTGATTTATCTTCATCTTCGTGTTTAATTTCATCATCAGCAGGAGCTGGTGTCGGGAGCACATCATTGGATATATTTTCGCCCTCTTCTTCCAAAGACGTAGCCAGAGTTGTGGTTTCCTTAGCTGGCTCGTTATCAATTTCATTATCAGATGCGGTAGGTTTCTTGATTTCAGTAGATGGTGGGAGCGTTGGCAATGGTGGTATCTTCTCATCTCCAGTAACCTCAGGCTGAATAGTTGTCGCAGCATCGATGTCTTCTTCTTCAGAGGTGGAAGGTGTCTTTTCATCAGATGGTTTCGAAGAGTCTTCTTCAGAAGAAGGTGCAACTGTGGTGGGTTTGTCGAAGTCTTCAGCTGCAGAATCAGCTGGAATCTTAGTCGTTGTTTCAGTGACAACTTCGATGGGAGATTTGACAGTCGTTGGGGAAAGTTTATCTTCCGGCTGCTCATCAGACTCCGTAGAGACATCTTCCAATGGCGCATCGGTTGATTGCATAGGAACACCCAAGTCAATGGGCTGCACTTTGTCTGCCGGCTTAAGTTCCTCCTCCTCTTCGGAGCTAGGAGCAACAGTTGTGGCATCAAGTTTGTCCTCTGGCGTTTCCTTCTCATCCTCTGTGTCTGGGGTTGGAGATGAGGTCGATGTAGTTCCAACAGCTGGCTTCTCTTCCTCTTTGTCTGCAGGGCTAGGAGCAATGGTAGTTGCAAGCTTAGAGCCCACATCAGTCTCAAAAGGCGTGGAAGCAACTTCTTCGTCGGACGTCTTCTTGGTGTCGTCTTGTAGGGAGGGAGCTGCAGTTGTGACAGACAGATCCTCATCAACATCATCCATTTGCGTTTTGTGATCTCCATCTTGCTCAGATGGTGCAGATGTAGAAGCTGCAATCGTATCCTCTGGAGTGTATGGTTTCGTTGTAGAGTAACTGACATCCTCAGGTACACCAGAAGTAGACTTGTCAGTTGAAGATATTGGTTCTTCTTCAGTTGGTCCAGCATCTGTAGCAGTGTCAATCTTGTCTTCTTGATCCTTCTTATCAGACGGTGTAGATGTCGAAATTGCGGGCACTTCAGTTTTCGTCTCAATGTCGGCCTCCGTGGATGAGGGCACTGATGGACTCTTTTCAACTTCTGGTGTCTGAGTATCAGCAGAAGTAGGAGCAACAGTTGAAATTGGCTCTTCATCAATTTTATCTTCTGGAGTCTTTTCATATGCAGGGCTGGTGGTAGTTGGTACAAATGTATCTTCTTCATCCTTGGATGGCGCGACAGTGATAGATGGTTCCTCAGTCGTATCCTTGTCGGAAACAGTCGGAGCAACTGTAACTTCAGGCTTCGATTCGGGCTCAATTTCATTATCGGAAGTAGCGGGAGTTGTAGTTTCATCCTCGGCTGGTTTCTTTTCACCCTCCTGTACTGCAGGAGCCACAGTTGTTGTTGGTAGTGCTTCAGGAAGCTTGGAAACCTTAGATACTTCATCTTCTGTGGTTGGAGCCACGGTTGTTGCACTGACATCGCCTTCCTTTTCATCTGAAGGCTTTTCTGAGCTAGTTTCCTTTTGCTCATCAACAGGCAACGCAGTTGTTTCATCTTGATCCTGAATGACTGCGGGAGCTGAAGTAGAAACTTCATCAGATGATTCCTTGTCTTTCTCAGTAGCTGGAGCCTTGGTTGCAGTGTCCAATCCCGTAGCTGGTTTCTTTTCAATATCAGCCTCAGTGCTAGTGTCTGCAGGCTCTGTGACATCCTTCTCTGGTTCTGCAGGCGCTGGAGTCGTTGGCAGTGGAACAAACAGTTTCTTAGTATCCTGGTCTTCCTCGTCTTCAGGGCGGACAGTTGTGACATCAATGCTATCTTCAGGACTTTCAGAAGACTTTTCGTCATATACATCAGTGGATGGAGCCAATGTTGTAATTTTATCTGCAATTTCAGCTTCAGACGGGGCAGCAGTCGATGCTGCAGGTACTTTTTGAACATCATCAACAACTGGTTTCTTATCAAATTCGTCGACATGTGCTTCAGTGGATGAGGGCTCTTCTTCCGATGTTTCCGTGGATGTTTCATCAGATGCAGGAATAATGGTAGTAGCTGAAATTTTGTCTTCGGTTTCGCCTTCCGGTGCGCCAATCTTTTCGTCAGCTTCCTTTTGGGTGTCATCTTCAGCCGAAGCAGGTGTTGTGGTTGGTTCCTGTGCTGGCTTCTTGCTAGTTTCATCAGATGTGGGCAATGCACTTTCAGTTGGCTTATGAGTTTCATCTTCAGGTGTAGAAGGCTCCTTCTCGGCTGGCTTTTGAACTTCCTTTTTGATCTCAGGAATAGCAGTAACGCCCAGGATCTCATCTTCATCTTCTTCTGTAGCAGGTTTCTTGATCTCCTTAGGCGTTGTGGTCTCTTCGAGTATGGGAGTTGAAGTTACTGAAGGAGTTTCGTCATCGGGCTTAACGTGAGATAAAGGCTGCTCAGTAATGCCTGAAGGCATAATGACATCCTTTGGTATTTGTTCAGTACTGGTCGAATCCACTTCCTTTTCATCGATTCTATCAACAGGTTTCTCACTTGTTTCAACAGTATCAGCGGGATGCGCAGTCGTGGAATCAGCTTCACAAATGTAAGTTGGGCAGCAACCATCAAGCAGGTCAGCAGCCAGGATACATTTCTCGCGGTCCTCGGGAATTTTGCACTCCATTGGCTTGCAGGAGACAATGCTGCTAACGCACTTGCAGGATACGTCGCAGGGTGTTGTTGTTGGCACATTGGTATTGTTGACATAGGTTTTGCCTTCAACCAGGCAGTCGCCTTCTCCTGGTATAACAGCAGGCAGCTGCATGTCTGGCATTGCGGCGGCAGTTGTGTCCTCATCAGCACTGGGAGGCAAAGTGGTTTTCTCTGGAGTAAAGTCTTTGCGGGTGTCAACTTCGGCGTCTGGCTTTTCGGGCGTAGTCTTAGTTGGCTCAGCCGTTTCCTCTTGAGATGTCGACGCAGTAATATCTTCGTCACTTGTCTCTGGAACTTCGGTGCTGATCTCAACTTTCTCTTTGGAAGGTGGCAGATAAGCTGCTGGTGGTTTATCGGATGAGGCTTCCTCGCTCTTATCTGGCTGCGCAGTACTTTCATCGACTTCAGCGACTGCAGGTGTAATATCTGATTCGGCAGGCGCTGCTTGGGTAGTCGGTTCTTCGTCCTTATCCTGGTCGGCACCAGATGTAGGCTGCTTGTCAAGTGGTGTACTGGTAGATGCCATGATTTTGTTGTCTGCTTCTGCAGTTGTCTCTTCGTCAGTCTCTTCAGTTGATGTTGCTTTGTCGGTAGTCGACTCCACTGCATCCTTTTTGGGCTGTTCTGTTTGCTCGTATTCCTTCTCATCACTCTCCTTTTCAGCACTTTCCGTTGAGGGCACAGTTGTCGCTTGGTCTTCCTTGTCGCCAGCATGTATTGGCGCAGATGTGGTGCTGTGCACTGCAGGCTTCTCCTCCTCGGAAGTGCTTTCAGTACTATCTTGGGCACTGAGGCCTTCAGTGGTGGACGAAGCAATATGCGAGGCTGCTGTTGTTGTCTGCAAATCTTCATCTTTGCTGGCATCCTTGTCAGTTGTGTCCTCAGCTGTTTCAGTCTGCTCATCCACAGATTTAGGAGTGGTAGACTTGGTATGCTCGACGTCAGTCTGATCTTTCTCAGCAGGAGTTGTAGCCTTGACCGTATCGTCTTCTTCGCTAGTGTCCTCAGCAGATGTTGTGCTCGGGATGATTTTATCTTCATCGCTAGCGCCCCCGATAGGCTTGACACTAGCAGGAGTCGTAGTCTGGTCAATATCCTCGTCATCTCCAAGTGCTGCTTCAGGAATTGTAACTTTGCCAGCATCCTGTTCAACAGGCCCTTCTTCGGAAGGAGTTGTAAATTTGTCAGTGTCTTTCTCGATGGGCTCTTCTCCAGCAGGAGTTGTCGGCTTGACATTATCTTCTTCACCAGTAATTTCCTTGGCAGGGGTAGTAGCGTTAACGATTTCATCTTCCTCACTGACATCTTCGGTAGGAGTTGTCTCCTTGTCCTTGTCCGCGTCAACACTGGGAACTCCAGCTGGGGTTGTAGCCTTGGCAGTATCCTTCTCATCACTAGTGTCTGCAGCAGGAGTTGTTGTCTTGACATCATTCTCATCACTAACTGCTCCAGCTGGAGTTGTAGCATTGACAATGTCCTTCTCATCACTAGTGTCTTTGGCAGGAGTTGTTGTCTTGTCGTCCTTCTCATCACTAACTGCTCCAGCTGGAGTTGTAGCCTTGACAATGTCCTTCTCATCACTAGTGTCTTGAGCAGGAGTTGTTGTATCTTCGTCCTTCTTATCACTAACTGATCCAGCTGGAGTTGTAGCCTTAACAATATCCTTCTCATCACTTGTGTCTTCAGCAGGAGTCGTTGTCTTATCGTCCTTCTCATCACTAACTGCTCCAGCTGGAGTTGTAGCCTCGACAATATCCTTCTCATCACTAGCGTCTTCAGCAGGAGTTGTTGTTTTGTCGTCCTTCTCATCGCTAACAGCTCCAGCTGGAGTTGTAGCCTTGACAATGTCCTTCTCATCACTAGTGTCTTCAGCAGGAGTTGTTGTATCTTCGTCCTTCTTATCACTAACTGATCCAGCTGGAGTTGTAGCCTTAACAATATTCTTCTCATCACTTGTGTCTTCAGCAGGAGTCGTTGTCTTATCGTCCTTCTCATCGCTAACAGCTCCAGCTGGCGTTGTTGTCTTGGCAATATCCTTCTCATCACTAGTGTCTTCAGCAGGAGTCGTTGTCTTATCATCCTTCTCATCACTAACTGCTCCAGCTGGAGTTGTAGCCTTGATAATGTCCTTCTCATCACTAGTGTCTTCAGCAGGAGTTGTTGTCTTGTCGTCCTTCTCATCACTAACACCTCCAGATGGAGTTGTAGGCTTGACAATGTCCTTTTCATCACTAGTGTCTTCAGCAGGAGTTGTTGTACCTTCGTCCTTCTCATCACTAACTGATCCAGCTGGAGTTGTAGCCTTAACAATATCCTTCTCATCACTTGTGTCTTCAGCAGGAGTCGTTGTCTTGTCGTCCTTCTCATCACTAACTGCTCCAGATGGAGTTGTAGGCTTGACAATGTCCTTCTCATCACTAGTGTCTTCAGCAGGAGTTGTCGCCTTGTCGTCCTTCTCATCACTAACTGCTCCAGCTGGAGTTGTAGCCTTGACAATATCCTTATCATCACTAGTGTCTTCAGCAGGAGTTGTCGCCTTGTCGTCCTTCTCATCACTAACTGCTCCAGCTGGAGTTGTAGCCTTGACAATATCCTTCTCATCACTAGTGTCTTCAGCAGGAGTTGTCGCCCTGACAATATCCTCTTCATCACTTTCATCTTCGGTAGGCTTAGCAGTGTCCTGTTCATCGCTTTCATCTCCTCCAGGAGTTGTAGGCTTGACAATTTCTTCCTCACCACTAACCTCCCTGGATGGAGTTGTCGCCCCTTCTTCAACGCTGACTTCTTGGGCTGGAGTTGTACCCTTGGCACCCTCTCCCTTCTCGCTATCATCGCCAGCAGGAGTTGTACCCTTGGCAACATCATCCTTATCGCTAACATCAGCGCTGACTGAAGCCGCTGTTGTAGACTTGACAATCTCTTCGTCATCTTCGACGCTGGTTCCCTTCGCAGGCAATGCGGTCGTGGCTGTAACATCTTCATCTTCACCGCTACCTTCTTCAGCAGAGACCTTGTCTTCACCGCTACCTTCCTTGCTGGGCTCGGCAGGCTTGACAGCTTCTTGTGTGCGTGGTGTTATGGCCTTGATGACATCCTCCTCGCCGCTGCCTTCCTCGGTAGATGTTGCCGTGGATGATTCAATTGGAATATCAATTCTAGTGTCAGCAACAATAGTAGTAGATGCAGGCTCCTTCTCAATACCCTTATCGTCATGCTGGGGAGCGATTGAGGTGATGTCTTGATCCACTTCACCACTGCCGACTTCATCGGCTGGACTGTCAGTGGCAGCATTCTTATCCTCATCATCGATGTGCTCCTGCAGATCAACATCTTCCTTGGGTATTTCACCGTGAATATCCTTGACTGGCGCTGCTGTGGTAATAGCCGCCTCACCGCGGCTAATCGCCTGGGTGGTGATCTCAATGATTTCTGTGGTCGCACTGTCATCCTCGCAGACATAATTGCTGGGGCAGCACTCGCCCTCGGCGGCTGGCATGGCTCGGCAGGCTTTGCCACTGGCGGTATTCATTGGCATCTCGCACTCTTGGACGGCACAGACAATATCGCCACGCATGCAGTAACAATGCTCGCAGGCATTCCTGCCCTTGATGGAGGCACCATCAGCGTATTCGTCGCCATCGTGAATACAATCCATCGATACCGACGGACTCATGGTTGTGGTCAGAATAAAGCCAGGTGTTGGACGAACTGTGGTCGTTGTTGTCGACTGATCCTCCAGCTCAAGAACATCATTCTCGTGGTCTAAAAACGGAAATAACAGCTCTTATTGTAACTAGGAGTTTTGTAAGTGAATTCCGAAATAACTTACCGCAACTGTAGCGCACGGGACAGCAGGAACCTTTGTTGTAGATGGGCGTGCAGCCATCCACGTGCAGGGTGCACTCCTGCATAACGCATTTGGTTTGATTGTTAATGCAGTAGCACAGCTCACAGGGCTTGTTGGGATTGGAGGGCACCTGGGCGCCTTCCGGGTAGAACTTCTCCTCAATGCTGCAGCCGAACTTTTCGGGTATGCTCAGCTCAGTGCCTGGCTCGGGCGTATGATAAGGCACGTCTACAGGAACTGGGAATGGCGGCACGTAGAGCAAATATCTAGATTAAAGAAGTTCGAGAGCTTACCTTCTGGACAGGTAATGATGGGACAGCACTGATCCTCGCGCTTCTCCACAATGCAATCGTGACCAATGGGCTTGGTGAACGGGCAGACGCGCAGATAGCACATGAGCATGCGGTTGTGGCAGGTGCAGTTGAGACACGGCTCATTGGTCATGATGCGGTCACCTTCATTGTAATGCGCATAGTTGTAGTAGCAGCCTTCTGCAATATGCCCAAAACGAAAAGAAAGTTGCGATTCATTACCAAGCCATCCCGTAACTACTTATAACTGGAGCAGCCCTGGGAACTGGGAATTGCCGCAAACAATGAGCACTTTTCTACCAACTAGCTGATATGTGTGTAATACGAGTAGTTCCCTGGCATCAGTTATGCATTCAAGCCAAGCTCTAACTGGCTCGGCTCATATGTGCTACTATGTCGTTTCGGCCATAAATTAGGCCTAGCGCCATCAACTGTCATAATACGTGCAGCTATAGATATCTTTTATGGCTCATCAGAGTCGTTGAAAACACAAGTCAAGTGCCGGACAACATTTAACACACGTAAAGCTACTGGGCACATGGTCTACCTAATTTACTGACGTCCACCCGCAATAAATTTCAAATCACATTATTAACACGTTAAGCGCGACTTGCAGCAGCTACCCCCATCTACGTCTCTCTCTGTGTTCGTTTCCGTCTATGACTTTGACTGTTTTGTGTTGTTGGCCTTTGTGACTGAGTCGTTGGCTAGACAACAATTTTTGATTGAAATCTTTGGTGTCGCTGTCTGGTGCTCACGTTTTCAACATAAAGCTCGTAAAAAAGCGTTTACTTCTCTGTTTCATTATACCCTATACCCACAAAAGCGTATGCTAAAGTAGGCCTTAAGTGTATTACAAGAGACATCTGCAACATTTATTATAAGCCATATTTATTTGTGATCAAAATAATCGATCATTTTTTCTGTTTATCAAAAGTTATTACAAAAACTATTTCCTAACGTATCTCGTACCCAAGTACACATAGGATAGTTGAAATTAGTTTACAGGGCATATCCATGTCGAGTCAGTCATTTCCACATATTTTAATGTGTCTTTTCACACCTCATCAAACAGCCTGCCCCATTACCCCTCCTATTATAACTATGGTCAGTTGCTGTATGACAGCTTTGGGTCAGCTATTGGCCAGATCTATTGTTGATGATTAGCCGATTAGCCGCTTTGAGCGATTGAATGTTAAACGGTCACAAAACTGTGGCTCAATTAACTTTTGATTCCACAACTTAATTGAATTATAAGCTGTAACTAAATCCTTGTCACATTATGAAATCATTGATTATCTAATCGTAAATATTTGATAGATCTTTCTCACTTACCCGGGTACTGTTGGATTTCCGTGTATTCCTGCAGAGGGGCTGCAAAGAAAAAGAAGAGAATTTTCATTATTTTACGTAATGCCAAAGTTATGTTGCTCTATTACTGTAGAATTTTATGATGGCCATATCCGTTAGTCGTCATGACTATAATAAATTAATTTATCTATTACAGCGAATGCCAGACCTCTAATTGTACCTGCATGCAATCGAAATTAGTCGGACCGACGCGACGTGGCTACAAGCCTGCGTAGGCCGTCGACTCACTCGACTCCGGTACTCGTTGATAGGCCCGAACTCGTCTGATAACAGGGCCCGCCGACCGCCGCTGGCCAGCATGCAACAGGCACGAAGGCAAACAAGCAAGCTGGCAGGCAGGCAGGCAGGCAGGCAGGCAGGCAGGCAGGCAGGCAGCAAATTGCTGCAACAACAGCAAACTGTTGCAGCCTGGTGCTCGGCTTTGTGTGCGTGCAACGTGTTATTACCACATAATCAAAATTCAGCAGCAGCAACAGCAGCAGCAATAGCATAGGCAGAAAATGCAACAAATAATGGCACGTAGCTGGTTCTGGGCAAGGAGGTTCTTATGCCTGTGTGTGTCCCACACTGGGCCAACTTGCTGGCAAGAGCCGCTAAAAAATGGCTCAAACAAATTGTTTAAGCTGACAGTTAACCGGCAACGCGAGCGGCCGCCAACTGGCAGTCACTTGTTGCTGCAAACACAGCAGCAACATGCTGCAGCCGCAACAGCAGCTAAAATGATTTGACAAATTGCATTTTGTTATGAATGGCTATTTGTTGTTGCTGCTCTTGTTGTTGTTGTCCGCGCTTTGATTAATTGTGCTTAGTTCAAGGGTTGACAATTTAACACATATCTCAAGTTTTAATTTCATTCAGCATTTCTGCTTTTTCCATTGAAATAAACTAATTTCGAATGCAGCCCAAAATAACAATACAAATTCTAACGGCAAACATGATATTGGCCTGGCCTGGCCTGGCTTGGCCCAGACTAGACTGGGCCTGGCTCGCGCAACAAATCGGAGTAGCAATTTCAATGGCCTGGCCAAGTTTGTATTTTGCTGTGTTGCTGTGTTGCTGTGTTGCTGTGCTGCTTGCAACGTCTCACTCATTCAAACTAACGGATGTAAATTACATTTTATGCGGTAAGAAGAACAACGGCCACGACCGAACCTGCCAACGCATAAAAATTCACACATTAACTGTTAAGGATTGCCTGCCCAGGGAGAGCGCAAGAGAGAGAGAGAGAGAGAGAGAGAGAGAGAGCGGAAGCGTTTGGCCAGACTTTGCAATGGGAGTCCATCGTGCAGCCGGTTCGCAGTAGTGCTGTTGCCCCGCCCCCACCAACCAGCCCAGTTGTCCCGCCGTGTAATGCAAACTTATGCAACAATTTTGTGCACTGCAAGTGCAACAACTAAAACAAGCCAAGCCACACATAGGAGGAGTGTGGAGTACGGCGACGACGATGATGACCAAGACGCATGAGTTGTCGTTTGCCTGCTGGATGGATGCTACACATCAAACATGGTCGTGTCGGTCCAACAAACAGAAGTCAGTCAGTCAGTCAGTCAGTTAGTCAGCCAGTTGTTGTTGTTGTTGTTGTTGCTGGTGTTGATTTGGCTGCAGCTTACAGCTTACAGCTACATTCACATGGCAGCCGCTTCGGGCCAAGCCAAAGTTGTTGGCGGCGTTGGTTGCTGCTGTTGCTGCTGCTGTTGCTGTTGCTGTCGCGAGAGTCGTGCATTTTGTTTATTCTAGGAAAGCGCGCGATCCCGACGTGGCCATGGCTGGATGGCTGCGGCTGCTGCTGCTGCTGCCGCTGCTGCTGTGGCAAGTTGAATGACCCGGTCGCGCATGTGTGCAAAAATGTGTACACAAACCATAAAATACAAGCCACTAGCCAGGCTTTACTTACATAAGTAGGCCTGGGCTTAGTAGTAGGCTCGACTCTGCGACTCTGTCTCCGACTCTGTGGCATTGACCAGGCTAAGGCTAAAACGGGGCACGCCTTTTGCTGGTTACGCTTTATTATTTAGTGTTGCTGTAGGTGGATGTTGCCGATGCCGATGCAGAGACAGCAACAGCAGCAGCAGCCACAGCAATATCAACAGCGACGGCGACAGCATGTGAAAAGTGGAAGTTTCGCTAAATATTTCGTTGATAGCAATCATTGCAGTTTTATACCCTTGTTGAGGGCATTATAATTTTCTCATGTAGTTTGTAATGCTTAGAGTGAGACATATTCAACCCCATAAAGTATTTGTACTCTTGATCAGCTTTACTTTATCGGTCGGATCTATCATATATCTGACATGGGAACTATCAGTCAAAAAATGAGATCTTGTATGAAAACCTTTTTTTGGTTTATTTTTTATAAATTTCATGTGTTTAATGATCAAAATCGGACTAGGACTATCCTAGTATATATAGTATATATTTTATATTAATAATTGTAATACAATTTATATATGAGCTGGTGGCATACAAGGGTATGCAATCTTCGGCATGACGAAGATAGCTATTCTATCTTTTTTCAATACTTCTTTAACTGCCTGCCACCCCCTCCCACGCTGTTGCTGTGTCTTGTGCTATGCGGAAACGCAGCTAGTGAAATATTTGCCATGCCACAAATATTTCAAAGATTACAAAATAAACACAAATCTTCCTTCGGCTGCTCGGCGCGCTCCCATGCGGCCATTTTGGCGGCTACTTTACCGCTACTTGGCGACGGCCAACAGAACAGCTGCAGCAGCAGCAGTTGCACACCCACAGCCGTGGCCAAGATATATGGCTAGGTGATAAGGCCAGGCCAAAAGTAAAGGCACCGAACGCATTTTCAATGGCTCTTCTTTCTATGGGTGACAATAGCGAGCTGGCTAACATGCATTTGATATACATGCACGTAATTAGAGCCAGGTCGGAATTCAATTGGCTCCAATGTCCATCCGCAGAACAATGCGCCGCTGGCAACCCTATGCTCCTGACTGCACATGCAATAAATCGAACTATAATTGCACACGGACCCAGCAGCTTGAGCTCAACTCCAATCCACTCCATTCCACTCCAATCCACTAAGCTCAGCTCAGCTCAGTTGAACCCGGCTCGACTCGGCTCAATTATGCAATGGGCAGGAAAACAGAAATTATGCCAGGCCAAACAGCAGCAGCAGCAGCAGCAACTGTTGCAAATGGCAAAAGGCATGCAAATGTTGTTGTTGTTGGGCAAAACAATTTCCATTTTCTATGGCCTTGATCACATAATTTCCATAATGCCGACTCGATCAATATGGAGTGAGCGACAAGCTAACAACCTCTATACCTATATACCTATCTCTCTCTCTCGCTCGCTCTCACTCTCTATACCAGCATATCATGCCGCATGCATCAGCGTTGAAAGCTGGCTGGCAGAAGGCGCCCTAACAATGCGCCCAACGGAGGCAGCAGCCGCGCACAGCAAATGAATTTGCGAGTAATTTAACATGATTATGTCGGGGACAAGGTAGCAATGTAGACGTCGGACATCGTTCCAGCAGCCGCAGCCGCAGCCGTAGCCGCAGCAGCTCCTTGGAGCACCACCAAATTGGAAGCAGTTGCGCCAGGCTCAACTCAGTTCTTGGCGTGACGCTGTGTTTTATTACCAGGCAGCCATAGACATGATTCGTTCTAAGTAAATTATGCCCGTTGGTCATGACGAGGATGCCGTGAAATTGCTGCCTGTTTGCAGTCGATGATGCGACGGCTCGGCTGCATATGAAACAATTACCAGGGCATGGGCCAAGATCTAGCTACGTCTAGGTCTAGGCAGGAACGCAATATGCAATCCTGTCTATATATCTATATATATATGTATATATGTATATGTGAGCATTGTAATTGCTACACACCGCAGGCACAACTGAGCTCATATGCATAAGAGGATCCCTCCTTGTTGTCTTGGCAATGTCATTAGACAGTCAGACAGGTTGTCAGTTTGGTGCTCGCAACTTTTGCTTTTTTAGCCATCGACTGCAAATCTGACTGCTTAATAGATAATAATGAGTCGAGTCTGGGGCCAGAACTTCGAAAAAAAAAATACCTTGGCCTTGAGGCGCTGTAATTAAGCAGTTAAAGGCGTGTAGGGAGCCCATCGACCAGGCTGCATAGTTTCCCACAGTTCAACCACATCCTAGACTCTGGCTCTGCTTATTTATTCCTTTTTCCCCCCCCGGTTCTTTTTATGTGTTTGGATTTTTGATTGCGCTGCGTGGCTTTAATGAGCCCCACAACGGGCCATCAATCTGTCTGTCAGGCAGTCAGTCAGTCGTATACGTTTATGTGCCTCCGGGCATATAATGGCTAATCACAGCTCCTGCGCCCCCTGGCTGGGATATATCATAATTTTTGTTTGTGCAATTTTCGACAAATTCTTTTGGCCCGTTACGAATGCTGGTAAATACAAAAAGATTTGCCCGCTGCACGCTTCTTCCTGCCTGCTTGGACTGCATTCAATTATTACACCGCTAGCTGTTATTGATAACAGCGCATTGATTACTGCAATTGCAGTCGCGTCCAGTCGGGCCAGAGTTTGAGTTTCGGTTTGCCAAAATAACAGACAAGATCTATAATCAACGGCTTACTCGATGTGGCCAGCACGCTACTTGCAACTGTGGCAAGAGCGCCAACTGTTGCAGGCAGCCGGCAATCAAAGCCAGCAACTAGTTTTCAGCTGCGCATGCGTAACTGTTTATTAATTTGAGCTTGAAATTTCTCAAGAGACAGAGAGAGAGAGAGAGAAAAGCGTTCAGGCTCAAATTCCAAAAAAAATGCTGGTGCATTTGAAGCGCGTGTCCAACGCCAGCTGACTTTGTGCTGACAAGCCGGAAGATTGATGATAATGTCCGCTATAAGTTCTCACGTTTGGGCCGGCAGTTTCAATTAGCTACGTGTGGATTTGTGTGTGTGTGTGTATGTGTGTGTTGTGCCTCATTTGGTAAAACATTCACGTGGCATTCTAGCCCGCTAATTGCTTGCCCCCTGGACAGCGGGTGATTTCTATCTACTCCCACGACAGCCCCCAAGGCATTTAGCTAATGATTAGCGAATGCAGATAGTGCTGGAGTACACTTGGAAAAATAAATACCCGAGAGCTTAGAACAGAAATCATTTTTGTATGCAAAGTTTATTTTCTTAAGAATGAATTTCTACATTTGTACAATATGGAATTGAAAAACTCGAGTTAAGAAATAAAAGCTCTTGTCTATATTAAAACAAAACCGTATCAATTTTTATGGCGATTTTCTTAATATTTTTCTGAGTGCATATGATATAGTAACATACTATAATGTTGCGTGTTGCAGCATTAGAAGAAGCTGCTTCAAGCATAAAATTCAATGTTGGCAAACGCACAAAGCGAAGCAACAAACAGGAGAACAAAAGATCAGCAAAGCGATAATTATACAAGGTATTAGTTCATACCCCCACTCTGTCTCAGTATCTCAGTTAGTAGCCGTTGCTAAGTGACTTAACATGACCCAGAGTTGGAGTTACTGGAGACGGGAGACGGGAGGCGGGAGACTGTAAGTCGTAGGTTTGCCATGCGTAAAGGTGCCAGGCTGCGAGTTGATTGAACCCAGTGCTTGGCCAGGCAGAGAGCCAAAGCTAAAGTTACACAATTGAAAAGCTGTGGGAAGTCATTGCACCGGTTGATAAAGATCTGTGTAAAAATGAGCCGACAGCAAACTACTAGACATGGCTAATTACCATTCTTTCGCTGCAAAACTTTCGTCTTAATAGTGTCAAAATGTATTCTTACACGCAGACCAAGACCAAGACCAACTCCAAGATCAAGACCAAGACCAAGTTCAGCCAACCGCAAATGGCTCAACTGCCCAGCACTACGTTGTGGTCGAAAGGCTCCTGTCTTGCTTTTAACATCTTCTTCATGTTAGACAACAATTTGCTTGAGGGATGGCGCCAGCCAGCAATTCGAAATTGGCAGTCATTTGGCCATTGACTTGCCCCGACTGTAAAGGGTTATATTATTTATATTTATATTTTGTTTTTTTTTTTTTGCATTAAGTGGCTAAATGCCGGCAATCATAAAGTCCAATTAACATGGGTAAAGCCGGGTGCCAAATTAGGTCAAATCTCGACTAATTGCCATAAAAATGAATCAAGACGCGAATGTTTGCCGAACGGCTGCTATTAATTAGCATTTTGAACACGTTTTTAGAGTGACGGGCTACGGCAGCGACAACGTGTTGTACAAATTCAAAAATTAGCATATTCACGCCAAGAGGTTGCATAAAATGCCAAAATAAAACACAAATACAAAACGAAATAGATACACAGTGACGTGTGGCGACGGTGGCCAAACTGACCAACAACAGGTTCAAGTTCAATGACATCAAACAATAACAAAAACAGAGCGAACAAAAAATCAACATACTAAAACAGCGCACATAATATGAGCTATAGTTATGGCATAGTTATAGCACCATATATATTACTCGTACTCTGCGGATCTCTTTTAGTCTTATGTCTATCATCATGTGAAATCTGAAATCTAAAATCTGAGAATTGTTACTTCATTGCACTGCCGGCGTTTTGCTCTACTAAACAGAGTTTTCATTTGCATTTCAAGTTGCTGCTCTTCACAACTGCAGCAGCAGCAGCAACTGCAGCAGCAGCAGAATTACAGCAATCAGTGCAGGCCATTTCATTGTCAAGGCACAGCCATACCCAAAAGGCGTTAATTGCCAATTGGGTTGGCTAAAATAGAGTTGTGGCAGTGGCAGTGCCATTGCTTACCGTTACAAATACAAATTGTTGCCAGTTAACCGCAAACGCCACTCGCTCACTGATTATTTACTTTAATGAAATTACCCCAACACCGCACTCGACCTTGTCACAGGAAGTTGAGCATTTGAACGCTGATAAAAATCGCATCGCTTCCGCCAGGGAGACAGACAGACAGACAACTGACAAGCAGCTCTGAAGAAGTTAGCCAAGTTAATTCATTGCCGCGTTTCACACGCCACCATTAACAATTCTCAGTGCTCAGTGATCATTTAATTGAAATCAAGTGCAGTTGAACCCTTTTGGCCGGCTAAATCTGGTCAATGGCCTCAGGCCAACAAAACGATGTGTGTGCGTGTAAGTGTGTGTCTATGTGTGTGTGTGTCTGCGTCTGTGTGTGGCTCGCGTGGGTTAGATCAAAACAAATTAAGTGCCTTAAGAAATATAAATGTGCTTTTTTTATATTTTTCTTTTTGTACGTTCATAACTCTGAGCTCTGTCTCCAAGTCATGGTCAATTTATCATAAACAGTTTGAAGTCAGCAGAGTTGAAAAGTCTTCTTATATTTTGACAAATTGATGTACGACTTTGGGGCGTCTTTGGTGGGCCGAAACGAAAGTCGATGCGGCTGTTTGCTTATTTATGGCCAAAAGGCGGCTTGCGCATGGCTTGGGCGGATTCTAATTGTGTCGCCGTCGAAAGTTGGCCAGCAGCACACATATTGGCAACAAAAATCAGCATGGCCTCATCCTGTTGCCACTCACACGCTGCCGTGTGGCAGCATCGTGTGGGCTGCTTAACCCGCAAGTTCGTGATCTCTAACTCGCATACTTGTTGCTCAAGTGGCTAGGAAATTCCACAGCTACGCAGCCAACACACATACACACACACACACACACACTCTCACACACAGCTTCTTCTTAACGTCTCCAAATCGGTCAATGGTCAGCGGCTTGTTGGCCCGTTGTTTGCCAGGCAAATAAGCCAAGTTCGACTACAAAGTATGTGGCCATTGGTATGTTGGCTATGCTACAGGTACAGCCATGTCTGTAAGTATATGCACAGGTAGACGACGCTGTCAGGGTGTTTGCATACGAAATATTTACGATCGCAGGCGGCCACGCCTACACTCAGCAAAAAATACAAATTTTATAGACAACAAATAAAATACATGTCCACAAAATCTATTTAAATCTTAGTAAATGTTCCACAGATCGAATACTTTTCGATAATGCAAAAAGAATATGAAAATTTAATCTTTCTATGATCGAATCTGCCATCGGATGTATAGCTTTTTTCGTCGAGTGTATCTCATTGTAACAGAGTGTCGCATACCGTTTTAGCATTGTGCTATCGAGCAGCTGATAAGCCGCAGCATCACTTGACACTGAACCTGGCCAAAATGTTAATTATATGCGCGTGGCTTAGCTGCTGACTGGCCAACATCAAATCTTGATTAAAGCCGCTGCTGATGAGGAGATTCGACGGTTCTGGCTACTGCTACGGGCTCTGATATCATCGGCGAGCAGTCATGCAATTAATACTTGAGCATAATGATGTTTGCCTCAGCCTGTCCAGAAGGTACTGGCTGTTGTCGATAGCTGATTGTTGGGCCGAAAGATGGTCTGGCAGAAAGGCTAGCTAATACAAGCTAATTAAGCGCGGCAAGTGGCAATAAAATCCGAAATGCGATTTGACTTCCGCAACTCAGAACTTTAGTAAGCCATAAACAAGCGATTTATATGCGCAATAAACAAAGCTATGTAGCTTCAGCCCGAAACGTACTGCCGCCTAATGCTTTTGTAATTGGTTATAAATTAAGCAATCAGTTAAGCATCATCATAGCTCATAGGAAATATGCGTATTTGTCCATTTATGGCTTCACCAGCATCATCATGAGGAACGCCAAAAATTAACTGTCAGCAGCAACAGGCACAGGCAATAAACAGCCTGGCTTAGAGACAGAGAGACAGAGAGATAGAGAGAGAGAGTCTTCAATTAGTCGCAGACCAGGTCTCAAGACTCAAGTTCAGTGACTGTGACTTATCAGTTTTGGTATGGTATATAAGCCACTATATAAAGGTAGGAGTACGAGTACTTTCATTGGTGTCAATTGTCCAGCCCCCAAGAGCAGCAGCCGCAGCAGCATCAGTTAAGTACTACAAACTGAAGAATCGTCAAGCAAAGGCCAAAAATAAGAAAAAACAGCAACAACATCTTTGACTTACAGTTCATAAGCATGTGAAAAAACTGGCAATAATTGCTAACTGTCGACAGCCGAAGATTTGATACTCTTGCGGAAATATGACAGATATTTTTGTAAAACTTCTCTGTATTATTCGAAATGATTTCATATTGAATAAATGACCAAATATGGTTGCTGAGAGAGATCTATATATTAAAAGACTCAATACTCCACAGATAGTTCCTATGCAAGCTATGCGAATAGAGCAGACCGATTAGATCAAATAATAAAAGTATTATCATTTAAAATCAAAAATGTTCTTTTACAAAAACATAACTTTTGAGCAATTCTTCAGTTGAAGTAATCTTTAAATAAAACATAATTAAAATAGTATTTGTAATATTTGGTTGGTATACAAATTACATAATTATTATACCCTTCGCAAAGGGTATTAAATATCAGGAACTCGAAATTGATTGATGAAAACGCCCCACGAAAACAAGCAGTGAGGAAGAAAGAGGGAGAGTGGATGAGCAAAGGAGAGAAGCGGAGACAGCGCGACTTAAAATTGCCGTCCGCTTTTTGTGGCTTATAAAATAATGATAATGTGTTGCGGCTACCGGAGCTGGAGCTGCTGACAGAAGCAACAGCAACAGCAACAGC
This sequence comes from Drosophila maculinotata, assembly GCA_035045305.1. Lineage (NCBI taxonomy): Eukaryota > Metazoa > Arthropoda > Insecta > Diptera > Drosophilidae > Drosophila > Drosophila maculinotata. The sequence continues at coordinate 2,787,116 of JAWNPD010000649.1, read as the reverse complement.
GCTGTTGTTGGTCGATTAACTTGGCTGGCAGTTGGAGCGACCAATCGACCGACAGACCAAGCGACCAAGCGACCAAGCCACCAAGCCACCGACCGACCAACAACTGATCGACCTTGAGCTTGAATTAAAACTTGAACTTGGCAGCGTGAAAATTGCATAAGGCGCCTGCGGCTGACTGAACTGAATGCGCTTGGGGCTTAACGGTAAAGACTACACACGATAAGTAACCAAAAAAAAAAATAAAAAACATTTAACAAAAACTTGAGCATAAAACAATTGGTAATCAACAATTGGCATTTAGCTTTTGGCTTATTGTGTGTTGTGACGCAAAATGCCACTTGTTGTGAAGTATTTGAGCATGCTTCGACTTTTTAGCGATGTGCGCATATTAATCATGGCTATATCCAGCACTCGATTTGGCTCTTATTGATTTATTGGATGGATATCAGCGTGTACAGCTGTCGAAACGCAAATGAGATACAAATGTATCTCACAGATACTTACAAGTGTTGAGTCATCATCGCTGCTGCGTTGTACGAGCTATGTACTCATGCGTGTATTATTATAATGGAACAATTCAATTACCAACAGCGAGCTGTGAAATTCTTGTAAGCCCAGTCGCCGAGCAGTTGCTGCAAGTTCTCAAAGCTCTCTGTAAGTTCTGTAAGTTCATCAAACTCAAGTGCTTGGATTCTACAGTCGTTTTGTTTGCTTGTTAACGTGTAACAACTGTGTGCGTGTGTCTGTCTCTGTGTGTGTGTGTGTGTGTGTGGGTAAGTTTTACATACAATAAGTAGGTGAGAAAAGAGCCATAGATCTGGCTATAATAATCAGTTGGCAACACACACGCTCCAACGCTCTCTTTCTGCCATTCACAAAAATGTTCTTCACTTGGGTTTTGCTTTTCTTTTTCCACACGTTTTTTTTTTCTTTTTTTGGACAGTTTTCCATATTGCAGGAACGATTGTGGCATGTGTTAATGAAAATTCCAAGAAGTCAAATGCTGTATCGAACGTTTCCAGCGGTACTAAATGTGGGTCAACAAGACGGTGCGACTGTCTGACTAACTCACTAACCGACTGACTGACGGACTTGGACTTGGACTTGGACTATTGTCGCCCATCGTTTGGCCATCGTTTTGACTAGGCCAAATCAGTCAGCGATGCAGCTGACTGTTTATTGAAATGCCCATTAAAGAATGTCTGGGATTTGGGTTTTTTTTTTTCTTTTTATCTTTTTCCTTTAGTTATGGGTTTGGTTTAGGTTTTGGTTCTTGGTTCTTGGCTCTCGTTGCTGTGCTTGCATGTGATTACTGCCAGCAGTGCTGACCGATATTCTGTAGTCATGAGGAATGGTATTTCTTCTGTTCGTTTTTTTTTTCGGTTTATTTGGGTTTATTTGCCATAAACTTGTGTTTAAGCAAGTCGTTAAATTGTGTACATATAGCCGTTAGGCGATGGGCCATTTTATAGCTGCACCTTCGAGCGTTTGGGAGAATGTGAAAGTCAACACCTCATTTCGAGCAGATGCATCTGCGGCCCACCCATTTGGACACTGTGACCATTAGCACACGACTGACTGTCTTTATAGCAAGGGTCAGCCTTTATTTTAGTATCTGTATCTGCCTATGTATCTGTGTCTGTATATGTAACTGCAACACCCCTCTCTGATGTGTCCAGTCAATGGCACTTTGTGCCTTAATTTCAATTTCAATTTAAATGGAAACGCATGACTCAATTGAATTTTCGGACACCCCAACGCATTTCGCATGGCAAGTAATTGAATATATTTTTGCACTGTACGTAGACCTTTGATTGGATGACCCTGGTGGCCACCCCTGACCCCGGACAAGTCGCGACGGCAGCTGTTGCCAGCTGATGGCAATTTGTCACAGCGGCCCAGTAACCAAATGCGTTTAATTAGCGCAGCTTGTACCCAAAATATCGACAAGTGTGTCCTGAGCCACCAATGCTTGTGCAAATGTATGGCCAGCATAATCAGAGCAGACAGGACAGCGCATATGTGAGCATCCTCTGACCAGGGGTGGGGTAGGGTTTTGGCAGTTTTGTGGTTCAGCACTTAGATACTTAACAGCCTAACTGTAATTTATGTTGACATAATAAACCACTTACCGGCTTGCGTTAACGCTGGCAGCAACATCAGCAGCATGGCCAGAAGAGACACCAGCTCCTCGAGTCCCAACGGACTCGAACGTTTTCTTGTCATGACTTTGCTTGTGTGTGTAACTGCAATGAAAGAATAGAGAGGGTACATGGTAAAAATGTGTTCTTATATAGACGATTGATCCATTGACGTCTGACACCCGCCCGTTTAACCCTTACAATGACAACAATCAAATCGAGCCACAATATGTTTCTTAAACGACGGCACTTCATTAAAAAAGCATGACAGGGCACATGTCCTTACAACCGTTATTTTTTCTTCCTTCTTCTTTTTTTGTTTAAAATTTTCAATAGCCTCAACTGCTCGACAAAAGCAATTTACGTGCACAAACAGCAGAAATAAAATTGGTCGAGTGGATTGGGTGACTGTTGACAGTGAGCAGCCACCACCACCACCAATGTCACCACCACCACCACCAGCACTACCATCATCATCAGCCGTATGGTCCGAGTGCGCTGAGAATCGGAGTCGGCACCCCTCGAGCGTATGTGTGTGGAGAGAAGGAGGAAAGAGAGGGAGAGGAAGAGGGAGAGAGATCCTGACTGGCTGTTTTTCTTCAATTGTTTGCGGAAATCACTTGTTTGCTGATTTGACAGATGTGCAATTTTCCCTGACATGGCTCGCAGGCTCCCCAACCCCAAAAAAAAAACCAAAACCAAAACCTAAACCCAAAACCTGCCCACCAAAAGGTCCACAAACGTCCTCATGTTGTGGCCATGTACTCCAAATGTGGATATGTAGTTATTTCAAGTTTTCGGCTTTCTGATTGAAAATGTCAGCCACACGCCGTAAAACTTGCACAAGTTTTTCCGTGACCCCAACCCAGAGAACAGTTATAATTAGCTGGGGCGCATATCACAGCCTATCGGTTGACAACTGTATCCTGTATGCTTGTACTTATGAGCACATAATGCCATAAAGGACAACAACAACAACAATAAACAGCAAAGAGTCCTCGACTCGTCTACGTTTCATATTTTCATTTATTAGCCAAGTTTTTTATTTGCTTTTATGCGCCTTTAATCAAGTCCCTGGAGATGCAACACGTGAGTGCGATACCATTTCCATCAATGGGGGGTGGCTGCCTCAAGACGTGCCCAGCGAGGGTGGAGTTGAGGGGGCGTGGTTGAAGGTGGGCGTGCATGCGTAAGTTATACAATTTCATACATTCTCAAAAAAAAAGCAATAAAAATAACAAGCCACACACAATGGGACAACGGTGGGAAGTTCTTGCTTAGATTTGACAAAATTCATCAATAAACACACACAGTTAGAATTTGAACATACACTTTGAGCGAAAATTGATTTTTAGATTAAAATGTAATCTTAATATAGAGGCCAAACCCTAACCAAAAAGACATTGAAAATCGGTTCAGATTTGACCAAGTTATGGCAGTGGAAAGTTTGGACCCGTGCCCAATAATGAGTTTTTCGGAGTACAGACGATATTGCTGTGCATAAATCGATGTCGACCAACATTTTACTTTCTATATGTAGGATTTATAAAGAACCATTGTCTTTGAAAATCGGTTCAGTTTTGACCAAGCTATGGCAGTTCTCATAAGAAGAATTGCATTCTGCATTTATCGATAAATCTGATACTTTCACAGCCCCTGCCATCAGGTTGTTCTTTGTGGGGGGTCACAATGACCCCTCGTCGATCTGCAGCTACTGCTGCTGCTGCTGCTCTTCTTTCGAAATCCGAGTGGTTGCTGTGAGGCAGGCGACGCCTTTGGGGGCAGGCAGCGGCGGTGTCGTTTGCTCGCTAACGAAATAAGCAAATAAAATGAGCTAATGCCAAGAGGCAGAGCAAGTACGCTGAGAGCGGAGCTCATCATAAATGCGCGAAATGTGCTCATTAAAATGCAGGGAAACGGCACAGAGGCGCACAGTACCCCTCCTCCCAGTGGGGAGTAAGAGTCGAAGTCGAAGTCGGAGCTGGAGTTGGATGCCAAGTTGGAGTCCCGGGAGCCACAAATTGCAATGCTGCGTGCTGTGGCAAACGACAATGTCGAAAGCAACAGCAAAACAACAACGCTGAAGAAGAAGTAGAAGTAGAAGCAGATGAAGAAGAAGCAGCAGCAGAAGCAGAACAAGGTGTATGCAACACACGAAACCCGCCTCGACGATCAACTTGAAAGATTGCTCCGCCGAGATGCAGCCTCAGCTTTTGATGACGAGTTGACATGACGAGCGACAATAACAATAATGATAATCTCACACGGGCCAGATGATGATGATGATGATGATGATGATGATGATGATGATGATGATGATGGAGTCGAAGATGCCTGCTTGGCCGGCCTGACTGACTGACTGGCTGACTGACAACGGAAGCGACACAAACTGGCTATTAGTTGTTGGCCAAAATGGCACTTGTTCTAAAGCTATTAGCAACACACGAACAAGCCAGCAACATGTGCCTGCCAACTGGCAACTTGTTGCGGTAATTATTCTACCATCTCATTGCTGTTGTTGTTGTTGTTGTTTGCTAAATGGTAAACAATTTCAGCCACCGCAGCAGCAGCAGCAGCAACAACAGCAGCAGCATTCAGTATTTGGGTTAAGACCAAATAAAGGGGTGGTCAGCCGCCAAGCAGCTGGCCAAGTGTGTGACACAAATTCAATTTGTGAATGAAGCAGCCAAAACACACAAACTAGCTAAAACTTTTACCCATGTCACTTGCCCAAAACAAGGCACGCAAGAGAGTAAGAGGAGAAAAAAAAAAATAAATAGAAATATCGGTCATGGGAAATTTGCAAGCACGCTTAGGCTAGGGCCAAATGGCAATATATCATCATCAGCTGTGCAGCCGGCTCTTGACCAAGCAACAATGGGCCGCTGTTGATATGCGTTATGAAAAGTGCATGCATGCAGAAGGCTTACACACAGCGAGAAAGCAGATAATCAACCTGATATCAAAAGTGAAAAAAGACTACCAAAATCGAAGAGCAAGAATATGTTCAGGATGAAAGGCTGAAAAGATGTGTTTCCCATTTTAACAGCTAGATTATTAGGATAGGATCTTAATAATTTATTGCGCTGCTGCTGGTGTAACCAAGATTTAGAGCTCTTTCAAACAATCATATTTAAAGGTTTGCCAGTCTGGAATATAAAATGCATGAATCAACAATGCATTTCTCTCGGTGTAGGCTCCGATTCCGACTTCATGCGTGAAGCGAACTAGCAGAGAAATGCAAATGTTTGCACAGCCGTAGCAAGTTCTGGGATGCGCACAAAGGGTAAGCACTGGACAGCCAACTGTTTAAGGTTGAAAAATTACAGAGGCTGTGTGTCTGCAGCAGCAACAGCAGCAGCTCCATTGTGATTGTGCTGATTGTGCTGAGCATGCGTGGCCAGAGCAGCTGAGCCAGTTGCCGTGCCACAGTACTGGCAAAAGTGTGCCCCCAGCTGCAGCAGACACTAATATAAATGTATTGCATAGAGAAATGCGGTGCTGCTAAAATTTACATTTTATAAAGGCGCTGGCGGCCTCAATGGAGGGTGGGAAAATTTCACATGCGCAATATTTTGACAGTTGCAGAATGGGGGCGTGGGGTGGGGGGAGGGGGAGGAGTGGAACTTTGCTTCGTTAGCATATGTATCAAAAGGTGTCTCTTGTCAGAGAGCTAGCTGTCGACTGTCTGCTGTTCTCCTCTGTTGTCTGCTGTCTGCTGTCTGTTGTCTGTTGTCGACTGTCTGCTGCCGACAGTTGCATCTGAAGATTTGTACCATGACCCACAAATATACTTTGGGGCACGCATCTAACGATGCGACCCAGCGACGATCGATGCTGGAAAGCCAGGCATGTGGATGAGACGACGGCTTTGGCTGAATGGCAATTTGCAAAACTGCAACTGTGTAGCTATGCGGCTTTAATTGGATTCTGCGCCGTGGTATCAAATTGACATTTAGCACACAAGACCGAACCCGATCTCTGTGTGTGCCTCTGTCTGACTGCTCCACAGCCATACCGATCAACAGCAGCTGGCTGACCTAACCTCATGCGTTCACCAGCCAGATGAGAGTGCAGGGGAAGAAGGGGGGGGGGGGGGGAAACAATCGACATTGCTATCCGCATCTCTGTTGCCAATTGCAATTGCTGGCTTATCGCATTACACTTTGATTGCTGTTGCTGCTGCTGTTGCTGTTGCTGCTGTTGTTTGGCGTTAATTTGGTTTTGTGTTCTTGGACAGCCATTTAACGGTGAGGCGGCAATTGCAAATTGCATTGCTTTTTTATTTTTTTTTTTGTATTCTTGGCCTGCGCCAATTGGCCGCCTTTGCCTTGTTGCCCACGTCAACGTCAATCGTCATAAATCGACAATTGCCGCGGGGCCCTCACACCTCACCTGTGTGTATGCGTGTGTGTGGCTGTGTTGCTGTGTGTTTCTATTGACTGTGGACTAACGCAATAAACGCGCATACTTTTGGCCAATTGCTGCCCAAATTGCTTGTGGCTTGAACTTGAAGAACTTTGCTAGTACAGCGCGACCCTGCAGTTGCCGCAGCAATTGTGTGTAATCGATTTAAATACAAATTTTATATTTTTTTTCATTAATCTTTGCTAAGAGGTGTCAGAATTACGGTAAATACGAATTTTGTTTAGCTCAAATCAACTTGTTTTAAGTGGTAAAAAACCTTTCTTAAAAGACTAATTGGAAATTGTATAAAAACATGGGTTACATTTAAGCGCGGAACAAAGCTGTTTTCTGAAGGTTGCGATTAAAATCGATCGCAAAACAATTTTAAGAAGGTTAAACTTTATTTTAGTACTTGAAAATACATTTGTTTACTAAATATGAAATTTATATGATTTAATCAAAAGTTTGCCAGTTTTCAGAATTTTATAGTTATTGTATTTAGCACATTAAGAACGACTTTTTCGTAAATGAAATATACGATTTTCATTTTTTTTCAGTGTATGCAATACAAGAATATATAAGCTTTAGCCAACCGAATGAAACGTTAGTCCAATGAACTAGGTTGAACTATTGCAGAGCGCAGTTCATGTGAAGCTGATGTTGGCCTTACAAATGATCGACCTTGCAGCAACAGTAACCAGCAGCAGCATCAACTAGCAGCAACTGGCAGAAACTATCAGCAACAGCCAATTGAGGCGAAGGAGTTGTAGCTTTGGCTCTGTGCAGAAAATTAATAAAGCTTTGGCCGCCGTTGCGCACGATCCACAAACATAACGGTCTCTAGTGGCAAAGCCAGGCCAGGCCAAGCAAACAAGCAAACAAACAATCGCGCCAAATGTAAACTATGCCTCAGACAAAGTCAAAGACGAAGACGCAGATGAAGTCGAAGTCGACGTCGAAGTCGGAGTCTTGGCCAAGTCTTTGGCTCTCTTATTGCAGGTCTGAGTCACTTGTCAGCTCAGTGGCGACGATGGCGACAATGCGGAAGCTGTTGCTGCCGCTGCTGCTGCTGCTCAAGCTGCCTGGCACGACGACAACACGAGCAGCGTGCCCAGTGCCGCCAACGCCAAAGACCAACATCAACAACAGCAACAACAACAGCAACAACAACAACAACAACAACAGCAACAACCGCAACAACAACAACTGCTGCTCGTAGGCAATTTGCCATTTTGGCTTGCACGGGCTTCGCTTGGCCAACACTTGAACTGGATTAGTTGGCTGCCTGCTTTGATTTGTGACAAATCTTGATGCAAGCTACCGTGTGCTTGCCTGCAGCATGCAACTGCCACACCATATGTGGACGTGGTTGCTACCACTGCTGCTGCTGGTGTTGGGTCAGCCAGCAGATCGTGAGCTGATTTTGTGTTAGCATCATTTTTTTTTTTTTTATTTTTCGCTTTTTTTGTTTGCTGCCTGCCACAAATTTCTCTTTTTCTTGGGGTCAAGTTTGTTGCTAGGCAGAAGCGTTCTAATTTCACTAGCTGCAAACTGCAATCTGCAACTGCAGCTGCAGTCACTTAATTCAAGATCGCGCGTTTTTTGTCACTAGCGTTTTTCTAATGCTCGCCTGACTGACTAATGGGCAATGGCTTTTTTTTTAATTAGACGCTAGAAAACATTATGAAGCAGTAGCTTGAATTAGAAGGCTGGGATCGGGTCAAGTGTTTTTTTCTTTAAACTCTGTCTGTTTTTCATATTCCGATCTTTGGGGTGGAATTCTTAAAATCAGTGAAATGATTTATAACATTTTTTTTTGGGCTTTTGAAATTACTTTTTGGTTGAGAGGACTAATAATCTCAGCCTATATTTTCCAACTAGTGGGTTGTTAAATCCGAAATCTGAAAACAGATCTGAAATGAAGTGTCATTTTGTATGATGAAATCGATTAAAAAACATGATTGAAAACTTTATAAAAGAGAACTTTTTCCTATGTTGTTTCTTTCACTCGGTCAGTCAGTACAAGTAGTATAAACATATGTTTGTTGAAATAAAATTAAGTTAAGGGGTCATGCAGCAATCAGTGGCTCTACGTGTTTGTGAATATGAAACCCACTGTTCGGTGAGATAACAACAATAATAACAACAACAAAGACAACAAGTGCGGCACAGTGTGGCCCAAAAATATAAAGTTTTTTGTTTTTATTGTCGCCCACAGGTGTCACTTGTCAATGTTATACAACATTCAAATCCATTGGTGAATTTCAGCAATAAAATTGAAGCAAAAATAGAAAGAAATAAAAACAGTCAGACTTTAAAGTATTTTGGCCACGATGCGCAAACTGGTTCTAATTATGCCAAGCCCCGAGCCTCTCTCTTTCGCTCAATGCCCAATTACAATAGATGCCCAGAAGCCCAAAAAAAAAAACTAAAAAAAAAAAAACACTAACAGAGAACAGAAACAGTTAGTCAAATCGTAAACGTTTTTGGGCTACGTGATTTGCGAGTACAATTTTGAAAAGTGGATCATTGCGCGCGTTTTTGGCGCGTTTTCAGCAGCTGGAGTCGAGTCTCATTAATATGATTACTCATGACTATGTAATTTGCAATCGTATAAAATAAGTGAAGTGAAGTGTATGCCAAAATTCGTTCGATGGGGATGCTACAGGCAGACAGGCAGACAAATGTGGAAATGCCCGGATACGAACATTGGTTTATTTCGAGCTCCGTGATGTCATGGGCTGGAATTGGCGTTTAAGTTTAATCTGCAAGTCAGCAGCGATCATGAGAACTAAACTGACTCATTGATTGGCCAGCTAAGCTCGTACACCTCGATAGAGTTGTAAAAGCATGGCTTATGTGTTATGTGCACAAAGAATCAATTGAACAACTGCAATCGTAGTTTATTCCTTTATTTTTATATCTTTCTTTTTTTGTTTGTTGCTTTCTGTGTGTGCCTTCTTCTGTAGTCCCTACTCAGACGCGGTTGGTTCGAGGAATTCACTTGACTTGGCCAGTCTAATGCTGCAACCAGGAAATGCCAATCAATGCAGGAATATGCGTTTTGCGTTGCTCAAGCTTTGATATAGAGAAGCCACAGAACCCTAGAGTTACGAGTCACAAGTCGCAACAGTCGCGACAGCGGCCTCGACCAAAACAAATAAATTAAAAATTGCATTAAAATGTACAAAATGAAAAACGTTGCCTTTTTCAGCTGATTTCAGTGTGGCACAGAGGGAGAGGGACCCGACTACACACAGAAAAAATTGCATTCTAAAAAATGAAATGATTCAAGAATTTTTCACTTTATAATGTAAGCCCCAACATCAGATATAAAATCCCAAATGAAGAAGTTCTATTGACTTTATGATTACACCAAAAGTACCTTTGAGTTTGCTACAAATTTGTAAATTTGTATATAAAGAAAGGAAACAAAAAAGAAGAAATTTAAGATAAATTTCTTCCTTTAGAGATGGACTCTATCTAAGAATACGATTTTTGCCGCTCTGTTCTCTTGATTTTTTTTCTCTGTGTAGTCAGAGCCGGTCCGGTATAGCTGGAGCTGGGCAGGGTTCAAAGCTGCGCCTGTCAACTTGAAATCGCACGTTTTTCTACGCGCTACAAAGTCAACGTCGCCGTCGTCGTCGTCGTCGTCGTCGTCGATTGAGTCCCGGCTGTGTTCATCTGTGCCTCTGTCTGTTGCTGTCTGGGCTCTCTAGTTCTCTGGGTTCTCTTTAGACCCTGGGACGGACATATTACAAAATGTGCTAAAATATGCACAAACAGCTAAGGAACCGATGCGATGCGATGCGACGCGATGCGATGCGACTAACCTCAGCAGGCAGCGCGCATAAGCCTGTGGCACACTCACACTCATACTCACACTCACACTCACACTCACACTCACACTCACACTCATACTCACACTCATACTCATACTCACGGTAATACTCATACTAAGCTCTGGCGTTGTTGCCGCCGCCGCCGCCTCATATGAGTGAGTGTTTTAAATCATGCTGCCTGCCAAAGTCATGATTCATATACCGTTAGCTGCTCATTTCCACACAAATAAATGCCGAAAAGGCAAAGCCAGCTAGCCAGCTAGCCAGCCAGCCAGGCAGCTAGTCAGGAAGGCAGCTAGTCAGTCGAAGCTCTCCACTTGAGAAATAATTCAAAGATCGACGGCCCAAGCAAGACGGCGCCTACGGCCCAGTTCGACAGTTTCGTCAGATACACTGCCAACGATCCTGGGCACCAGCAGCAGCAACAGCAAATTGCAAATAGCGCAGGTGTTTACCCCAAGCTAAATATAAGTATATGTATATAAATCAAACAGCGGGCAGAAGAGAAATACCCTCATGAATGTCCATTTAAGCATAGAAATATTTTCATTTCTTTTGGAAATTTGTACACGTTTACGCATACAATTAAAATGATGCGTCCATCATTAAGAGATGGACGTGAGATTTGCTTCGGCAAGAAAGTATCTCAAATTTGCTGTTGGTTTTCAGTTGCGGGCAGTTTTCACTTTTATTTGGCCAGGCCCGAAATTGTGGTCGAGTGAAACAAGTTTATTTATTTTACTTATCATGTAATGCAAATGAAAGTGTTCTGCGGGCTAAGCAGCTCTTAACTCTGTTAAAATTAGTTACAAAGCCCAGCAGTAAAAAGGAAAGTGTTTAGTTTTGTAGGCTTTTTGCTTAAGTATCCCCTACCTAAAGGGTTCTTGACTCAAGACCCTTTTTGGAAATAGCCGCTCTGCTTTTTTAGCCACCGTTCATTGCACTTTACACTTTGGGTTAAGTTAACATTAAAAACGCTTCCGAGAATGCTTTTTTGTTGTTTGGCTTGCTTTTTTTCGTAAAAGATTAAAAAACGAAATTGAATTTCATGGCTGTCATCTCGGTTTTTTTTCGGCTCTGCTATTACGCAGACGAGCAGCAAGTGGCTATTAAAAACTCAACTAGTTTTCGTAGGGCCTATAAAACGAGTCGGGTTCTTAGAACTCTCGACCATATGAGCTGGTTTTTCCGCATTGTCAGCGAGAAGTGTATGCGTGTGTGTGTGTGTATGTGTGTGCAAGTAAGTCTAATTAAAGAGCATGTCCGGTATGCGCCCACAGCTGCCTCATCATGTTGTTGAACTATCTTAGAATTTTTATATAGTTCGTCATTAAACAAAGCTGTTGAAGCGTTTTAAAGCGTGTCTAAAATTTGAGAAATTACTGCCATCAAATTAAATGCAGTATAATAATTCATATGTTTTTATAAACTCAAATTCCACAACTGAAACCAGCCCTAAAAAAATTCGAATTTTAAAAAGAAATATAACTTGTATTCCATAACGATTTAGTAACAAAATCATTTTCATTCTGAGGCCAAATGCCAAAACAATTTCAATTTGCTTGAAAATAAAAAAAACAATCTAGCCTAAAACCTTTAAAGCTGTTTTATAGAGCTAACCTAATATTGTGGCGCATCTCTCATTCCCCCGTTACGTATTAACATGAGTGATTGATGAAGTGCCACAATTTTGGCAGCAGCGGATCAACTCTGAGCCTGTTACAGTTATTTTCAAGTGGCGTTTTTTTTGGGGGTTGGCAATTTGGGCATATTAAAAAGAAATTTATTTTGGCATTTTTAATGCAATTTATTAGCGCCAGCAAATTGGCTTGAAATTGATTTTTGCGCTGGCAACAAACTCTCTACCTAGTATAAATAATTGCATCAATAAATTTACTGCTGACATTTGAAATATTGAAGTTAATTGAAGTTGACTAAATAAATACTCCAATATATATAGTATATATATTATGTCACATATTATATTATGCAATCCCTGACATTTGGAATATCGAATTGAATTTGGATTTTCATTGTCAATGTGTCTGGAATTGGACAGATGAAAAAACCAGCCTGTCCAATTGTAAATGCCAGAACATTTATTTCATATGGATAGCACATTGTTTATTAACGTATGGCCTGGCTCTATAGATGACTGGTTTTAATTGAAAGTTCAGAATGCGCTTAAAGCTGTGGCACAGGGCACAGGGGGTTGGGGTTGGATGGGGTGGGCATCGGAGACACTTGAGGGCAATGGAGTCAAGTATGCAAACAATGCAAAAGCGGCAAGCGTCGGAATTTGCCACAAGCATAAGGATGTGCAAGCAGGCTGCCAGGATAACATATACATATACACAGAACGTGGCTGATGACACGGACTTCAATAATGAGCGCCATACTGTTGTTGTTGATGTTGTTGTTGTTGCTGTTGTCATTTGGGGGAGGCGTCTGTGCATGAAAGCAGCGCCAGTCAACGCCACTCTTTGTTGCCACATAAAAAATGTCTTTGAGTTGTTGCTGTTGCTGTTGTTGTTGCTGTTGTTCCTGGTTGTGGGTACTCGAGCTGAGGCACGCACCTACCTGAAACCGCTCTGGCTGACTTCAAGGCAACTTGCAATTGCTGATGCTCCTGTTTCTGTTTCTGCCCCATGCTGCATAAATTAGAGGCGGCTAAGCCACGCCTCCAGCTCGCTCTGCTCGGTTGCATTTGCTACCTTTTTGCGACTCAATTTGCTGACTTTATTGTTTGCGCACGCTAAATTATTTATTTATGCAAATTGAAGCAGTTAAATCGCAGCAGCAGCTACAGCAAACAGCAACCAGCAACAACAACAACAACAACTAGCTAAATGTGCAGCTGCAATTTGTTTTTTTTTGCCGCCCAATTTATCATTGCATACTTTTATGGGCAGCGCCAAAGTTTTGATGTCTCAATTGGCGCTTTTTGCAATTTCGCTGCTAATCTCCTTCGCAACTGATTTACATACCTGCAAAGGGACAACAGAAATTGAGAGGGTATTAGTTTGGTGCGAAGTGATTAATAATGCTTACAGTTTGAATGCTTATTGTTAAATGTTTACTTCTCGATTGTTTATTGTTTTGTGCAAAGTCATTAGTTGACATTAAGCTGGCCACTCAGTGAGAGGCAAAGCGCGTTAGATCTGTAGCACGAAATGTAATCTAACAAAATGAAATGTAAATCATGCCGACAACAGCAACAGCAACAGCAACAGTGACAGCGCCAACAACAACAGCAACCAAAAAACGACACCATACAAAGTAGAAAACAAGAGTCAAGTCCACGAATTTGGGTCAACCAAACCAAACAAACAACAACGCGAACAACACAAAATATTCAAGTTAAACGTGTGCCAGAACGACAACAACAACAACTACAACAAGAATACAACAAAAGCAACAGCAACTACGTCATGTAGGGTATGCACACTGTTTAATTGAACAGATTTACGTCAAATATTTTCACATCATATCTGTCGCTGACTAAACCCAATGAGGGTAATTTTTTGCAAGTCCCAAAGCTGATTTCTGCTAAATTTATAAATTTGTATAATCTAAAAAACGTTTAAGTAGAATGTTAATTTAAACTGAAATTTTATGACCCCAAAGAGGTTAAACAGAAGCAAAATTTAATTCTGCTAAAGATCAATAAATATACAGATTTATATTCCGATTTTTTTTTACATTTTTGGAAGTTTGTTACTAAATTTAAATATCAATAGTATAGCAAACTATAAATATAGATGGTGATGCTATCTTAGACAATAACTGCAACTGATTCAAATTTGAAAGTAACAAAATATCTGTTTCTGTTCGCTAAAATACTTTTACTATTTTTGGAATTTATATAATTTTTTTAAATTAATATATCAAATCTTAAAAGAACAATATAAATAAAGAACGGTTCTAAAAAAGTTTTACGGCTTTAAAATTAAAGTCTGGTATTTTTTTTTCAAAATATAAGATCAAAAACTAAGAATATTCGAGTCTTAGTGATCAATAATGCAAAAGCAATAAATACAGATAAATCAAGAATGGTTTAACGAAAATGTTTCCCAATAGGAAAAGTAAAATCTTTTGACGATCAATAAATTAAGTTTGAAATTAAAACCGCATAAGTTAAACCAAGCCAATAACTGTTGGCAATCAATCTCCCAAAACGACCAAACGGTCTACAGAAATGACTGGAATTTCCAAAGAGAAAGTATTTTGCTGGATAAAAACTTTGGGCTGCATTTAGGATTCTGTGTTTACAGCTTACGGTCTAACGAAGACAACGTTTATTCAATAACTTGGCAGTTTTTAGTTGCTCAATGCGCCTCACATCCAGCTTCATTAAATATGCCCTAACTCGACAGTGCTGGCAAAAAGTAACTGTTATTTTTTTCTCGTGGTTTTTTTATGTTTATTGCTTACTTTGCTTACCTATTTACTTGGAGTATACAATAGAAATTAATTTCATTCAAGAAACGTTGAAAGAAACATCTTCGAAAACAACAGCAGCTCATTGCCAATGCCAATGCCATTGGCCAGAAGCAATTCCCCTCCCGTCCCGTTCGCAACTTGTTTTATTATTTTAGGAGGGGTTGAGAGAAGGGGGGGGGGGGGCTTTCAGCTTGCTGATTTCTTTTGACTATTCAGCTCATGGAGTGGCCAACGGCGTGGCGATAGCTCTGTCCACTTTTCGCATATTTTCTCACAAAAGAATTTCTCGATTTTTTTTTTGGCTAAGATACGATCGAGGCGCGTTTGTAATGGCTAAGCGACATTTGGCCAGCGGGCAATTGCAGCTGGCGATTGAATTAATTTATGGGCTTTCAAGCTCGGGCACTGCGATATTCAGATATTCAGATATTCCATTTCTATTTGCCATTTTGATATTTTAGCTGTTGAGTTCATTTTTTTTTTGGACCGCCGTTGGCTTAATTGTCTGCCTGCTGCTGCTGTGGTCGCATAACTGTTAGCCCGATTCGAGCACGCATTAGTTGTGACAGCTAATAAGCAGCAAATAATTGGCCAAAATCAGAAATTACACTAAACAACAACAACAACAACAGCCAAATGCAGGCACAGTGTCTGGTGGATGTTGACACCTTGACCGCATTGGCGCATTGAATTACAACCAATTGGCTGTGACTCTGGCCTTATTGGCCATTATATACGCGCGTTGGGTATTATATTTTCTAACATTTAAGTGGCATGCCGAATGCCAAAAGGGTTTTACGATCCAACCATTAAGACTTTTAACTGAACAGGCGTTGGCTACAACAACTACAAAAATAGCCAGAAGAAAAAAAAACACTAAAACCTTAACTATAAATTGAGAACTGTAGGCGAATCGGCATCCTGGTGGCTCTGAAAATCGATTGTAGCTAATGGCCAGTGCTCTAACACATTTTTGGGGGCCATGCAAATTGCAAGGCTATTGGCCATTAACAGTCAACTGCGAAGTGCATAGCTGATAACGGACATTACGTATACGACAGGTGGACGCAGCAGTCCAACAACACTGTATCTGTGTCGGTATCTGAAACGCGGCCCATTAGCCAACTGGCTGCACACTTTTTCTTTCTATCGCCAGACACTTTCTTTGGCTATTGAACTTAAAAGCATCTGCAGCAGCAGCAGCAGCAGCAGAAGTCGCAAACCAGATCGCCCAGCCAAAACCAAGCGGCGGCGGCGGCGGCGGCGGCGACTACAATTTGGGTTAGAGAAATTTGCGCCCCGCGACACACATAGTGCTTAGAGCGGAGTCAAGTTCTTGTGGCACGTCAAAATACAACCTGTGCTATGCTGTGGTTCTATGCCACACGCTTTAACCTTGGCGCTTGGGCGTAATGCGCGGCAAGTGTCGCTTTACGGCTAACTCGTAATGTGCTTAGTTGCGCTTACTTTCTTTACACAGAAACAGCAACAGCAGCAACAACAACCAGAATGCCCAACAACAATGCTAATGCTGCACATAAACCGATTTACTCAATTATAGTTGCAAAAATCACACAAAAAGCGACTTGGCTTTTGGCTTTTATTTGGGTTTGTTCGCCTCAAGTGTGGGTGCCGTAAATAAAATAAATAGTTGAAAAATATATATATATATATATATATAGCTACACAGTAGCCAAGGTAATCAATTTATTGGCAAAAATACACACAAAAGCACAGCGACCGTCATCGTTTAATTTGCAAGCTGTTATCGCCAGAGACAATTGATTTGTGGCCAAAAGCGCTTGAACATGCATTTGGTTAATTGGTATTAGCTGATCGCAGCGATCGATACTTGTTATAGTGCCCAAAAAGATACAGACACCTTTCTGCGCAGCTGATGCTTTTTGATCACATTTCGACTGCAGCAATTTCGACTTTTAACTCAATTAGCACAGCATATGATTTGCATAATATGGCGACTAATTTAATTATGGCTCATCTAACGGCAAAAGGCAGCCAGGCCCAAAGAGACTACAGCGCTAGTGTATTATTATATAATTTGTGAGGTTCTCAGTCTCAGGCTCCTTCAGTTGCTGATGTCAGCGGTGTGGTGCCCTCATCATAACTTAAAATAGTCAGAGACAATTAAGTATTTTAAAGTCTGCTTCTTCTTTTACGGCTTGTTTTTGGCTAGGTAAAGCACCAAGAGGGTTACTTCTTCGCCGTTGCTTTGCATCTTTCTTTCTTCCAAAAAGAAAAAAAAAAAGACAGCGAATATTAAAATAAATTAACATAAAGTCAAAGAACCTAACAATAAAAAAATAAAAAATCCAACCAACATCATAATTTAGCTGTGTTGCGCTCTTGCGTTCTTGCGGCCTCGGCTGCAATCGCTTTTAATTGTTATGATAATTTTGCAAACGGCTGTAAAGGAAACCCAACAAAGTCGCTTGCCACAAAAGAAAGGCAGTGAATCAAGACACTAGCTCAGCCTTGGCACGCAAAAAAAGAAAAAAATATATAGAGAAAAAAAACCACAAAAAGATACAGAATCGAAAAATCGAAATCGTAAAGATGCTGAAAGTATCTATAGAAAGTGCTTGAAATGGGCATTGATATCAGTTCATCAAACTGTTGCTACGCACGTGTGCCAACAAATTGAGCATACGCAGTGTGAGCTCTGCTCTGTGATAAGCATCAGCTTGATAGAATTTTCAAACAGGAAACGCGTCAAGTGAACCGCAAAAACCACAGCGCCAATTTTCGCCAGACTTGAGTGGCACAGAATCTAAGCCACGTTACAACCGTTTAATTAAAATGCTGCAGCAGCTGTGCGGCACGCAAAAATCTATCAAAAACTGCTGAGTTCGTTCAGTGTTCGTTCGTTCAACCACAGAACAGCAGCCGCAAGATGGGAGGGCATGGTTTCTGTATCTGACTTTGCTATTTGCCATGTTTTTGTTGGCTCATCAATAAATCGGGTAAAGCTGCTGTGGCTGCTGGCGCTGCAGACAAGCCCCGTTTGGAGACCAGCAAAAATTGTGTCTATAAATCACACAATTTCCGTGCAACATGGCCAAAGGGACAGTTTTTGGCCAAAATGCAGCAGCCACCCCAAAAAGAGAAAAAAGAGAAATCCCCAAACACCTGCTGCTGGCATTGGCCATAACCCTAACCCTGACTCGGACTCGGACGTTGGTCCTTGTCCTTGTTCTGTAGTTGTGTCTGGCCAGCTGCCAATGAAATCTCTGGCCAAAACCAAATAACACTCAAAGTCATTTCGATTTCGGACAGCCTGCCCTGGCTGTATTGAAAAAAAAGGATGCCAGCAGCTACGTACACATATTGCGGCATTTTATTTGCATTTTTTATTGGCCCAGCAGTCTATGTTGGCACTATGAAAACTCCAACTATATACTATAAATATAACGTTTTTGGCTTTTATATCAGTTGCAATCGTTTTTTTTTTTGTTTTTAGGTCTGCCATAGTTTTGTATTATTTATGGGCAGCTAAAAGCTTTTACAAGCGAGCATTTTTAGTTTTTACGAGTATGACAAACGCTGCTGCGGCAAAGGATGCCTACCCACAATCCTGAAACTTGGTGTGGGCATAAATTCTAATTAGAATTGCACTCGAACTTTTGGCGAGAATGCGGCAGCCTCAGCAGCAGCAGCCAAGTGCTCGGTAAATGGCCTTTCATAAATTAAATAGCCAGGAGAAACTATATTTCACAAAGGGCCAGCAAGGGGGAGGTGCTCTCGGTGGCTCTTACGTTGTGCAACGGCCCGCGGCGCCACGGCAATTGTGAATGAATGAATGAGCGAGTAAATGAATGAATGTTTGCAATTTGCGCCAACAGCTGCAGCCGCCCAACGACTTGAGCGGTTTTTATGAATGAATAACTTTTGAGCATTAACTGCCTGACAGCCAACTGGCTAACTGCTAACTGGCTAACTGGCTGGCTGTTAGCCGTTTTAACGCCTGGTTGGCTTTCGCTTTAATTTTCGTAAAAACAATACATTTTTATTAATTGCAAACATAAATAAAATGCAACCGAAGTATTTTAAAATAATAAAGCAAATAAGTTAAGATTCGCTTAAATGAAATACCAATAATTTAAAAAGCCCTAATTGGATCTGGCCTTTGTCCCTAGAAAGAGTTAAGCAAACAGCTTTAAATCAGCCCACAGGGTGGCTTCTAGAAAACTTGTTATGAATAATTAGAAGAACTAGTTTTCAAAATTACGCAACATTTCCACAAGTCCATATCAATGCAATAAAAATAGCAAAAAAATAAATCATTCATAACATTTTAAATTGAAATTCTAATTGATCTGAAGTTCTAAAGTTTAGAATCCAAGCATTTATATACACACGGAAAATACAATTTAAATATGGAAATTTTATACAAATGGAAATTATTTTTTTATTTTGTATTTTTACTGCATTTTAATTTGTTTAAAGTGTATCATAAAAGCTGCGTATATGGATTATTTGTAATACTTTATAAATTTTTTATAATTATTTATAAAAAATGTTTATAAAAATGTATTAACTTAAAACTATTGCACTTCAAAAATTCTTGCTTAAAAAAAATTGTATTTTCAAAAATAAACTTATTTACTTATTTTGAAATATTTTGTTTAAAATCGAAATATATTTGAAGCTCTCTTCTATAATTTTTTCTAAAATTCTTTTTTATTTGCATAACAATATTTTTTCAAAAACACATTTTATAGAAAAGATTTTATATTCCAAAAGCAGGACATAAGTTTATTTTCCATCAAATGGCCACAAGGACACTTTGAACTCACCTATTTCACTCAAGAACAGCACGTTCAAATTTTCGAAAAGAACTCTTTTAAATTCTTGCTCAACACTTTGCCACTTGTACTGCAGTTTTATATTATTTTTGTTTGTTAATATTTTAAGATTCGTTTTGCACTTCCTTGCACAGTTTTAGATCCTTATTCCTTTTGCACGCTTTTTAACATTTCGCGCACTGATTTGTCAGTTTTTGGTTAGTTTTTCAACTTTTCTTTTGTTATAAATCACTAGCTTTTTATTTTATTTTATTTTTTTGCAAATGCTGCGTAAAAATAATCCACTGTGTCAAAAGTTCGTTAGCTTCTTGGATAAAAGTGTCTAGAGATTTAGACAAAATTTAACATGAAGCTGCTGCAGACGACAAAAACGAGACCAACTCGGGTTCTATGTTGCTCGTTGTGTTGCTGTGGTTGCTGGTTGCTGGTAGCTGATGTTGGTTGGCTCTGTTAGCGGTTGTTGGGGCACCACCAAGATACAACCGCTTCATAAAATTCAAAGAGACTCGGACCCAATAGCTTCTCAGCGCTTATTTATATAGCCTACGTCGAGCGGCTTTTGGTGAAAATCAAACGAAACGAACGAACCAACATCGCGACAGCAACAACAACAGCAGCCGCAGCAGCCGCAGCAGCGACAGCGACTGCGACGCCAGCAGCAACAGCAGCAGAAGCAGCAGAAGCAGCAGCAGCGTCGAACGAACAGCAACAACACCAGCAAACGAACATGCCAAGTGAAGCCGGGCCGGGGCCAAACCAAATGCTGAGAGAGAGCGCCACTCGCCAAGCGCTGAGAGCGCAAAAGAACTTCACACACATACACACAGACCGCAACACAACAGCGACTGCGACAGCGAACAGCGAACAGCGACGTTGACGTCGACGGCGGCAGCGACACGTGAACGCAAGCACACACACACACACACAGTCAGACAGGCAGCAAACACACTCAAATAGTCAGTGTCGGCAACAAAGTTGCTCATCATTTGGATCGCCGACGTTAACGCCAACGCCGACGCACAGTGGACAGCAATGAAATAAGTGAAATCATAAATCAAAGCTTATTTGCTTGTTTTTTGTGTAACAATAATATCACATATTTAGGTATAATAAATAGAATAGAATGTAGTTATTTTAGAGAATGAGGAATACTAATGCCTGATTTTTGTAGAATGTTCGATTGGATTGATTGAACTAAGAAAGGAATAAAAGCTTCGAAACGGCAAAACAACTTTAACAAACATTTTTAAAATTATTTAAGCTGTCTTCTCAATTACAACTTTACCCAAACTATAAAAATATTTTACAAGTAAAGTCAAAGCAAAACTTTTCTAACAAAATTACATTTTTTTAATTTTTTGCTAACTACAACCTTCCAACTCTGTTGCCCACTGTGCGATGTCGCTGCTAGCGCTAACGCTGACTGCGCTGTGGTCAATGAATAATTTTCAATGCATTGCAAGAATTCCCCACGCTTAAGCACAGATATTTCGCAGAAGCAATGCTAGCAAGTTGGCAGCCCCGCCGCACGACGCGAGCAGCGCCGCAGCAGCGACGGCGAGAGCGCAAGCCGGCTTTGCTCAGAACGAGACTGAGACTGAAACTAAGACTGAGGCTGCGACTGAGACGGAGACGGAGATGGAGACTGAGACACAGCGATGTAACTTTGGCCATGCTCTTTGGCCAATGTTCGTGTTGGCGGCGGCGGCGGTGGCAAGTTCTTGGCCATGGCCAAGACGAAGAATTCGCATTGCTGCTGCTGCTGCTGCTGCTGCTGACTGCAGATTCTTAAGCTGCACACACAAGTCAGTCAGTCAGTTGGCCATCAAGCGGCGCTTTGCGGTTTTAGTTCCGAGCTGCAGCCATCTAAAAATACATATGTACATATCTCATATATATATACATACATATGTATTTGTATAATTTTCTTTCTTTATAGTTTTTTTTCTGCTTCTGCTTCTTCTTCTTCTTGCACAGGTGTTGGGGCAGCGCCGTTTCTAATTAAGCAGCACTCGTTGGTTGTCTGTTGGCTGATTTTGGACACACACTGGACGACAAATATGGGGAAGAGAAGAGCAACCGGTTTACTAACAAGGGGTGGGGGGGCGGATTGAGAAGAGGGGCGGGGGCACCTTTGGGTTGTACTATTGTCTCTGTGTGGCTTCAAGCTGATTATTGACCTTTCTGGCCACCGCTAAAGCTAGTAAACAGCCTAAGCAGAACTTTATTTTTTAATTGTTTGCGAAATTCTTTTTGCCGCCTTTTGTTTGATTTAATTAATTATTTAATTACGCTTCAGGTTGGCAATTTTGCCGGGTTTTTTGTGTTTTCTTCTAGTGTTTTTTGTTTTCACTTGTCTTTGCTGGCTTTGGCTTTGACTTTGTCCGTCTCCGTATTTGGCCAAAAACGCACACACACGTAGACAGCAGAAGTCGCGCGCGCGCGCTCCACAACTCACACCGATGGATAGCGGCGACGGCGTGGCAGCAACAAAGCAACTTGCAACACACAAAGTACGCTTACGACTTGCAACTTACGACTTGCGACTTGCGACTTGCGACTAGAGTACTAAAACTGGGAACCTGGCTAAAAACCACGTCCGTTACACGACGCGCACGCTTCGCTAATGAACTGAACATTTCCGCTTTGCCGGCATCCTTTTGCCTTTTGCCTTTGGCCTCCTGCCCATTGGTCCTTGGTGGATGCTGCACGCTCATTGCGCCGGCGCGCGTCGAACATTTGAGCGTGAAATTTGTCGCAGTCTGCTGACAACAAAAAAAAACATATACATATATAAATCGTATATATATATATATATATATATATATATATATATATATGTAAAACACCCACCCGCACCGGCAGCAATCCAATCCCAGTTCTCGTTCCCAGAGACCCATTGCCAATTCTAGTGATTGCCGGCTACGTGTTGCCGGCATTTGTCGCTTGTCGTTCTTGTGTTTTGTGTGTGTTTGTGTGTGTGTGTGTGTGTGTGTGTGTGTGTGTGCTTCTTCTGTTCGCTGTTTCTGGTCTCGTTGTCGTGCAATATTTTTTGGCATTTTCGCTTTATACGTGCAAATTTAATGGCAACAATTGGTGCGAAATGCCGGACATGCAAAAGAGTGCACTGAATGAACGACATCAGCAACAGCTACAGCAGCAACAGCAGCAACATCAGGAGCAGCAGCAGCAACATCAGCAGCAGGAGCAGGAGCACTAGATGGCTGAGTGGTTGACTGGTTGGGTGGCTTATGTATTGTTGTTGGCTAGTTGCCTGCTTGGTTAGTGCATTTGTAGTGTGTGTTTCATGTTGATTTGAGTGGCAGAGCTTTGCTGCGAAACAGGGTCCAATTGTTCAAAACAGTTCCAAGGTGAGATGAAGCTCTCAAAGCTTAAGTGGCCACTTCTAACTTGGCTTATTGATAAACTACTAGTTGGCAATAACGAATTGACTGAAAGTTTTTCAATTGGAGTATACAAGAATCTGTGATTTTGATTGTCACTGCATAGCAAATAAGAATGCAAAATAGCAAAGTAGTCTGGAAGTTTCCAACTCTCATAACTTTGTCAAAACCAAATCGATTCTCAGGCGGAATAACATTTTTAATTTGGTTTGTCCTCTGCTATAAGTCATTAATATTGCACAGTAATAAATATACCTGTACCCATTTTAGATAAGAAATTATACTGGAATATGGAATCTCGAAGTTTCATCTTTAATCGATTGTGAAAATGCTTTTTATAGAAACACATCTCAAGCGATGAAATTACTGTAAACTATGCTTTTGTCGAAACGTGACTAAAAACTATGCTACTATAGCATTATATTTACATTCCTTTCTATCGTTTAAGGAGGCAAATGTTAAAAACAGTTAATTTTCTGGCGATAATTCGCAAGGACTGTCGCTGTGTATTTTATTAACCAATTGAGAATAGATGCCATATAGCGAAATCACTTGCACAGTTATCCCACTGATTGAATACTCAAATTTTGTACACAGACTGCCCCTGTATGGTCATCATCATAATCATCATCATCATCGTCATCGAGAGCACTCCCATGGCCATCCATCGCCAGAAGCTGGCCAACTAACCAGACAAGCAACTGACCAGGCTAAAATAAATAGCCAACTACAGTCGAGTCGCCGTCGCGTCGAGTCGAGTTGAGTTGAGTTGAGTTTTACTGCAAATGCGAAGCGACAAAATATTTTGCGAGCGAAACGTCGAGTGATTTTCATTGTGTGATGTGACAGGTGTCACCGCGTGTCGTCGGTGGGTGGACGTGGGAAATGGACGTGTAACGTGGAATGAGGATTGAGGATGTGCTGCTGCTGCTGCTGCTGCTGCTGCACAGGAACAGGGACAAAGGCAAAGAGATAGCGACAGCAACTGTGGCGTGTGGCAATGTCAGGCAATGAGCGGAGAGTCAAGCATCATGACCAATTAGCCTTGTTAGCGAGATAAACTATGGGCCAGCTATATAGCGCTAACGGTATGTGGCAGGTAGGTAGCTCTCTCTCTCTCTCTCTCTCTTTGTTTGTATCTGTGTGGCAGCAGGATAGCTGGGCTTGACAATGACAGTCCACGCACGCCTGAGTTCAATTGATTTAACATGAAAGTGTAGCTCGCTAAATTGATTTTTGTGTAAACTCTCAACTTTTGGCATACTAGAAGTCGCCAACGACAACGACAACGACAACAGCAACAGCAACAACAATAACAACAACGCATCATCAAAGTTGTATGCTGTTGCCAAGTGGCCAAGTTTGGTGAGGGGGTACAGGATGTGTATCTATATATCTATATTTGTATCTTTTATTTTGTATCTGTAGCTGACCGTAACGAAATGCTCAGCTATCTCCGTTGGCTGTTGTTCTTGTTGTTTGCCAAAAGTATCTGTAGCGTGTATTTGCCAAGTTTCTTGTTTTGCAACCCTCAAAAAAAAATATAAAAAAAAAATAAACTGCGAGGGTGATGACTGATGATGCCCGGGTAGACGTTCACGTCCTTCTTCCGCTCCCGCTTACCCCTGCCCACAACCATCCATCGATGCGTTGTCGCCTGCAACCTTTCGTGCACTTGCCGAAAAAGTTTTTCTGTTGTCTACTTTACGGGCGCTTTAAAAGTTCATTTGCACGACAATGCCCCGCAGCCCTTTAAACGTCTGCCTTTGGCAAATTAAATAATAGGCTTATGGTGGCTTAGTGTCGCAATTGTTGTTGCTGTAGTGTTTGTTGTTGCTGTTGCTGTTGTTGTAGCACGTTTAGCATGCCATAAAGGCAAATTTTTTCGTAATATTTATTGCCAGGCCATTCATGCGCCTTTAATGTGCCCCAGACAAGCGCCACAGCCCGTGCATAACAAAAGGCCATTCTCGACTCGTCGTGGTCTCTTCTTGGCCACGCAACAAACATCTAACATCAGCCTACGCCGACTGCATTGCTTATTAGCCAGTTTTGCTAGCTCTAACCCACTGGGAACCATGCGAAAATGCAATTAACTAACAATGACCAAGAATGGATTCTAATTACGACAAACTATTGTTAACTGATGTTTCTTTAAAACGTATATAATTAAATACATTATTTATAACTTTGTTAATAGAAACAAAATATATAAAAACAGTTAAGACTGCTCTAATCGAGAGAGCCTTCAATTATTTATCTGTATTACAACAAATAAAAAAGATAAATTAGTTTTTACAAATGATTATAATTTAAATGCAGAATTTTTTAAAAAGAGTTTCACGATCGGTTCAGTTTTGGCAAAGCTATGGCAGATCAAAGGTAAGTTTGCCAAAATGAGGGGGGTACATGAAATTATTATACTTTGTGGAAAACTAGTTGCAGGGCATTCAGCAACATTCTTTTAAAGCATTAAGCAAAGCTGCAACCGCTATTAAAGACAACGCTCCCAGATTTCAACCGCGGAACGTGCGTACTGTTACAATTACAGTTACCGTCGATAAGCCAGAGTAATAACATTGCCATTCATGAATCATTTTGTTATGGTTTGTGGAAAAGCGATTTTCCAGCAGCTCAGCAGCAGTTTTCCATGTGTTTAGACGACATGCAGTGGCTGCATAACTTGCACATTTCTCACACGTTCGGGCGCCGGGGCAACTTTTGTTTTGGCGCCTCGAATGTGCTACGAATTAGCAAAACAGATCGGATAAGCAACAGCAGCAACAACAGCAAAAAATGAGTTGCAATGCAAAGTGCATATAAAATAGGCGCCCAGTCAGTTTTTGAATGAATGGTTGGCCGCCTTGCGGGCCCTGAAATCGAGAGAGATACATATATGCACAAAGAGTCTAAGGACTTGTAGTTGGGGGCGGCTCATGCATATGGATGGCCATATATCATTTTGCCTTTGGTCTATGCAAAACGGGCGCCTGCTTTGCATTTGTCAAACCACTTTTGACTCGATTTATGTTTGTTTGAGAAGTCGTTAAAATGGCACCACGCCCCAGCATTAAATTAGTAAAATCAGCAATATCAGCTATTAACTGCCTACATATGATGAAGTTTAACAAATTAAAATGCCCCGTTTATGGGGAACTTAAATCGGCGCGTTTATGGCCCAAATAAAACTACAAATCTTGAACAGCAGCAAACCGCAGCAGCAAACCACAGCAGCAGCAGCAAACAGCAACAAAAATTAGCATCTTTGATTTGAAAATATGTTGGCAGTGTTTGACCCAATTAGTCGGAGTGGGTAACTCATAAAACCGACAAGCGATGATGCCTGTCGATAAGCGTACCCTTAGCGGCATCTGCTTTCTCTGAAAACTAAAAAAAAAAAGAAAATACAACTTTTGGGATACTTACTTTCTTACATGTGTTTGGAATTGGAGCACACGCCTCTAACTGGACAGCGACATAATTGCAGTCATGTATTAAAGTTTGTTTAGTTCTTATACCCTGTAGTTTTTAAAACGGGTATGCTCATGTCATGCATACGTATGTTACAGGCTGTAGGATACATTTTCGATAAGCACTAAAAGTCGAGTCGATCTATCTGTCTGAGCGAATGCAATTAATTATATGCGTATTAACATATTACGTCATATACAGTCTTAAATAATAATCCAAAAATATTAATATGTATGCTCTTTAAACAAAATTACAGGATATCTTTCCGTCGCACACATCTGCCTGTATTATTGGTACTAGTTCTTACTAGTTCATTTCGTTTGTTTGTTTGTTTGCCCTCCGTCCCTCCGCCCCTGTTTCTATGCTGTAATAAGTTTGCTTTATTGTTTGCCAGCGTGGCGTGAGGGGGATGACAAGTAGAACAATCAGAGCTAAAACTGCGGAAATCGCTAGAATAAATACAAAAAGGCAACAAGCATAGAGAAAAAGAACCAAAAATCAAATCAAGATAATGCGTTGGAGAGCAACCAAAAAATAGAAAGAAAAAAAAAAGTTGTTAGTAAATTTTTGATAATCTTAAATAAAATTCTCACGCTGTTTACATGGCTCGTTGACTCTTTTTGGCCAGATGCAGGCAAAAAGATACTAAGCAACAAAAAAGAAAGAAAAAAATAATAAAAATAAGGTGTTAAGGCCCCAAAACTGCCAAATAATAATGGCAAAAAATTAATAATCCCAAACGAACGCGCCACAAAAAAGCGCGCTGCGGCACGTACAGGCAACCAACTGTGTAATGAAAGCCACAACAACAACAATAGCAGTAATTTGAACGACAGTAACAATTATTGGTAGCAATGTGGGGGTCAAATGCAAATTGCAACATATATGACATGTTTATGGCCAGAGACAATCGTCTGTATGAATCGATCTATATGTGGGTGGATTATAATTATAGTTTTGGTCAACTTATGGCTGCATTTCAGGGTCAAGTTTGTCGGCCCAAAGCAACGGTAAAATGCTTCTTTGTTCGCCGTCTCCAATTGGTGATTGATGATTAATGATTGTCGCATGTTTCGGCACTGACCATAAACTTTATAAGCTTGTAAATTTCTTGGCCCCCTTTCGTTTTCGACCATAACCCAACTCAGAGCGTTTTGTATCAAATTTTAAAGCCATTGTTTAACAATTTAACACATTTTGATCGTTATTACGTTGTTGCTGTTGCTGTTGCTGTCTTATTTTATTTATTGGCACCTACAACAAGTTGGCTTTCAAGACATTCCCCCTCGCCACTGTTCTATTCAACTGCTAATTCAACCTGTCTATTTGCACAACAATTAGAAGCTATTTGGGCAGCACATTGTCTTATTTTAGCAACTCTCAAGCACTTGCACATTGCGCATGAATTTTAATTTTATGCAAACATTTGTCAATAGCCAACAGAAATGGCCAAAACTTATATTTATACATGTATAACGTCGAGAAAAAATCACTCGCAATTGGCGTGAAATGTTGGCAGCAAATACATTTTTAACAATTTGCATACCTGAATCGCTCAAGGCCGCAACGCATTTGCATTCGCATTTGCATCAGCAGGATCTGGAATTCTGCTAAAGGTATTTGGCCGCAGCAGACTGTACAGTTAATTAAATTTACATTAATATTTCATGCCCTAACGTTATTCTGTGAGTTTCAGGACTTGTAAATAAACTGTTCGCAGTTGAAAAATATAATTTACAACGAGCTCTTCATGTCAAAGTAAACGCAGCGTTGGGGACTCAACAAATATCTGCACAAAAAAAAAAAATGGAAACAAATTTACTGAGTAGAGTGTAAATATCCTGGACATATACGGTGTATTGCGAATTGATGAATACACTGCATATACGCTGCGAATAATATCTGCCTATAATACAATATATATGTTTCAGGAACGGTCGATATAAAATTAAGTTCAGTTTCAAATATTAATTGTTTCGCATTAAAAATTATTTAAATACTCGTATTTAACCGGATGTTTTCACTACTCACCCAATTTTAAGTCAATTACACCAATTGCAGAACTTTTTTCAATGGATTTTATTAAACACTAGACATGTTTTAATTTTTTTATCAATTAATAAAGTTTTTTAATAAAAAAAAGTTACTTATATTTAATTAGGCATAATTATAATATTCGATATTTAAGCTTATTCAAAAATATATGTTTTATTTATTTACACAAAAATTAACGTAAATATATAAAAATTCAACGTAAATCTGCTAAGCTATTTCGAAAAAATTAATATAAATAAAATAAATGAGGAAAAACAGAAATAAATGTGAAAGAAGCTAAATTAAACGTAAATAAATACAAATCCATCTAAAATATATTCCTCAGGTTTACAGACCAAGTGGAAAACTTACATACGACACAAAGTGCGTAGTTAGTGAGTGCTACACGTGTATATGTAACTTTGGGGGTATTTATGTATTCGTATGTGTGTGGGGGTAGAACAACTTTTACTTTATCAGCAAAACCGCTAGACAATGCTCAGCCAGACATTATGTTTATCGCTTTTAAAGTGTCTTTGCGAGAAAAGTTCTTCACAGATAGAAACCATAAATAAAGAGGTCAGTCAGTTTGTGCTTTGGCTGAAACTGTTGCAAATTGTTGGCCCAAACGACAATGCCCCATTCAACAGAAGAGCGGCAATATGAGCACGTCTGGCCGCAACGGCAGCCAGCACCAAAAAGCAAACTCAAACAACAACAAAAACACCAGGCAACAATAATCATCGCACACTGGCAAAACAAAATCGCAACAGCGACAATGCCAACAAATAAATTCAAACAATGTGCCGAACGAAATGTAAAGCATAAATATTTGCAAAAGGGCCCAAAGAGCTGGGAGGCAACGAAGAGGCAGAGTTGGCGGAGGAGTAGGAGGAAGTAGTTGGAGGCGTAGGTAGAGGAGGACAGCAGCCCAGCTGAGCTCCCGCCGCGACAGTCACGTTTCACTACACGCAGAACGCACACAACGCAGATTGCGCATACGCCATGTTTGCCATACATATTTACGCATAAAGCACAGATGTGAGTTGTGTCGAGTTGAGTAGAGTTGAGTTGAGTCTGTGGCATCAGGCATCCAAAATGGTAACGATAGCAGCGGCAGCAGCAGCAAGCATCAACATCATCATCAAGACTGCATGCAGCCTGTCTGTGGATTGTGAGTAGGGAAGAAAACCGAGTTTTTCATGTCAGCGCAGGCGGGAATTGAATTTCGCGCCAAATGACTGGCGGCTATTTTTCAACTGCTTCATTTTTGGGGCCAAGCAGCAGCCACTATTCCGTATCTCTCTCTCTCTATCTGTCTGTCTCGCCAGGCTGTCTGCCACGTTGTCTGACAGTCAGACTGTTGTTGTCTGTGCAACTTACATTTAATGCTTAAATTTTTGGCTTTTCCACGTTCACAGTCTGACGCGCCTCAAAAGCCAGGCGCACAGCACACTTCACCGAGCCCATTAACAATTTTTGGCTCTGGCCAGGACCAGGATCTGTCTACGACTCGAGTGCATCCCGCTGCCAGTGACAGCTTTTGTTAGCAACAACTTTTGGCCATGGCTTTAACTTGACTTATGTATGATGGCGGGCCCAACTTCTGGCTCAGCTTTAATTGAAATTTCTTTGCCGCAGCACGGCGACAAGTTGATTTACCACTTGCGGGGCAGCATAACGAATTGGACATTAAACGCTACCGTTGGCCAAATTGCCAGCAGCACAAAAACATCTTGTGGCAATTGGCGTTAACAAGCGCATTAGATTTGCTGGCCAAGTTAGCCGCTAGTCGCTAGTCAGTCAGCGGCCAATTTGGCAAGGCTGTTTGGGGAATTGGCCAGAACGGTGGCTAAAAGAAGTCTTAACAACTGCCATTGCAAATTACATTGCATTTGCTTTTGGTATACAATTGCGCATACGACGCGTTGCCAAAGCCATGGCAAACAAAAAACCAGGAGCGCTCAGCTCGCAAGTGACCGACTAACAGATGCCCTGTGTCTCTTATAAGACAAGACAAACACGAGTCGCATATTGATAATTATCAATAACAGGTCAAATCGGTATATATCAAAGTATATACCTGATAGGTTTAGAGATATCTACTTCTGCCTGTTGCACACATTTGCACAGCTTCGTGACACCCTTTATATGCATTTCAAACAGGTACAGGTACAGGGTATAGAAAAATGCTTTCAATAGAAAAACTCAACGACTCAACTGCTTTCATCTGTTACAACGACAACAACAACAACAACAGCAACAACGGGGAGCACATAAAAACTGCGCTTCAACACGCACAGCAGCAGCTTCCATCTCGTCCTGCCAGCTACCCAACCCACCCACTTCCCTACAGCCCCTTTGTCCCCCAGAGCATTGCGTGTTGTGAGCTGACTGCGACTTTGACTTTGAATCACCCCACCCCACCACACCACCCCCCACCGCAGCTTGCCACAACTGGCTGCAACTCGGTTTGTAGTTTGCAAATTGTAACTAGATACAATTTGTAGCGCACTTCACAGTGTGCGTGGCTTTGTTTGCCACTGCCTCTGCCTCTGCCACTGCTGCTGCTGCTGCTGCAGACGTCGGCGTCGCCGTTGCTGCGTTGACTTATTGCAGGAAGGAAAAACGCTGCCAGGCAACTCAATGCAGACGTCGTTGTTGCAGTCTCCCTCGTTTATTTGTGACTGTTGCTGTTGTTGTTGCTGTTGTGGCTTGTTGCTGCTTGCTGGTTGCTGGTTGCACCCAAAGTGCGTACTCATATGTCTGCTGGCTTTTGGCCGATTCTGGTTCTTTCCTGTGCTAGCCACGCTCGAATGCCGCCATCCGCTGTGATTTGTTGCATTTCTAATGCGCCAGTGTTTCACTTTGTTCACTTTGCTCATGTTGCACTGTTGCACTGTTGTGCTGTTGTGTGCTGTTGTTCTGTTGCAATGCTGCACTTGCTTTGGGTCCGCAGTTGCTTGCTTGCTGGCTTGCTTGCCACGGCCAGCATTCATTTTCGTCGGGGGAATTTATGCTCGTGTGCTGTTTTGGTTTTCAATTTTTCCAGTGTTTTTCTTTTTTTATATATATTTTTTTTTATTTTTTTTATTTTTGTTATTGTAGATGAATGCGTGCGTTTTCAATTACCCTCAAGCAGTTGTTTGGCATGGTGCAGAAAAGGGCAACCGAGTCAAGCGGTTTGCTTGGGAAATTCTATAGACTTTGATGGGTTATCTATAGTGGTAAAATAGCCTCAGGACCAAATACAGTTAGTGTATAAAGCGCTTCAAATTGAATATGTACAAATTTTAATTAAAGGAATTTGATATGTGCGTCAAAAGCATTGCACTTCCTTAATATCTGTGCACAACTGGGATTAAAGACCACTGAGAGCATACGGCCAACAAATTTGTATTTCAAATAAACTCAGCAAAATTTGTCTGGCCAACCAATAGAATTTCAATGGAAAGGCAACAAATAACCAGATCTGATTATGTAGATTCGGAACGAGCGAAAGAGTGGAGCAACATTATGCAACAAGAATATTTATTAGCAATATTTTAAGTGGTCTATAAATTTGAGTATTAGCTTTGACAGTTTTAAAGAATCATAATTAGCAGACAGCAGATTTATCAAAATTATATTACAAAAATATAAGAAATATGACATAATACATAGTTCATTTACAGTTCTGAACTTTCAGCAAACTATTTGGCATAGCAAAAAGAGAATTGAAATGCAAATTATTATGAAAAACGACAAAGGAATATAGAAAGCATGATCAAAACTCTGTATGTGAAAGCTTTCCAACTATATTTTTTATATTTTATATGTCAGCACTCTTCGTAAATTCTACCAGCCATAAATAAATAAATAAATAAGGCACAAATTGATATATCCCTAGGCAATATTTTTCATATATGACAAATCAGTTGTAGTTCAAGCATGGTATTTATTGTATTCCTAGCAAAAACTAACGTCAATTAGCCCAAGCGAATGCCATCCAATTAACAATTCAATTAACTTGATAGCGAAGCTGTCAACACACAACTTTACCGTTGCCATAGAGCGCGCTTCATTAGCAAATTCCCCGAAAATTGCATTGACCCGCTAAAATAAAAAAGAGAGGCAACAAAGAGCTATTTAACGACTGCAGCCAAGTAAGCAAACTGGCACACACCCCGCTGTCCCCCTGCCTCCTGCCAGGCGTGGAGCCATCAATTGCAAGGGGAGTCGAACGCAGCCACCCCTAAAAATGTATTTCTGCACTGGCATTAAGTGTGGATTACTTAAATGCTTTTTAATTGAAACTTTTCCTAATTTCACTTTGGGGGATCAAGTGCAACCAGCGCTAAAGGCTATGCAAACACCACACCGA
The DNA here is from genome assembly GCA_035045305.1 of Drosophila maculinotata. NCBI lineage: Eukaryota > Metazoa > Arthropoda > Insecta > Diptera > Drosophilidae > Drosophila > Drosophila maculinotata. The sequence continues at coordinate 2,754,188 of JAWNPD010000649.1, read as the reverse complement.
GGAGACGGGCCAGCAGCAGCCAGCAGCCAGCCACCAGCAACTATGAGCGAAGCGAAAGCAGACGCAGCTTCAGCATTACCAACAGCATCACCATCAGCATAAGCACGCTCTGGCGCCTTGCTACCCCAAACAAGGGGAAGTTTTTGCGTGTCTGGCCAAAATGCTAGAGCACCAACAAAACAAAAAACACAAAAAAAAAACAAGTAGGAGTGCTCTAATCGAATGTGCCCGGCTAGCAGATATCCTGATATTTTGCCTAAAATAAATACGTACTTCCCTAAACTATATGTTTCCTTGAATAACTTTTATGTTTTTAACCATAGGCATACACAAAAAATTAAAACAATTACTCTAAAATATATTTGTGAAATTATTAAACTTAATATAACAAAAACATGTACAATGATCGAAAGAAGAACATAAGCTAGATTCTAGCTTTTTGTTTTAGTTTTTAATCCTCTAATCGAAGTTGAATCCTTTCGCCTGTTACACATGTACATTTGCAGAGCTTCATGATACCCGCTTTATCCGATTGTAATGGGTACAGGATACAACAAAAGTGAAAGCAGTAAAAACTACCGAAGTGGCAGGCAGCTCGAACAGTGGCAGCGGCAGCGGCAGCACATCATCAATTTCAATGTCGCACGAGCATCGCCAACTGGCAACTGTCTGCTGGGGCAGTTACGTCTTGGCACCCGATCCCAAGCGCTCCATCTACCCCGCAACCCCGCTCTCCTGCTGCTCCAAACGTTTTTTCACGGCATTGTTGTTGGCTGGTTTGTTGTCTGTTTGCCTGCTGAGCTGCTTGCGACTTGGATTTGGGGCGTCAAATCCTTGGTAAAAGCATTTAACGTTGCACTGCATTAAGCGACGTCCCGACCCCAACTCTCCACCTCTTGGAGCACTGTCTGGGCATGCTCTAGTCGCATTTGGCATTTGGCAGCTGTGAGTGTTTATCAACTGGCATTGCTCTCTGCGCTGGCTGTGTTATCATTGCAGTGTTTGCTTTGCTGCAGCTTTGAAATTTCAATTTAACGCTTGATATTTGCCAACAGAACCCCCCCCCCTCCCTAGCCACCCCTCTTCAGCAAATAAGTTCGTATATAATGTATGCATAACCGTAATTTGTAGCTCCAATAGCAGTTCATCAGACGAGAAAAATAAGAAAGAACAGCTATCTGCAACACACCGAAGATTATATACACTTGCAGAAATATGTTGCGCAAACATATTAAAAATATAAATAATATATTTTAGGCAGTATCGAGTAATTAATTATCGCAAATTTACAATTCTTTCTAAAACCAAAAATGGTTTCAGGTTTCATGATTTTGATATGATCTCTAAGATTATTTTAAGATTTTCCAAGTTATAGTATATATATATATATGTCTATATCTACTCAACTCGCCAACATATTAGAATTAAATAATATGTTTTGGGGCTTATCGATTAACTAATTATAGCAAATTTACAATTATTTCTAAAACCAAAAATGGTTTCAGGTTTCATGATTTTGATATGATCTCTAAGATTATTTTAAGATTTTTCAAGTTATAGTACATATATCTAGCTATATCCTCTCAACTCGCCAACGTATTAGAATTAAATAATATATTTTTGGCTGTATCGATTAACTAATTATAGCAAATTTACAATTATTTCTAAAACCAAAAATGGTTTCAGGTTTCATGATTTTGATATGATCTCTAAGATTATTTTAAGATTTTTGTTATAGTACTATATTATAATACTATATACATATATATAAGAATTACCCAGTGGAAGGGAATCCGAAGCAGGGCTTGCAGGCTTTTAGCATCCACTCGACAAAGTGTCCAAAAGCGACAGACGACGCATCGGCTCTGCGGCTGGCTGACTAAGGCCAGAGCTGCGCTGTCATTAGCTTATCGGGGCAGTCGCATCTGAAGTGTAGTACGGGACAACAAATATATGCACACAAATATATGGATATACATATGTATACATATATATTTTTCGGCAGTTACGCGAAAGTGCAACGACTTTTGGCAGAGTTACGAGTAAGGCACTAATATGTGAGTGCAGAGGGGCAGAGAGAGGCGATGTATGGATGGAGGCTGAGGGCTGAGGGCGTTGCAAGTGCTGTGTGGAACGGTTCCTTTTTGTTTGCTCATTCGTCCGTTGCCTGTCCGCTTTGGCGGTTCTTCAATTTTGCGCATCAGTTGTAATTCATACTTTCTTGCTCTTAACTCTTCCACGAAATACGGCGGCACAAGTTGAAATTAACATGTTGCTGTTGTTGTTGTTGTCGGCAAACGATTTAGGATTTAAGAACCGTTCTTTGGTCTCTTTCGCCACACGTCACTCCACTTCAGTTGTAGTGTATGCCTCTGCCCAATTCGGTTTAATTAGCATGAGAAGTGGCCGCCACAGCTGCTTAAACACGATGTCCGCATTGGGGAAAGAGAGGACGGGAGAGAAGGAGAGGGAGAGGAGAAGAGATAGTGCAGATGCTGGAGTTTGAGTTTGGAGTTGGACTTCGCTTCCGTTGGTTGCGCACGCGCAATTAGCCAAAAGCCAGACGCCGTCTTAGGTACTTGACCGATAGTCTGTTTAATGAACTCCATGTGCTTTGTCAGTTAACTCATTCGAAGAAGGCAACTGTTCCCGCTGCTGCTGCTGCTGCTGTTGCTGCTTTTCGGCGCATTGCTGAATGCGAAAAATTCCTGCATGCATTAGATCGCATTACCCGACCACAGCCTAGAGATGACTGGTTCCAGCCAGTTTGCCCGGTTGCCCAGTTTGCCCGTTTGCCCGTTTGCCCAGTTTGCCCAGTTGGAAGCCCAATAAAGCGGCCTCGGGTTGCAGCAACAGAATGCAACGCGTTGGGTATCTATATATAGCAAATGCCAACTAAAAATAGCATGCGTCTTAAATGATTTCTGCTCATTAGAGCGTGCGTGTTCTTTGGACTTGGGAGTTGTTTGTCTTGGGAGTTGCACTCTGCCAACTCGCCACAAGCCAAACAAAAAGTGACAACCACTAAAACAAAAGCGGCAGCCGCATTTTCTACATGACGCTGCGAATGCCAGGAACATAATAAAATCATGTAATGGACTGCGCATGAAAAACAATGCAAAAACCCAGCGTTGACAAGGTATCGATGGGAGCAGCAAGGGGATTAGTGGGGAGGGGTGGAGGGGGGGCATTGGTGATTGCACATTGCGTCCCTTGTTGTTACTATTTTGCAGCATAATGTAATAAAAATAGCATGGAGTCCAGCCATGACGGCCACGATGATGATGATCAGGCTCGATCGATAGTCGACGCTGGCAGACGACTGCAAAACAAAAGACTTTGGACACAAACTCACGCAGGCAGCAGGTAACAACAACAACAATAACAACAACAACAACAACAACGATGATGGCGGCCTGCTAAGAATGCCAAGTATCGTGTGTTGAATGCATGCCATGCATAGTCAGTGCCAGTACTACACACACCCCTCCCAACCAGCACCTCCCCTCTCGCCAGCACACCACAGCACCCCCCATTCCAACTACCAGACATTAACTGACCGCCTTTAGGGCCAGCATTGAAAACGAAAACGGTTTGTGCCGCATAAGCACGACAAAAATCATGGCTCAGACTTGGACTCAGATTCAGATTCCAACTCCGACTCGGACTCGGACTTCGACTCCGACTCAGACTCAGACTGGAAGTCGAACTCGATCGCGGCACATGTGGTTGCCATTAGGCTGGGCAGCATTACATTGTGCTGCCTAGATACAAAGATACACGCGCCAGATACAGATGCACCAATGTACAACTTGCATACATACATACATACATACATACATATATGTCTGTAGCATATGGGTTTGTTTATGAGTTCTGCGCTTAAGTGACACAAAACGGCGGCCAAATGATGTGCAGATACTGTAGTTGGCCAGTTCTATAAATAAAACAGTCTGACAAGTCATTATGAACACAGCATCTAATTAAAACAATAAAGATAACGCTGTACTCAACTCCACGTCGAAAATGGCACCAACACTTATACATTAAGCAATTCGACTGAAGAGATAGCATCACAGATAATCTAACACGAAATGCAGACTACAAAATGGAAAAAAAGCTAAATTTAATAATGAAAGTTTTAAGTGTAGTCCAAAGAGTGTGTAACAGTGTAAATATATATTATGTGCAGTCTTAGATCACAGCTTAAACAGATGATCAGTTTCTGATGAGTTCATCTCAGGAAAAAATCATGCAAGTGATAAAGTTTGTTGATGAAATGATTAATTTTGGTCATTAAATAGTATATATAATATCATATGAAAAGCTTCTGTAAGTGATAAGTTCAGATCAGGAAAAGATGACATGGAAAAATACGTTAATGATAAGCTAAAAACTGCTTACATATTAAGTATGGTATTTATAGCATGTTCCAGTTTTAGATCACACTTTATGCCTTACAAAACATATGATCCGTATATCTCTTCATATTATTTTGTTTTTATTCAACCTAAATTCTTAACCCTGCAATGATAAGTATGATAAGTTTCTCCCTTTTGAAGTGATCTGTTCAGCTCTGTTATCAGTTAAAGATCAGCATTAATTCTCTGCTGATAAATAAAGCACTTAAAATGCAGAATAGGCCCGCTCTTACAAATCGCTGTAAAAATGTGAAATGATCAAATTGCTGATCACCGTGACAGACAAATCACAGTTTGATGCAGCCCTAGTCTGATAAGCCGTAAAACCAGCTGACTAAGGCTAAGAACTGTACCATTAGTCATCATCAAGACCAGATTTCTTTGGGGCTTTTTTGCAACGCACCCATGAGCTGGCCGACATTTATCTTGATTATTGACGCCGCCCGTTGCCCGTTTGGATGCCTCGTGCTGCTTGCCGCTTGCCGCTTGCTGCTTGTTGCTTGTTGCCTGTTGCAGGTTTAACGTTCTTTCTGATCGCGACATATAATTCATGCTGCCAAGGCAGGCCAGTTCTGCTGCCCGGGGAGAAAGTGTGATTCACCTTTCTTGGCCGCTGTCGCAGCATAAATATATCTCATGCTAAGTTTTTTTGAAATATTTTGCCACTTGACGGAAGTTCAAGCGAGTTCATCTCTGGCCGTGATTATTGCGGCGCGCATGTGTAGCAAATGCCAATTTAGAAAGTAAAAACAAATGATCAACCGAAATGGCCCAAAAACGTTGCTGGCCATTGGCTGCAACACTTTCATTCACTTTGCAGATGTTGCTGCTTTATAACTGTAATAAAGTGAAGGCTGGCCAAAAGGTTGATCTACCTGACTGACTGACTGACTGACTGACTGACTTACACACCAGCCGCCAGCCAAGTGTCGACACGGGTTCAAGGTTTTCAACGCTCAACCCCCAAATACAAAAAGAAATGATCATCAGCAAATTCTTTTGGGCTTTTTGGCACTTCCTTTTTCGCGTATTGTCGCCGGTTATTCTCATGTTGTTTTGTGGCAGTTCAATGCACCCAAGTTGGGCAAACTTCTCACGCAGTTTTGAGCATATTCTAGAAGTGCTCCTAACTAAGGTTTCGGCCTGTATCAGGCTCTAAATTTGGCATGGCTTTTGGTTACAAGTTGGTCTGTCTCAATGGCCGCATCATTAACATGTTTTATTATTCTGATAAATGATTAATGGGCCCAGAGCCCACAACGTTGCTCTTGCCACAATGTCTGCGTCTGGAACATGGCCCAAAAGTTACGGCATAAGCAAATGAAGCAGCCAGCAGCCAGCAGTCAGCAGCCGGACAGCAGACAGCGACAACAAAATGGTTGAAAAAAAAAACACCAAACTTTCTCTGAATTGCGATTTACTTTCTGTTTCAGAAACTTTATAGACTGCCCGCGATTTTATTTTAGAATTAAAGCTTTTTTCCACTTTTCCGCTGCAATATTTATTTTCATTTACTTTCGCTGCATTAACAATGTTTCAAATTTGTAATATTTCAACTGCTTGCAAAATTGTAAAGCGTTAAAATTGCGTTTACGAGGCGCAGTTTTTTTTTTATTTTTAATTTTTTTTTTGGCAAGCAGCCAACTGACGAACCGGTGCTATCAAAGCCCCAACATTTTGATATGCCATACATATAAAGATATCGTATACGATATGCAAATGACTTTCACTTCACTTTCGTTCATTAGTCGAAGCATTCATTCTTATTCTAATACTTTTGAAAGTCAATCGGTGAAAGGGTTTCCGATTAGTTATTTTTATTGTCTATTTTAGCAGAAGATTTTTTATTAAATACACATACACATTATGTGTGTGTGTGTGTGTGTGTGTGGGGTGTGGGGTGTGCGGAAATTCTTTTGCACGCGCAATTACTTAGCTGTGCAAACTTGTTTGGCAGCGACAATTAATTTTAAAATCATAAACCAAACACCGCATAATGTTTATTACGACTCGTTTGCATTCAATTTGCATAGCTGCCAGTGAAAAAAACAAAATTATATATTTATATATGTAGTTGAGGCACATTCTACAGTTGCGTACAATCTTCAACATCTATGAGTCCTCAGACTAAAGAGCTTGCAATTAAATGTTTGCTGCTGACGTTACCCGCCCCCTTTGGCAGCATTTGACAATAGCTTTCAATCAACATAATAATAATATTCACAAAAATTTAACCAATTTGATTTCAGTTGATTGATGCGCAAACATTGCTTGAGCTTTGTCTTCTGCATGTTTCTGAATGGCTGCAATTGCTGCCACCGCTAATTAGACTCTGGCTTTTTGCCACATGCAAATTCTTGTTGCCGCTGCAGCAGCAGCAGCAGCAGCTGAGTAGAAAGCGCTGGCTGGTCAAATGGCATCTGTGTGCTAAAACTGACACCTTTATGCAGCGCTGAGCACGCAGCTCATCAAAGTGTTGATGATGACTTGGCAGAATCTTTTGCAGTCGTCGCGTCGGTTTGCAGGTTGCACGTAGCACGTAGCACGTTGCAAGTTGCAAGTTGCAAGTTGCCCAGTTTCTGGTTACAGCAGCCAAATACAATCGTTCGCTTTGTTGTTATTTTTGTTGTTGGTTCTAATCGATTTCTCTAACAAACATGAGGCTAACAAACAAGCGACTCTCACTGCAGGCAAACAGCAACTACAACAACAACAACAACAACATCAACAACATCAACAAGTGGTAAGTTCAAGACGTCGCCACATGAAATTCCCAAACATTTGCGCCTTTTTTTACAGCTTTCAAGTGGGTGCAGCTTACAGTCAACAACACTAGCCACAACTAATTATTATAAATGTTTTGCCTACAAGATACCCTACAAAGTGTGTTAGGCAACATCACTGTTCAATTTTCCCATGGTAAATTAGTTTAACAAGTTAACAAGTTGCTTAAAATTATTCTTACACTAACATATTTAACACAAATTAGAACTACAAGACTTTCAAGTTGTTGTTGTTGTCGGTATGAATGCGTATCCAACATTTATATATATATTAAATATATATATTAAAACATATACCTTAATTTCCGTTTTTAATTTTATTACATCAACGTCAGTAAAAGTTCTAGCTATATTTAAATACTCATATGTAGTTCGAAATGTGGTTTCATTTCAGAAATTCCCTTATGAAACATCTACTGGGCTGGGTAAAATACCCTTTCCGAGTACAGGGTACAATGACACTTGCCAAGCTGCGTGAATTTTTTATTAATCATTTCTTCTAGGAATTTACAACATTTTTATTGAGGCTAACCAAAATGTTATGCCTCTCCTTGGGGCTCTCACTCTGTTTATGTGCTAAACTTATTAACAAACAGGTTCCTCCTACTCCTCGCCAGCTTGTTGTTGTTGTTGTCGTTATTTGCCAAATTTAAATAACGACATTATACATTACGCGATGTTGTTGTTGCTGTTGTTGTGCTTTGTTGCTGTTTGCCATGCAATTTGGGTCATTTGAGTCATATGCATATGAAATGCAACCAAATTGCATTTTCCAACAATTCTTTTTTCTTTTCCCATTGGCCGCTGTGAACTCGGACCCAAGAGATTGGGCTCATCAGCATAAACAGGAAATAAAGGCTATATATCAAATGGTCATTGCGGCTAACAAAAAAAAAAACGAAAAACAAAAAACAAAAACAAAAATGAGCAGCTTGTTGCTGTCAGTGGCACAGACGCTCAGCATTGAGCGTTCAGCGTTCTCGGTTATCAGATATGCCACACCGGGCAAGGTTTCTAATGAATTTATGTGGCAACAACGGCAATTGCAATTGCAACAACTGCATCTTATCAACAACTAAATGACATTGCCAGGCATTGCCGCTTAAATTACAAGCACGCAGCGCGCCAAACTTAAAGTGCAGTTAGCCACGGTCCTCCAGCTGGATGTGGATTTCCATGGACCGGTGCCGGTGCCGGTGCCGGTGCGACATTGACACTGAAGATTTAAATTGTGGCGCTCGCGTATCGAATTGTAACTGAGCCCCGCTGTAAGCCGGTAAGACAAGTTTTAAGCGCATTGCATCAGAGCGCGTTGCCAGCCAGCCAATATGATGTAATGCACAAGTTGCACGCTGCGCGGCGCGCTGGCATATCGTCAAAAACACATTAATGCAAAAAAATACAAATAAATATAAATGCTTGTAGAAACATAAAAAAAACAAGAATAAAATAAAATAAAAAAAATATACTAAAAACAAGAATAAAGAATTAAAATATACATAAACAGGGGAACACGTTGGGGCCTGGGCTGCAAGAGCGCTAACTGCATAATTTTTCATTTTAATAAATGCAACATGCGTCTAAAAATAGCTGGGCCAGCAGCTTAAATGTTGCGGCACTGGTTGCCAACATGTTGCCAGCAACATGCAGCGCCCCGTTTGCTAGACCCGTTGCCTTGTTGCCTTGTTGCCAGCTGCCCATCATGCCACAGCTTGTGGCGGAAGTATTAGCCAAGTGCAGGACGCATGCGGCCCATAGTTATGTGCAATTATCTTAATGCAAAGTAAAGGAGAATGTTGTAGATGAGAGTAGGCAACTAAAAGATATCCTGTAATTACATGAACTTAAAATATTTTTGTATTACTTTTTTATTTATTTAAATATTTATTGAAGTTTGAAAAGGCTGGGCTAGAAGACACTTTAGACAAAAACACTTAAGGTTAATACATCAAAATAAAACTAATTTTATTTATCTATCCATATTGTATATGAGATCAAAAAACTAAGTCAGCTACCGATAGAAGTCAAGAATATAAATATATCTTTCAGTCAGTTACAAACACATGAATAAATTAATTATACCCATTTTCCACCTGTTTGCAAGTACAGGCCATAAACATAGTGTGCACTTTAGATAACAAATAATCGCATCACATACTTAGATACTCGTACTTGGATAGTATAGCATCATATCTATAAATAGCAGATGCGCCAGGCATTATCATTGATTCGTTGATTCATTCATGAAGCGCAGCTCAATAAACTCTAACTACTAATTGCCGAGCGATGTACAAAGGTTCTGCCTTACAGCGCCCCAAATCACAAACTCGGATACCACATCCGCGATGTAGCGCGTAATTAATGATTGAAATTGTGCACACACAGTGTAGAAAACCAACAAAATTCCAAGTACTCATTGGGGAAAAATGGCAAAAGCGTGATTCAATGGGTGTCCAAATTGCAAAGATGACAATTGCTCCGATGCTGGCTGGGTTGCCAAATTAATTGAGTTTGGTGTTTTTAACGCGACGCATTTGAAATTTATGCGCATTCAAATTGTCTATACACATTTTGGCCAGGAAGATCGGCGGACCGCCTGCGGCTAAATTCAACGGCAGCAATTGACATACAAAACGGGCCCGACAAAAAAGCAGCCAAAAACCGCCTAAGCGCCACTTGAACGGCCAGTTTCAATAGCAGTCATCGTTGTTGTTGTTGTTGTGGTTGTTGTTGACCGGGGCTAAGACCCACAACCCAAACACAAACACTTGTCGGCGCTATCGTGAAGTGAAGAGCCGCCATGGAACGGGTCGCTTGCCTTTGCCTCGCGTGCACTTTGGAAATGGGTCAACGCAAATGCTTTTGGCCAACAATAACGCTAATGTTTCAATTGCTGCTGCTGCTGCTGCTGCCACACAGTGAGCGCATGTTTTTTTGGCTGGAGCTTGTGAAAATCTTTGATTATCAGGCATTGGCACGTTGCGTGCTTTTCGCCAATCGCCCAGTTGCACAATCAATTTAATCTCTGCCCAATCTCAAAAGCTGATCTTTTTTTTTCGTACATTTTGGCAACTGTTCGTTAGCAAATTGAAGATAAGCTCAGCCACAAATTTACCTTTATTGTTAACACACACTCACCTGCAATCGCTGTCGGAGCTTAGCTCTCATTTCAATGCAGTGGAGTCATCGTCATCGTCATCGTCATCGTCATCGTCATCGTCATCGTCATCGTCATCATCATTTCACAACCGTCTTAACGATCTCAACTGGCAGCAGGCTGTTAATTGGCTGTGCAGTCAGCTAAATTACCGTTAATCAGTGTACTCTAAACCAATTTGACATGTGTTCTTAGCCAAACTAATAGGCTGACACAATATGTGTAAGTGTCAGGAAGTACGATATTATTCTAACAACATTTCTATGGCCAAATGTGCTAACGAAGGGTGTAAAACTACTGTGCAAATGCATTTAATATTTATATATATGTATGAAGGGAATGTCTCGACCCTTTTAAGTATATAGAATATTCACGATAGCTCTATATGTCTATGGTTCTTCTTACTAGACAAGTATATTATAGTTTTATGTGTATACAAAATACACTACACTTACCATACGCAGATTAATATTTATCCATATTTTGGTGAACCCCGGCAAAAGAAGAATAACAGCCAACGTACCTGCTCACATCTAAATGTAATTATTAATTTTAAAAATTTCTCAAAATTCATGGCTTCTTGTTAATTTACTCGTTTTGTAACTGATTGTTCTTATAATATGCTACTCAGATGTAGACAATTGTTGAAAACTGTCAGAATCATAGCAAAACTCGCTTTGTTAAGATTAAGAGAAACGAAACTCAGCAGCAGCTCTGAATCTCAGTTCTTTAGACCTGAATACAGAGTATTTTCGAAACGAAAAAGTAAACTTTCGAGTCACTGCATTTATTTTGCGAATATTTGCAAAAGAGTTCTTGCCTTTCTTTATAGATTTGGTGTCATCCTTAGTACAAACTGCAAACCAAATCAAATTGATCTGTGCAATAATAATAAAATTCGACATTCGTCACAGACACAAAACGACCTTCAGCAGCAGAGACTAAGGGGAAAGCTTGACAAGAGCGCTTTCCATGTTGCGATATTTAGACTCAGCATACATACTTTACTTATAAGCCCATAAGCCTTTTAGCTTTGCAATTGTTGAAACGCTTGCGCCCAATTCTAGCTGACAAAACAGCGTTAAGAAGCCAAAAGTAAAAACGAATAAAAATAAAAAAAAAAGAAAGGCTTTTGAATTTCGGCTGATGAAAAAGCTTTCACGCGCGCCAAACAAAAGGCAGAAGGCAAAACTCGTGCGCTTCGAGTTGCTGGGCGTCTTTTGGGCATTGGCTGGCTAATTTATCTCAATCGTATGATATTTAAATGAAAAACTCAATCCAAGATGCGCAGCCATTTAGCAGAGTGTGGCCAGCTGAAGCGGACAACAGCCATAAAGTTTTTTGTTGTTTATGTCTGGGGCATTATTTCTTATTTTTTTGAGAAATTTCACGCGATTAGCATGTGAATCTATCCAGCGAATTGGCACTTGATACAGACCCCAGCCGAATCGACGGGCATTTAATTTGTGCGTCTTATCAATGTTGGCAATGTTGTGCATATGTTTAATGCTCGTTTTGGCCTGGTCAAAATGTATGCATTAATTAATATAAAACGCTCAACACGCAGTTCGTTAACCCACAAAGCAAAAACGGTGTGGTTTTTGTTGCTGTTGTTGACATTTTTCAGAGCCTTATATCATTTGCTGTTGCTGTTAGTTATAAATTCAATTTTATTGGCCCTTGGTGCTGTTTAATGGCCTTTTTGGGGTGTTAAGTGCCCAAAGATGCTGTAAAATTTGCGTGTGGAAACAAAAGACTTAGAACACGAACTTGCTGACAGCCTTTGTGCGTTGCGTAGTAATTTCCGTTTTACTTCTGACTCAAAGGCAATACAAATGTATTGTGTTGTCCCGTCTATAAATACGATCTTTTAGTATATATACTTGCACACATCACTGTGCTTATAGTGAACTGGCGCCTGGCGACTGGCCGCTATTTAAGTTGGCAGTTGGCAAACCTTTTTCGGGTCGTTAGCCCGTTGCGTTTATCTGGCTAAATTGAGGCGGCAGCTCCCTACTGGCTATTACTGCTAAACTTTCAGCCGGATAAGCATCTTGATAACGGTGCTATGGGTGTCTCCCACCTGGTCATCGCTCAAGTCAACGACTTGGGGCGTGGCAAAATACACAAATGTCGCTCGAGCAACACTAATAGATTTGTCCCCTGCTAGCAACTGTTTTGTAATGCAAATTAATTTCGTAATCTTTATATAAATAGTTCTACTAGTAGCACGGAAGGGGGGGGGGGGTAAAAACGTAATATCGTAACACGCAGAAGCTGCTGACTCACGCAACATTCTAGTCATTCTGTCTTGATGCCAGCAACTTGTTCTCTATGCAAATCCCCAGTCAAGGTAGTCGGTACAAGCGGTACAAACGAAGCGCCAAAAAAATACTACATAATTTTACATAATAACAATTAGAGACACATTTTGGAAAACAAATAAATATCTTATAAGTATCTTTGGTTAAAGTGACAGGCAGGCAGGCAGGCAAGCTGGCAACAGCATTCTGAAAGTCCAAGAAATGATTTGGCTGAATGGTTTATTTATGTGCTTGTTTCATGATTATTTTTGTGTGTGCTTTTTTGTCGGCTTACAAGGAATTCATTAATTTCTTTGATTTTAATATTTTGTCATCAATCAGAAATAACTTTCAACGCACGCCAATTTTAGAGCTCAATGAGCAACAGTATTCTGGTTGTTGTTGTGGATTATGCTTTGTTTTTGTATTTGTTTATTTAATTTTGTGTTTCTATTTTTCACTAATGACGCAAAATGCTCCACGAACTTCATTAATTGTTTTATAAATATGCAGAATTAATTAATTTAAAATGCTATTAATTACGCTTTAATAACTTACTTGAAACAAAGAAAGCAATCATATTAGACAGTTCTCTCAAATTGACAGCAGTAAAACGAAGCACAAGACTTTGGAAAGTGGCATTAGAAAGGAACTGCAACTGATTATCAGTTTGATAATTTGAATTAACAATAGCCGAAGAATAATCTATCTATATGCATATGGTAGATGGTAAATTAAGTATCAAATATCCATAAAGATTCATTATCGAGACGAGTTCTGCACAAAGAACTGCGCAAAAAAGCCAACTGATGTCATATACCGCTTAATGAATCATACAAGAAGATAACCAATTTTTTTTGCTTTGAGTTTGTCCTTGATTTTTTCAGCCAGCGGCTTAAGCTTAAAAGCTCTTAAAACTTCAAGGATATGGCTTTTATATTTGGTGATTGTTGAGAACATGCAATAAACATTTTTATAACAATCGATGCCTGCATGCAATTACCCACATATATGGTATATATATGTATATACATATAGAAAAACAGTTTTCCTTGACCGTCTAGCCCTAAGAATCGGCAAACCAATAAAACTGTACGTTTTTAATTACTTTGAAATGGTCGTTACGCCCACTCGGTAGATGGCAATTCGTCTACGTCAGACAGACAGACACAATCTTAAAGTGGCCCCCGGCGTGCGTCTTCTTGTTCCGCAGTTTATTCCATTAAGGCACTGCGCTGATGCGCTTTGAGTTCAACTGACCACGAAACGCATCATTTTATGCGACTTTAGGTTAATTAAGTCGCCAGGTGTTGCCAGCTTCGCAGCCAGCGCCAGACTCGTTCGCAGATCTGTTCCCATGCCCAGGCCCAGTCCTAGTCCCATACCCCGTCTCCAGTCCATTCTGGCTGTGCAGTGCAGTGTCCCAAAAGTGGCCTAGTTACATGGCCAGAACAACAGCGTCGGAATTGTCTCAGCAAAGACATGACGCCAACGCCACCGACGCGTCGATAGCAAACGTGTCTGTCATCTTAAAAACCCCAGACTGTAAATGTTGTCAAAGCTGTGAAATTTGGCAAATAGATTCGCAACAGTTTAGCAAACCAGAAACAATGAACTCAAACGCATTGTTTTTGCCAGCGTGGGTCAAACGCAAAAACCCACTTCAAAACGCCCAAGATACTTATGTATCTGTAGCTACACTCAGGGAAAAAACATGTGTGAAAAGCGAAAACTATTTTTGTTTTAAGGAAAATAAGTGTGTTTTAAAATTTATGTAATGTTTTCGATTAATATAGCACTTAAGTCTAATTCATATTTACATGAATACTTTATATAATGTTATTTATTATAAATAAATATATTTTTTATTACAATTGTAATGAAACATCGTCGAATTAAGAAATGTTCTGTTCAAATTTCAAATAAATCATATTGTAATTTAGAAATTATTAAAGAAATTTACTTTCTAAACAAGTAAGACTGCTCTAGTCGAGAGTGCCCGACTGGGATATACCCTCAATCCAGCCCTTACATTCCTTCATAATTATTTATCTGTACTGTGTTAAATTGAATGACTTCTTTGTTTATTGTCCGATCGTAATGAAATTTGTATGACATAGAGATGGCATATAAATGTGTAAGTAGGCCAAGTAGGTCATACCACCAAATATACGTATCCAAAAAGTGAAATATTCTTTACTTCTGTATGCCATACGAGAATATACAAATATACAAATTTGGTGTTTCAAGTTCTTATAACATTCAAGTTAGGCCCAAAAATCACTAGTCTTGAATCGAAATTTATCGATAACTCTTAAATGGGGCGAGATATCGAACAAATAAAATAAACTTGCAATACGAGAAATTATATTTCAAATATGAAGTCCTCAGCTCTTGTAGTCTCTGAGAAACGCGCGCTCATACAGATGGACAGACGGTCAGACGGACATGGCTAAATCGACTCGGCTTTTGATAGTGATCAAGAATATATATATACATTATGGGGCCGGAGATGCATCCTTATACCTGTTACATACTTTTGCACAACTTCATGATACCCTGTTTCCGTTTTTGATGGGTTCAGGGTATAAAAATACCAAATTATAGTAATTTTCTCTAAGTGTACACATGCGAGTACATCCAAGTGTCTAAGTGTATGTGTGTGTGTGTGTGTGTGTGTGTGTGCGTCTGCAAACGCGCACGCTTAGCCGCGTTCTAATTAGCCATGCTAGGCACAGTTTGGTATTTGCTTTGTGCACAAGCAAAAATGTCAGCTGTGTTGGGTCCCCGCCATCTCCGCCTGCCCGCCGCTGCTCCCGACATGCAAATTAGAGCAAATACATAGGAATAACAAATTGGCCAGCGCTTGGTAACAAAAGTGCCGTTACAATTGCTGAGAGAACTTTTTAAAAAACAAATTCGCCAAAACTTTCCGGGAATGGGTTCGATTTTATGAGTGCTCGCTTCACTAGGTGAAAAGTGAATGGCAGCCAGCAAACAGTTCCAATCCATTTCTTGGTGAAGCGTGAGCAAAATTCGAAAATATTTCAAAAATACATATATAAATAAAACCAATAAAAAAACAATGCAGACGCATGGCTTTAATTTAAATTGCTGTGCGATTATTATGAAATTATGATATTAATGCAATTGGCCTTGACAGCCGCAAAGGGCAGGGCACAGATACCAAGTACAAAAAATAGAAAAAAATTTGTTAACTTGGCTGCGTGCGTAAAAATCATGTCAATAGAAAAGTCATTAATAAGCCCGTGAATATGAATGGGGCATTGGAGCCCCTGGAGGCGTGAGCAGTGCTGCTGCTGCCCCGCCAATTGTGTGGGTGCCCCTAAATGCTTGGCCGACGTGTTAGCCAATTAGCAGCTGTCAAATGTTGTTGACTCTTTGAGGCGACGGACGACAATGGCCCTGACACTGAGGAAGAGCCAACGCGTTTCGGACCATCAAGCACTTTGACAGCTGCACTCGAAATGGAATTCAATTGGAAGTTTTTGGAAAGCGTTTCCAACATTTCGAACATTAATTTGGCGATGAAGCTGCCAGCAGACCGACGATGAAGAGCTCTGAGTGCAGCGCCTGCATTTGTTGTTGTTGATGCTTGCTTTGGGATCGCTTAAGCTTTTAATGAGACAACGGCAGACATCAGTTGGTGGCATTCAAAGGAGATCAGCGTTTGCTGAGCTCGAAGAACTTCAACACACACACATCCATTAGGCGCTGGCATTTGATGCGGCCGTTGAACCTTGAAATAGACCTTAACGAAAGAGAAAAACACACAGAGAACACACGCCACCATGCCACCACCACCACCACCATGCATGGGGCAGAAAAAAAGGCGATGTGAAACAAACGAAAATAAGTTACAAATGAAAAACTGGTTTGCTTTGGATTTGGCGAACTTAGAACCCTAAATCATCAACAAAACAACTCTTACTCATATTAATAACAAAAAGAATAAAAAAAAACATTATAAATTATAAAAGAATATATCAAAAAATGCACGGGTTGAGTTTATGAGAAGACCGAATGAGCTACAGGGCATTTTGATGGAGTTATTACATGGAGTTTTAAATTTTTACAATTTTTACTTTAATGTTATTAATATTTAAATATAAAATATATTAAATAGCAATTGCATTTATGTAGATGAACTTGATTAATATTATGTAAACAAATATTCGTCTGCCAGTTAGATTTGTAACATAATATGTATGCAATATAATCTTTAGAAATAACCAACTATTATTACTACATTTCTACATTTTAGAATACCAAACGTTCTTTAGAAACTTTGATGCCCGGCATGCGTACCCCACACTTGACAACTTAATGCCACTCGAGTATCGTGTAATCATTGAGGGAATCACTAAAGCGGATTCTAATGGCGTCTGGCAAACGGAAATATCGCAAAGCGCCTTAACCTCCGCTTGGGGTTGGCCAACTTGGCAACTAACCCAATCTTGGATTTCTTGCATAAGCACCAGAGCAAATTCTAAAGGCCGCCTGATGCCAAAGCAGATTTCCTAGATTACCAATAATCGCATATACAAAATATTAGTTTGACTAATTGTCTGTGTATAATTTTGCATGTGTGTGGAGTGTGTGTGTTTTGTATGTGTGTGTGTGTGTGAATGAAGTCGTGCGCAAGCTAACGTTGATTATGATGTGTACAGCTAGCTGGAGCTGGAGATCAGCAGCCTTGAAGCATTTTGCAGCACAATATCGTCAAATTCAATTAAACTTAAATACTTGTCGAATCAATTTGCCTGAAAACTATATTTTTTTTTTATTTCTTCGTATTTTGTGTTGTTGTTAACTTTTAAACATACTTACCCCGTATTTGTTTTGCATTGAGCCAGGTTTATTTAGCTGCGTTCGACCGGCCGACCGTCGAATTCAAAGTTGAAGTCCAACGCTGATCATCATCGGTTTTGTTTTGGCTTTTGTGCGGTTTGTTCCAGCGGCTAATTGCTTCCTTGAAGCCAAAAGCTCTGTGTGTAATGACGACAATGATGCTGCACTCAACAAAAATATATATGCCCTAAGATTAGCAAAAATCAACAATCCAACATTTTTTTATTGTTTTGTTCTTCAGAATTGTTAACTATTTTTACGAAACCAATTTCGAGAAACTAGAAATATATAAATATAAAATGTCTTACAAATACACTTTTACATGTACAATTTTTCCTGGAAATTAGAAAGTGGCACTTAAAACTTTCTTCTGCTAATTTTAAATCGACCTTGAATATCATTTATAAATGCTAAAGCTAGCAATTTTCTTAATTCTAGTTTATATTATTTTTCTGAGTGTAGACTAATTAGTTTTGATGTGGTGAGAATTGTGGTTAGCGGAAGTCGGAAGTGGAGCCTTCTCCCAGCTGGCCTGGGCTCCTGGGCCATATACGTGACATTTAAGTCAGCTACTGCTGCTGCTGCTGCTGCTGATGATGATGGGGCTTATGGGGGCTGTCGGCGCACGCGCAGCGCCAGTGAAAAGCGATTTACGAGACCTGTGGCCAAATGGGCGACAAATTATGCCGAAATGAAAAGAGGCGTGACCACTTTGGCATTTATGCTCATTTCGCTTGCACTGCGAATGCTTTCAGCAGCGTTAAATTGTAAAACGGTAGTGTTCGTCCACGTACCACATGCCCCCCGTCCCCCCGTCCCCCAGCTGCCCTACCTTCCTAACCATTACACATTTTATCGTAGGTGTTAGTTGATTTATTCGCGCGTTTTGCTGGCGTTTCTAATGCGACAATTACAGCCGGCAGTCGCCAGTTGCCAGTTGCCAGATTCCTAGCCACTTGGCTGATTTATGGCGCCCGCAAGTAATTCACGAAGCTATTTGGCATTTGGCACACACACACACACACACACACACACACACGCACGCAGACGCCCCAAATAGGTAAAAGTTTTTGATTAGAGCGGAGAATTTTGGAGAAGTCTGGAGAACTCGAAGAACTCTGGAGCGTCGCTTGCGGCTGGTTTGTTGAGTAAATATGTCAGACTCAACTTTGGATAACCCTTAACGCATTTTGAGTAATTGGGCGTAAACTTGGCTAAGCTACTGGGTCCACATTTGGGATCTCTTACTGGCAACAACCTAGGGCATTTGATTAATTTGGCTTGTCGAAACTGATGCAAATTTTGTATGTTTGGCCAGCGGCATAGTAAACCCGGAGTTGTTTGCTTTACGGTTCAGTTTCATTCATGGAATATGAACTGTAGTGTTATGTAAACACTCGACACTCATCATACCTATGGATTCGCACAGCATTTTCAAATGCGATATCCCAAAAAATATGCAAATTTCGAAAACAGCAAACAGAGAACGAACCCAAAACCAAATACTCAGGGAAAAACAATATCTTTAAATATATTTACAGTTAAAGGCGGCATCGTTGAGTGTTTTTGTTGTATTTATTTCTTTTTTTCTGTGTGTGTTTTTTTATTCAATTTTTGCATTGGGTTGGGAAAGTGCCCCAAAGCCGGGGCATAAAGTTCAGTGAACCTCTCGCTCATATCGAATGATGCTTAGCGGCAGCAGCTGGTGGCACTCATTAAGGAAACATAATTCTAATTCTAATTCCACCGCTGCTGCTGCTGAAACCGTTTGTCGGGAGTGTCTTTTACTTTTAATTATAATTCTTCAGTGCTGAGAAAAGTGAACTCGGTCCGCAGTTCAGTTGATATACTAAGTAGCTGGTTCGTCTCTAGATCCGGGCCTGTTGCGTTCGTCGCGGTCACCGTCGTCTTTACTCATTTTTTTTTTGTCTTTTTCTTTATCTAATCATCAGCATGCGATCGCCAGCCGACCGGTCACTAGCCAGCTATAAATGTTATGAATAAGCGAACTTAGTTTGCAGAGCTCCCCAGCAGAGCGTTTATAGTTTTATTCAACCATCCAACAACATTAAGTGCTGCGGCCGTAAAGTTGGCAAAATGTTCTACTCTATTCTATTCTATTTTGAGCTAGGCTCTCGTTTTATTCTTAGTTCATTTCACATAATGGTAGAGGGCTTATATGAATCATTGATAATGCGAGTGACAATAATTTATAGTAGCAGTTAAAGCTAACTTGGGTTAGTTTCGGCGGCTTCAACTCAACTCTTGGCTAGTTGGACGCACTTTTTCATGTCTTTTGATTAATAGTTTTGTGGAATTCATTAAATACTAAAAGAATTAAATTCATCATAAATAACGTATATACCAGTAATTTCTATTTGATATTTCTTATCTTTTCGATTATCAATTAATTGCTGTAAGTTTTAGCTACTATTTCAATTTTAAACATTGAGAAAAACAAACAAATTTTTATTTGAAATCCGTTTTTTTTTTATCTTTGAAATATTTAATAAATTGCATATATTTTTCTAGAATTCACAATTTTATAATATTACATATTTAGTAAAATTTCTACTATAAATTTATTGTGATACCTGGTGGCAAATTTAATTTTCCTATTAGACAATTTGAAATTTTACAATTTGCCACCTTCTAAAAGTTGTTTGCTAAAATTTCTAGAGGCCATTGGAAGCGAGTTATCGGGTTGTGGCCTCATCGCTGAGATCTGCGATGACTGTGAGCACTAAAGGAGAAGAATGGCCATTTCCTGTTTTCTTGATCATCATCAACATCATTAAAAGCAAGTAAAACAACATCGAATAGCTGACAAGAAGGGCTTTAAGTTTTATGAGTCCTGGCCACATAAACCGAGCATACCATTTGGGCTTTTTACCAATTCCTAGATGGGCATTATATGCGTTACGAGTTACACCAAGATCCATTGCCGCTCGCTGCATTTTGAATAAGTTTATTGTCTTTTTTTCTTTTTCATTTTTATTTTTTGGTTTCTTCTCACATTTTAATTGCATCAATAAAAACAGTTTCAACGTTGATGCCATTGCCCCGTTCATTGCTTTTAATGAGCAATGGCAAATTCTTCATTTTAGAACACACAGAAGGATTGACAATGAAAATGAGGTACAAACTAGAAGGCCGATACCCCATGCGAAGGTAGTTTTATTTATAGCAGCGCCTAAGTGTTGCCATTAAAAAAAAAAAAAAAAAAACGTTGCGAATGTTGGCTGACTGTCTTTGGTAAGAAGAAGAAGCCATTGCCAATTAATTTGCAACAGGCTTTATCCAAACGCTGCTGCAGATGCTGCTGTCTGGGCGCCTTGATGAGAGGCGCCAAAGCGCCAACACCCCATGCTACATAGCATATAGCATATGGCATATGGCATATGGCATACATATATGCAATATGCTTGCTATATGGCTTTTACCGACGCAACGCATTCCTGTCAGATTTCTGGCCCCATCTGGCCCCGTCCCCGCAGGCTGTGCTAATTAATAATAATAAAAAATACGTATGTCCAGCAGGAAGAAGACATGGCTCGGGCCCTGGTTTAGCCTTTGGGCCATGTCGATAGTCTGCACGTTTATTTTTAGACAATCAACTCAACGATGCGGCAGTGCAGCCAACAATTAAAGGCCAGCAGCCAACTAGCCACCTAGCCACCTAGCCAACTAGCCAACTACCAACAACTCTACCAAGAGCGACAGCCAACGGCTAATGGTAATGAGCTGCAGGGTATTTACATTTTGGCTGTGGCCTTGCAGCTGCTGCGGCTTTGCCCGCCCCCTTGGGCCAAATTGATGGGCCAGCATCAATCTGTTGGCTTAATGCTGCTGCGTCTTGATTAACATGCTCTGCAAGCGGTGCTAACGGATTGAGGTAGTACGAAAGAGTGGTTACGGCTGTGGTTGGAGGGGGGGTGGTGGCACCCAACCCCCAAAAAGCGCCGTTGAATGGCCTTCAACGTCCTTGACTATGCATTTAGCTATCGAACGGGTCTGTAATTATATTTATTTGCTTATTATTAAGCCTCTCAATCGACGTTGTTGTTGTTATTATTATTGTATTTATAACTCACGTTTTGTAGCGCTCACAAAAATATTGTAATTTATGTGAATAATACGATGCGAATCTCTGAAACTCCCCTCTCTCTCTCTCTCTCTCTCTCCGTTCGTCTACGCTGTTCCGCTCCATGTACATATAAACTATTAGTAAACAATTTGTATTGTCTGATAGTTAATCATTTCTAACGTCATCAAATTATTTATAAACAATATTATTAACGCCTTAATACATTAGTACATTAAAATTGTATGTATGTAGGAATGCGTTTTTATGCTAATTTTACGTATGTAGGTAGCTCGATGCTAAATGGGCCAAGTTAGTAAGTAGCCCGGCCACAAGGACAGCTAATTGAATTGAAGTGAGCACTGGACAAAGACAGACAATAAACTTGGCTTCAGGCTCAATGAAACCAGCAAAATAATATGCAAAAGCGAAATCAAATATGAAGCAAATGAAGCTTGAAAAGCACTTTGTGGGCTGATTCTAACAGTCCAGAGAAGCGAAATCAAAAAGTCATCATCGCCCGATAGTTGGACGGGAGCCCAGTTACAGAGAGGGATCTTGGCCAGCTTGCACGTGTGAATGTGCCTAATGAGTATTCAATCGATGCAGAAAGCAGCAAAACAGCAACTCGGTATAAATAGTATTTCGATAGACATTACAGTCAGATGCGAAGTTCGATTAGCAACAAAAAAATTGGCCAAAAAATTATACGAAAAAATAAAAACAAAATAAATAAATATGAATATTATTGAAGAACTGCGGGGCACTTGAAAAGCAAACAGTAGAAGCATGCTCAGCGAAATTAGAAAGAAGTGCGCCAATGAATTGGGGTCAATAGGAAATGAAAAGTGAAATTTCAGTTAAAACTTACCAAAAAAAACCAATTGCCTTTTGTTACACTACACACACACATACACACTCAAATATATATCTATGTTTGTTCACGAGTAGATCTTTTTGGGGGTATTGGCAAAAGGAACTGGCAATTTAAATATCATTAATTTCTGGGTTAAGTCTTTGTGGCGAGCACTTGAAAATTGCCACCGTGTAATCAGTCTTTGACAGCAACAACAGCAACAACAATAGTAGAAGCCTCCAGGCATGAACTCTGTAGATCTGATGACCACGTTAAAAACCAATGAATCGTGTGAAGAAATTGAACAGCCATAGATATAGCCATGTACTTATATTTGACATGCTGAAGCTATGATTATGTCTAAGACAAACTTTCAGAAATTTTATATTAATATCATCCAATAAGAAATATGTCGAAGAAAGTTTCCTTTAATAGAATTTTATAGAACAATCGTTAAGAAAGTTGCATTTAATGTGATTCCTAATAAAATTATTTAAATTAATTTTACTTTTAAACAAAATAAATACAAAAAAAAAATAGTTTGAAAAACACAATAATAATACCACTACTCTTAAATATGAGATGTTGTTGAAATTGTAATTTTCATTTCAGATTCAAAATCAAGCAAATATTAAATATACTGCAAAATCGGAATGATTACTTTTCTAAGTTTGCATTTAACTCTGTCTTCAACTCGTGTATAAAGGTTAGTTTAATTGCTAAAAAAAATATGCATATAAATAAGGTAGTTATACGACAATTGTTTTGGCAAGGCCGTTTGGCAAACTCTCTGAATAATTCTCCACATCTTTCAATAAGCAATAAAAGTTAATAACTATTAATTATGCATGTTTTGTGTAAATTGTAAAATGTGCTTGTCAAATACTTTACGATATTATCAATTAGCACGATTTATGTTGCACTTGCTGCAAAGCAGCCAAACATCGTCGCATCGTTAGTTCCGTCCGACTCCCAAGTACTTTAACTAGCCTCAAGCCGTGACTCATCTCTGAAACGTTCAGCGTCCATTGGTAAACATGGAGTTCGTGCTAAACGAGACCTTCTGCAGTTTGGCCTGACGCATTTGGAACCTGCGACGCGGTCGAGAGATGAACACAAGAAACCAACGTAAGAAGCAGACGAGGGAACTAAAGGAAAACCAAAAGAGGCAAATACACGCATGTAAACCAAATGTTCGACGTAATTAAAATGGGTGCGTAGAACGGCAGTGTGGAGTTACATGGGCTTTTGTGTACTTTAGCCATTAAATTCGAAGAGCAACAGCAATGGATAATAATAAAATCAAAATAACGAGCTAATAAAAAGCGCCACAGCAACAGGTGTGAATGAATATGTGTGTGAGTGTTTTGTGAGTGTTTTTGTGAGTGTTTGCTGAAAGGGCCCCCAGACGAGGCACATTAAATTTGTGTCGGCCGATGACGCGACGACAACGTTGCTATCAATGAACAATGAGTATTAATTTTCATAAATAATCACATTAAAAATATTACTTATAAGATTAGTTATTGTTGTTGTTGCTGTTGTTGTTGTTGCTGCTGTGGTTTTTGCATTATCTAGACAGAGGCTTGAGTCATCTTTAACATGGTTAAAAACGTATTATCGAAGACGGAAATGAATGCCAGGGGAGAAAAATTAAAAATATTTATATACAAATAAAAACGAAATTGTATACAAATACGCAAATAATAAAAAAAAAAAAAGAGAGAAAAAAAACGGTATGCATGGAGGTAAACAGCTGCCAAAGAATAAATTAAATTTATGTATAGACATATACATCTAAATACACATATCCATAAGCCAGGCACAGAGGCAGAAGAATCATATGTAGAAGAATCTTTACACATCATAATAACATCGTAGCTGGGTTTAAATTTAAACACTGAGCTCAGCGATTCACTGGCATACCAGAATCCAGTATAAGAAAGGCGTTATCAGCTTACGACTGTTTCGATGGGGTCTTACTTTCCAGCTCAAATCTGCTGGCACTCTGAACTGGTCTCAAATTACTGCCACAGCTCGCTCAACATTTCGTTTAATTTTGTTTTTGGTTGTTTTTTTGTTTTAAGTATTTTTGGTTTTTTAGTTTTCAACAAAAATTTAGCAAACAAAACATTTGCGACGCGACCAAAAGATGATAAATGATGCGCAGTTGTGCAGTTGCCCAAAAAATAGTTGAGTTTACGTATGTTTTAATTAAGCTTAACTAATTAAACACACTCGAACACACACATACAAATGTTAGACACACGGTTTGTTAGTACACATTGGCGTGTTTTTCCATCGTATAATAAATTTAATAAATTTGTAGTTTATATTATATATGGTATGTAGTAAGTATATAAAAAACAATTTAATTAAATAAATATTGCATCTAATTTAGCATTTGAGGTTTTTGAACTTATCGAAGGACGGAAATAGAAAAACTCAATTCAACGCATCAACATTGATGAGCTATAGATTATATTAATAGAGATGTCTTAAGCTATACTTAAAGCTCAGGGTGAATCTACAGGAACTAATGTGCCGTTAGATTACTCATGCAGGGCGAGTTATTCTTAAATAGATTGCCAATGGTAAACAAATTCAAATATGTCGACAAAAACGTGGCCAGCAGTCCAAAGATCAGCACGCCCATGGAGCAGGATATATCGCATTCCAAGCGATGCAACAGACGCACCAGACGCAACCAAAAGCCACGTGGCGTGTGCGGCTCGGCTTCCACCAGTAGCGGCTCCATTTCCAGCTCAATGGGGTCATAGTTCAGATCCAGAGGCAGGCTGCCGTAGCTAGCCTCGGCAGCAATGCGCTGATGCACACGCTCCATGCGTCGAATGCGGCGATACAGCAATGGTGGGAGTATGAAAACCAAGGGACCGGTAATGGTGCCACCTACCACATCCATGAGTGCATCGAAGCTGGGCACAAACTCCGCCACAAGCACCTCCAGAGCCAGCACAGTGGAGCGTATAAGTATGCGCTTGCAGGAGAGAGCTAAAATCGAGATGGAAATACTTTTGTACATATATTATATATATATTGCCTGGAACAGGTATTTTATTTTGAATCAGACGAAAATAGAACCATACAGCCCTGGACACTCATTTTTAGCCCAGTTAGACGGTTAATATCTATTTCGCAAAGATCTTTGAAAATAAGTTTAAAGCCGATCGAATTAAAAACAAAAAGGTTTGCTTGAAACCCCTTTTTCGACCTTAAGGTGTATATGTATTTTTATTTTGTATTTTTTTGTACTTAGCTAACGATTAGAACCAACCAAAATCTTGTCATAAACTACTGTAACGTATTCAGATCACACAACAATCAGTCAGTCTAGCAACACAAACAGTTCTATACACTTATATAAATACATTAAATACTTACACTCGGGCAACTTGAAATAGTTCTCGATCTGCAGAAACATGGCCGAACTGGCCACCGTCACCGAGAAGCAGAGTTGCAGCGACATCAGAATGAGCATCACATAGAAGGGGACACTGGTGGGCAGCGAGTGGAGCAGATTGCTGGTAATCATGGAGCCAAACTTGTAGGCGGCTATAACCGCACCAATGATGGCCACACTGAAAGTGACTAAACAAATTGAAATGAACGTGCTTGCAGCTGTCAGCTTGAATCCTCATAGTTCTCACTTACTGGCAATGCCACTTAATGCGGCCCAGGACACCTGCGTCTTGCGCTTCATATCAATTTGCAGAGTGAGCAGCACGGGATGTATATCGAACTGGAAGGCCAGAATGCTGTAGCTGCTCAGGATGGTCAGGAAGCCAGGCAGTTCTGTTGGAAAATAAATTTGAAAGTACAAATGTTTTAAAACGAATCAGTCTGCTTAAACTTTAAGACTAATTAAATTTCATAAAACAGCACAAAATAAATTAGTAGTAAACTTTCAATTATTTTAAATATTCATCACAAACATATAATCGAATAGATCAATAATGTGGTATATATCAACTTCAATAGTTATATAAATAGACAAATGGAAAACATAAGGCGTAAGAAAATATCTTATTAAATGTTTCACACGTATCACCACAAAATTTCAACATGCTAAAGTGTACGGGTTAGGCTTTGGCTAAATTAATTTTAGTTTTGATTAGGTTTGGATGGTAGCACCCACCCAATGTGACTCCTTGAAACGGAGAACCACTCGCAGGCGCGTCGAGAAGGCAATACCAAAGCAGCGACACAATGATAATCATAACACAAACAGCTATAATCGCCAGCCCACTGAAAATACAACAAAAGCATTAAAAAATTAAATATAAAAATTAAAGTAACAAAGTAAATTTTAGCCTAGAAATGACCATTCAAATACCTTCCCGAACTTCAAACTACCACAACTGAACCGAAAATTGCTTTGTAAAGTGCCCAATCAACGAAAAATTCCTTATAAATGCCCTTCCCAGAATTCAAACTGCCATAACTTTGTCAAAACTGAACCGATTGTCCATCCTGAGGCCATTTTGGTCATTGTTTGGCATCTTCTTTAATTCTACATCCAAAATTTATGCACTTTTGAAAATCTATATTTTTGAATTTTTTTTCCACAAAAAGCATAAGGGGGAACCCTTACAAATTTTAATTTTTCAAAATTTAAAATTTTGAAATTTTATTTTTAATCGATTGTGGGTGTCACAATTAGTATAAAAAACTATAAGAAAATTAATTTTTGGGTAATTCATTTTTCTGTCAAAAATCACCCAAAAATTTCAAAAAAAAATGGCTTGTTAAGTGCCCAAACAACGAAAAATTCCTTATAAATAACCTTCCCAGAATTCAAACTGCCATAACTTTGTCAAAACTGAACCGATTGTCCATCCTGAGGCCATTTTGGTCATTGTTTGGCATCTTCTTTAATTCTACATCCAAAATTTATGCACTTTTGAAAATCTATATTTTTGAATTTTTTTTCCACAAAAAGCATAAGAGGGGACCCTTACCAATTTTGATTTTTCAAAATTTAAAATCTTGAAATTTTATTTTTAATTGATTGTGGGTGTCACAGTTAATATAAAAAACTATAAGAAAATTAATTTTTGGGTAATTCATTTTTCTGTCAAAAATCACGCCAAAAATGACAAAAAAAATGGATTGTTAAGTGCCCAAACAACAAAAAACTCCTTATAAATGCCCTTCCCAGACTTCAAACTGCCATAACTTTGTCAAAACTGAACCGATTGTCCATCCCGAGGCCATTTTGGTCATTGTTTGGCATCTTGTTTAGTTCTACATCCAAAGTTTATGCACTTTTGAAAATCTATATTTTTGAATTTTTTTTCCACAAAAAGCATAAGGGGGGACCCTTACAAATTTTAATTTTTCAAAATTTAAAATTTTGAAATTTTATTTTTAATCGATTGTGGGTGTCATAATTAGTATAAAAAACTATAAGAAAATTAATTTTTGGGTAATTCATTTTTCTGTCAAAAATCACCCAAAAATTACAAAAAAAATGGCTTGTTAAGTGCCCAATCAACGAAAAATTCCTTATAAATGCCCTTCCCAGAATTCAAACTGCCATAACTTTGTCAAAACTGAACGGATTGTCCATCCTGAGGCCATTTTGGCCATTGTTTGGCATCTTGTTTAATTCTAAATCCAAAGTTTATGCACTTTTGAAAATCTATATTTTTGAATTTTTTTTCCACAAAAAGCATAAGGGGGGACCATTACAAATTTTATTTTTTCAAAATTTAAAATCTTGAAATTTTATTTTTAATTGATTGTGGGTGTCACAGTTAATATAAAAAACTATAAGAAAATTAATTTTTGGGTAATTCATTTTTCTGTCAAAAATCACCCAAAAATTTCAAAAAAAATGGCTTGTTAAGTGCCCAAACAACGAAAAATTCCTTATAAATGCCCTTCCCAGAATTCAAACTGCCATAACTTTGTCAAAACTGAACCGATTGTCCATCCCGAGGCCATTTTTGTCATTGTTTGGCATCTTGTTTAGTTCTACATCCAAAGTTTATGCACTTTTGAAAATCTATATTTTTGAATTTTTTTTTCCACAAAAAGCATAAGAGGGGACCCTTACCAATTTTGATTTTTCAAAATTTAAAATCTTGAAATTTTATTTTTAATTGATTGTGGGTGTCACAGTTAATATAAAAAACTATAAGAAAATTAATTTTTGGGTAATTCATTTTTCTGTCAAAAATCACGCCAAAAATGACAAAAAAAATGGATTGTTAAGTGCCCAAACAACAAAAAACTCCTTATAAATGCCCTTCCCAGACTTCAAACTGCCATAACTTTGTCAAAACTGAACCGATTGTCCATCCCGAGGCCATTTTGGTCATTGTTTGGCATCTTGTTTAGTTCTACATCCAAAGTTTATGCACTTTTGAAAATCTATATTTTTGAATTTTTTTTCCACAAAAAGCATAAGGGGGGACCCTTACAAATTTTAATTTTTCAAAATTTAAAATTTTGAAATTTTATTTTTAATCGATTGTGGGTGTCACAATTAGTATAAAAAACTATAAGAAAATTAATTTTTGGGTAATTCATTTTTCTGTCAAAAATCACCCAAAAATTTCAAAAAAAATGGCTTGTTAAGTGCCCAAACAACGAAAAATTCCTTATAAATGCCCTTCCCAGAATTCAAACTGCCATAACTTTGTCAAAACTGAACCGATTGTCCATCCCGAGGCCATTTTTGTCATTGTTTGGCATCTTGTTTAGTTCTACATCCAAAGTTTATGCACTTTTGAAAATCTATATTTTTGAATTTTTTTTCCACAAAAAGCATAAGGGGGGACCATTACAAATTTTAATTTTTCAAAATTTAAAATTTTGAAATTTTATTTTTAATCGATTGTGGGTGTCACAATTAGTATAAAAAACTATAAGAAAATTAATTTTTGGGTAATTCATTTTTCTGTCAAAAATCACCCAAAAATTACAACAAAAATGGCTTGTTAAGTGCCCAATCAACGAAAAATTCCTTATAAATGCCCTTCCCAGAATTCAAACTGCCATATAACTTTGTCAAAACTGAACGGATTGTCCATCCTGAGGCCATTTTGGCCATTGTTTGGCATCTTGTTTAATTCTACATCCAAAGTTTATGCACTTTTGAAAATCTATATTTTTGAATTTTTTTTCCACAAAAAGCATAAGGGGGGACCATTACAAATTTTATTTTTTCAAAATTTAAAATCTTGAAATTTTATTTTTAATTGATTGTGGGTGTCACAGTTAATATAAAAAACTATAAGAAAATTAATTTTTGGGTAATTCATTTTTCTGTCAAAAATCAACCAAAAATTTCAAAAAAAATGGCTTGTTAAGTGCCCAAACAACGAAAAATTCCTTATAAATGCCCTTCCCAGAATTCAAACTGCCATAACTTTGTCAAAACTGAACCGATTGTCCATCCCGAGGCCATTTTTGTCATTGTTTGGCATCTTGTTTAGTTCTACATCCAAAGTTTATGCACTTTTGAAAATCTATATTTTTGAATTTTTTTTCCACAAAAAGCATAAGAGGGGACCCTTACCAATTTTGATTTTTCAAAATTTAAAATCTTGAAATTTTATTTTTAATCGATTGTGGGTGTCACAGTTAATATAAAAAACTATAAGAAAATTAATTTATGGGTAATTCATTTTTCTGTCAAAAATCACGCCAAAAATGACAAAAAAAATGGATTGTTAAGTGCCCAAACAACAAAAAACACCTTATAAATGCCCTTCCCAGACTTCAAACTGCCATAACTTTGTCAAAACTGAACCGATTGTCCCTCCCGACGCCATTTTGGTCATTGTTTGGCATCTAGTTGAATTTCACATAAAAAGTTAATTTTTAATTTTAAGAATATTAATAAATAAACCTTGTCATTAACAAAAAATGTCATAATTTACGTATTTCATGATAAAGTGGCAAGTGTATAATAAAATAATATCAACAAATCGATATACTCTCTTTCACTTTGGGAAAAGAGTAATAAAAGAATTTGGATTCGTCTTACCGCATATGCTTGGGGCTGCCCAGCCACATGAGGGGGCATATGACGAGGCCCACTATGATGGCCCAGTAGCAGTAGGAGAAACTATAATGGCCAGCGCTCATGCGGAGCACAACGGCCTCCAGATTCTCAGCGGCCATGACAATGCTGGGCACAGCCATAGCAAAGATGCTCAGATCCAGGAGCACCGATACCAGCAGGCTTACATAGGGTCCAAAGGCGAGTTCGGCGAGTGCAGCATAAGGATATTTACGCTTCTGCAGTATCGAGGGATCCAGATACTCGGCCATCGTCCAGCACTGCGAGAGCAGAAAGGAGGTGTACATCTGCAGAAAGAGTATGGACAAAACCAGCAGCACGCCAAAGTATCCCAGGCGGACGAGCAGCGAGGGCAGCGTTAGAAACGGAAAGATGCCAAACAAGTCCACCACATAGAGAATGGCAATGAAGAGCGACAGGCTCTCCGGCTCATCCTCATAGGCACGAAAGTGGGGCAGGGCGCTAAAGCGGGAGCGTCGCAGAAACGGCAGCTGGTCGTGCTGATGGGAGGGCGTTAGGAGGACAGAAGGACGCCGCTTGGGCAGAGCAAAGGAAGGCGCGCGAGAGGGGCGTGGCACCGTCTTAACATTCGAACGTCGAAAGAAAAACATTCGCGTGGACGGACTACGAACTAAACGCAACGACTGAAAACGCGCAACTGATGGTGCTTCTAAGACAGAACCTAAGAGTGGCAACAGTTTGTCATCTGATATGCCATACAGAAGGCAGCAACAAAAAGGAAGCCCTTCCACTGCAATGTCAATGCACGTCGGCAATCGTGGCAACAACGAACGCTTGGCCAATAGAAAGTCGCAAGTTCAATGCCTTCAAGTTGCTAGACTGACCCAAAAGTGGTTTAGAGTGCAGATTCTACTTTTTATCAGGATATATCCTAATAAGACTGATATTACTTAAATCGCTATTTATTATAATTATGTGTATGATGGAAATTCAAAATGATATCATTAAAGAATATTTTATCAAATATTTGTAATTAAACTAACGTTTTGCCAGCTTATTTCATTTATTAATGTGAGTAATTTCATTTTCTTCTTAATGTTTGCTGCATTCAACTTTAAAAATATATTCAACAAAAAACGCTAAGGAATGTCGAGGAGTCATTTCAAATAATATAATATATATATATGCACCTAGTCTCAATTAAGGTATACAATTAAAATATTACAAAGGCATCATTATTTCAATTCCAATTAAATTCATTTTGAGAACGTGTGTACAACGGTCAGTGCAAATTCCCATATAGTATTACTCTTTACAATTTAACTAGTTTATAACATTTATTTGTATATATTCTATATCTACAACAACATAAAGCTAGTCCAGTTTTGAAAATAAATCGTGTGAATCCTTAAGTGTTCCGCTTGAGCCTCTTTTAGATCTGCTGCACTTTGGCGATCTTTTGTTTTTTAGCCTGGGTCTGCTGCAAATATGTCAAGATTAATAACTGTTCTACATATGTATATATTTTAATTATATTTATACTACCTCCAATAAGTCATTGCCGCTGTTATCTGTGCCCTGCACTGTTATCACCTGCACCGCTTGGCCGGGTCCGGAGCGACTCAGCAGCAGTTTGGTGGCGACACGCGGTGTCTCGCCACAACAAAAAACGCTAGCGGTTTGCTGCCTCAGCGGACTATCCGACTCGTCCATATCCTGTTCCGACTGCTCATTGTCCAGTTTGACGGCATTCTTGTTATTATCCATGTATGCACGATTGAAATTCAAATGATTTGGACGCACTGCATCCGTTATATACTTACTACAATCCATTTACAATGTAGGCGTGTCAGTACAACAACAAGTTATAGCAATATTGTTTCGATTATTTGAATGGGTTATGCTCTAAGAGAAATTGGGTTGCGATTTTGTGATGATACGTACACTGGAACACTATATATAATATATATCATAAAACGTGTACATACGTGTCGTTTATGTATTTACAAAACTTGTTCTATATATTTACATGCAGGAGCAAGAAACTTGGGCAACTACAGAAAATGTGTAACATTTCTCAAAATGAATTTGTTGACTGCTTTTTTGCACACTCACACTCCATAAACAGGCGCCACTCCACGACTAGATCTTGAGATGATTGGTGATGGTGCTTGTTATGCTTCTGCTCCTGGCCTGTTCTTGTTGTTGGTGCTACATCTACATCTAAATGGTGCAAAGTGCCGTGGGAACAGCGTCAAGCATTGTCCACCGTCGCCGTATCCGGCCTTCAATTATATTTTTTGTGTCATTGCAAAAAGAGAGTGATACAAATTGATGGGGGCGATGGTGCATTTGTGGTGTTCCAGCAGAGTGAGTGTGACGAGTGTGTGTGTGTTTGTGTTTGTTCGAATGCAGTGACGGAATGCAGCATCAGTGTACGTATCAAGTTGCAAGCGTGTGTGCCCAAAAATGCTATGACAAATGTCAATTTAAACGTTTGGCACTTACGATTTCACATTGTACAGGCCTTGTCGGTTGATATAGTTGAGCACCAATTCATCTAGCAGATACTTTACTGATTCTCCTCGATTGAGAAGACGACGCACCAGCGAGGAGCTGACTTCATTGGGCACCCAGTTGGTGATAAGCGTAATATTGCGCTACAAAGGTAATTGTTATTTAATAATTGAGTAACAAGACGAGAAAGAGTCATACTATCGAGTTTAAGCGACTAGGAGATACTCTGCTTAGAATATCTATTATTTAAAATCTACAAAGTTAAAAAAAATGGGGCTTGGTAATTAATATGCAGCGGTCTCAAAAAAGCTGAAATAAACTTGATTTGCATTTTAGCAAATCCAAATTTTAAATACTGACGAACTTAATTTAAGTGACTTGTGCTGCTGCTCAATTTATGGGGTCAGAGGTGCCTATTTTGACCTATTATTATACATTTACGAAATGCGTCACATTTTGTAATGTGTATATATATGGTAAATTAGTATTGCTTACTCACCTGGTATTTGGTTAAGATATCAGATTCAAAAATAAACTTCTCAGGATTGGAGCCACAGCGCGTAATGACCACCAGACCATAATTAGCCACAATTTCCTCAATCTAAAAAGACATGTATTAGTTTTTATAAATAATAGTTAAGTTCTTGGCATACATCGGCGTTATTCCACAGGCCGGGCACTGCAAAGGATTCCAATAGATCGGCGCCGCAAAGAAGTCTTAGGCGGATGGGATCTCGCCGATCACGAAGATGAAGTGGCAGCCAACCTGGGAGCAATCCAAGCTGCTCCTTATCTCCGCCCGGCGAGTTGATAAAGTTGTTCAGGTAGTTCTGGTGATGTTGCAACACGGATTGGGTGCGCATCCACTGGGACTGATGCACCTCCCAATCAGACAGCCGAATCCAACTGGAACTCTGAACGGCCAGTTTAATCATGGCACAGCGGTCTAGGGAGGGGGCGAGTCCCTTTTTGCCATAGGAATCGTGGGTGGGTGATACAATGCCACCCACCACTTTGTGGCTGCCGCGAATCTCAAAGTAATCTCGTGCTATCTCTGTTGCACATATGCGACGCATGTCAAGGTCATTTATCGATTATTATGAGATAGAAAAATAAATAAACAAACAAATGCGCCGGGTTAAGAGCTAAATTCCAATGCCAAGGTCATTTATCGATTATTATCAGAAACAATAAAAATAAACAAGCACATGCGACGGGGTTAACAGTTCAGTAATCAGACAAAAAATAAATAAACAGCAAAAACTCACCGAAAAGACGCAAATGCATTGGTGTTGGTGGACTGAAGCAGCCACACGCTATTAACGCTATGCGTGGCAGCATGCCGGCTTTTTCCTCAATTACGCCGGACATTTGTCAACAAAATAACAAATTTTACAAATTTATTAAATTTCTTTTTAACACTCAGTCAATGTTGTCGTCAGTAATTTCGCCATCTGTTTACGCCGCACAACAGCCTGATGAATTCGCCGTGCAGCGATAACGATAATAATATTTTGAGTGCTGCCAACCTGCGCAGAATACGTGCGCACTCGATTTCATGTCAGAACTTATCGTGCATGTTATCGACTACAAAATTAAATATGGCGTCGTCGTGCTGAACTGCCTCTGGCTCTGAGCTCTTCGACGAAAATCGTTTTTGTAATAACATTTAACATTTAATTATTCGTATACGTTGCGCGCTGTCAATCGTTTGAACGGGCGCGTGCAGTTTTCGCAATTCGGTTCAACGTGCCGCCATAATCATAGTATTTTAAGTTAGACAAGACGAAGTGCCGAGTGCAAAAACAACGGAGAGCGAGAGAGAGAGGAAACGAGACGTCGACAAAAATGAAAATGCATTTGTGAATTTTTCGCCCCAACACTTGACTCAACATACACACACAACACACGCACGCACATCAGCCCAACGAAGGATAAAATAAAAAAAACAACACGCGGACAGAGGCCTTGGATACGAAGCAGAAGCAACAACAATGGCGCTAGTAACAGTGCAGCGTTCGCCCAGTGTAACGGGATCATGCTCAAATTCGGTAAGTTATACTCTCTCTCTCTCATTCGTTAGGTACATGTATGTTTGCAGGAAGTGGGAGTGAGTTGCCCCATTTCTATGTAAGGTGCAATTTTACAGCTGCAGCCCAGCTACGCATTTGTGTGTGTGTGCTCTCTCGCTCGCTCTCACTCTATGATTTTTGCTTTGTTTTGGTTACGCGTTGTTAATGGGAGCTGATTTCTGTTACGTGGGGTATTGAGGGTGGGAGGCTACTGAGTGGGTGGTTTGGCCACTTCCTGTGCGTGTTCCGTGTTTAGCGCCGTGATCCTTTGTTGTATTATACGCATATGGCTAATTTTTACTTAAATACAAATATCGTGCCAAAATCAATCCAGTTCCCGCTCAGCACTTCCCGCGCTCGATTCGCCAGTTAGTTTTGTGTTGTGGGCGTTGTGTTCAGCGTCATCATCATCATCAGTCGCGCCACGATTCGCGCATCTGTTTATTGTTTGCTTTGCTAGTTGCTGTTTGTTGCCATACCCTGTAAAAATTGATAAAATGTGTATTATACTAATACAGATGCAGATAATAGAGATTAAAGTCTTCGGAGTTATGTTCCCGAATTAGCAAACGAGTCCGCTGTTTGTTGACAAAGCATTGCTGCTACTTTTAAAGGGCTGTCAGATCTCACTTATAATTTGTTTAATATTTACTCAATTTTATTTGTCTTGTAGATAGAAAATTGAAAAAATTTAAGATAACAGGTGAAATATTTATGTTTATTGATCTGTTTTCTTTGACAAAAATTGTTAAAATTTTATGCATCTTCGTGGCAACTGTTAATTGATAATCCGAAATATGATAATACATTTTCAAAGATTGAACTTGCGTTTGTGGAGAAGAGATTTCTATTTGACTCTCGACACATGTCGATAAATATCAACAACTATCGATAATCAACAAGACTTGCACAAATCAAAAAAAATTTAAATCACTTTTTAAGAAAATAAAAGGGTATCTGCTAGTCCAACACTTTCTCTACTAGAGCACACTTTGGTTTTCTGTTGTTGTTTTTCTTGTTATTTGTTGTTGTAACTCAAGCAAATCCGAGCAGACGTCGCGTCGCAGCTGCCATACAAATATATATATCGTATATATATCGCCATATCGTCTCTCCTCTCGTCTCTCCTGATTCCAATAAATTGAAATTTTTGCATTGCCTTATTTGTAGTTTTGTCAACGTTGCTCTGTGATTTTTTTCTGCCTGGTTCCGTTACACGGCAGCGTCGTCCCGCCCCCAAAAATAGTTCTCAAGACCTTTGACGGGGGAACTGCCCTTGGAATTTTTATTTATCCGACAATAATCGTTTCGAGGCGCAATTTTCGTTATTGTTGTTGTAAACATTTCGATTCAAAAAAAATGTAGAAGGCGGCGGATTCAATCTCTCTCTCTCTCTCTCTCTGTGTGTGCGTCGCTCTCACTCTCTTTGACAGTTTATAAAGCAATTCATCATCAAGTTTGTTTGGTTACGATTTTCACTTAACTCCAAAATGACACAGTCTGATATTATATTTTGTATAAAGCGCCGGGTGAGTTGTGACTCATTTTCGCCACAGTCACACAAGAAAAGACAAAAAATCAGAATAAGGAAATAACCCAATACATTTATTGCAGGATGGCGAGGCTGACGACGATGACGGTAATAGCAATCACAAAGGCGAGAGGACCGAATGCTATTTTGCTGGCAAAGGCACCGCCTTGGTATTGGCCCTCAAGGACATACCGCTGCATGCGGAGCGACGCCTTAGCACCGACTCCACACGCTCCAGCAACAGCACGCAGAGCAATAACTCGGACATTCAGCTGCATTTGCAGTCCATGTTCTATTTGCTGCACCGCGAGGACACCTTGAAAATGGTAAGTGGATAAATTTGAATGGTTATTACCAGTACTTAAAAATAGTAAAAAATACTATTCAATATTAGAAAAATCTTTGTAGTTGATCCACACAAATTATAAAATCTTAAATACTATTTGTACTATTATCATTTATTTCTCATATTTTGCATATACTATATGAAACAAACATTATATTATTGTCCAAAAAGTAGAGCACTAGTGGTATATTTTTAGAATGAAGGCATCTAATCCATCATTCTAACAATTTTTTTTTGTACATTTTTTTTAAAAGCGTTGTATTTTAGATTAAAGCAATGGGCTATGCATTTGCAATATCTTATAATTATACATATAATATTAAAATGGTCTATAAATTCGATTACAATTTAAATTATGGTATGTTAATATCAATAATTGTTATATTTCGCAGGCTGTCAAGCTGGAGTCGCAGCGTTCGAATCGTACACGCTACCTTGTGATTGCCTCGCGCAGCTGTTGCCGCACGGCGGCTAGCAGAGAGCGACGCACCAAAATTAAGCGTCACAATTCGGTTAAGTCGGCGGCAACGGTAGGCGCAACGCCCGTTCCGCCCGGCACACCTGTTGCGCAACGCCAGCTATCCGTTGATAGCCATCGGACGCAGCAGGCCGCACAAGAGGAAACTGCAAAGCGTCTATCGGTTAACGCAAATCGTCAAAGCCTAAAATGTGATGTTGATGGTCGGGGAGAGAGCACAGCTGCTGGCGCCGGCGACAGCAACAAGAATACCTCGGGCATGGAGGAATCATGCCTGCTGGGCATCGACTGCAACGAGCGCACGACCCTCGGCTTGGTTGTGCCCATACTCGCAGATACGACAATTCACCTGGATGGTGACGGGTAAGTGTCCAAATTAAATCGAATTAAATCTTTTGATATAATCTAATTCATTGTTATCTCTGTCCCTCTATCTTTGCAGCGGCTTCAGCGTCGCCGTCTACGAAAAGACCCACATATTTAAGCCCGTATCGGTGCAAGCGATGTGGTAAGCGATCTTCTAACACTTCATCAAAGTGCTTTCATTAATCAGTATGTCATTTTAGGTCGGCGCTGCAAACGCTGCATAAAGTGTCTCGAAAGGCTCGTGAAAACAATTTCTATCCCAGCGGCCCATCGCACGATTGGTTAACCAGCTACGAGCGTCGCATTGAGTCGGATCAGTCGTGTCTGAACGAGTGGAATGCCATGGATGCGCTCGAGAGTCGTCGCCCGCCCTCACCAGATGCCATAAGAAACAAGTAGGATAACTAAACTTGGTGCCAGTTCATTTAATATTAGAGCTTGTCCGAAAATTTAGTTATTACAGTGGTTCGCTGAAAAATATGAATCCGTTGGTTACAAACAAATGTGATTCTAGTTCGTGAATAAGTTGAATTTTTGTAAGTCCTATTTTTGTATGCAAAAAAGGCAAAAATAACTATTGTATAATACTACACTTTAAATTTTAATAATTTATATCGAAAAGTTTTTAGGGCATTCACAAAATGCTCTATTCAAACGATTTCAAAGATATGAATTTAAATGCTCTTATATCATAACGAGCACAGTAGTACTCAAACTACAAAATCCTTCTAAAATATGTGTAGAGCATGGTCATGGATTATGTTATTTTTCTGTTGTTGTTTGCAGGCCAACCGCCAAGGAGGAAACTGAAAGTGTCATTAAAATGAAGCTCAAAGCAATCATGATGTCGGTGGATTTGGACGAAGTGACCTCCAAGTATATACGCGGTCGCCTGGAGGATTTATTAGATATGGATCTGGGCGAATACAAGTCGTTTATTGATGCCGAAATGTTGCTGATATTGGGACAAATGGATGCGCCAACAAGAATATTTGAGCACGTCTATTTGGGGTCGGAATGGAATGCCAGCAATCTGGAGGAGTTACAGAAGAATGGGTAGGTGTATCCAAGTCATAAAAGATGAAGCTTAACTAATATATCGATCTCATACACAGTGTTCGACACATTCTGAATGTGACGCGAGAGATTGACAATTTCTTTCCGGGCACCTTTGAGTATTTCAATGTGCGCGTCTATGACGATGAGAAGACCAATCTGCTCAAGTACTGGGATGACACATTTCGTTATATATCGCGCGCCAAGGACGAGGGCTCCAAGGTGCTGGTGCATTGTAAAATGGGTGTAAGTCGTTCCGCTTCGGTGGTCGTTGCCTATGCGATGAAGGCATACAAATGGGAGTTCCAGCGTGCGTTGCAGCATGTCAAGGAGCGCCGCAGCTGCATAAAGCCAAACAAGAATTTTCTCAATCAGCTGGAGACGTACAGCGGCATGTTGGATGCCATGAAAAACAAGGAGAAACTGCAGCGCAGCAAGAGTGAAACAAATCTAAAGAGCACAAAGGATGCACGCCTGCTGCCGGGCAGCGAACCAACGCCACTGATACAGGCCCTTAATCAGGCCAAATCAAAGTCAAGCAGAGGCGAGACTCGCACCGCGGATCCGGAGAGCAACACCGGTCATGGCCAAAATCGGCGAATCTGCACACAAAAGCAGCGACGCATGTTGCGCCGTTCCAGCAGCACCTCACCGAAGACACAATGTGCCGTCGAGGTGACCAAACAGCAGAGTCAATCGATGGAGAATCTGACGCCGGAGCGCAGCGTGGCGGAGGAGCCAAAGAACATGCGCTTTCCCGGCAGCAATGGTGAGAACTATAGTGTCACCCAGAATCAGGTGCTGCACATACAAAAGCACACGCCATTGTCGGTGCGGACACGTGTCCATGATCTCGAGGCGCATCAGGAGCGTCCGCGTCGCAGTCTGCAGCTGGTGCAGACTGCAGCACAAGCACCAGCGAATGCACAAGGCACCGTCTGGACCTCACAGTCCAAGCTTATAACGCAGACATCGTTTCCACGTCGCGATTCCAGCTCATCGGAGGTGTTTGCGCCAGCTGGCAAGGTAGAGGAGCGGGAGAAACGACAGCGTCGCAAAACGCAATCGTGGACGGAGTCGTTTGGACCCAGCGGTGGCATCATACTCGACGCACTGCCTCAACAGCAGTCCAATGTACCGCCCAGTGCTGTGTTGCGTACACGTGGTCCTCGACAGCGCGAGCTGCCATCGCGTCATGCCAGCTGGGGATCGGGCGATAATCGCAGCAGTTTGCCGATGCGCACAAGTTCCTGCAGCTACTACGACAGCAATCGCAATACCACAGCCATTTTTGAGGGTGAAATCCAGGATCTGAAGCGCAGCAGCAGCACAACTGCAAGCAATTGCAATCCGAGTGAATCCCAACTGGGCACCGTTAAGCGCACCAAACAGAAGCTGGAGGAGAATACTACGCTTAAGAAACTCTGCCAGGAGAACGAGCTGGATGATGACCTGGATGCGGCGACAGCGGTGACGGCGACGATTGAGAAAAAGTGTGCCAATCTTTATCGCAGCGCTTCCTCGGCGGGCACAACGCGCCAACGACAGCCATTGCGCTGCAACAGCGAGGAGCTGATGCACACCAGCGATATTGAGAACAAGAATACGGCAGCTGATCTGGTTGTGGTGTTGCGCACACAATCCCAAGCAATCGCCGAGGATCAGCGTATATCGGGCAATGTGCAGATACTAAAGCAAAACTTTGAAGCCAAAGCTGCAGTGGTGGCAGTGTCGGGCATAGGAACGGTCTCAGCTGCGGGCACTGGAGCAACTGCAACAGGAACTACAAATGCTATTGCTGTTACTGCTACAGCTCCTGGGAAAAAAGCGACGCATCAATCACTGCCCTCTTCGCCGGTGGCACAGCATGCGGAACATGTGTTGGTGGACAATAGCAACAATGCGACTGCAAAATCCTCATCCAGCAGCACATCGGCCAACTCATCCGACTCCAGCGTAAGCGAAAATTGTGATCGTAATGTAAAAGGTCTTGTGCATAAATATCAAACCACTTCCTGCAGTAATAATCCCGCTGCAACGACCACAACAACAACAACACTGCCGCCACCCACCAACAATACAACCACCAATACCAATAGCAACAGCAACACCACCAGCGGCAGCAGCAGCAGCGTCCCTAGCTTCAGGCAACGGCCGCGCTCCTACTACGATCGTTCGCAATCGAATCGGGCACACGACTATAGCGAAAATCGACCACCGCCCGCACCTGTCCGACACAATGCCACCAATCTTAACCAGCTACAGCTGCAGCAGCAACAAACCGATCAGCAGCAGCAGCAAGTGCAACACCGTCGTCTGGCGCAGCATGGCAAGACTCATCCACTCACTAGGCTAAGTTTACCAAAGCAAAGCTTCAACACCGCTGCATACAATACCATGTAAAAGAATGCTCTTTCTATTTACTACTACTACGACACACACACACACACACACACATCCGTACACCCCCGTTTAATGAATAGTAACTTAAGCAATCCTAAATGAAAATTCATTATTTTGCTTTTTCAGCTCGCCAACTTGCCTATTATTCTGTATTTATTTGTATGTCTGTCTCTGCGTCTCTCGCTCTCTTCAAGCTTTCATTAATTGTTGGTTTGTTCTATAATTTTTATTTTTTGTATTTGTAATCCGCCTATTTCATCGTTCTTATACCATCGTAATGACCCCTTTTACCTACCCCCATATCCATTGCAACATCCAATCTCTAAATGTTTTGTGAACAGTGCCGTCAGGGACTAATGAAAAAAACTATGAAAATGAAACTGTATTTTGTATTTTTAAATTACTTGTAATTATATACATATATTTATTTTATATTATGCAAGAACTGCCTACGAATAAATGATTTATTGTATATATATATATAAATATATACACACATACATATGTGCCCCATACACATTTGTATTTTATGTGATGTTTGTTTTGTTTCGTCTCATTCGTTTCCTATGTGATTCCACCTGTGACTGTTAGCTGACTCATATGAGTGTTTATATATACATATAAATGTGTGTGTGTGTGTGTGTGTGTGTGTGTGTGTTTGTCGTCCAATGAACTTTTGCCATCAAGTTTTACGACCAAGTTTGTATTTGCAGCCTTTACCGCATGATAGCCACGTTTCGCTACTCCTGGGCCGAGTGCAAGAAGTGATCCAAACCAAACTTGACGCCCCACCCACCTATATACATACATAAAAACCTATTTTTAAAATTTACCTATCACAAGACATATTTTATTAATTAACTTATACAAATGTTACGATAGTAAAATGCGAGACCAACATATTAATATATATATATATATTTATTTTATTGCCACCGTTCAAAGTGAGTCATTTTGTGTTCGTAGCAACTTTCAATTTTAATCAACAGACCCACAAGGGCGGGAGAGGGAGAGTCATAAAGTAAACATTTGCACCAGCTTGCTTAACTATACTTGGGCAATAAGTTACACAACTTCTGACACATTAAATTTACCAATTAGCATCAACCAAATTGCTTGTAGTTTTTTTGATTATATAAAAGTATATTCAAATTTGCGCGGTCAGTACTGTTATCTGCGCGGTATTTTTAATTAAAGTTGGCAGCGCCAACCAGCTGCAGTATTTAAAATAATTACAGTAAATGTCAAACTCAGTTAATGACAAACAACAAATAAGGCTAATTAAAAAGTATATGTAAGAAGAAAAACATTAAAGCATTTAAATTTAAAAACGATATGTTAACTGCAGTTAGTCAATAGTAGATTGTTATATTTGCCTATGTCAGAGACGGTCACACCGCAAGCTAGCTCACACACACACACCGATACACACGCACACAAATGCGCACTTGACTTGCACAGTTTCTTTATTTTGTGCCTGAAGAAGAAAAAGCAAAAAAAAAATAGTAATCAATTTCGCCGAAATTCATAGTGAACTCAAAGTGCAAGTGGCAATCAAGCAATGCCAGCAGCCAATGCTGTAATTAAACATTGATTTGTATTTGGAGTTGTTGTCATACCCCTACTGCGACCCTCCTCCCCGCCCCCTTGCGATTGTACGTGGCGTTTGCGAAACCGATTCCGAAAGCGATTCCGAATCTGAAACTGAATCCGAATCAGAATATTTGCAGGCAGGCGAGTAGTGCCAATACATTTCTAATATTCGATTCCGAAACCATTTCCGAAAACGTTTCCAAACGCGATTCCTAATCTGAATCCGAGTCCCACTCGTTGCAGACCAGCGAATAGTGCTAATAAATTTTTATCCTTCTATTATACACGTTGGGCAAAAAGACGGCCGACAATCGCTAGCATGGTGGATATAGCTCCGGAGAAAGGGGGCGGGGGAGGGGATCCGGAGATGAAGGGCTGGCTGCTAAAGTGGACAAACTACATAAAAGGCTATCAGCGTCGCTGGTTTGTCCTTTCCAAGGGTGTCCTCAGCTACTACCGCAACCAGTCGGAAATCAATCATACGTGCCGTGGTACAATATCCCTCCATGGAGCACTAATCCATACCGTGGACTCCTGCACCTTCGTCATCTCGAATGGCGGCACACAGACGTTTCACATCAAAGCGGCCCATGAGGTGGAGCGGCAGTCGTGGGTGACGGCCTTGGAGCTGGCCAAGGTGAAGGCGATACGTGCGATTGAGAGCGAGGAGGAGGAGGCAGAGGAGACGGCACAGGTGGTGCCCAGCCAGGAGATCAGTACGGTGGTGCGGGATCTGACCGAGCGGTTGGAAAACATGCGCACCTGTTACGACCTGATAACCAAACATGGCGCTGCACTGCAGCGTGCGTTGAACGATCTGGAGTCCAATGAGGAGGAGTCGCTGGCCAGTCGCACAAAGATTGTTAATGAGCGCGCGACGCTCTTTAGAATCACCTCGAATGCCATGATCAATGCGGGCAACGATTATCTGCGATCCGCTGAATCGCAGGGTCACAAATGGTCCAAGATGCTGCACCATGAGCGCGAGCAGCGCCAGCGTCTGGAGGAGATCATTGAGCAAATGGCCAAGCAGCAGTCGCAAATGGAACAGGCAGCCGTTATGGTGCGCCGCAACAAGCCATCGCCCGGCACAGCCATGTCCATGAATTCAGGACCGCCCGGCACGAATCTAACCTCGGACGATGAGACGGAATTCTTTGATGCGGAGGAGTTCGGCTATACGGGCCGTTCCGGAGAGTCGCCCTCAGACGGCACCTTCATACTGAAGCTTAACAAGCGTCGCAGCAGCTCCGAGGATCACGTCGGCTCCGAGGGCCAAACGGGCAGCTCCTCGGAAAGTGATGAGCAAAAGCGCACCATAAAAACCGTGCAACAAGT
Source organism: Drosophila maculinotata (assembly GCA_035045305.1). NCBI lineage: Eukaryota > Metazoa > Arthropoda > Insecta > Diptera > Drosophilidae > Drosophila > Drosophila maculinotata. Next base: position 2,709,998 of record JAWNPD010000649.1, on the reverse strand, counting down.
TTGCTTCATTAGTGAGCAGCGTGTCGCCTCCGGTGACGACAACGAAGACAATGTAGATCGAGCCGCGAAACCGCAACCCGACGGATTGCCCAGCAGCAGCGCTAGTAATAGCAGCAGCAGAAAGCAACTGTTGCCGGTCCGAACTCGACGCACCCGGGTCCCGGAGAAGCCCAACTATCCGCTCAGCCTGTGGTCCATCATGAAGAACTGCATTGGCAAGGATCTGTCCAAAATACCCATGCCCGTCAATTTCAATGAGCCACTCTCGATGCTGCAGCGCCTTGTCGAGGATTATGAGTACTCTGATATTCTGGACATTGCCGCCGCCTGCAATGACGAAACCGAGCAGTTGGCCTATTTGGCTGCCTTTACGGCCTCTGCGTATGCGACGACAACGAATCGCACCGGGAAACCATTTAATCCACTTTTGGGCGAGACCTTTGAGTGCGATCGCACTGATGATCTCGGCTGGCGTTGTCTCGCCGAGCAGGTGTCACATCATCCGCCCGTTGCTGCCCTGCATTGTGAGGGCAGGGAATGGACCACCTGGCAGGAGTTCTCCATGACAAGCAAGTTCCGTGGAAAGTACTTGCAGGTAAGTATTGCTTATAGCTTTTCCTCTAGAGCTGTGCATCTGTCGTGTTTTCTTTCACAAAAATCCGACTCATGCCCATCTCTAGTTGTTTCCGTATGCACATTACTGACCTGCTTTTATTTACATCAAACAGGTTAATCCGCTTGGTGGCGCCTACATTTTGTTTCCCAAGACTGGACATCGTTATTCTTGGCGCAAAGTAACCACAACTGTGAATAATATAATCGTTGGCAAACTGTGGGTGGATCAACAAGGGCAAATGGAGATCGTTGGCAGCAATGCGGCGAATGGAAACAAATGTATCCTGAACTACATACCCTACTCCTACTTCAGTCGCGAGGTGCAACGCAGCGTGAAAGGAGTCGTCTACAATCGCCACAATGAGGCCAAGTGGGTGGTGCGTGGCACCTGGGATGACAAGATCGAAATAGCGCCCGTGCTGCACACCAGCGGGTCAACGGACGGACCGACTTACACGACTGGCGAGTACAGGGTCGCATGGCAGCGTCGACCGGGTCCGCCAGACTGTGATAAGTTCTACAATTTCACCACACTTGCCTGTCAGCTGAACGAGCCTGAGGAGGGAGTGGCGCCCACTGATTCGCGTCTGCGGCCCGATCAAAGACTGATGGAGGAGGGTGCCTGGGACGAAAGCAATCTGGAGAAATTGCGCCTGGAGGACAAGCAGCGAACGAAGCGAAGAGAACTCGAGTCGGAGGCTGAGCAGGCGGCCGCTGAGGGGCGACCATATCCGGCATATGAACCGATGTGGTTTGAGAAGGAGCAGGATAGCGGCGACTTTGTGCACGTATTCAAGAATACATATTGGGAGGCCAAGGCGGCTCAAGACTGGAGCGGCTGTCCAGAGATCTACTAAGCGAAATCTGTGCACTGTGCACATACATATATGTTAACGATTTCAATATGCAATATGCAATATGCCTCGAAATCCCGCTCTCACCCCCGAAGACACTCACAGTCAAGCATAAATAACTCTAACTGAACTATGAACTATGAACTAATCGATGTAATAACATTCTTCAGCCATATATATATAAATATATATATTTGTGTATATAATTTATATATATAAATTAATTACTGTGAAGTAGCTGCAAATGTTGACATGCAAATGTTTTTATGCTGAGTTCAATCTCAAGTTCGTTTATCAAATTGTTTTTTGTTCGGTTTTTATTTAATCTTTGCTTTTATCAAATAATTATGGCACATAGACCTTACCATCCAACAAAAAATACATACTATATACATACATACATCTATCTAATCTATATACATATGTAGACATGTGCAAGTGAGAAGTGAACCAACTTTTCACTCTAAACAAAACACAAGCAACAACAACAAGACACACGAAACGAGTTTTCCCAAAATTGTTTTGCCTTTGTTGTGTAAATAAAAAAAGAAGGATCTAAGCAACGCAACGAGAATATGTTAAATGTTATAAATTTATGCAATTTATTATTAAAGTATTATTTTAAATAAAGCAAACAATTGTGTGGTTACCAATTGCAATACACTTATCTCTGGGAAATTAGAACTTCTAGATTGGAATTGTCCAAAAGAAATAGGTAATTTTCAATGCATTAGAAACCTTATCTATCTAGAATTAGCATATGGGGAAAGTATAACTTCTAGAAACTGTAATTGCTTAGTTGTGGTTGTCGTGATTTTCAATTCATTACAAAATGTATTTATTCTATTTTTGAATACTTTTCAACATGAAATTTGCTTATAGCAAACAATAAACTTGAAATATAGTTTATTATGTATATAAAAACGGTCGCACGTTTAAAATTAAAACTTTAAATATTTTCAAAACCTTAATGAAATTTCAAAATTACCTATAGATGCTTCTTTTTTATAATTAAATGCACAAAATATTCGCTTAACTAAAATTGTTGAAACACAACGGTATTTATCGATTTTTCGAATATGAACCACATAAATCGATAGGCGATTTATTTTAGCAAAGCAACACTGAGCCGTAATAACCAAAAAAAAACATTATACACACTATTAAAAAGGAGACAACAGGGCGGCCAAAAAATCCTGCTGCTCGTTTTTGAGCGTAAAGAAATTAAAAAGGAAAGGAAAAGAAAAGGAAACCTGTATCCGTAAATATTCTCTATGGTGTTTTTCTGATGTCTTTACAACCGGGCCAAGCAGGTCCTTCAAGCTTTTAGGCTTAAAGGAACTTAACTTTAAGGGAAGAAAAAAACCACCACCTTTTTTTTACAGATTCCGCTTCCGTGCAAGGTGAATACTGGTAAGTGTCAAAGGATTCAATGACTACGAAAGGGTTCTTCATTTTAATTGTGTGTTTGGTAATTAGCAAGGATTAAAATATGTCGGACAAGCTGAGACTCGGTTCGGAACCCTCCATCGATACAGAAAGATTTGACAAATTAAGTTTATCCAAAAAGATTCGAAACGATGCAGCGAACCCTGAAATGAAAGGCTGGCTTCTGAAGTGGATTAACTACGTCAAGGGATATCAGCGTCGCTGGTTTGTCCTGTCCAATGGAGTGTTGAGTTACTACCTGGATCAGTCGGAGGTCAAACAAGCATCCCGTGGTGCAATATCCCTAAAATCAGCTCACATCGAATACGTGGACTCCTGTACCTTTTCTATCTCCAATGGCAAAACGAATTTCCGCATCAAGGCGGAAACTGAAGTGGAGCGACAGTCATGGATTACATCCCTAGAGCTAGCTAAAGGCATCACGGTAAACGTCAAAGATAAACCAACAGTTGTTGACTCCACTCAGTCCAAGCAACAAGTGGAACTCAGATATCGACGATCACGTGTTCCAGATAAGCCTAATCATCCCATTAATCTGTGGTCACTTATTAAGAACTGCATTGGCCAGGATCTGTCCAAAATACCCATGCCCGTCAATTTCAATGAACCGATCTCTATGCTGCAGCGCCTCGTCGAGGATTACGAGTACTCCGAAATACTGGACACTGCTGCCGCTTGCAGGGACGAGTGCGAGCAGTTGGCCCATTTGGCTGCCTTTACGGTGTCCGCTTATGCCACAGCAGCGAGTCGCATCAATAAACCATTCAATCCTCTGCTGGGTGAGACTTACGAGTGCGATCGCACGGATGATCTCGGCTGGCGTTGTCTCGCCGAGCAGGTGTCACATCATCCACCAGTGGCTGCACTCCACTGCGAGAGCAGGGAATGGATCACCTGGCAAGAGTTCTCCATGACGAGCAAGTTTCGCGGTAAAAGTTTGCAGGTGGGTATCTCAAAATTGGCTGATTAGGCCACATTACTTACCTGTTGTGTTTGCTTTGATCAGGTGAATCCAGTTGGTGGCTCCTATGTATTGTTTCCCAAAAGTGGACATCGCTATTCGTGGCGCAAAGTGAACACCACTGTAAACAACATTATAGTGGGAAAATTAAGTGTGGAGCTGGAGGGAGAGATGGAGATAGTGGGCAGCCATGCAGCGCAAGGATACAGGTGTACCCTAAGCTACATGCCGCACTCCTACTTCAGTCGAGATTCGCAGCGAAGCGTCAAAGGAGTCGTCTACAATCGCCACAATGAGGCCAAGTGGGTGGTGCGTGGCACCTGGGATGACAAGATCGAAATAGCGCCCGTGCTGCAGACTGGCGGCTCAGCGGACGGACCCACCTATTCGACTGGCGAGTACAGGGTCGCATGGAAGCGTCGACCTGGTCCGCCAGACTGTGAAAAGTTCTACAACTTCACCACATTTGCCTGTCAGCTGAACGAACCGGAGGAGGGAGTGGCGCCCACTGATTCGCGTCTGCGGCCCGATCAGCGACTGATGGAGGAGCGCGCCTGGGATGAAAGCAATGTGGAGAAATTGCGCGTGGAGGAGAAGCAGCGAACGAAGCGAAGAGAACTCGAGTCGGAGGCTGAACAGGCGGCCGCTGAGGGGCGACCCTATATGGCACATGAACCCATGTGGTTTGAGCGCCAGAAGGAACAGGATAGCGAGGAGCTTGTGCACGTATTTAAGAATACATATTGGGAGGCCAAGGCGTCCCAAGACTGGAGCGGCTGTCCAGAGATCTACTAAGAGAGATCTGTACACTAAATACATGCTAACGATTTAATAATGCAATAATATGCCTCAAAATCCCGCCCTCACCGCCGAAGACAATTACAGTCAAGCATAACTATGAGCTATAAACTAATCGATGTAATAATATTCTCCATATATATACAATACATGTAGTACTATATCGAAATGAGTTAAAGAAAATTAGCTGCAAATTTTGGATGTGAAAATGTTTTTATTGCAAATTCAATCTGAAGTTCATTAGTCAATTTGCTTTGCTTTCGATTTTAATTTAACATTTGACCTTGACAAATAGTTATGGCACATAGACATTACCATCCAACCAAAATTATATACGATATACAACTGTCTATCTAGTCAATATACACACGAAATGAGCTTTCCAAAAATGATTTTCCTTTTGTGTATGTAAAAAAGGATATAACGAACGCAACGTGAAAGTGAATATGCTAAATGTTATAAATTTGTGCAATTTATATTTGTAGTATTATTTTAAATAAAGCATATTTGCAATACAATGGTCTCTGGGAAAGTTTAACTTCTCCAATTTAGATTTCTCCTCAAATTTCCCCCCAAAAAAAAGCTTGTCTGTTTTTTACACCTGAATACAGTATTTTGCATATGAAATTTGACTATAGAAATAGTTGAATTTAAGATATTATATATTCTTTGATCTTTTGTTTAGTAAAATATTACTTCCAAAAATTATAATCTTAATTTCGTTATTAAGTTATTATTAAATCCAATATTCTTAATTTTTGCAATTTTTTTTTATATTTTCTTTGTTTTGAGCAGTTGATATAAAGTATTTTAGAAATTGATTTTCAGAAAATATAATCGTCGCTTTCAATAATTTTCTATAATTCTTTAATTTTTGAAAAATTGAAAATCTCAGCAGATAATATTATATTTCAAATTTAATAATTTCAAATCATAAATTTCAATCAAGTAATTTTATTAATAATAATTATTGAATTAATTTTTCTGATTTCACTATTATAAAAGAGGAAAATTTCTGTATATTAAAATTATTCGATAATTAGAATCATCTCTGTAATTCGAAGAGTTCTTGCATACGAGCGATCACTGTAGCTGATAAAAGTTCGTAACTAACCTACGGTTAATCCAGTCACAAATATAATAATAATAGTAATACAAAAAAAAAAACCAGTGGCACCACTTTTACTCAGCGTCCGTCCGATCGATAATAATGCACAATCTACTGACTCACTACTGCCCAAAAACTGATTCCGAGCACTACTTGCGAATACCGAATTGTGAATACTGTCACACCTTATCTCTCGCTAGCCGTACGAGTTCGTGTGCGGGGCAGATAAGAGCCGTAGAGAAAAGAATCGTTGCTTTAATTGTGTTTGGTGATTCGCAACGGATTGACGATTGATATGTCTAGCGAGGCCAGCGGACGAACCCTAAACAGGGAGCCAGCAACTGGCAACAAATTGAGATCGTCGCAGAAGATGCGTAAGCGTGGACGGGCAACGAATCACGTGAGTGTCGAAAGCGATGCGGAAATGAAGGGCTGGCTGCTCAAATGGACCAACTATGTCAAGGGCTATCAGCGACGCTGGTTTGTGCTCTCCAACGGAGTGTTGAGCTACTACCTGGATCAGTCGGAGGTCAATAAAATCTCTCGCGGCGCCATATCACTGAAATCTGCTCACATCGAACATGTGGACTCTTGTACCTTTGCCATTTCCAATGGCAGCGATCAGCAATTTCGCATCAAGGCGGAAACTGAAGTGGAGCGACAGTCTTGGATTACATCATTACAACTAGCGAAGGGATTAACAGATAACGTTAGGAATGCACCATCAGTTGTTGCCACCAATGAATCGAAACAGCCGGCGCAAGTCAGGTGTCGCCGGACACGTGTGCCGGATAAGCCCAACTATCCACTAAATCTGTGGTCGCTTATGAAGAACTGCATCGGCAAGGATCTGTCCAAAATACCCATGCCCGTCAATTTTAATGAGCCGATCTCTATGCTGCAGCGCCTCGTCGAGGATTACGAGTACTCCGAAATACTGGACACGGCTGCCGCTTGCAGGGACGAGTGCGAGCAGTTGGCCTATTTGGCTGCCTTTACGGTGTCCGCTAATGCAACCGCAGCGAGTCGCATCAATAAACCATTCAATCCTCTGCTGGGTGAGACTTACGAGTGCGATCGCACGGATGATCTCGGCTGGCGTTGTCTCGCCGAGCAGGTGTCACATCATCCACCAGTGGCAGCACTCCACTGCGAGAGCAGGGAATGGATCACCTGGCAAGAGTTCTCCATGACGAGCAAGTTTCGCGGCAAATACCTGCAGGTGAATATAGTATATACATATATCATGGTTGATTCATGCTAACCTCCTTTGTTTGCGTTGATCAGGTAAATCCGGTTGGTGGCTCCTACGTTACCTTTCCCAGCAGCGGACGTCGCTATACCTGGCGCAGGGTGACCACCACTGTAAACAATATAATCGTGGGCAAACTGTGGGTGGATCTAGACGGCGAGATAGAGATCGTTGGCAGCAATGCGGCGCTTGGTTACAGGTGCACCCTTAGTTATATACCCTACTCCTACTTCGGTCGGGAGGTGCAGCGAAGCGTCAAGGGAGTCGTCTACAATCGCAATAATGAGGCCAAGTGGGTGGTGCGTGGCACCTGGGATGACAAGATCGAGATTGCGCCCGTGTTGCAGATTAGCGGCTCAGCAAAGAGTCCCAGTTACACCACTGGCGATTACAAGGTCGCCTGGCAACGTCGCCCCGCGGCGCCAGATGCGGATAAGTACTACAACTTCCATCCATTCGCCTGTCAGCTAAACGAGCCGGAGGAGGGAGTGGCGCCCACTGATTCGCGTCTTCGACCCGATCAGCGCTTCATGGAGGATGGCGCCTGGGACGAGAGCAATGAGGAGAAATTGCGACTGGAGGAAAAGCAGCGAGCGAAGCGAAAAGAACGCGAGGCCAAGGAGAAACAAGCGGCCGCAAAGGGACGATCATATCCGGAGTACGAGCCCAGGTGGTTCAAGCGGGTGCAAATGGAGGACAGCAAGGAAGTTGTGCACGTGTCAAAGAATACATATTGGGCCGCCAAGGCTGCCCAAGAGTGGAGCGGCTGTCCGAATATATACTAGCAGCTGCGTTGTATATACATAGTATATACATATATATGTAGCTAAAGATGTCAATCAACCATAATATCTAATCGGGCTTTGTGCTTTAAACAAAAAACTCTTTGAGTTTTATTTACTTCAGCCAAAAAACAAAAGAGGTGATGAGCAATGCGATGAGAAATGTTATAAGTTTACTCAATTTATTGGTAAAGTATTATATATAAATAAAGCAACAGTTGTGTGTGTGGTTGAACCAGCAAACTTGAGGAGTCATTTTATTTACCATCCGTTGTGGTATCGCCTTCCCCAATGTGTGTACGATAAGGAGTTCGTCTATTGACTCAGTTAATCAGTCTAATCCGCCACAAACCGATTTATTAATGCCAGACCGTTATCTGGACTACAACTAAGTAATAGTTAACATTAGATAAGAGGTGTTGCTGGTCCCGATGGCAGCCGCTTTAATTGTGCTCGGTGGTTTGGGATGGTGTGAATATGTCCAGCGATTTAAGTAGCGCCTCCACGGAGGGATCGCGACCCTGGAAGCGTCGGAATACCTCTGCCGTGGGCACAGAGCCGCCTAAGCTGAGAAACGTTTGCTTATACCGATTACCCACTGTGGCATAGTGGCCATCGTTGCGTTGCTCCGCAAAGCTGCTCGAGATGTCGGCGGCAATTAGCTTGGAATACAAATGACTAAAGTGTGCGGCCGCCCAATCGCCAGCAAAGATATCGGTCATGGAGCAGGGATGTGCGTCCTTTTTGTCCAGTGCCATGCATTGATAAACAGGCCAAATCTTGCGCACCACATCCAGCCAGAAAGCGTCCGATCGATGCAGCTCCACATCGAGATCGGCAAAGTACAGCTCCTGGCAGAGATTATAACCAGCTAGCTGCGTTTTCAGCAGACGCGTCTTCTGAGCCAGCTCCAGATTAATGATCTCATCATTGGCATAATGCCCGGAGAGGGTCTGCAGCACGGCAGCATCGTCCAGGAAGTTGCTCATCACATAGCCTGACACCTGCGAGGCATCCCACTCAATGTTGGACAGACCCGCCAGATCACTGTACCCCGCCTGTGTGAGCAGATGCTGCAGTGCTGTGCCGAACGTCTTGAATACCATTTGCAAATCCTCGTAGCCCAACAGCGTCGGTTTGCCCGGCGTCGGCTCCGTAAAGTTAAAGATGAGCGCGCACAATGGGCTGAGACCGGCGGATTTGTTGCTGTTCCTAATGCCCACCATCCAGCCGTTGTTGCGGCCAAACTTGTGCTCCTTGGAGTAGCAGTCCACATAGAAGCCACCCACTGGCGTCGAACTATTTCCTGCATCCCCATCGTAAACATTAAAGAACTTGACAGCCGGATGCCAGACCTCCGTTTTGGGCTGCTCCGATATGCGTATATTGAAGAGTTTCTCGCTGAGCGCAAAGAGACCGGAGAGCACACGGGGCAGTGGGAAGTACTCCCGCAGCTTATCCTCCAGCAGCTGCTGTTCGGCGACAAGCTGTTTGCGCGCCCAATAGCTAACATCGTAGGCTTCCAGCTTGTGATCGGCGCCACTCGCGCTTGCGAACTTTTGCAGCTGCTCCAGCTGGACACTTTGTGCTGGGCCGGCAAATTTCAGCAGTTTGGCAAAGATTTGCTTAAGATTGTCAACGCTGCCAATCATTTTGGTCTGCATGGACATATCCGCGTAGTTGGCATAGCCCAGCAGATTGGCCTGACGCTTGCGTAGACCCCGAATCTTCTCCAGATGAGTGCTGTTCTCTAGCGCTTTTTCCTGCTGCTGTGAGGCCTTTAACGAATTGGCGCGCCACACATTCCAGCGCTGCAGGCGATCCGGACAGTACTTAAGAAAACCATCGACAATTTGAGGCTGAAGTGTTATCTTCCAGGGACCTTCCAGCGGCTGGTCGGCATCACATGCTGTTGCCTCAAGCAGCGTAGGCGGAAAATCGCGCACCAGCTGGAAGTCGTTGACCACGTGCCCAAAGGCATGCACCGCCATATTGACCTTGTTCTTAAAGTTAGCTCGCTCTCGACCCAGATGCGTCAACAGTTCTTTTAGTCCATCCTGAGCTTCCCCTTTGAGCGCCAGTCCATTTAGCTTGCCTTCCAGCAAGAACTTTTGACGCAAACGCTGCTCCGCCTCGCCCGCCTCATCCGCCTGCTCCAGCAGCGATTTGTATACCGTTGCGTTGCAGAACTTGGCGGCACGTGCATTGCGGGCTCTTTCATGTATATTCATATAGGATTTGGTAGGGATTAGCGTACTGTTGCCCAGGTAGAGCGCCTTGGCGACGCCCCAGGTGGTCTCCAGTGGTGCCGTCACCGCGTCCAATTCGCTGTATATATCGGCGCTTTTCAGCTGCTTCCCACTGTTGATGTCCAGTTCCAGGGCTTTTACGGTTTTCTCTACGGCGGACGCCTGCTGACCGATGGCGCCTAGGCACATCTCAATAGTGATGTCACTAAAAGCGGGAAGTCCATTTGGCATCAACAGACCCTCGCCCAGTGATCCCTCTTCACCAATTTCCGGCACGCTGTTGAAATGCCAACAAATGTGATCAATAAATTAATTCCAATAAAATCAAAACTTACAGCACAATGTAGCCCGGGCGGCAGGTTGTGGTGTGGAGGCAACGCTGGGCGGCGGCTGCGAGGGTCGCTTGGCGCTGACGCAATATGTTCAACATGTCTTAAATACAAATATAAAAAGCTAGTTATTTACAATTATGAAAAATGCGTGCGGCCAAATTTTTTCGATGGCCAGCGTTTACACAACACTTAACAGCTGTTAAGTCCTCTTTGCCGATGACTGTTATCGATGTAGACAAGTATCGAATGCCAAAAATTTGACTGCGACCAGCGCTTACACTAGCAATCGATGACTGTTATCGGTGGGGAAACTTATCGAATATGAAAATGTGGTAGCAGATTAAAAACATTTAAAATGTAGTATTTGATGGCAATTCAGCAATTGATGGCTGCGCTTTTATGTATTTATTTGATTGCCATATTATTTCATAATTTGCAATTCGGAAAATGCGTGCTCTTAAATTTTAAGACTTTTATAAGACACTCGGTTTATATGCTTCCTCGCTCGTATTAAATTGTATATTTAAATTATACAAATTATTATTTTTTATCCTGAAGTTACACAAAAATGTCAGATTGACTTGAAAATCGGAAAGAGGCTCCAATCGAGCTCGATGCTATAGTATCGATAATAGTAGCGATCGTTATTGGCGCCAAACTGTTTTTTTTTAAAGTTTGGTAGTTATTGCTAGTTACTATTGTGTATTTATGTACATGCAAAATAATTCCAAGTAAAGTAATTAATATTATAGTATAAAGTTATTAATATGCAATTATGGTTAACTTAAACTAAGTTCTGTTGACAGCCATTAAGATTATTGCCAATCTCTTTCTTTTCCTTCCGTTCATCATCCGACTGCAATTGCACTTTGAAAGCATACCGTCCAAAGGACTGTGTTCCGTTGCTGGCCAAGTGCCGAAATTTGAACTGCACCCAGTTGCGATAGTTTATCACTGACTGCGGCACTTGTACAATGCTGGACAGTATGGATTTGGAAGAGTTCAAGTTTTTGGACAGCTTTAGAAAGGCCATTTCAAAGCCTTGCTTCACATCCAAAGCACCAAACGAGCTGCGTCCAATGTCGTTGGTGGGCGTGATTGGATCCTCAATGGTCAGCACCGACAGCCAGTTGTATTCCCCGAAATTGGACTGCAGAACTGATTTCTCCACGCTTCCCCTTACTGAGATCCCGTACTTGAAGTAGTCAAACTTGCGTCCATAAAAGTCCAGAAATTTTAGCAGCAGCTGTCCCAAATTTGTATCCGTTTTACAGGATTTCATCTGCTGCAGGAAACTGATGCACATCAGGGTAACAGCATAGGAAGAAATGCCGCCAGATCTGTAAACTTCATTGAGTCCCTGCAGCAGGAGGAATTGCTTGAGTATGATCACCAGCTTGGGCAGCTCTGGAAACTGCTCAATAAATCTTTTGACCAGCTCCGCAGCTTTTACGCCCGTAGTTGTATTGAATGATATATCAAATTTAATTTGTGAAATCCGCTCCGTAAACTTGACAACCGGCACGGATGCCTTGTCCAGCACATTGACATGGTCGGCAACTCCACGTGAAATAAGAGCTCCCTTTAGCTCCTGCAGCGGTGCTCCGTTCCAGTAAAAATTATTGACGGCTATATCTATGTCCGATATCGGCAGATTTAACCCGGTGCGGAATGAGCCAAAAACTTCAATGCTGACTTTTGGCCAAATGCTGAGCACTAGTTTCTCAATCCGATGCACTGCCTCCACTCTCATCATATACTCTACTGGGGTTGATACTATATAATTATAAAAATGCTCGATTTCCAATTGAAGTGCGGTAAACCCGCTGCCATATTCAAAATTACTCAAAAGCCAGGGCTGATCCTGCTGCTCTTCGGATTTACTCATTTTTGAAATTGTAAACTGTCGTTTCTTATTAGCGATTCACTTGGTTACTTATCTAATTAGTTAAATTCGCAACTCCGATTGGTATTTTGTTTTTGTCCAAGCGAATAACGAGATCAAGACAAATGCCAAAAAGCAAGCGCCGTTATACAGTGCTGCCACCTAGTTTCAGTTCGCTTTTTTAAATTGCTATCTAATTAGTAGATACCCTGTAAATTCCTTAACAGTGCTGCTCATATTTTCCTTAACGATCGCATTGTTTTATTGTCGTTATAAAATTTGAATGGCATTAAAAATGGTACTAAAACCAGATTATAATTTCAATTATCAAACAAAATGTAATAAAATAATTTTGAAACCTACAGAGATCACACCACAATTTTATTATGCCCTTTGCACCCAGTCATAAATATCCCTCAACTATAAAAAACAAAATTGAGATAAGAGTTTTTGTTGTTTAGCTATTAAAACACATTGATTAAAAACTGATCTTTAATTTATTATTGTATTTGGCGGGTAAAAATAAGTAGTTTACAGCAATTTACACACAAAAAAAAAACAGAACTCTGAACGAGACACTTATTAAGACACTATAGTAACTGGCCCCTAAGATCAACAAATTGAACTATATATGTTTGTGAATTCGATTAACAGTTAGAAAAAATTTCTAAATATTCGCACTACAGCCTGCACCCAGCGGGGCACCCGCCTCTCGACAATCTCACGTTCCGCCGTCGTCGAATTGTCGTAGAGTCGATCCGCCTCGGCTTGAAGGCGTTGACTTAGATCGCTGTTGACAGTAACAAGACACACTTGTGTCTCGAGGTCCCGATTGACGGAACGCTCGCCAAAGTTGGAGGAGCCGATTAGCGTCAAATTGGGCAGACTAGCCTCGGGTAAATAGTACCACAGACCCTTCGCATGGTACGTCCATCCATGTTTCTCAAACTCGAAGAAATTGACGCGATGATTTTGCTTGCGTCGCACCAGACTCTGATAGAAGCTCTTCGCGATTAGGGTATAGGCAGCTGGAATGCCGCCGGCAGGTCCCTTGGCACCCTGGAAACCATTGGCCTACAAAGAAATAAAGAACATATTATTAATCTATAAAAAATAGTTATGTACGGATTGCCGAAGATTCAATATTTTTGCAGTCGTTTGGTAAAGCTCAACAAGTAAGCTCATAACTTTTGAGTTTGGTCAAGATATCTTGTAAAACAAAAACTATTTTTTGTACAGGAAATGATGATAAGATTTTATCAAAATGATAAAGGCATAAACACAGTCAAACAGGTGGTTTTGGCTTAGATATCTTTAACAAGAAGTAACAGTGCTAATTTCAGGCTCAAGTGCTAGGAAAATAATAGAAAAATTGGTAAGTTTGGTTTTTTTTTTAAAAAACTAGAACGGAATTTTCGTTTTAAAAAATAATGAAACTATGCTAATGATATAGTTGAAGCTCTCTAACTTCAAAAGCTATCTGCTGCAAAAAAAATTAAACTTAACGAGACGTAGAGAGACAGAGACTGGCATTCAGAACAACGGCAGACGGATCAGAAATATACATTCATTGCACATGTAGAGACAAAACTTAAATACCCGCCGCAAGAGTATAGCAATCTCAGTTGAAATCTTCAGAACACCTACGTTTGGATGAGCCATTAGAATGCTGCACTGCGCCAGGCACTTGTGCGTAATGGTGTCCATGTACTCCTGCGTCAGATTGAAGTAGCCTGTGGCAAGTTTGAGCCTTGAGCCAGCGATGCAATTGGACAGCAGCTTCTTGGTGACTACACTGTCATGATGGATGCCTATTTGGCCCATCTCGAGCAGTGGGAAAACCCACGTGTCTGCCTGTGTGCTTTGCTTCCTGAGCTTCAGCTGCTGTTGATATGCTTCCTGTACAAAATTCGTTATACGCTCCTTGGCCAGCCGTATGAACTGCTCCTTGGTGCCCTCGTATGGCAGTATGCTCCAGTTGCGATGCAGTCCCTCCGATGCATCGGCTCTCACAGCCAAACTGAACTCCTGGACGCGTTCAATCAACTGGGCATAGAAATCGGCCAGTGGCTTGTCCTCGATTAGTATGTAGCGGTCCTGGCGATTGGTGAAGTAGTCATTGGACAGATTGGCGCCCGATATAATCACCGCATCGTCAAACAAATAAACCTTCATGTGCTGCAGTCCCAACAATTCGTTCCAGCGAGGCGGCGCCAACCGTTTGGTCATGCCCCGCAAATCAGGCGTGTGATAAAGCGATAACTGCACCTGTTCCCCAAACTCACGTACCAAAGGGAGCAACATGGTCTTGGAGTTGATAGCGCCACGTGTGCCGCGCGTGAAATCCAGTAGAACATTTAAACGGAGCGATGACTCCGCCTGCAAACTGTGACGCAACGTTTGCACAAAAGACGTCTCCAGCTGCCCGGTGCCTAGATAAAGGCTGGCGAGGACAACCCGCTTCTTGGCTTGACTGATGCGGTGCATCAGAGTTTGGTAGAAATGCTGTGGTTCGTGGATCACCTGAATCTGTTCGCCACGGAGGGGGAAGCAGGGCGCCAGATTGTGTAACCAGGCGAGGCTGTCCAGGCCAGGTGCAAACAGCTGTTGGGGCGCATTCTGCAGGCAACCAATTAGATCGCTCTGCGTTACGGGACATATTTCTTGAGTAAATAGTCGGCGCAGGTACATCATTTTTCCTTCGTAATTCGATTTGCGCCTGGCCACCTCCTATTATCTATCATTCATGGGTTGTGGTTTGTGTATTTGAATTATAAACTGTAAACTGGTTTTATCAAAATCATATCAAAATTACGTTTACGTGCTGTTTGTTGCTGTGATAGTGATTTAAGGAAATGTATCGACATCGAACAATGCATATCGATAGAGAGCTATTCGATATAAAAAATCATCGCATTGTAGTTACCAAAGGTAGTTATCATATGAAATGTAGCTGTTATTCTCAAATACCTTGAATATATAAAGAGAAATCTGTTATGTGATTAACAGCAGTGCTGTCCATTTAGCATTTTTTTTGGCAGATCCCATTTTGAAATTCTGTTGGTCGGAATTCTTAGCGAACAGTTCCCATTCAGAAAACAGTAGTCTTTTAGTGTATTCGTAAATATACATAAATAATAATATTCAGTTTGGACCTTAAGGACTTGACTGGAAATAATAAATTTACAGAGCCTACAACATTTGCATTAATCAATCGAAATTGCGGAACTCTACATAAATGTCGTGTTATTTTCTTTGTATGTTTGTATGTTTCTACCATAGTTTAAATATCTATAATAGATTACACATAGCTATGAGTCAGAAAAATGTTTACAAATTATTGACGCAAGCGCCTCACATAACGGCGAAGAAGATAACACTAAAGACGACGTTATTGACGCCGCCTAAAAACTAATACAATCGTAAAAATATATATAAACGAGAAAGGAAGGCGCTCCGAAGGAAGTATAGCTCTTGCAGTTGCTTAATATAATGAAACAAAAGAGAATGACAATGCTACCTTTAAACTTAATTTTCTTATTTAAATCAATATTTCTGACCGATTGTTCCTATGACAGCTATAAGATACAATCCTCCGATTTTGAGGTAATCCAACCAATCTATATAAATATAAAAAAAAAATTTCAATTACTGAGTTTGGCAGCTATAAGATAAAGTGCTCTGATTTTGATGAAATTTTGTAAGCATGCTTAAATAGTATTAAAACTTATATTTAGTAAGTTTGGTCTGGTTTTCTCAAGAAACAAAAATTTTCGACCGATCGTTCCTATGGCAGCTATAAGCTATAGTGGCTGATTCCGACATATTATTTGCGGGCAGCGGAAATAAGCATCTGTACCAAGTTTCATCATGATAGCTTCAAAATTGAGAGCCTAGTTTGCGTAGAATCAGACGGAAAGAGGGACAAAGGTATATCGTTTCGTCTTGTCGTCCTTATCAAGAATATATATGGGGTCGCCAATGTTCCCTTCTATGCGTTACAATCTTGTGGCCAAAATTATAATACCCTTTGCAAGGGTATAATAAATGTTATACGCTATTCATAATTAGCTAATATTACAATTACCCATGTAAACAGATATATTTGAATACACCTCTTTGTAATTTTCAGCTTTTTTCCTGCGCGATCTGTCCTGTTTAGGCAATCGATAGTTGGCAGCACTGATTCAGCATAGTTCTATTCGAAATGTCGATAGCTTATCGCTGGTAAAAACGGATTTATCAATGTTTTTTGGCGCACACCACTAGCACAGCCAGCGCAGCGCAACAACAACAAGACACGGAGAGAGAAGCAGAAACAAGCATAAGAAAAGCCAACGAAAATCAACTGCGAAAATTTTGGTGTTTCTTCCAAGCACACACGCGGCACATAAGTTGTATAAATGCTTATAAATGTGAACGCAAGGCAACAACAACGACAAATAGTGAATGTGTGTGTGTGTGTGTAGAAAATCAGCAGCGATTTACAGTTACTCAAAATAGTGCAACGCAACCAACTTTGAGTGCGTGCAGCAACAACAAAAAAAAAACGATTGAGAGAGAGAGAGTGAGAGAGAGCCGTAACTCACTTTGCTTTTGGGAATTTACCTATTTTGACATTACCTTTTGCGTTCAGCAACAACAAAGTAAGCGACTGAGAGAGATAAATTGAGGGAGCAGAAACTCGCTTTGCTTTTGGGATTTTTACTTTTCTAACATTTCCTGGCTTTAACATTTTTAACTAAAAAAATTAAAAAAAAGAAGCAAAACAGAAAAAATTTTAAGTCATCTGAACGACCATCATGTCCTGGACAGAGAAAGTGGACCCGGAGTTGATCTTCACCAAGCAGGAGCGAATTGGAAAAGGCTCCTTTGGTGAAGTATTCAAAGGCATCGATAATCGCACCCAACAGGTGGTCGCCATTAAGATCATTGATCTGGAGGAGGCCGAGGATGAGATCGATGATATACAGCAGGAGATCATGGTGCTATCGCAGTGTGATTCCCCCTATGTCACCAAATATTATGGCTCCTTTCTCAAGGGCACCAAGCTATGGATCATTATGGAATACCTCGGCGGTGGATCCGCCCTGGATCTGATGAAAGCCGGCTCCTTTGAGGAGATGCACATCGGCATCATATTGCGTGAGGTGCTCAAAGGCCTGGACTATCTGCACTCGGAACGGAAACTGCATCGGGACATCAAGGCGGCCAATGTGCTCCTCAGCGAGCTGGGGGATGTCAAACTGGCGGATTTTGGTGTTGCCGGCCAGTTGACCAATACGACATCTAAGCGGAATACATTTGTGGGCACACCGTTCTGGATGGCACCGGAGGTGATTAAGCAGTCACAATACGATTCCAAGGCGGACATATGGTCGCTGGGGATCACAGCCATTGAGCTTGCGAAGGGGGAGCCGCCCAATTCGGAGCTGCATCCGATGCGCGTCCTCTTCCTCATACCCAAGAACAATCCGCCCCAGCTTACCGGCAACTATACCAAGTCCTTTAAGGATTTTGTCGAGGCATGCCTGAATAAGGATCCCGAGAATCGACCCACAGCCAAGGAGCTGCTCAAATATCCGTTCATCAAGAAAGCAAAAAAGAATGCTTATCTAATCGATTTGATTGATCGCTTCAAGAAATGGAAACTGTCCAAGGGCGACGAAAGCGAAACCGAATCAGAGAATTCCGATTCCGATTCGGATGCCAAGCAGAGCAGCGGTGGCGGCAGCGGCAGCAGCCACGATGAGCCCTGGATCATGACCGTCAAGGGATTGCACATTAATAAGGCACCGCGAGCTGGTGTGAATAGCTTACAGCTGCAGGAGCACGAGCTAACCATGCAGAAACTAATGGCAACCACACATTCACCCGCGGGCAACATCAGCCCCTCGACTAGCAACAGTATTGCAGGCGCCATCAAAGCCAACACAGGAGCTGCAGCAGCGGGAGCGGGGGCGTCCTCTGTATCCAGCGAATCCCCAGCGTTGTCCACTAGCAGCAACAATAATAACAACAATAATAATAGCAACAATAACAACTTGAGCAGCAAACAATCCACAACAACAACAATGCTGAATGCAACACCAACTGTAGGAGGTGGAGGTGGAGGAGTAGCGGCGAAGCAGCTGCAGCTGAGCAGCTCCAATGACTTGCTGCAACAAAAGCGTGCCAGCTCCAAGCCCGAGTTGCGCCAGTCGCGCTCCGTTGCCACATTGGATCAGGTGGAGGAGCGACGCGCCTCCCTGGGTCTGCCCTTAAACATGGAGCACCATCACCAGCAGCAGCAGCAACAACAACATCAGCAACAACAACAACAGCAACAACAACAACAGCAGCAGCAGCGTCGCAGCAACAATCGTGAATCATTCCATGCAACAAGCGCCGCAGGCAACAACAGTAGCAGCAGCAGCGGTAGCAGCCACCACCACAACGACTCCTCCATGGCTTCCAATCAATCGAATCATGGCAAACTGTCGATGGAACGCAACCAGCGTATGTTGCACAATCACACGAACAGCGCTTGCCTGAACAATTTGCTCTTCCCGGTGCTGAGCGATATACAGCGCAAGTATAACAATAGCAGCAAGAATTTGCAGGGTATGCACGGCGTCGGTGTTGGCAGTGATATTGGTGATCTGAAGTCTGTCTTTGAACTGGCCGAACGTTCCAGTCCCGGTGTCAGTGATCTGTTTATGAAGGAACTGATCCACATGCTTATGCCTGGATATTCGGAGACGCGCATCAATAATATCATGGATCGCGCCATACGCAATCGCAAATAGGCCGTGAGACGGCAACCAAATTCCAAAACAAAAACAAAAATACATATATATAATACATATATTCTATTTACTTACTATACGTGTTAACGAAAACCCGACAAGCAACAGCAACAACCTACATATTCCGACATAGTGGCCAATGGAGCAAACAGCGTTAGACTTATGAGACAAACAAAAAAAAACGAAAGTTTATCTTATAGATATATATATATATATCTATATATATGTAGTTGTATATGTACGTTTTTCAACTGAGCCATGTGGCAAATGTTTATTCAACAGTTATTTAGGCATACAATATGTATTCGTTTGTTTATCTGCAATATTAATATTATTAATATAATGTAAAACATATGCAACTTTAAAATAAAATAAAAATGCAAAATGTCATCGAAATTGAATTGTGCGCCCAGGATTTAAATAATCGATGAGTTGTGGTGGCCGGTCGATAGTGGACATCTGTTATCAAAGTATATGAGGCCAAGCATACAATTTATCAAGTTGACGCTTTCAAATTATCGCCATGTCACAATTATAATATAATTATAATTAGATGACAAGCCGTTGGCTACCTGAATTTAAAAAATAATTTTAGTCGTCAAGTTTCGCGCGCGTTTAAGCACCGTCGATAAGCTGTGGATGTTGGTCGATAAATCACTAAATGGGACAAGCGAAAATCTGCAGTGGATCTGGCAGCCCCTTTTCGAAAAAGACGCGACAAAGCAAACAAATTGCAAAATTAGACAAACTGGCGCTGCTTAATTATTAAGTTAGATGCCAAAATGTCGCAACTATTAGTCGATGAAGAAACGCTAGAAACGCTGTCCTACGAGCGTTCCAAAATGTGGTCCAATTTTCTCAAGGTGAGCTCTAATAAATTCTCTTTGTTCGGACGGATTTCATTCTTTTAATTTTCTGGTAGCGCTGCGAGGAGAACGGTGATGGCGAAGAAATCGAACTGGATGCAATTGAGGAACTATACAAAGACGAAGATGAGGACGAAGAAAGCATGGCGGCCGTTGAGGAAGCCGAAGAAGATCATGTGGAGGAGGACATACACAATGCAACCGCCTCCATGAGCAAAGCGGAATTAACGCTCATCCTCTGCAGCGGCGACAACAAGGAGATCTTGAATCAAACGCTGCCCATTGTAGAGCAGCATGTGCGCAAGTGGAAGGAAGCCGGACTGGATCGCATACTTAACACATTCGATGCCCAGAAGATTGAACAGCATGTGGGCGATTGGCTCCGGCGGCACAATAGCGCCTATGGCGACAAGACGCTGCTCGAGATGTCATCGTCACCGGCAAAGATGTGCCACAAGCGGCGCAACTACACGGCCAGCGGCAGCAGCAACAGCGAAACGGAATCCATGCACTCGGTGGACACGGCACGGTATATACGCGCCAGTCGCAAGCGCACCATTTCCACGACAAGCAAGTGCAGCAGTAGTCCCATGACCACCATCAAAATGTATCGCACAGTGCCCCGAAAAAGGGCTGAGCTGCGCGCCAAATACGGCTGTGATGAGGAGCAGGAGCATCGCCATCACATGCAGGCGCTGCTGCAT
Source organism: Drosophila maculinotata (assembly GCA_035045305.1). Lineage (NCBI taxonomy): Eukaryota > Metazoa > Arthropoda > Insecta > Diptera > Drosophilidae > Drosophila > Drosophila maculinotata. The sequence continues at coordinate 2,689,355 of JAWNPD010000649.1, read as the reverse complement.
CGTCGCGATCAGATGGCGCACAGGCGCAAGCGCGAACGCGATCTAATTTATCATAGTCCTCGTCATTATCCTTACAGCATGGCAGCTGCAGCCAGCTTCCATGGACAGCAGCATCGACGGAAGCAGCTACGCAAGCGTCGTGACAGTTCGCCACTATTTCCATCATCGTCCTCCAGCGAGGACGAGCGCGGACATGGTCGCTGCGATTGCAGCGCTTGCGTGAGGCGCGTCTTCTCCAAGACGACGGCATATCCATACTGCGGCTATCGAAGCTATCACAGTCACAGTCGCAATCACTATCATCATCAGCGTGTCGAATTGGACACCAGATCCACGCACAGCATGATACATTTTAAGAGCAGCGTGCGCAAGATGCGCCGTCAGCAGGATTGCGATGCGGTAGATGTGCTGCCGCGTTTGCTGGAAAACGAATGCAAGTGTTGCAACAAAGATCGTCTGTGCTCCAATGTGATGCACATTGCCAACAGCTCTACGGAGGAGTGGCTGGTCGAGAATCGCAGCAGCTCCGATCCGGTGCCGTTCGAGACACCCAAAAGATGCACAAGTCGCGCAAAGGCATCAAAACCAATGCTGGTGCAAAAAAAACACAAAGCGCAGCCGTGCTTAAGCATCTGCTTGGGAGAAGAAACCGAAGAGAATGAAGACGACGACGAAGTGGAGCTGCCGACAACAACAGAGAAACTGCAGCAGCTACCAGAAAAAGAGACAAAGAAAACAAAAGCAATGGTCACATTCTCCAAGCTGACGGCGACGACTTCAAAGGCGCCGCCAAAACCTATTCTAAAAGCGACTGCCGCAAAAATCACGACCAAGTCGGATGGCAAGCAGGATCTGTCTAAGGAGCCCACTATAGCTCTCAAGGGGAACAAGGAAAGCTTAGCTATGCCTGAGCTACCCAAAGGTCTAAAGGCAACGGACACCTTCGCTAAACCCGAGTTACCAGAAGCAAAGGAAATCGCTATGCCCAAGCTACCCAAAGCGCCGGGCGCAAAGGAAACCTTCGCTAAGCCCGAGCTACCAAAAGCTAAAGAAACCTTTGCCAAGCCCGGGCTACTCAAAGTCCCAATTGCGAAGGAACCCTTTATTAAATCCGAGCTACCAAAAAGCCATAAAAAGCAGCCTGCAAAAGCGTCAAGGAAGGCGACAAATTTGGCCAAAAGCAGCAGCAGCGAGAAAACGAAAGACAGCTGGAAAAAAAAGAAGAAGATCGCTAATATATCCAGCGACGACGACGACGACGATGATGATGAAAATGATGACGATGATGAACAACTGAAACTTGCGCTGGCCCTCTCAAAGAAAACGTATTTTGATGAGCGTCAAAAACTAAAGCACCAGGGAGCTGCTGACTTGGAGAAGACAACTTTAGACTCGGCAGTGGCGGTACAGAAGCAGACTCCTAACTCACCACAGCTGCCGGAGCAATCGATCTTTAACAATCAAAGTGTGACCTGCAATTCCACAGCGGTATCTAATGACACCGCCTGCAGTCGTGGCCTGAAAGCCAAAAGCTCCAAATCCATAAGTGATCTTTGCGGTTCCGAGACCTCGTCGGGTCAATGCTGTAATGATGAGAACGACTGCACTGTCGTCACTTCCACAACGGGCTGCGAACCTGGCGCCTCTGCTGCAATCAACGCCGAGCCGGCTGAGTCCGCGGCTGCAGTGCAGCGTCCCAATCTCAAGCTAACTAAGAAGGGTATCTTACTCTATGCACCAGTTGCAGAGCAAACGCAGAGCTTCAGATCCAATACGAGCGCCAGCGGTGGTAACTTTACGCTCACCGAGCACAGTCTCAGTCCCATCATTGGTCAGCGTCGGGCGCTCAAGTTCCTTAAATATCACATGGGCAGTCGCAGTTTTGATAGTCGCTATTCGGTTTATTATCGGCCCACAGCCAAAATGGCAGCGGTCCTGAAAGGGAATGCCAAGTCCTTGCAGTCGTCCAGTTCCAGCGGCAGCGATGATGACATCTTTGAGCGTGTGCAGCGCTATGGAGAGGTTTATACGGTGCTCGAGAAAAGCAACGAGGACGATTGATTCGTCCAATTGTTTGTCTATAGCTATAAGCAAATCAAAAACATGTAAACGCCATTCCTGAAATCATATAAATATTCCTCTTTTTTTTGAGTATATTCATTCTTTAATATGACGCAAGTTTGTTACATCTTCGAAAATATTGATTCCTATTAAGTTACAATTTGTATTGCTTACCTTTCAAATAATATTTACCGTATGGAAAAAAATGAAATGATTTCTGTTTAAATTTAGTAAGAAAACATTCAAATATCTTTCTATAAAGCATGTAAACGCCATTCCTGAAATTATATAAGTATTGCTCTTTTTAATATGACGCAAGTTTGTTACATCTTCGAAAATATTGATTCCTATTAAGTTACAATGTTTATTGCTTACCTTTCAAATAATATTTACCGTATAGAAAAATATATAAAAAATTAAATGATTTCTGCTTTAAATTTAGTAAGAAAACATTAAAATATCTTTCTATATATACTATACAGCTTATACACTAAACACATTCACAGTTTACAAAACTTTAAATTTAAAATAAAATAGGCTTTTATGTAGTATGTTAAAGCAAAGTAGATGATTTTAATTCGTCCACAAATTTACATATCAGTCATATTTTTTTAAATTTAAAATTATAAGAAATTTATTTAATTTGTGATTTAAAAGTGACAGAATAAATAATCAATGTTTCACAAAACTAAGAATTTTAGCTTCACAGTTTTTAAAATACTTCTGTACAATACTAATACTTTCTTGACTCGAATTTTTTTATCTATTGAGATTTACGTAAAGTAAACTTCCTCATTTACAGCCATCTGACGTACAGTTTGAACACAGTTGCTATTGTTATGAGCATTCTGTCGCACCGCATGCAAGTGCCCGGCTAGCTCAGTCGGTAGAGCATGAGACTCTTAATCTCAGGGTCGTGGGTTCGAGCCCCACGTTGGGCGAAAACAAATTTTTTGCAGCTTTCATTTTATTTTTTAAATTTTACAAATACTTATTTTTTAAATGTTATTAAACTAAAACAATGTAAAAAAAAATAGAGAAGTGAAAATTTAACTTCACAGGTTCTACCGAGATTTGAACTCGGATCGCTGGATTCAAAGTCCAGAGTGCTAACCATTACACCATAGAACCGTGCTGACTGGGCATAGTAAAGCAAAATAAATTGCATTGGTTCATTGTTGTTGAAAAAAAAACGAAAATGCAAAAATTTTTTGGAAAATGTTTCTTCTTTGGATTATGTATAGACAAGAATATATTAAAGTTTGGAATATAATAATATAAAAATAATAAGAAAAAAGATTAAAAAATTAATCAGGTTCTACCGAGACTTGAACTCGGATCGCTGGATTCAAAGTCCAGAGTGCTAACCATTACACCATAGAACCTCGATAGAAGAGGCCTGCCAAAACAGCATTTTCTCATTATTGGCTTTGGTACAGTGTTGTAAAATGTATTTTTATGAGTATTTTTTTTGGTGCTTATAAATGGCACAAGTTATTTTCGGTATTTTTTTCACAAAATCGGCTGAACAATAATTTAAATTTCAATTTAACTGAAAATATTTGCAATAACAAACTAGAAGGCTTAAAGTAGTAACTCAGAATAATTTTCTATTGCCTAAATACAGTAATTTCTATATTTGAATACGGTTGTCAAGCATTCCAAAGAATACAAACTTTGTTAAATCAATAGAAATCATTTTTCAGGAGTGAATATACACTTTTTTTTTCTACAACGTCATTTAACAAATCAGTAGAATGGAGAAGAATAAAACCTTATTGCAGCGATATCAAATACCGGTAAGTCATCTGGACTTTGTGTACGTGGAGAAATGTGAAAATGCACGGGAAATGGAAAAAATTGTGATGATTCTGCGCTCCGGTGAAGAAGGTTACTTTCCGGATCTAACACGCTGTGCCGAGGAGAAATTGAAACTGCTAAAGCCCGACAGCAAAATGTTTCGCTTCGAGGAGGATATTCGCAGCAGCAATGTTCTGGGAAATCAAGAACTGAAACCCATTTATGCAAGTATCTGGCAAACTTTCAGCTGATAATTTAATAATTTTTATTTCCGATTTGTTTTTATCAGGATTGGAATCATGACATTAAGAACAAGGACAACACACTGATTGAGCTAAAACAGGATGCGGCTGAGTTGTCGGCAGATCTGCCACCCATACGAAAGCAATCCAAAATAGATATTGATACAGAGGAAAACGAGACAATAAAAACTGAAACTGCGCTAAATCAAAATCCAAATGCGAAGCCGAATCCAAATCTGAAACCGGAAGAAAAAGCAAAGCGCATCAAGTCCACAGATTACAGCAAATGGGACAAGTACGATCCAGATGAGGAAATATTGCGCATGGATTTGGCAGAGGAGCGCACCATGGAGCAGGCCCAAGTGAAGGTCAACAAGTTCGACACAACAACCCAAAAATCGGAACATATCAAGATCTGCGAACAAGCCGCCGAGGAGCAGCGTCTGCAGGCACAGCTCAAGAAACTAAGTCAAGTGGAACGCGAGCAATATGCCGAGAAGTGAGTAAAAAACTTCAGAGGGATATTCCAAATCTTGAATTTCCCTGAAAACGTAATGTTTTTTTTTTTAAGATATATTTGTAACGATATATCTATTTTACAGTTATCGCTTGCGTGGCAATGAGTACTTTAAAACCAAGGAGTATGATCAAGCCATAAAGGAGTATACTCTCGCTATAATCTACGATCCGGAGCATGCTGCTCGCGCTTACAACAATCGCGCCGTATCATGTGAGGATAATCTGTAATTTACCCTTTTGCAAATATTACACATTTCCTGCTCCCTAACAGACTTGAAGCTTAAGAATTATCTAGCATCTATAGAGGATTGCAATGCTTGCCTTCGTCTCGAACCGGAAAATGTTAAAGCACTCCTCCGTTTAGCTGATGCCAACTATGGCCAGGGAAGACATCGCGAGGTTTGTAGGACTCTAAATGTATTTATTTTGTTTACCTTTGCAGACGTTGTAATATTACTTTTGCGTTCAAATGTGTTACGCATTGAAAAAGACATTTCTGAACTAATTTTTACTCAAAAATTCATTTACCTTAACAGTTACATTAAACTAGATGCAAAATAATGCCCGGAATGGGTTTGGAATTGACAATCGGTTCAGTTTGCAATTTATAGGAATTTTTCCTTGTTTGGGAGTTTTTAAAGTGCAAAATTAATCACCCCTAAAACACTTTTCCTATAGTTTCTTATACCAATTATGACACCTACAATCGAATAACTAATTTCTTTGACAGTCGTATGCCAAAAATGCCAAAATTTATCCACCCCTAAATCACTTTTCCTATTGTTTCTTATACTGATTATGACACATACAATCGAATAACTAATTTCATTGACAGTCGTATGGAATTTACCAACGTGTACTGAATCTGGAGCCCAAAAATGCCAGCGCTCAAAAGTCGCTGGAGGAGTTGCGCAAACAGCTGGGCGAGCTGGCTCCGGCGACTGCCACTCGCCTGACCATTGAGGAGATGCAGACAGAGAAGGTGGCAGTCAAGACGCAGCCAAAGGCGAAACCAAAGCCAGTAAAGGAATATGATCTGGCGGAGTTGGTCAAGCCGAATCGTGTGGTTAAAAGCAAAATAATTAGCGCCGCTGAAGCTTTGGGCAAATTTAAAGGTGGTAACCTCAATGCCGGCGGCCAAAAGCCACAGCAGCTGCCACTGATGATGCAAGGAATGCCCACATCCCAGCCAGAGTTTCGTCTGCCGACAGACAACAAAACTGGCAGCAACAATAAGCGATTCATAGAGGAACTTTAAATGGAGCTATTATAATATAAAACATTAATTGTCTCATATATGTATATGTGTGTTTTATTCATACAAGGATTTAGATTTTATTCTCACTTCTTCAGTTTTGTTATATAACGTCCCACAATCAAAAATAGACGTGCTTCAAAATCATCCTTTTGATCCACTGTTACCTGTAAAAAAACAGTTAAGGGCGGGTCGGGTAAACAAATAAGTGACAACACTCACCTGATCACCGTTTAAGCGATCAATGATCGTTACACAAATATCACCTGCCTTGACCCCAGCCATGTGGGTCAATGAGGCAAACATGGTGGCCTCCATTTCAATATTGCGTATACCCTTAGCATGGCATTTTTTGAGAAACTCAATCTTATCCTTATCTGTGTATTGGCATACAGCACCATCAGTGCGACCCTGACCTGCATGAATAAAATAGATATGTATAAATAGTATAATACAGTGGTCGCTCGGAAATTAAAATCAAAAAAGTGGCTATCGGTAAATTAAAATCAACTGTATATACGCAGCTTAAGGTAATATAAGTAGAACTTGCCTTCATAGAAACAGTCGGTAGACATAGTATTAGCTTTTATGGTATCAAAACCATCGTCAGCCTGTGTGCCATATGCTTTAATGTCCTCAATGAGTTTCTCTGGAAAACTAGCTGGCCGCACTACACGCTCTCCCAGGATCGGCTAACGACAGAAGTAGAACAATGAGTACTGGAGAGAGCAGGTCGATCGATAGTTATTTTAAGCACTTACGATCTCATGTTCATTTCTCAAGTAGCCATTGTAGGCATCCTTGGTGATGACAACAGTGCCCGGCTTAACGCCCAGGCCACCACATGTGCCAATGCGCAGGAATACGGGATCGGGGCACTTGGCATATTTCACCAACTTCAGCAACTCGTGCAGCACCACCGAGAACGTTGAGGAGCCGACACCATGGGTGACACAAAGTACGGGGCCCACCTTATAGGCAGCATACCGATGTCCCTCCGCGCATAAATCAATCGGTTCACCATCGTCAGGCAAGCCCAGCAGTATACGCAGATATTTAGCTAGTGCCTGCATACGCTTAGTAGTGCCACCCATGCAAATGACCTGAGCAGCGAAAGAGAAAAAGAATCTGTCTGTTTGGATATAATAAATAAATGCTAATGATCGATCAGACAGAACGAACAGAGCTACAGTAGACTCACCATAATATCGCCAAACTGCTTCTGTATATCGCTGGTGTCCTTGGTGTTTTTCACATTGATGTTCAGATGATACAGAAAGTCCGAATTCATGTTATCGAGATTGGGGTTATTCAGTTTAACGCTATGGGTAAACAAATTGGATGTATACAATATACTATATACATATGTATATCAAGACACAGAAACAAAGAAATCTTTATATTTGTTTTTAAGTTGCATTTTGATCTTTGTTTATTTTTAAAACAAGCTGGGTTATTACGAATGTATGGTTTTAGAATATAAGTAAGTCTTTAACAGAGTTTTTGGGATGCATATGCATTTATTTATATTACCAATTGTGTTATTGTTACTTTAAAAGTTAACCGTTGTAAAGCTCTACTTACTTTTGTGACATTTTTGAGTCCTTTTTGTTGTTTGCAAATGCTTATCAGGGTTTTCTTAAATACTGTACTAAGTTTCACTAATTAAAATCTGCAAACAAAAATGATAAGAATATTTAATTTTAACGAAATTGTCAGATTTTCAATATTTGTATGTAAAGTTTTAAGTAAGTTTGATTAAAAGGGTCGCGGCAAACCTATTAATCGCAAGCTTGTAATCTTATCTATATTTTTAAATATACTTGGATGTGTATAAATATATAGATATATATACATGTATATACATTCTTTATAGCTCACTTTTTCATTGAGATTTTATTTGGCTATCCGCTTATTAGATGCGACCACAACGAACGATCGCAAGCAACTGAACACTTTCGGTTGCCGAGCTCTTTTCATACCCTGATCGCATTAAAAATGGGGAAAAAGGGTATATTGGTTTTGTGCAAAAGTATGTAACAGGCATAAGGAAACATCTCCGGCCCCATAAAGTATATATATTCTTGATCACTATCAACAGCCGACTAGAGATTTCATATTTGGAATAGAAGTTCTCGTATTGCAAGTAGTACAAGTTAATTTAATTTCAAGACAAGCGTTTTTTGGGCATTACTTAGAAGTTATAAGAGCTGGAGACACCAAATTTGGTATATGTATATATATATATTATCGTATAATATACAAAAGTAACGAATATTACCTCTCCCGATCAGGGTATTTTCTAGTCGGGCACTCTTGACTTGTGCACTCAGTCCCTCACTAGCAATGTGAGAACAAAACAAAGAGGGCGAAGTCGAGAGCATTTTTACTGTCTCTTTCGCACTCACACGTTCAAATCAATAGTTTCCAGCTCAGCCGCATGAGCCCACCTTATTATATTTCCACCATGGTATGGCGTACTGCTTGGATACGATTGAGAGACAGGATCTGCTAGAGTTGGAATCCGATGCCTTGAAAAATCTGGCTGGGTACACGATTCTGGACAATCAACAGAATTCACCTGGGTGGACCATTTGAGCGAAGGCCATCGGTTAGCATGATGTGCAACATAAACAAATTAGAAAATACTTTTAGAAACATGAATGGCGATGGACTGCTAATTACGTCTAATTATTTAAAAAAAAACATAACGGTGCAGCTGAAAATGTGGATATTAATATTAAAGTTAAGAAATTATTTTTTAGAAGTAGAATGTACTTTAATATAAGAAAACTTAATAATACAAATAGTAATAATAGAGTGTATGTTATATCTAAATAAAGAAGATAAATAAAACTATAAATTAACTTAACATTGCATATTTCTCATGCTTTACAGCTGTAAGTGAGTAATTGTACATAAACTTGGTTCACTTTCATACAAAGCGCAACACAATTTCAAAATGTGACGTCACAGTGCAAGCGACAGCGTACGAAACCGGGATTTTCCCGTTTTCTTTGCACAACCTATGCAATCGTGCTGCTGGGATAGACTGACGCTGCAATAGTTGACTTAGTGGGATAGCTTTAGGATATGCCAAGTTTTGTTTTACAGGAACGATCGAAAGGCACAGCTGGCCTAATAAAGATAGCTCACACATGTCGTTAATGTGCACATACATATATATTGATATACATATATGTATATATAGTTACAAACTTATTACAAGGTTATTCGGCACAGTCGCAGCTTTCAGTATCTCCTTCACCATAGAGCACTTTTCTTATGTAGCGAGCAATCAGTGTTTGGGGTCTCGAATCCCAGTCCTTAAGTCTCGCCGGAGGCGTGTTTATTTGATCACCCTCCAGACGATTGAGTATCGTCACACAAACGACTGCGGCACGAATGCAAGCTTGATTGGTCAGAGATGCGAATGTGGTGCTCTCCATTTCCAGGTTGACAACACCGCTCTTTGAGATTTGCTCGAGGAATGCCATCTTTTTCTCTGGAGTGTATTCACAGAAGGCGCCATCCAGACGGGACTGACCCTCATAGAAGTCATCTGCGCACATTGTTTTGCCAATAACGGTATTATAGCCATCGCGGCAAGGTTCGGATAGCGATTTCAGCTCATTGGCTAAGTCCTGATTCAGTGTGGTTGGTCGTAGCTGAGAATGACTGTGGACGACAACCTCGCGCACGGCACGCAATTGGCCATCCAAAGCCTCCGATGTGATGACCACAGTGCCCGGCTCAATACCAACGCCGCCACTGGTGCCCAGGCGAAAAAAGACCGGATCCTGACATTTGGCATGATGCATGATCTTGATCAGCTCATGCAACACTATACTGATAGAGGGGCCACCAATGCCATGACTCACGCACAGCACTGGCCCCACTTTAAACATTGCATAGCGATGGGCATCTGCTGAAATGTTCTTCAAACTGACCGCTTGGTTCATTTTGAGACCAATTTCCGTCATAATAAATGTGGCAAAATGTTCCATGCGGGACTCTGTACCGCCCATACAAACAAACTGTGGGCATGCCAGCTGAGAAAATGTTTATTTCCATGGAAAATAAATAAACTTACGCGCACATCGCCAAAGACCTTGGGAAAATCCATTGAGCCCGTGTCGATGCTCAGATGGTACAGAATATCAGGGTTCAGGCATTCGAGGTAGCGATTTATGTTGCACAAAGTGCACTCCAGTTCCTCGGGTTCATCCTGTTTGCAACCATCCTTGATGTGTTTGATGAGCTCATCGATTCGCTTATTTTGCGATTTTACCATAGCTGCAGGAGTGCGATATACAAATATACATACATATGTATATAGACTAGACGATGGCCAGCAACTCCGACGTTAACTCACCCTTTAGCTCACTGACATCATTTTCCAGATCGGCACTGCACTTTGCCATTTTGTTCAAATTTTAAAATAAATTTTGTTTATAATTTATAATCCGAAAATGAATTAAGACTAACAGAAAAACTGTTTCAATTTTGAAAGAATAGACTCAGCAACATTTTAAAGTTTAGGATTCATTAGAAAAAGTGATCCTCGTAGTAATATATCCCTAGTTAGGACATGATTATTGCAATCTTTTAAACGAATGTCAAACGGATAATAATCAGAAATAATAAAAACATAATTCAAAAATAGAAATAAATTTTTCAGATAGCAAATACAAATGGTAATAAATGATCAATCAATCTAAATGATTAAACATTAATTAAATAAATTAAAACAATATTTACAAATTATTGAAAGATATTGTCTAAAATAAATAAACTTTAATATCATGTGCCTATCCAAAAGACAAAACAATCACATCTTAGTTTAAACACATTTTGCTTTTAATATACCAATTATTTCAATTTCTTTCAAACCGTTTTAATTGTTTTCAGCTGTTTTTGGTTTTTGGTTTTAGTTGCTTTTGTTTTGTTTTGTTTAAGAGTTGAATAAGAGTAACTGTTGTTTGTATAGCTTTATGGTTAGCAACATTATAACAAATGTTTAGGAATTACAATACAATATGTGTAATAGAATAATATATGAATTCTTAGATTATGATCCGAAATACATGTATATATATGTTTCTTATTTTGGTTTGCCTCATTTAGAATATGCAACATAACAATTAACAACATTATTTTTTAATTTATTTTTTTTTAAGCTTATTATTGATGTGGTTTTTGTTTTGTGCAATGAACAACATTTTTAACTTGCTTGCATTTTGAAACACAACGTCACATTTAGTTTATCTTTGAAATATTTAATTATTACTTGGGGCATAAGGTTTGCTTGGGGCTTAAATAAGCTAATGAGGATGTGCATATATATATATATATATCGTACATATATATAAACTGGGAGAAACTAAGATCAAAACTTAAAGCGAATTAAACTAAGGAATGTTTAATGAAATGTTTGTATACATAGAGTTTAGGTTGACACTAAAGCCAAAGGTAGCTTGAAATTATATATTATATATCATATATAGCATAACATATGCCCTGATCGTTGCATTTGCCGGCGAACTCTACTCATGTGCCTGAGATTCCTGCTGGACCAGCTTAAAGCGCCGCGGCGACTTTATCGATCCCTGATGACCAAACAACAACTTCAGCTGCCCATTCTGCGAGAGTACCTTCCGTATGTACCGCGAGACGAGTATCTGTGGCCGCTGCTGCCACTCATGCATGACCTCTTTGGGTGCATTGACCTGGTCGCCATTCAAGCGATTCAGCAAAGCGACACAAACGACGGCCGCCTTAATGCCAGCATGATGAGTTAGAGCCGCAAAGATAGTGCTCTCCATTTCGATGTTGACGACGCCGTTGTCGCGCAGCTTCTCCAAATAGGTCATTTTGTCGTTTTCGCTAAACTCACAGAAGGCGCCGTCCAGACGTCCCTGCCCCTCATAAAAATCATTTGTGCACTGGGTCTTGCCAATGATGGTGTCATAGGGATCATCGGCACTGGACAGCGCTTTTAGCTCGCGTGACAGCTTCTTATCCAGCTTGGCCGGCCGGTGGATCGTCTCGCCCAGGATTGTCTGTTAAAAAATCCACATTAGTTGAGTCAACTAAAAAGCAGTAAACATTTTCCAGTCTAGAGTTCGCGACTGGGAGATATCTTGTATTGCTTTGACATACATTCTTGTTTGCTCATACAATAGAAGAAGTACGATTTTTGGAAATTTTACTTCTTACTTTTCTACGGGTTTCGAAGATAAATGTGTGCATATAACAAAATTAAAAAAAAAACACATAAAAAAAAACTTTTTTTCAACACAGATATATACTTGATCTATAAATAATGTAGGATATCATATATACCTATCTATCTCTTATGATCCCAAAGCAAACAAAATTAAATGTTGATATAGTTACTTATCGATTTTGGTGAAGCAGTGAGAGTTCTCGAATATCTATATAGTTGGATAATCTATTTAATCGGATATATATATTGTTTGCTTATTCTTAAGGGAACTTTTGGAAGAAATTGTTGACAAGATAATGTTATATAGCTACTGCCTCTCTCAGAGAAAGAATTTAAAATAAATACCTGAACATTAATATCAATGAGTTTCAATAAGTTTACTCAGACAGACGGCTAGAATAAATACTATATACTTTATAGGATCTCTAGGATCTGCTGATCTCTTCCTTTTACATACTTTCACACATTTTGATAATTTGTTATAATTACAGGGTGTTAGATATGTTTCAAATCCACTTACAAACTCATGCGAATTACGCAGCTGCCCATCCAGAGCATCTTCAGTGATGATGACGGTACCACCTTCGACGCCAATGCCGCCACAGGTGCCGATCCGAATGAATATGGGATCAATGCATTTGGCATGATACATCAGTTTGATCAACTCGTGCATCAGAATGCTAACCGAGGGCGTTCCCATGCCGTGACTGACGCAAAGCACCGGACCAACTTTGTACATGCAATAGCGGTACGAGTAGGCGCTAATATCCTGCAGCTGTGTGCCAGCGGCTAGCTTATAGCCAATCTCATCCATTATGAAGTGTGCAAAGTTCTCCATGCGCTTTGGTGTCCCGCCCATGCAAACGAACTGGTTGGCGTTATGAATGTAGTTGAAATATATAAAATGAGTATATTAATATTAATGACATTAACTCATTTGAATTTCATTATCAAGGGCAATAAATCATTTCCAACAAATCGGAGTAATTTAGCATAACAGTTTAGAATCAAGACTGCAAATTGAAAAACTTGTTTTTGTGCTCTCTCATGCGCAATCTGGTCTGTTTTCAGTTTATGATTAGTAATTAACGTAATTGGAATGCAAACTATTTTGAATTATTATCAACAGTGATACAAGCTATTCATTTTTATCAAGAAAACAACAGCCTCGTCTCATATATACTTTTCTAGAAATTGATTTTAAATAGTTTCAAAAACAATGTTTTCGAAAAGCACTATCAATATTGAAAAATCAACAACTTTTAAGTATTATAATAATCTTCTTAGCATTCTTAGCAGTATTACTATAGAAAAGTACTATAGAAAAGTAATATTAATAAAAATGACTATAAAATATTTGTACCCCTTTAGCTATTCACCTTAACATCACCAAACATTTCCTGCAAATCATGACTCTCACTGCCCAGCGCCAAATGATATAAGATATCTTGATCCATTAGCTCAATATTCGAGTTACGCAATTTCACGGTGCCATCGGGGTATCTGCAAGCAATAAAGAAATATAAATAATTTAGCAATAACTCTATTATGCACATTGCATAATTAAGTAAGTCTGATATCAATATATGTAAGTGCAACAATCACAATCTAGAAACTGTAAAAATAAATGTTAATTACAAATTTCCGCTGCACAAATAGTTTAAAAATATGATTATTAGTTCCGAGAAATGTATACAAACGTGTCATTTCTAACAATTTAAAATGCAAGTCATTTGTAATCGTACCATATCAGAATACAAATGTTTTAACAACAAATATTCAATAAAGATTTATGTGCAAATTTTATTCAAACATAATCAATAATCGTATAGGAAATTTGAAAACATTAATTCCCAGGGAAGGAACATAAGAGGATTGCTAAAATTGAGGGGCAAAACTATTTACAAACCTTTGTAAATTGATATGAAACCAATGAGCCAATACATTTTTCTATTATATAAATTATATGCATAGAGACCCCCAGCGAAGCCTAGCCCCCAAAACTGTCAGCGTCATTTGATCAATTGCGTCAAACAAAATATGTGAAAAAAAGAAAACAACACATGTGGAAAATACATATATATAAATATAATGATAATTATACATAAAGTGTGTAAATATTTGGCCAGTGTTGACCTTGATAACGCAAGTTTAGGAAAGATTAGATTTTTTATATAACATCTGATCTATATACAACAAGTTTGACAAATCATTCAGTGAATGAAATCTTAGCGCTTATTTACGGCCAAAACAATTGCAGTGCAGGGAATCAGCTGTAGGTCTGGGTCTGGTTGTGGGTATCTAAACGACACGTTGCACAGTGGTTACAAATAAAATATATTAAAGTGAAAAAATTGACACCAGAGCAACCAGTACGGATTTGCTTAATCGTTTACCTAAAAGCTGGTATAATTTGATTACGGGGAAGCTAAAATTATAGTTTAAATCTGTTTTTATTTATTTATATTTGTTGTGCAAAACTAAATATTTATAGAAACTTTTTATACAATTTAAGAACAAATTGCTTCAGTTTTTCTCAAATTGGGTAGTAAACAAAAAAAACACCGCCAAATTTCTTCCAAAATGTTTGCTAACATTATTTTTTATACACATCTCAACCACTGTACACAGTGGCACCGCATAAAATAGCTACGTACATATGTATATATTATATACGTAGGTGCTATTGTTAACTCAAGTGTTGTTGCTATCGGTGATTTACTTATATTTTTTTATCATCTACTTTTGTGCTTTAGACGCTCCCTCTCTTTTCGGTTTTGTTTTGCTTTAGCTTTTTGGTCGCAACGGCAACAAAATAAGCTTTTTACGTCAACTGCCAGCTCAGCGATTTGGATTACAGTATATCTGTGAAATAGGTCTTGCTTGCGATCCAATTCACGTGAATTTCACATTTTAATTTGGTTGCCCAAATAAAACGATGAGTCATTCACCTTTGACATAACACAATGGCAGCCCGCCAAAAACAAAAAAACATCTGCAACTGCAAAAACCTAAACAACCCCCGGCAATTCGGCAGCTGTCCAAATATCTCAACCGGCTTCTTGAGAGTAATTTTGAATTCTTACCGCGTTACACGGCGTACATATGCATCCACCTCCTCCAGCTCATCGTCCTGCAGCCTGCAGTGAGCCTTAAAGGCATGCGCCTGATCAGCGGTAATTGTGGGTGGCATGATGTCAGCCTGTGTCCTTGAACTTTATCCTAATCAAATGTACTGCCAGCTGTTCTCAAAGCACGCAAGACAATATAACCGAAAAATTAATCAAATAACAAACGAAGTGTACACGTCAATGAATGCCGAGAAACTAAAAAAAATCTTTCACCAACGACGTCTTTTTTATAGGCTGCGCTTACCTACGAGACTCACACAAACAGCTACCGGTTGAGGTTGCCTGACCGTTTATGTTAATGCGCATGTTAACAGCCGATGTTAGCGGCGCTGTTAGAGGCGTCTGTTAATGGCGCTGTATATGACAGATAAGAACCTAACGGAAGTTCAAATGTCATGCTACAGCGCAATTCG
This sequence comes from Drosophila maculinotata, assembly GCA_035045305.1. Taxonomy (NCBI): domain Eukaryota; kingdom Metazoa; phylum Arthropoda; class Insecta; order Diptera; family Drosophilidae; genus Drosophila; species Drosophila maculinotata. The sequence goes on along the minus strand of JAWNPD010000649.1, from coordinate 2,673,705 downwards.
CAACATTCAAATAAAACATATTTTTATATGTGTATATAAAAGTAAATGGTATATGTTTGATTGCTTGTGATTATGCACTGAAAACGTGCTATTCTATGTAACAAGGCTAACGTCAACTGATTATAATATTGTCTGATGTTGCATATTGTCGTCTTAAATGCAACTGATTGCAGTTTAAGCTAGATTACAGCATATCATACATAACTATTTTGCGTCATTTTGTTGTACAATACAATTGCCTTTTCACAACTCAATTGCAAATAAAGTTTTGCTTTAATTGAGTGTTTCGCTTATAATAAAAATTGTACAGGGTGTTGCTCTCGAAAATGTCACTAGCTGGCCAAATGTTCGTTGATTAGTTCCAAGTAAATATGTATGGTATGCGAATTGAATGAATTTAAAACGTGTTTTAACCGGTCTGTGATACGAAATATAATTAGCATAATCAACTTTGATATTTGGCAGAGAGTTGAATACAAATGAAACATCATTATACTTATTTTTTTGCGTATCTCTTTTTCTTTAAATTTGTGCAAAAAGTGTAGTTTTGTTAGTAGAATTTGAGATACTTATTTGTATATGTACATGCTGCTTCGTTGCCGGTGCACTGGAAGAAAATATTGCTTTAAATGTAAAGAAAAATATCTATCCGTGCAGTACCTTGTAGATACATGGAAAATACAAATCAATAATAACTCCTTAAAAATGAGCAACCAAAAATATTTTCTTTTGTTTTATTTACAATATACATTTTTTAAGATTATAGCTCTATTGCTTTATAATTGAAATTTCGAAGCGCCCTGTATAATGTTGTGTATTTAACGGTGGCTTCAAAATTCCATGCAGTTGCCAGTCTGAGTCATCGTCTGTGACTTTATTGACATTAGCCCAGCCATAAGTGTATAGAAATTTGTGTATACTATACAGATACATTTACATGTATAGTAAATACCACGCTATTAGCGAAGTATGCCAAAAAGGAGGCCGATAATGCGTATACGTATATAAAAGCAGACAAACAAAACGCATAAAAAAAGTATGAAACATGTATTGAGAGAAAAAGCAACGAAAAAAAACGTAGTCAATGAGCAGCTAAAAACAACAACAAAAAAAAGGGGGGCTCGACAGTTAGATTAAAAGAAAGAGAGCGAAAATAAGCAAGACATAATGAGAGGTAGAGAGAATGAATGTAACTGCTCAAGTTGCTGGTTGCTGCCACAGCTACGTGCTGCAAGTCGTGACCACATTTGGAGGTCGCCTTTAATGTCCACTTGAGCAATCGGTATTTACAGTTGAGGTATTTATTGGCTGTTGACTGTTTTATTCACTGACTTGGCCAGACATTGAAATTACATAAACTAACTATTTTAAAAAGGTTTCGTAAACAGTCTTGATATATTTACTTGCAATTTATATAAAGTCTAAATACTTAATATGATTATTGCTCACTCAGATTACATTGCTGTACAGCTCTGCTATATACAAGTTAAGTGTTATCAGTATTGAGAAATTTCATATTGCGCTTTGCTATGATCCCATTTATGGTTTCATTTTCCAGGAAAAAACTGGCATAACAATAATTTAATGTTCATATGTATGTTTGTCAAAGTGATAAGTTTAGCTGTGTGCTGTAAAATTGCTTGTGCACTTGACAGTGTGTAAAAAACTCGTTTATTCCCTGACTGCAATACGCTTACCCCCCAATACCCTAAGTAATTGTCTTCTAATGGCCGTCTGCATTGCTTGAGCATTTGTTATGCACTCGACGCTGTCCATTGAGTGCGTGCGCACTTTGTATATGTATCTTTAAGTGCAGTGTAATTTCTTTACAAGTTGCCAACAAAGGGCTCTCAATAGTCTTGGCCTTGAAAAGTTTGAGTGGGAGTTGATATACATATATACACACACGTACTCTATGCATGTGGGGGCACAGCTGACAATGATGATACAAATTCAAATGCATCATGACTCGGTTGAATGAATGAGAAATGCTTTGCCAGCTCGTTGGCTACTTCCTTTGAATATCATAAATCACATGTCGAAGCTTTGTAAGCATTACATTTAATAAATGATATAAATGGCGTTCTAGCAGCAGCTACAACAGCAGCACTTAGGATCTTATACCTACACAGAATGCAGAAAAAGGATAGCCTTGTCCCACACGGGTGTGAATATTATCTTAAGATTATTATATTACATTCAGATTCAATATACATATATATTTATGAATATATTTTCTGTCTGTTTCGATTGTCTAAGTTTATTTTTTTTTTGTTTTCTTTAATTTTAGATTATTTATGCTGGTCATACAGCTCGGAGTACCAGGCAAACAGAAATATCATCAGCAAACGCGTAAAAAAAGTGTGAAAAAAAATGAAATAAAAAAAAGTCTTCTAAAATCCGAAGCTCGAAAAGTGGCCATTATTATCAAAAAAATTTTTAAAAAAATTGTAAAACGGTTTTTTACATCATTTTTTAAAAAAATCTCAAAAAAAAATAGCATCAAAAAATGCAGGCCACAAAAAAAATAATAAAATGTGGTGCATACTTTTACCTAAAAGCAGAAAAATATATAAAAAATTGCATCTGTCGCGCGCAGAAGTTATTATTGTTTGCCTGCATTTTTCGATGCCGTTATTTTTTGAAATTTTTTTAAAAAGTGATGGTAAATCGTTAAAAACCGTTTTAAAAATTTTTTAAAAGTTTTTTTTTGATAATAATAGCCAACTTTCGAATTTCTGATTTTAAAATTTTTTGTTTATATAATTTTTTGCAAAAATGACTCTTTTAAAATCAGTAAAAAAAAGTTTCATACAATGATTTCTGGGAAAATAGCCTAAATCTTGCACTTGGCAAGCAGCACTGCGTTCAGCTTATTATTTTCAGCTAAAATTTAAATTGAAAAGACAAATCAATCTGGATATATGGGTGCGAAATCTGGGGCCTGACTTGCGATAGTCAGAACAGCAGCGTCCAGGAGGCTCAAAACAGGATCTCAAGACTAATTACCGGATGCGAGTGGTACTTCCGGAAAAAAATATAATTCAAAGCTGCAGATCGGTCGCACTTCCATTTATTTTCAAGTCGATTGTAAAAATATTTTTGTCTTAATTGTTTTCAAGTGAAATTTAAAATACACATCAATTGAAAATATAAAAAATCAGAAATGAGCCGATAATAATATTTATTATATTTTTTTATCCGTTATGTTTAGGTTAATACGTAGCAGCTAATAAATAAACTAATTATTTTAGAGTAAGTCATTTAGTGAAACTTAATATGCTTCATTAATAAATAAAATAATTGAGCTATACACATAACATATTTTGTATATATTTTATCCATACTGAAAATTGACTGCGATTTGAGTATTAAATATTATTATAGACAGATAGTACACAATACGTTACTCTTAATATTAAAATGTATTACGTATGATACTCTGAGTGCTCATTAGAAGTTCCCCGGCATAATTGCCGATAACAGGGTTTAATGCTTGCATTGAGTGCAGTAAAGTGCAAATACCTCAGGTTAAGTGAGTTATAGGCGGCCACAGTTGCAGGTCATGGCTGTCAGCTCACGGTAAGAACAGAACCGCTCCAAGCCATGTTGACTTGACAAAGCAAATGAAAATGAGAAAACGCAAATGTATGCGAAAGCAGCAAAGTGTTGGAATTGAGTAAAGTCATTGAGTTGCCAACAGGAGGCAAGTGTCATGTTGGTCCTGTCCTAATCCTATCATCCCAATTCGCATTACTTACGCGTGACTGCTGACAAATTGAAAACAGCGTTTTGACCGACAGGCCTTTAAACGTGGTTGAAATTCGACTACTATGCCCTATGGCAATCAATAATGTTCACATGTTGAGGTTTGACATTGTTGTTGCTTTGTATACCCTGTGAGTAAATGGCTGACTAGGGTAGTATAAGTAATTGCTATTATATAATTATACTATAATAAGCAAACCATAAGCTTACAATTATATTTATTAATTATTTTTTAATCAATTATAATAAAAAGTAAGTAGCATTCTGCTCGGAAATAATAATTAGTTTTTTATAAAGGATTAAAAATGGTGCCATAGCCATATACAAATTGGTGCACAGTATTTTAAATTTTCGAATAATAATGATCATTATATGCAAATATTAATTACCTATTCATTTATTTAATAACAGGATATTTGGTGGTCGCATCGATTTGCTTTGCTAAACAATTGTGCTACTGTGCGTATGAGCAATATATATAAACGTCATTATATACATGTGTGCGCCTATGGGCTACGTGGGTTTTGTGTGCTAATCAGTGATTGTTCGACACTTCCCACGCCAGGTCCTCGCATATCCCTCTCACTCCCACATGGCCGATAACAATTAATGTGAACAAAATTAGAGCGTACTATTTTGCGGCATATGTAATTATAGACAGCGACTCATTATACGCGACCTTTATAGCTATTGAACTAATTAATTTAATCAGATTTGTGCTTTTGCCTATTACATATTTATTTAGTTATATGCAGTCGCTGCCTTTAACGATAATTTATTAGAATTTGTTGCAGCCAAACCGCAATTTAATATTAATTGTTGTGTGGGAACATGCGGAAAAAATCTTCTTCTTTTTTTTTTGCCTTCGTTCTTGGCTCAGAGTCTGTCATGACTATCGGGCTATGAATGACAGCTAAAAAAAACTTTGGCTGCAGTTTTGCCACCCACGCTAAAAGCCAACGCAAAGTTCAGAAGTGCAAATTGTTTGCCTAAAACGAACACATTTTTGTTGTTGCCATCTTTGGATTTATTTCTTTGAATATTGATTAACAAAAGTTTGTGCCATACAATTAAGTTTGATTTCTACTTACTCATCGAGTTCCTCCTCGGACAGCGAATGGCTGTTGCCTGTAAGCAGCGACATCTTGCGGTGGGCGCTGCAATTAAACAAAATACAAAAATAACTAAAGCTATTTAACATCAACAAAACTATAAAATGGTTTGTAATACAAAAAACAAAAAACTTCATGAGCTTTGCTGAGGTCAGGAGAAAGGCGAAGAAATGCTCACAAAGCGTTTTGACAGCTTTTAATTAAAAAGCAACGATGCAGAACGTCACGTGCCACGAGGGGGTTTATGACGGTCAGCTCTCATTGTTTGTGTATGTGTGTTTGTTGAGTAGCAGGCAGTATGACCACAGCAGGCAGCACAGGAGTTGAGTCCTTGTAAAGTTCTACAGCTGCTACGGCAATTGCTCAGATTTGGTAGATTGAACACGTTCAGCGGTTGCCTAGCGACTCGTCTTACGCGCCTAAAGATATGCTACAATTTATGGAGCACATAATATACCCTATTTGTTTTTCCTTAAAGGTTTTTTTTTTTTTCAAGGTGATTTTAGTATGTTTTTAATTTAACAAATTTAACTTATTTATTGTTTGCTAGCTATTACTCCATTAAAATACCCATTCTCAGTAAAAAGTGTTAGAGTTTAGCGCTGATGCAGGATATCAACTAGTCGCAAATTTAGCTATATAAGGTTTCAACTTCTTGTGGCTGCGAATTGTAAACTCTGCTTTTTTAAGAGCCAAAGTTCAAGGCTACAATTAACTGGGGCCGAAGCGAAACCGGAAATTTTGTGTAGTTGACTGTCGCTTTTCTGGTTCAGTGCTGTTGGATATTTTGCTTGTATATTTGAAAACAATATTTACTTAAGAGCTTAAGTAACTGCTAATGGGGCCAATGGGCATCTTGGGGGCAATTTGCTCCAATAATTGTATTTTAAAATAATCGTTGCCTACTTTAATGAGTTAGGAATGTTAGATGGTATTATCAAAATAACAAAAACAAAAAGCGATATTTTTCAAATCATTTTTAAATTAATTTGTAACAATTTTTACATGATTATTTTATAATTTCTTAAATTATGATTACTAATAGAAACTTATTTCATACTCATACGCCTGGTGCAAAGAAATGCAATTGCACTGCATTGTGTAGCCGAGCTATTTTGCAAGCTGCAGGTGACCCAATAAACGAAAGAGCCTTGAACACGTTTGCTGAACCGTTCAATGAACAATTGCACAGTCATCAACAAATGTAAATTTCCCTTCTCTGCTTAACTGTATTGCAAACCGTCGCATTATTTTCCATGAAGGGTGTCAAGAACTTTTTCAATTAGTGCTTTAGCACAACTTATTTTATCAGCCAACATAGAAAGCGAGTCCAGATGTTCAAGTGGAAACAGAAAATTACTCAAAGAATGGCACACACAGAGGCAGGCATTGTGTAGAATAACGAGCTATTGATTTTCTTACGTGAAAACTTGAACGTTAAATCAAATAACGTGCGCCTTTTTGTTTATCCAAGACAGACAGAGCCAAGTTTAGTAAGTGCACACGTACACAATAAAAATAAATACGGAATCAAAATAAGAAAATGTTTGCTTTGGTGTACTTACGTAAAAGGTAAAAGTTGTCGTACCTTTTCGAAAGTTAAACGGAAAAACGCGCGCAAAACGCCTTTTAATTTGACTTCTTGCTAACGTGTCCTTTTCCTATAGCTGTTTGCGCTTTTGCTGCTGCTGCTTTGTTTATCTGCTGGTCTGGCGCAACTCACGTGCAAATAGCACGACAATGTTATTAACAGGAGCTTTCCTTCTCTCTCTCCCTCTTTCTCTCTCTTTAACACACGCACACTAACACTTTTGCAGTCTGGCGTTGACGTCCACTGCGGCGCGAAGTTCAACGTTGACTAGCTGAGAGCACAGGCAAACAAATACCCAAATGCTCTTGCTGCTGCTCACCATCGCTGTCGCAGTCGCTGTCGCTGCTCGCAGCGCTGCTTTGAAGACAACTCAACTCAACTGAACTTTCCACAGGAAGCTCATTGCCATGAAATTCACTCAAACGGGGGCCAAAGCCAAATAATTGGCAGTGTGAGTCAAAGCAAAAGCAAAATTTACTTATAATCTACAAACATGAGCCGACAATAAAGCAACAAAAATAATATTAAAAAAAATAATTGTACGCACATAATCGAGGAAAAAAAAATTGCTTTTGCTTTGTCTATAATTTTCGCTCAAATTTCGCTCAGTTTCAGGTCACTTGGCTGCTTAGCTAAAAAAGGGGGGCAAGTGTGGCACACTGAGACGCAACAGCTGCGCAGCAAGGCTTTGAGGCTATGGGGCTGCGACTGGGCTGTTTCGTCCGTCTGCTTAGTTCTAGACTTTTCTGCAGCACATCCAACGGTTCATTAATGCCGTTTACTGTTAATTCTTAAAGCGTTTCATTAAAGTGCCAAATGTGCCGCTTATTGAATTACGCAGCGAGCTAACGTCCAGTCTGACACTTGCCCAATGGCCCAGCAGGCGTATACGTAATTTGCAAAGCTCGCTGTGGGGCAAGCGTTGCGCATACGCCGAGTGATTTCATTCGAAATATTTTTTAATTGCGTGCGTTCCTTGAAATGTAAATTTTTTTCATAAAATTCATAAAACAAATTGTTTTCAATTTGTATGTTGCTAGCCATATAAAACGGTAAACAGTTACAGGAATTTAATATGCATATTTTGTGTGTGTGTGTGTGTGTGTGTATATACACATTCATGTATGCTTTGGCATAACGTATTCGGTTGTTTGCTGGCGAAATATTTATATATTAAATATTGGTCCGAATTTTTAAATAAAGAAGCTGTTAGACTTAAAGATATCCTGTATTTTTTACTTTTCGTGATTTTTTATTTAGTTAACTGTATTTGATCATGAACTAATAAACTGCAAAATGTTGAAATTAATATCTATATGGCACCATATTTTCGTACGAGTCAAAATTGTCTTTTTATTTATGGTTAATACTTTATTTAAATCTAAAATCTAATTTTTCGGTTAAATGTAATTCTTAATGCGAAGAATGCTTGCTTATTGTTTGCTTTTTTGTTTATTCTTTCCAAACATTACTCTCAGCTATCTATTGTAAATAAAAAGTAGTCTTGTTTTTGTTATTAGTTAGCACATATGAGTTTCAGTTTTGTTCGAATTCTACACAAATTCTCATTAGAACCAAATTATGTGCTCATTTAATTTCGAGCTTTCAACCTTATCGCAACTGTTCCCTGCTGCCCTGTGCGCTTAATTAACTATGTGACTTTAATTTGACATTGACATTCAAATTTGTGCCCAGACTTTTTTTTATTTATTGCTTAATTTCTGGTTTTCTATTGCTTTTCCCGCACAAATACAAAAAAAAGTAAAATAAAATAAAACCCACGCCTCGTCACGCTTCATGTGCTGCCGGACGGACAGCGACACCGTTATGGGGCAGTAAATACGAATTACGAGGCAATGGGCATTTAAGTACATATATATATAGTACATATATAAAGGCATACAAAATGTCAAGATCCGACACCAAGTCAGAAAAAAACAGCAAAAAAACATACTAAAATTGAATACAAATTTTATGTTTTATTTTGCGATGTTTGAGAACGAGTTGAACAAATAAGGGATAGACTAGGGATAGCTGCTGAGTATATTATATGTGTACATAATATATTTAGTAAATATATATATGCACATAATTAAAAAACAATTAAGACTAATTTAGTTTTTATTGTTTACATTTGGCAGCGCCGACAAGTGCCACGCCCACTTTGAGTTTATTACTCTAGTACGTCATAAAACAGCACGAGCATTGCTCATACGCAACGTTGCCTACATTTCCAGCATTAGCCCATAATAAACAGGCGGCAGGCTTTAAGGATCTGGAGTATTGAAGCAACTAATGGATTTTTATTAATACTTCAGCATGTGGAAAACGTGCGGGAATTTTCATAGACAACAATGAAATGTGGCTATGCATAACTGAACCATATGTGAATTATATAGTCGTGTATATGTTGAGTGAGTTGCGAGTAATTCAATTGAAATCAATAAGCTGTTAATCTTGGGCGCATAAGTCTATTTGCGTTACACAAGTTAATTCGTGACACATGTGTCCACAAAGGACACAGGACATGCAATGCGCAGGAAATAAATGTAAACGGATCTGTTCTGAACTTGTCACGTTTTTAAAAAGTATTACCGGTTACCAATTAAAAAAAATAGTTAACTTAAATATCAATGTTGAGCCATATTACATAAATCAATTAATATTATGTAATAATTCAATTAATTGTAATTCCATTAAAAATGTGGCTATTTCGAACGTAATCGAAAAGGCGGACAAAACTGATAGATACAAACATAATATCCAATGAAATATATATGTATGTATCTTAAGTCTGTGTTTTGTATCTATATCTATACCTGTATATGTATCTGCTACTGTGCTTGTCTTGTTCATTCCGTTAACATGACATATCAGCAATCATACAGCTCAAGGAAAATGTTGTTCTTGTTGCCAAACAGTTGTTGGCCATTTCCGCTGCAGCCCACAATACAAATTCGTCAGCCACAATCGGTACGGTTTGGGCCACCACACCCAAATCAGAAGGAAAAACTCCAGTCATGCCATCCGGTTTTTGGCCACCGCATCTGCGCATCCGTTACATAACCAAAACAGCTCCTGCCCAGCATGGCCCACAAAGCGCTCTCTTTCTCTGTCTCTCTCTCCATTTCTGTGTGCCTTCCGCTCTTAAAGCAAGAAGCATTTCCATTGGACGCAAGTGCGTTGAACTTGGCCCTGTTTGAGCTGAAGCTGTTGAGCTTGCCAAGGGTTTGAGTGCAAATGTTATTCAGCCAGCATCACTGAAAATTTGTTGGATATTTGTTTTTTTGGAGACGGCCATCCCAGTGGCAGTCGGGTCTGCCAAAAATATTATTTACACGCCGACTCCCCAGGGACGTGTCAAACAAAGTGCGTGCGTTAATCTTCTGGGCGGGCACAGGGAGCAGGCAAGGCTTGTGGCATCCTGTCTATGCGTACCGTGGGGCTGCTTTGCATATTAGATTTGTTTTTGAGTGCCAGCAAAGAGCAGCCAGGAGCTGCTCATTTAAAACATTTTCCATGAGCTTAATTGGAGCTGTTTAAGCCTACTTATCCTCAAATCTCTTAAAGACTTATTACAATAGCTGCTAAATAGGTTTATACCATTAGATAAATGGGTCTTGCAAAGAATCCAGGTGTCTTGTGGTTCGGAAGGGGTTTCAATATATCAATATATTTTATCTATTTAGTTATAGTCAAATTAATAATAAAAGTAACACTAGACTTTGAGTCATCCTGTAGATTGAAGATGGTTCACTAAGGATATGCGTAACCTTTTACTTTTTAAACTCACACACACAAATATCTCTACTTAAAATAACTTAATAAAGACGAATTTTTGATCCTTTTTAACCACTGTATCATCTTGCAGACCACAAGTAACGCAAGGATGTGACGTAAGCTGAAACTTTGCGTTAAGGACGCGAATAGTCAGACAGCTGTTTCAGTTGTTTTTCCCAATTAAGGCTTAAAGAAACTTGGCAAATGAAACTCGAGAATTTATTTGGTTTTTAAAGATCATATTTACTTCAATCACAGCACAGAATACAGAGAATTTTATTTAATGATTTCTTTGTCGCTTGAAAAGGAAATACGAATCGAGACACAAGAGAAAAACTATTTCAACTTGTTGGTTGTATTGTGTGTGTGTGTGTGTGTGTGTGTGTGTGTGTGTGTGTGTGTGTGTGTGTGTGTGTGTGTGTGTGTGTGTGTGTGTGTGTGTGTGTGTGTGTGTGTGTGTGTGTGTGTGTGTACTGGTGTGAAAAGATGAAGAGAAAAGGCTTAGGAGCTTGCGTGGGTGCAAGCAAAAGGAGGCGGCAGCAGCAGGCGCTGTTGAGTAATTGAAAAATGTATTTATATATGCCGAGGGGAGAAAGAGAACGAGGAAAGGAAAGCAAATAAAGCAAAAGCAAAGCTCTGGGGCGTGTTTCTTTGGAAGGTGTTTGATATTTTGTTAAACTTTATAAATATTTGTTGACATGTATTTTAGGTTTGTTTCGTTAGTTTCTTTTTTGTTGCAATTTAAGTGCTAATTTCAAAGTTTTTAACACACATCTAACATCTATAGATTTTCATATATTACTTGTTATATTGAATTATGTATGTATATATATATATATATATTTATATATAGCATGTATATGTATATAAGTTTTGTATGTATTTGTTACGCTTTGTTAAAACACAGTTGACGTTGCTAGTTACATTTGACTTGGTTCTACGCTTAGATCAGGTTCGAAATGGTATTTTTTTTTGAGTTTTCTTTTTTAGTATTTGTTTGTGGTACAGCAGTTTAAAGTTGAGTTGTATGATTGTTGCCAGTTGCAAATAAACATATATTTATAAAAAAAGCTACTTAAAATAATACAAAAATTGTACAATCAATTAAAATATACACAAAATAACCACCGGAAGTTATAATAATCTCAATTGGGTGAAACTTATCTAAAACTAAGAACTGACTAAGCAAAATATGCAATTATTCAAGGATGCCTTTAGCAAGGAGCATATGTTGTTTTCTTCCCCCCACTTATTTCAGTTCATGCTAGGAAGTTTTTGTGTAAGAGTTATAAATCAGCCTTCGTCCCTTTGACTAAAAGTTGCCTGCGCCTTGGCTCTTTGATCTGTGGCGACTCCAAAGCTCGCCTAGTACTGATAGTTGTGTGGAAAGACGGCGCGAGCGGGCAAGTAGCAGGGATCGTGCTGATTGCGATACCGACGCGCGAAGAAAACGGCCAAAACCTGTGGAAATTAAAGAAACAGCAATTATAAAAGTTTCAAACAAAAAAAAAATAACTAAAGCATAACTATTAAAATAAGAAATGAAGCATTTACATAAGTAATATGAATATGTCTCACCAGATGCGTTAGCCGTGCTTAAATTCTCTTAACATTTATAATTTTAGTTAGGACACGTCGCCGAAGTAATTGTTAGTGTAGTAGAATGTGAGGAATACATATATGCTTAATGTTCGAGTATACATATATGTGGGTGTAAATGTGTCTAATGTTCAGTTCAAAAAACACTTGATTGCTTGCGTTTTGTTAAAAGGATTAAACACGTTGCTATATCTTGTATATATGTGTGTATATATAGTATTTCTAAAGTTGTAAATGTATGTATGGCCTAATGCATTAAATACTTGTTTGCCTACACTCGTATATACGTACAGTACAGTGATCGCACGAAAATTCGAATTTTCAGAAATTAGATTTGACATTTTTAAATCAGAAATTTAAATGTTTTTAAATAAACTTTAAAATGAACATATATCGAAATCATTTTTAAATGCAAATAAATGATTTCTCAAAAACAACATATATTATTTTAAAATCGAATATAGTATGAAATGTAGTTAGAATTCAAATAAATTGGTGGAATAAAAATAAGGTCTAAATCTGAAGCATTCTAATTTACGATCGATCAAAGTACTTGTTTTGTGTATGCACAAAGTTATATGTTTTTATATGTAGAGATGCTTGTATAAATATAAATATGTGTCTATATGTTGTATATGTATGTGTGTGTGTGTTTTTGTGTTTGTGTGCTGAATGATAGCAGCTAACCACAAAGTTGATCTAATAGACCCACGATTGTTTGCATGAATATGAAATTTACACATTGACATTAACTTTTTGCACATGCAAATGGTTTTTTTTTTTTTTTTGGTTTTTTGTTAGTTTTTTTTGTTTTGTTTTGTTTGTTTTTAGTTAGCAATTTAGAGGAAGGCGCTGGGCAAGCCGCGCGGATCCTTTTGATTACGATAGCGTACTGTTAGCCAAACACCAACGAACTGAATGCATGTCATGAGAAGATTACAAGAGATTGATTACAGATTAAGTTAGCACAGAGAAACCAATGAGAAAGAAGACTCACCTCAGTGAAGCTGAAGAAGATGCCGAGACCACCACATAGCTTGAAGGCATAATTAATCTTGTCCTCCAGCAAGGGGCCGCAGGGTCCGCAATGGCATAAGGGATCCTTGGAGTCGGCACAACACTCTTGATTAATCAGATCGCAGGTGGGCTCCTCGTGATTGGTCACTCCATTGCTGGTGGCATTGAAGCCGCAGCAAAGGAAACTATCCTGAACCTGTTTGCGCATCTTTGGCGGCACCGTCATCCAGCCCTGCTCGGCAAACTGTTGCTGCTGCTCGGCATTAACGGCTAGACAGGAGCTAGCAATGGAGAACTGAATAAGGAACAGCATGAACAGAATGATCATGTACTGTACATTTAAAGAGCTAAGAGTTAAGGGCAACCAATTATTATTATATATTAGCAATATTTAAGTAGAATAAACAAAAATCTTCGGTGTGCCGAAGTTAAAATAACCTTGGTGATATACATATGTGATTTTAAGATGATTTACAAGGTTGGCACTTGTGGTTGATAGGGTTGGAGCTAGAGCTATAAGTGTCAGAATAAAAAAACGTATAATTTTAAATTGTTTTAAATATCTTAAAAAAGAAAATATACATGCAGCTAAAAGTACTATTATATTACAAAAACAAATAGGGTCGTTACTCGTTAATAAAAACTGGAAAACTGATTAAAAATATGTTGCTTTATACTTTATGGTTTCATAAACATTTGCTAACCAAATTATAGGGTATAAAAAGCTGTGACACTCATTTCTTATCAGTTCATATTGTTCAGTGGCTATACAGATAACCTCCGGCTGACGTAATTGTCAAACGTGCGGAAGTCGAATTCAAGAGCTAAGTTATTTGATTTATGCCAAGCGCTGCGTCATGACGAAGCCCACCTCAAGCACAATAATACAGACAGACAAGATACACTTGAACATATGTACATGTGCATATTATTGCATGTATTGCTAAATGTGTGTAGTATAATATAGTAGAGGCGAACCGTTAGACGTTGACCTTCAGTGTTTGCGGTTGGAGAACTTTTGCAAACACAAGGCTCACTTGTGCGTGCATCCATCCTGTATAACGGTATGTATGTATGATGTACAGTGAGTCAAAAACGTATTGGTACCTAGCAACTATAAACAGATATTTTGAAATAAATTCTGATATAAGATTATTAGTCAAATAAAAATCGGATTAGAAATACATAATATTGAGAATGTAACTCAAGCAATGGTGATAAATCTTGTAGTACTGAGCATTGTTAAAATAAATAAAAAATATTAGAGAGGTGGGCTAATACTTTTATGACTAACTGTATGCATTCATTGTTTTGCATTGAGAAAAAGGATACAAAGAAGAGCATCACTTGATGATGCTTGACAGCGCCAGCAAGGCCCAGCATGGATATACAGATGAGTATCACGCCGCAGGCCAGGATGCCACCAACAATGGGCAGGTTCGTCACAACGGATGCCGCCCGTGCATAGACCCCAACGCCAATCAGCAAGAATCCAATCATCTGTAAGCAAAATAACAAATATAATGCAATGTGAAGAAGAAGAAATGAGGACAATGTCACTGATTACTCTATAAATAGCAAATGTCACCAGGGGCGTACCAAGGATCTCAGCTAGGTGGCGCGATGTATGTCAACAAAAATATATGTGTAATTTATTGCATTTTTAAAAATTATAAAATTCAATTTATAAATTAAAGATATTTAAAATTTCAAGTTAAAAACAAAAATCTGGGAGCTGTTATCCCTTCCCCGGCCCTTTTGTAGGTTCGCCACTGAATATCACATTCATAGTTGCAAAATTCTATGAACATTTCGCAAAAGTGTATACAAGTTGCAAACTGCTTTATTGTTTTTGTTTTTCTTGTATATACAACTCAATTTGCATTTTGCTGTTGTTGTTGTCTCTGTTTTTGGTGTTTCTTGCTTACCACATACAAAATGTTGAGCGCAATTAGCGCATTCTTCGAACAGGAAAAACCACCACACATTTTGCAGCCGCTTCTGATTTAAGCTTAATTATGTTTAATTAAAAATTTTTAGCTAATTATTTGATTGTTCTGTGGCGCAGTTTTCACTTTCACTGTAATACACATATATGCAAATGGTGCTAAAAAATCCGCTGTATTTCGTGATAAATGCGCTAAAAAATAACTAAATGTGCATAAATGCGACACACAACAAGAGAGCGAGAGCGCGCGCGTCGAACCAACGTTATTTCCTGATGTGGCAACACTATGGTTTCTGGTGTTTAGCTGTTATGAGTAAAATGTTTGTTTTTCGAGTATGTACGTTTATTGAACTAGACATTACTATACATATATTGAGAGTATGATTTATCAGCTTTATATTGATATAACTCTAGTATACAACGCATTTGGGGAATTTTGTTTTAGCAGCGTGTGTGGTTTAAATTTAGCGCGTTTTTTACCTGGTTGGCAACGCTGAATTTGGGTTGTTGGCAATGCTAAATGTTAGCTGGTAACAGAACCGAGCACTAAATCGCGGGAAAGCCCTCAAAACATGACCAGATTTTTTTCAAGTGTGCTGTGTATAGTTGCTAATTTAAATAAAATCAATTAGAATATTGTCACTTTGTCCAATTAATGTGTTGTATATGTAAAATGATGTTTGTTAACTTGTTCGGTCGTGTTACAACAACAGCAACAATCTACAACAACAGAAACAGCAACAATGCCGAAACAAGTGCCGTTAATTGCATTTTTATACCAAGCGAAATTCCGCGCATAGCAAAAGAAAGGAAAAAAAGAAAAACAAACAACTTCATTGCGTGTCTTGGCTAGTTATATTGGCCTAGGACCTCCGAGCTGGCAATATTTGGCAGCAACAACAACAACAATTTATGGGCAAACGATAAGCGCCGGGCTCAAATGGTTTTTGGTTGCTGCCCAAAATTGGACAAGGAACGTGTGCAACGTGCAACGTGCAACGTGCGTCCTGCGTCGCATCCCATCGCTTTGTGCTTTAAGTAGAATTTAGTAGCTGTCAAAGCCATCAGCTGGTGCCGGGCAACACCTACAGTAGCGGCACGCAATCTATGTACCTTGTACATATGTATGTATGTATTTACTAAAGGTATGTATGTACATATGTTCATTTGACAACACTAGAGTTGCACGCGTGACGTGTTTTCTTTCGTGATCCCGTTGACATAAAAACATATTTCGTGCATTTTAGTAAATATTGCTGCACTATAGATATTATCGATATATGTATGTATATAAAAAATTATTTTCAGTATTTTACTAGCGACTTTCATTAACTGAATTAAGTTTAGGTAATATAGAAATTATTAAAAATTCAAAATATTGATGGTTTTTGTTATCAAAACCACAAAAATATCGATTGTCCAAAAAAATTCATATTTTTGCTGCATATGCTTGAAAAAAAAGAATCGATATTTATCGGAATTTTTTGAAACAGGATGAGCTATCTTAAATATAGAATCAAATAGAACTGCGACACCTCTCTATTTGCGTGACGTGACAGGAAAGTTTAGCTCGTGAACTTGCGTGACGTGCACGAAAAATGGCTCACACGCCCACTCAATTATAGGGTATACAAAATAAAGGAGTGAGCTGTTTAAGCATTATAAACGTGCTTGCCTGCATCAAATATGGTGCGTGATTGTATTGGAAAAATCCAACACGCGCTCATCTTTAATAAAAGCACATCATATAAATAAATATATATACATATATGTATATACAGAGATCAGGTGAAGCATCTCCATCTAAGCCTTTTTTTTTTTTTGCCTTGACTCTTTGCGTGCAAATGGGGAAAATGCTGAGCCGTTTGGCCTGTGACTCTATAAGGCTGCTGTTGCTGTTGCTTTTGCTGTTTGCTGTCGCTTGTCAGTTGCTTTTAGCCGGGCTTATTGGCAGCTTTATTGGCCCTGGCTGGTATGTGTGTGGGCCACTTGCCCGCTGGCTATAACAAGCAGCAAGCTGGCCAGCGCATAGCAATCATAAATATTTACGAATAGCCAGGAGTATGAGTACTCGATTGTGGCATACTCGTAAATATGAATCGCACTCACTGCAACTGCAAGTGCAGGCGATTTGGACCTCGTTAGTCTTTCGTGGTGCGAAGAGGCTTAAACGGCTAAATGGCTAAATGGCTAAACTGCTCCTAACTGTCCTAACAAGATGGCAAACACATGAAATTAGACTGCAACGATGCACGTCCGCCGATAGAACTGATCGTGCCCAGCTAAATGCAACTGCAACTGCAACTGCAACAAAGTTTGCTGCCAAACTAATTAACATATTCAAATATTTGTCGCATTGTTTCTGGCTACCTTCGCTGCCCCAACTCTGCCCCAACTCTGCTGCAACTCTGCTGCTGCTCTGCTCTGCTCTGCTGGTATGTTTATTGAAAAACCATTTTACGGTTTCATGCTTGGCAGTCATTCCGTCTGGTTTAGAAGAACCCGCTCCAAACCCCGGCCACGCCCCACTTTGAGTGTGCAGCATCTTCGTTTTTATACCCTGTACCCACTTCAAAATGGGTATCATTTGCAAATCTACTGCCATCATTTTGTCAAAGCTGAACTGATTTTCAAAAGCTTTGTCTTTTTGATCAAGTCTTTGCCTAATTAATAATACTACATTCAAATCTATAATCAACATTTTCGGTGAAATTAATATAAGGGCTGGGTCTAGGGTATCTCAAAGTTGAACTCTCTTGACTAGAGCACTCTTACTTGTTTTTGCTTTTGCTTTTGCGTTTTAGCCGTTGGCGCTATTTTTATCGCATTTTAAATAGCTATTTGTAGTTGTTGTTCCACCAGGAAGTGGCATAAATTCGCAGTGCATAATGGCAGTGAATAAATTATTTTTTGCTGGCTGTGGCTCACTGTGGCTGCAGCTTCCTTGCGCCGTCCGTTTGATGCTGATAAGCTGAGGCCAAGGCGGAGTCGCCTCCTCCTCCATTGCGTTGTTCAATGAAATAAAACACGCAGCGAAAAGAACAATGCACTGGTTACGTAATCACTTACTGCGATTGTTGTCCTGAACCCAAACCCCAAAACGCAGACCGCAACCAGAGCTGGAGCTGTAGCTGGAGCTGCAGTTTCGTGAGAGAGACAGAGAGACAGAGAGCAGCCAGCGGCCTTCCTTGTGCAGCCAAGCCAATTTTCACGCACGCCCTCAACCAAGAGGAAGGAAGATCCCAGCGAGGCCCAAATTGAATCCGCAGCCAGCTTACAGCAAAAGGTCGCACAGTTGCCAACTGCTGCAAAAAGATCGGGCAGCGGAAGTTACTCAGCCCAGGGATGCAACAAGATGCTCCTCGGTTCTATGCAGAACCCAATCGACAGCCTTAAGAAACACTCAATTAATCAGTAACTGTAAAAAGTTTCCGCTTAAAGGAGTCTCTTTTTTTATTTATTATAAAATATTGAAAAGCATGGACAAGGTGAAAGAAATTCATAATAAAATAAGCTATAGGTAAAAAACCCAACAGTAGTTGCAAAAGTTTATAATAATTTAGAAATAAGAACATGTTTTAATCTGATAAAATACATTCTAAGACCTGCAATTTTCGGCAATATTTTCATTAATGCATGCATATTCAATCTAGACGTCAAAGCAAGTGTATGTAATTTGAACATAAATTAGAACTGCAAATGCAAGGCATTTATAAGGAGTTTTTTGTTGTTTGAGCACTTAACAATCCATTTTTTTTTTCATTTTTGGCGTGACTTTTGACAGAAAAATGAATTACCCAAAAATTAATTTTCTTATAGTTTTTTATATTAACTGTGACACCCACAATCAATTAAAAATAAAATTTCAAGATTTTAAATTTTGAAAAATCAAAATTTGTAAGGGTCTTCCCTTATGCTTTTTTCGGAAAAAAAGTTCAAAAATATAGATTTTCAAAAGTGCATAAACTTTGGATGTAGAATTAAACAAGATGCCAAACAATGACCAAAATGGCCTCGGGATGGACAATCGGTTCAGTTTTGACAAAGTTATGGCAGTTTGAAGTCTGGGAAGGGCATTTATAAATAGTTTTTTGTTGTTTGGGCACTTAACAATCCATTTTTTTTGGCATTTTTGGCGTGATTTTTGACAGAAAAATGAATTACCCAAAAATTTATTTTCTTATAGTTTTTTATATTAACTGTGACACCCACAATCGATTAAAAATAAAATTTCAAGATTTTAAATTTTGAAAAATCAAAATTCGTAAGGGTCCCCCCTTATGCTTTTTTCGGAAAAAAAGTTCAAAAATATAGATTTTCAAAAGTGCATAAACTTTGGATGTAGAATTAAACAAGATGCCAAACAATGACCAAAATGGCCTCGGGATGGACAATCGGTTTAGTTTTGACAAAGTTATGGCAGTATGAAGTCTGGGAAGGGCATTTATAAGGAGTTTTTTGTTGTTTGGGCACTTAACAATCCATTTTTTTTGTCCTTTTTGGCGTGATTTTTGACAGGAAAATGAATTACCCAAAAATTAATTTTCTTATAGTTTTTTATATTAACTGTGACACCCACAATCGATTAAAAATAAAATTTCAAGATTTTAAATTTTGAAAAATCAAAATTCGTAAGGGTCCCCCCTTATGCTTTTTTCGGAAAAAAAGTTCAAAAATATAGATTTTCAAAAGTGCATAAACTTTGGATGTAGAATTAAACAAGATGCCAAACAATGACCAAAATGGCCTCGGGATGGACAATCAGTTCAGTTTTGACAAAGTTATGGCAGATTGAAGTCTGGGAAGGGCATTTATAAGGAGTTTTTTGTTGTTTGGGCACTTAACAATCCATTTTTTTTGTCATTTTTGGCGTGATTTTTGACAGAAAAATGAATTGCCCAAAAATTAATTTTCTTATAGTTTTTTATATTAACTGTGACACCCACAATCGATTAAAAATAAAATTTCAAGATTTTAAATTTTGAAAAATCAAAATTCGTAAGGGTCCCCCCTTATGCTTTTTTCGGAAAAAAAGTTCAAAAATATAGATTTTCAAAAGTGCATAAACTTTGGATGTAGAATTAAACAAGATGCCAAACAATGACCAAAATGGCCTCGGGATGGACAATCAGTTCAGTTTTGACAAAGTTATGGCAGATTGAAGTCTGGGAAGGGCATTTATAAGGAGTTTTTTGTTGTTTGGGCACTTAACAATCCATTTATTTTGTCATTTTTGGCGTGATTTTTGACAGAAAAATGAATTGCCCAAAAATTAATTTTCTTATAGTTTTTTATATTAACTGTGACACCCACAATCGATTAAAAATAAAATTTCAAATTTTAAATTTTGAAAAATCAAAATTCGTAAGGGTCCCCCCTTATGCTTTTTTCGGAAAAAAAGTTCAAAAATATAGATTTTCAAAAGTGCATAAACTTTGGATGTAGAATTAAACAAGATGCCAAACAATGACCAAAATGGCCTCGAGATGGACAATCGGTTCAGTTTTGACAAAGTTATGGCAGTTTGAAGTCTGGGAAGGGCATTTATGAGGAGTTTTTTGTTGTTTGGGCACTTAACAATCCATTTTTTTTGTCATTTTTGGCGTGATTTTTGACAGAAAAATGAATTACCCAAAAATTAATTTTCTTATAATTTTTTATATTAACTGTGACACCCACAATCGATTAAAAATAAAATTTCAAGATTTTAAATTTTGAAAAATCAAAATTGGTAAGGGTCCCCCCTTATGCTTTTTTCGGAAAAAAAGTTCAAAAATATAGATTTTCAAAAGTGCATAAACTTTGGATGTAGAATTAAACAGGATGCCAAACAATGACCAAAATGGCCTCGGGATGGACAATCGGTTCAGTTTTGACAAAGTTATGGCAGTTTGAAGTCTGGGAAGGGCATTTATAAGGAGTTTTTTGTTGTTTGGGCACTTAACAATCCATATTTTTTGTCATTTTTGGCGTGATTTTTGACAGAAAAATGAATTACCCAAAAATTAATTTTCTTATAATTTTTTATATTAACTGTGACACCCACAATCGATTAAAAATAAAATTTCAAGATTTTAAATTTTGAAAAATCAAAATTGGTAAGGGTCCCCCCTTATGCTTTTTTCGGAAAAAAAGTTCAAAAATATAGATTTTCAAAAGTGCATAAACTTTGGATGTAGAATTAAACAGGATGCCAAACAATGACCAAAATGGCCTCGGGATGGACAATCGGTTCAGTTTTGACAAAGTTATGGCAGTTTGAAGTCTGGGAAGGGCATTTATAAGGAGTTTTTTGGTTGTTTGTGCACTTAACAAGAATTTTTGGCGTGAGTTTTGACAGAAAAATGAATTGCCCAAAATATAATTTTTTTATAGTTTTTTATACTAATTGTGACACCCACAACCGATTAAAAATAAAATTTCAAGATTTTAAATTTTGAAAAATCAAAATTGATAAGGGTCCCCCCTTATGCTTTTTTTTGACAGAAAACGTTTTTTAATATTGTAGTTGATTTAATAGGAAGGGCAAACCCTGCTCAAAATGGTTTCGGGATTGAATATCCAATCCGATCAATTTAAATCTGGGAATGGCATTTAAATCATTTTAGCATACAAATTAATTTCAGCTACATACAGGTAGTATTCTTTATTGCCACAGTTCCCATTGCAAAAACTTCTATGTTCCCACATCGTTATCCTGTGAATTAAGACTTCACAGATGCAGTCACTGGTGCCGTGTTGTTTAATCTACTCACAACGGAATTTTGAGACCGTTGCTGGCCAAAACAACGTACCAATTGGTAACACAAACAAACCAGCAAAACTGAACCATTTAACAATTTCTAATGGTTTTCCAACTGCGCTCTACAACGGTTTTGTCTGTCTGTCTGGCTGGCTGGCTGGCTGGCTGGCTTGGGTGATCTGGCTTGTTGCTTGGTCTGGTTGTTTTGGGTCTGGCAGTGGCCCTGTCTGGTCAATGTCCTTTGCTGGTGCGCCTTGCATGCGCATTGCGCGCACGACGCGTCAACAGATGTTATCCCCACTAGGCAGTGACCCCGGCAGGGCCATAAATTCTCACAGTGTTACAACAGCGCCTGCGCAACGCTTCCACAAAATGTTCCAATTTGTATTTTTGCACAAATTGTAGTTGTAGTTGTTGCTGCTCTTTTTATTATATATACCCTGCACACATTAGCAATTGGTTAAATGGGTATGATGTGGCTGTGGAAATGTATGTAATAGGCAGCTGCAGAAGAAGACATCTTTGATTCCTTGAAGTATATATATTCTTCTTCATTACGGACCATATTTTTTTAGAGCTTGTCGAGAGGTGCTAGGGAAACCAAATTTAATATTTATACAGCCTTACATTTTTCAAATAAGTCCTTCCTCTCCAACTTATTTATTTTTTATTTAAATTCCATTCGTTATTTAACATTTAGTTTAACAGCTGTGGGGCTTATATAATATAATGCTGTGGAGCTGTTGCAAGGAAAATGGGGGAAAAAAACAGGTAAGATTTTATTTTTAACTATCAACTCTACAGTTATTTAAGAAACTGTTTATCATTGTGTGGCTCCTAGAGGAAAAGATGCACAGTCTTTGTTGGTTTTGAGATATGTACAGGATATCTCTTAGTCGTTTACTGCCAACTGGATCATTCTTGGTTGTTATTGCGGCTGATGCGGCTGCCGTTGCCCGCTTGTTGTGCCCGGGCTGCATTTAATTTAATTTGGCCTGCCCAATTGGGCAATGCTGCAATTAGAGACAAATGTTTTCGGTGCATTCCTTGAGCCTATTTAAACCCCATGTTCCAGGCAATTAGTTTGGCCCAGCCCCAAAACCGACAGACTGGGCGAAAGTTATCTGCGTGGCGGGAGGGCAGGCAAGCGGTGGCGACAGGGGGGTAGTCGATTTCCCACACGTTTGTTTGCTTAATTAGGTGAAAACTGGCTAACAGCTGTCGCCAAAACGTTGGCGTTGCTGCCGTTGCTGTTGCCCATGGCTAAAAGGCACCGCTGCCTGGTTGGCTAATGAGCAGGACAAGCTGGCGAAAAGAAAAGTAAGCAGGCCCGTCCTCGCTTTCAGGTTGCCAAAATGGAAAACGTTTCTCGTTTGAAGTGCTAAAATTCCAGCTATTATCGGCAGCACTACACTCCTTCGCCGCAGGGTATAACAATATTTGAATAGAGTTTGTCTTCAAATAAAGCAGCTGAAAGTTTGTGCTTCTACTCTGCGTTTAGCTGCCTGCATTGTATGTTTATGTTGTTTACTCTGAGTAGTAAAATCAAATTAGTATTACTGATAATTAAAGCAATCTGGCAACACTGAAAAATTGTGTTGTCTTGTTAGGTTGGCTGCGCTTGGTTAATTGCTGAACACAAGCGGAATTTGCAATTAAAATGTATTTCAATTTTCTTCTGGAAGCCATTAAATATTAGACTAATAAATAATAATTAATAAAAATACTAATAAATAAAATTGGTAAATAACCAGTAAACTAATTGGGTACCTTAATAATATAATAAACAGAACATAATAAATTCGGACAAGATTGAGGTTTCCGGTTTATCAAATTAAAATCTCATGCTCTTTGTTACAGAACGTTCTCTAATTTTGTACAGTGCAGAACCGCCATTTAATATGATATGCTCTAGACGCAAAGTAACTGTTAGAATAAGTTTAGCTGCCCTTTAAATCGATAGAGTGGGAGTACCTATATGTATGTATCTATGCCAAGATTAGGCATATAAGGTGCGGTGTGCCGAATGTGGCGATTTCACTTGGTTTGGTCTTTCTTAGCATTTGGCATTTGACATTGCCCATCGTCATGGCAAGTGCATAATTTTTCAATCAATGCGAGCAGCTGTAAACAAACAGCGCGCTGAGAAAAAAGCCAACAGAGAAGCAACAGGCGGCCAAACAGGCCTTGGCCGGGCCAAGAAATCGTGATGTAGCCAACATGGCCAACAAAAACGAAAAAAAAAAAAAAACCAAAAAAAAATGAAAAGAAAAAAGAGCTGTGGCGGATGCTCTCAGGAAGCGCGGCTGGCAAAATGAAAATCAGCACAGTCAAAAGCATTTAAATGCAAATGCAAATGGCCATAAAGCGTGAGGGTGTTCAATGCGAGCTTTATGCAGCGATGTTGGCCAAAAGGCGAGCAAAACGTTTGTCAATGCAGTCAGCCAGCCAGCTAGCCAGGCA
This sequence comes from Drosophila maculinotata, assembly GCA_035045305.1. Taxonomy (NCBI): domain Eukaryota; kingdom Metazoa; phylum Arthropoda; class Insecta; order Diptera; family Drosophilidae; genus Drosophila; species Drosophila maculinotata. The sequence continues at coordinate 2,649,685 of JAWNPD010000649.1, read as the reverse complement.
AACAGGCAAACAGCCAGCCAGTTAGCCAGCCCAAGTGTCAAGAAGAAGCGTGTGGGTGTTTCTTAAATCTATTGTATATTTAGAAAGCTAGAGATCCTGGCCAGCTGTGGCACCTACGGGGCCAATGCCGCTAATTAAAAGACATTGCTAAATGACAAAGACTTAATGGCCAGGTATTAGCATAGATGTCAGCGCTAATGCCCACACTTGGCCACATCGTGCAGCCTCGGCTTTGGCCACATGCGGCGCGACACGATGGCGTGGCCAAATACGCAACCAAGTTGGCCATAAAAATTGTCAACGCGTTCCCGTCGCGCTCTTGATGCCTTTTTAATAGGGGCGTGTTTTATTCAAGCCAACGCACGACGCAAGACGCAAGACGCACATGCGTCTTCTCTCTTGCCACCTGGACTTGGACACGCTTGCAGATCTCCAGCTCTCCAGATCTGATGTCTTCATTTCAGTCCGCTGCTGCTGCTGCTGCTGCTGCTGTGGCACGCGTCTTTTTGCGCATACCGTTGATTAATGGATGCCGCCACCTCTTAGTGCTCAAAGTGTTTGCCACTCTGAATTTTTGATCAGAGTTCTTTCTCAGTGTGCTAATGGCGTGCGTAGCTGAAGCGTTAAAGAGATCGTAAAACGCCTCGGTAAACTTGTTGCTATGCTTCATAATTTGATTAACACTTTTGTCTGCCAGCTCAGTACAGCAGCACATCCCGTACACTGAAAAAAATGAAGCTTTACAATGTTATCATCGATTTTGAGTTGACTAAAAAAACCATTTATACTAGGAACTCATACTGGAAATTTACTTCGGCTTATGCATGTCTTGGTTTTGTTCAGTGTAGCTGTGCGCCTAAAGTGTGCCTGAATACTCACAAAGCCGTGAAATTATTATAATTTGTAGCCGTTTTAGCATTCCACTAAACCCGCAAACGCACTTGTCATACATCAGGCTTAACCGATTTGACAAACACTACTTGAGGCAATTTGCCAACGAGCTGTTTGCTTGGCTGTAGGGTCGCTACTGTCCACACTCTGTCAATCCATCAATTCCTGAAATGAGTTATTGCCCTGGCCAAAGCTGTCTCAGCAGCAGCCGCAGCAACATGTGGCAACAAATTTATTAACCAGCAATTTGTCAGTCAGCTTGAACTACAGAATCTTAACTTAGGGTTCGAATAATTTGGTAAACCATAGAAAAAAAACATATTGCATCATTATGAATACATAATAGCCCCTGCAGAGAAATACCTGAGAAATATGTTCAAAAACTTGGGTTAAAAAGTGAAAAATTAATAAGATTGTATAAAATAACTTGGTCCTGGCAAAGCCGTGTAATGACGGCATGTATATTTTAATGATATGGTAAATTCTATAATGCTTGCCCCTCTTAAATTTGGAGTTTAAAGACAATAAAAAACACAATTGATATTTGTAGATGTTTATAGAGTTTATTATGTGTAAAGTTTATTGCATTTACTTAATCAGTACAATTTGTTTAGAAAAATATATAAGTATGCATTAACACTAAAGATCTTAAACTTGAGCCTTTTATGCTGATGTGTTTTTGCTGATGTGTAGCCCATGATGTGTACTAAGCACCTAAAACTTAGCACCTCTCTCTCTGCGTTTCGGCAATAAATTAGCAATAAGCAATTAGCCATTAGCAATAAATAAATTAGCAATAAATAGTAGGTTAAGTACAATAAATAGTTGATTCGAGAATTGTGATACGCAGCCGAGTGCAAAAGAATTTGACACAAACATTTTGATACAAAATTGTTTGGCAAATCTGCAGGAAATGTTGTCGTTGTTTTGTTTTTGGACTGCGTCTCATACATAAAGCAGCTCGAAGCATCAATAAATAATACAATCAATAAATAAAATAGTAGATAAAAGTTATAAATGCACTTCACTTGAATCAGTTATAGACTTATAGACTTAGATTTTAGATACTCGATACCTTCGATACAGAGATTTTCACTACACACAAATAAAATTAGCCTAATTTTTGCTAGAGAGATAGAAAAAAATGTTTGCTAAAAAAAATTCTAATAAATTTTGCTAAAACTTTTTTTTTGCTATATGCAATGCGCAGTTTTAAAATGCTGGAAAAATGTTGAAAACAATTTCCAAAGCATTTAAAAGCGCGCATTTAAATTATTCGTTCATATTCCATTTCAATTTTCAAAAATTGCGTATACGTATTAAAATTACGTTTAAATTAAATTATGCTTAGGCTAAGTTTGTTTTTACGTAAAATTAAACTAAGAATTTTTCAAATGATTTTCATGCATCGCTGCTTGGCGTATACATATATGTGCTATTCAAGTCTCATCGAATCTTTTGAAGCTTTCGAGGCATATTGCGTTTGTTCCCAGCTAATTGTGAGAGCTATCCGATACCCATTCTAGTACTGCTGACCATAGCGTCCATTGATGCCGCTATCATACAGTTTGCTCAGCGTATCCTTGGCGCTGCTCACGTGCGACGCCCCAGACGATGCCGACGATGGTGGTGGTGGGCCATAAAGAATTGTGGGCGCACCATAAGTAATTGTGGGCGTGGGCTCCTGTTGATATAGATAGCGCTCCTTGCGTGTGCGTCGCTGTACGGTCTTCCAAATGCCAAAGATGCTCAGCTGGGCGAGCAGGAATAGCGAGCCGGCAAAGATCAGACCTATAAATAAAGAGAGAAAATGAGATAAGAACTGGATTAACTGGCGTGCTTATCAAAACAGGAAAGGAAAGAAAGAGAGCGTGTGAGTGAGAGAGAGAGAGAGAGAGAGAGAGAGATAATAAGCAAACCAGTGCAGCAAGGAAGCAAAAGAATCGACTTAGTTATCAAAGAAAACAAAAGTGTACAGCACTTGACCCAGTTTAGCTGTAAGCCAGGCCAAAACAAAAAAAAAAAACTATTGCTGCTGGGCAAAACGAAACCAACGACCGACCAAGTGACCAACTTTGACAGCAACAAGTTGAAGATCAACAAAAACAATGAGAAATAAAGCAGCGACAATTTAGTGCATGAGTTGCATATTTTTCCTCTAGATATATATTTTTTTTTTGTATATATGTATATGTTTTGGTTTTGAGCTTCACTTTTCATGCGCTCCTCTGCACGGCATGCGGTTTGGCTTTTTGGATGCTCAAAAGTGCAACATGCCACATAAATAAGCCGCTACCAGAGACCAGAGACCAGAGACCAGAGACCGGAGACCGGAGATGGCAGATAGCATAGCACCGAATGGACAGAGGAAATTCGAAATGCCATTGGCATGGGTAGAAATCGGGTGAAAGTGCCGCCAGAAACTAAAACGAAGCTGGCGTTGCATGCGTCGTCGTCCAGTTCACGAAATTCTGAATTTAAGACCAATGAAGATGATGATGACGACGACGACGACGACGACTTTGCTGATGACTATCACAGATTACGCGGTACATATGCATGTTGTTGTTGCAAGTTGTTGTTGCTGTTGCTGTTGCAAGTTGTTGTACTTGTGTTGTACATCAAATGCCCATAAAAAGTAAGCGCCGACGGCTTAAAGACCAACAACAAACACAAACAACCAAAACTAAGCCAGCAGTATACAAGCCATGTTTGTTGTTGTTGCTGCTGTTGTTGTTGTTGTTGTCGTGGTCGTCATCGTTGTCGTGGTCTGTTGGCAATGACTTTAACGAGTTTCAATAACAAAGCGCACGCACTTGAGATTTTATTTATGTGCTTGGTTTACGTTTTATCTGTTTGTCTATCTCTTATTCACTCTCTTCACCTACCGCTCTCTTTCTGTGCGTACAACAACAACAACAACAAAAACAAAAAGAATACATGAAATTATTACAATTACGATAAACGGTAAGTCAGTGAGCCTCCGGAGGCACCCACAAAAGCAATCAAATGGTAAACAATTTGAAAATATAACCCAAAACAACCAAGAACAATGAACAACAGCAGTTGTTGTTGCTGTTGTTGTTGTTGCTGTTGCTGTTGTTGCTGCTGCTCTGGTTGTTGATTTTTTTATTCGGCCTTAACACTATGGGAACCAGTGCACAAATCGAATGTGCATGTGCATCTCGAAGATGAAAGCGAAGAAAAACCGATTGGACACATTGAAAAAGCTGACATTATACTTATTAGATGAGAAAGTGAAGGAAACTAAGCAGGAAAAGGGATATGAAATGAAAGTGTGGAAATCGAATGAATTTGTAGAGCTATGCTAGATGTAATCATCGTAAAAAATTCAGATTATCATGATTGTTCAAATATAAGATATTATCAAAACTAAATTGTTTAAGAGGTGTGTTGAAAAAAGATTGTAAAACAAAGAAATAAAATCAGTAAATCCGGGATTTAAAGCTTCATTCTGAAATAAGTTTTTGATTGCTTAATCTGTATATTTCGTAAAAATAAAAAAAATTAATATCATTTTTGTTTGGGTATTTCTAAGCCTAAAAATATATTGTCTGTATAAATTATATAATTTTTCATGATATCAGTAAAAAAGTTCTTTAAATAGTCTGTTTTTTTTATGCCACCATAATAGTAGCTGTAATATATTAAAAACTGGAGCAAACATATTGTAAGCCGGAAAGAAAAGATTAAAGCGTATAAATTGGATGACCTAATTAAATTGACTAACATATTACGTAAGTCGGAATATTACATTAACTAACTTCCTTTCAATTGATTGCAAAATAATCAAATTATCGACCTCCACCAAAAAAAAGAGTTAATGATAATTGAGGTGTTCGATAAACTTCAAATTGTAGCCTTTGAAAAATGTTCAGTTTAAACTTATGGCTGAAATTATAATTATGTTTGGGGCAGAATGAAGAATGCATAATTCAAAAAAATGTTGTATAAATTATGGAGTATCAGAGCATCAGCTGGCCGCTAGATTGATTACCACATGCCAGATGCCTGATGCTTGATGCCTGATGCCACATGCCACACGCATTTGTGTTATGACGGCTCTCTTGTGCTCATTCTCGTTCTCGCTCTCCAACGTGCAACTGCAATGTGTGTGGCAAATGAGCTTAAACGGAGTAGAAAACCGTTGCTCTAATTGCGGGCAATGAGCTCGACGCGCTTCGCTTTGCGGCTGCGCGTAATTGCAACAGAAATTGATGTGGCTGTTGTTGCTGCTGCTGCTGCTGCTGCGGCAGCTGCTTTAGGTCCATTTTGGTCCCCAGATGGAGGCTGGCAGCCAGCAGCCAGCAGCCAGCAGGCAGCAGCTGGACCTGCTGCCGTCTAACAAGCTGTAAATTTAACGCTTCAACGCTGCATTTGTTATTAATGCGCCATGTCCAACGCGCATGGCAATTGCTCCACAAAAAGCTCCGCAATGACAACACTCACCAACGTGGGCCACAGAGGGGAGGGGCGGCTGTGCGGGGAAATCGGCTAACTAACTGTGCAAACTTTTTCGCGCCGCACGAAAATGAGGCGTGCAGTAATGCAGGCGGGCAGGCCGCAAGTTGCAGCATCCAATCCTGCACAGCCGGCGCGGCACATCACATTGAACCAGTGACCTGGTCGTGAGCCAAGCGACGTCAGCCTTTGCATTTGCATTTGGATTTGGATTTGGATTTGCATCATAACTTGTTGGCAGCTGGAGCGAAACACGTTCTGGACATGAGCCACCATAGAATCCAATTTATTTCTCATGCAAGTCAGTCGTCAGTGGCAATGATGAAAAATTGATTCATTATCAAAATTAGCGAGCAGCCAACAATGGCCAAAACAAGCCGCTGGCTCACGACGCAGCAGGTAGGCAGCAGGCAGGCCGCCAGGCCGCCAGGAAGGCAACCAGCTGCTGTTGCAACTTCAAACGCAGCTTCGCAATTCTAAGTCACCCGCTGGCTGCAGCAGCATGATGTACAAAAACCTACACTTAAAACACAAATGTTGTACTAAAAGTCGAAAATCGTCAATGGCAGGTTTTTTGCTTTAAGTTGCATGTTTCCTTAACAACCTTTCTAAATTACAGGAAAACTGTTACTGGTTAGAAAAGTCTAGATTCCAGGGTATGCAATGTATAAAAGATGAACTTCTTAGAAACAAAAATAAAACTTTTAAATTTTTAGTAATTTATGTACAAATGTAGAGATTTGTGGCTAAAAATCAAAAATATCAGGTATCAGGTGATATATCAAAAATATCAGGTATGATATATAAATGAAGAAATCACTTGCTACGTTATAAAGGTCTTTTGGGAAATATTTTTAGTAAATTAAGATATTGTTTCTAAGTACAAAAAAGTTATTGGTTTTCAGGTCGACTAAAATTGTTGATCTATTTTGGAAATTCTTGGAGCATATATTTTTCTGAGTGTAGGTCTACCTTGCCTTGTCTATGCAAATCAGTATGCAGCTGAAGCGAGCTGGAACTTTGCTTGCTTTTGATTTGCTCTTGATTGGGCATTTTCACAGGAGGGAGCGCAGTGCATAAAACTTACCATAGCCATTAAGACAAGTGAGCTTGTCCTGGGCGACGCCCGCGTAGGCCTTCTCATGCGGTTCGGTGGCTTGCTGCCTGGGATCGGTGCCATCCTCGGCCTGGAAGCCGAACTTGTCTGTGATTTGGATGGACTGCACGAGCAGTATGTTATCATCAGTTGCTGTTGAGGGGCCAATATCGCGACGCTGGCGTGTGCTGACCATGAACTCGCCTGCAAATGTTGAAAGCAGTTAGCAAACGTAATGAGCAGCCGCCAGATGTCAGAAGTCAGCTGTGCGACTCGACTACTTACCACCATCGGTGCCATTAACAATGGAACGCTTCCTGCGGCCATAGGAGACAAGTGACTTGAGTTCGCCGCTGGCGCCATCCTCGCTATCGCAAATAACTGGCTCACAGCGTGGAATGCAGGGCGTTACCAACGCACGGAATTGAACCACCTCGCTGGAGGGAAACTTGAAGGCATCAAATTGGGACAGTAGCACCTTGCGATTGTGCGATAGCTTCTGTATGGTGCCCATGATGTATTGATCTGTGGGGCAGCCATTAGCATCGATCAGCGTTATCTCGGCACTGTCCGAACCATCCATGGCAACCAGTTCCCTCACAAAGATCTCATACGGACTGTTTGGCTCAACGATCTCAAAACGCAGCGCCAGCGGATCACCGACCTCAGCAATGCGCTTCATATCGCTGCCATCGCGTGAGGTGATCTTCATGATGACATTCGGTGAATCAATGGTAATCTCCTCGCTAAGCGACGATTCAATCTCGCCAGTTACGCCCAGATCCACATCATTCAGCACCGTCTTGTTGGTCAAATCATATTGACAGCTGACAGCCAGTCCAAGATCCGACGAGGTGACAATCATATCATGATGCTGGATAACAATATCATTCATATAGCGACCATAGGCACTCTGGCGCACATTGCACTCCAGATCGTTGTAGCCCATGCGGAAGTCAAACTCCAGCGAGCTGTTCACATTAACAGCACAAGATTTGGGTGCTCCCTTGGCATAGACCTTGCCGTCGAAGAGTTTGGAGGTACGTATCTTGGTGATCATCTCACCGGAACGGCACTCAATGGACACATTGTAGCAGGCGGATAGCTCGTAGGTGGCTGCCTCTGGCACATCCAGATAGGGATCCATCACGTCCGTCAATGTGGCGCGACTGTGATGCGACAGACGACAGACCATGTCGCCAGTGTCATTGTAGTCATACGAGTGGCATCTGTCAGAGTCAGAGAAGAGTGGAGTGGAGTAGAGTGGAGAACTGTGTGTAAAGAGCAACGCTAAATGCGGCAGCCTTTTTTTTTTTTTTTTTACCTGTAGGGTGAGTTTAAGCATAGATCGCGACATTCATCAATGGTGTTAATGTCCTGGTAAACGGAATCCACTGTCTTTAGTATTTTGCCTGAGATGCGCTTGAATTCGCATAGTTTACTTGGCTCCTCAGCGCAATTATTTTCCAAATAGTCGGCGCCTTCATAGGCCTCAACACTGCCGCCAGCCGACAGCGTTATGCGATCCATGTCCGACAGCTCACATAGTCCGGAATGGCGATAAAAATTTGCCGAGCTGCGCAAGGCGAGAGTTATGAGCGGCAGAGGTGTACGCATTCAGGAAAAGTAGCAGGAATAGATTGAAGATGTATTTTTGTAGACAGAAAGGGAGATACAGAAGGAATGACAGATATAGATATTAGATATTATAGATATATATATATATATATAGTGTGTAGGGTAAAGCTAGTTGTATAGATAGCTGTTCGAAACAGTTGAAAGATTTGTCTTTAAGTTCAACTACTCTATTGTTACCTTTTAATCAGTTCTTTTACTGGACTTTTGGCTATATGAAATTATATATTTTCTAAATTTCTAAATCAAATTAAAAAATAAAATTTTAAAAAAAAAATTGTAATAAAGCAAGTTGTACATTCTATACATTTTTGTTTTCTATCTGTCATCTCAATCGCCATTTTTGTTCATCTCTGGCCAAGATTTGTCTTTCAGCTTAGTCGAGTAATTTTATTGAATTGCTCTGCTTGTGATATTATATATCCAACTCTTTAATGCTGTAACAGTTTTTCCAGGTTTGCTTGCCCCTGTTCTATTTCATCATTAAAATACACACTCTACTTTATCTCCGTTGAAATCTAACTCGTAGCATCTTCAGCTATAAGATTTTACAGTTCATCAACTCTTTTGCACACTTATCTTGATCGAAACCGTTTCGCGTGTCAGTTTAGTAGCATGATATTATGTTACTGAGTAACCATAACTGGATCAACTAGTTAACATATATTATGTAATCGTTGATTGTGAACAGCTGTTCGTTGAGCATCTTCAGTATCAACTTACCGGCATGTAAACTCCGTTTCGCCCAGGCAGAGTTCCAGGCAGTCGCGACGCGACAGCACCGTCTGACTAGATTTGACATGTTCGGGCAGGCGGTAACCTTGAACGCGATCAACGCACCAGGCCTTGGAGCAAGGACGGACACCCAAACACGATTTCTGTGCGTAGATCGTGAAAACCGGAAATTGTGAGCGCGAAAGTGAACCTGCAGAAATACAAAAAAATTCAAGTCAAAAAAATGGAAATCGAAACACATTAAACGGTGCCAGTAGTGTACTGTGGTGTGGTGCATGTGGTGCGTGTGGTGCGTTTTACGCACACGCCCCTTCACTGCAAAGTAACAGGCGTTGAGAAACGCAGCAGCAGCCACAAAAAAATGCAGCAGCAACGGCAACGGCAACGACAACAGCAACGACAACGACAGCAACTGCAACTGCAACAGCGACAAGGCTGGCTGGAAAATATGCGTTAGCGCAACGCGCCAATGCCAAAAGCCAGTTTGCAGAATAGGCAAAATCTAGTTTGCCTGGGCCCAAACCAACTTGGAGCCGTCGTCCGTTGTTGTCGTCGCCGGTCTGTCTGCCGGTCCCGCCTGCCTGCCTGCCTGCCTGCCTGCCAAATCATGCGTAAAACTAAAGGCGTTTTTCGCACTGGTGATTTATGAGCCAGCTTTGCCCACCATGAACTAGAACTCAATAATTGAATGAATGAGCTAGCCAGCTAAATTATTGAACTTTCTTTGGCACACAAAACAGCAGCTGCAACAGCAACTGGCAACTGGCAGCGGGCAGCAGGCAACTGGCAACAGGCAACAGGCTTGTCTAAGATTCTCACACTTTCTAACTCACCTGGCAATTTATCGGCAGTCGTCTTGAACAGCACACACAATCCGGTTTCATAGTTGACAGAGCTGCAGGATTCGTTGCTCTGACAGGCCTCCAAACAGTCCGTAAGCATCAGTGTGCCTGGCAGTGTATCCAACATTTTTGAGGGCGCTGACAACACGTAGCTGTAAAAGCATTTAAACAAGATTCGACAATGTTAACTCAGGAAATGCAGGAAACGGTTCATTAAACTGGTTTACGCATCTTGTAAAAGCACAAAATCAAGTACATTTGTGTAAATTCTTTTGGTAACAAAATACAGTCAGAGTATCTTCACAATAAACTAAGAAAATATTCATCTAACACTTTGGTAACTAAAGACAGCCCGAATTCGCATTCATAAATTTTCGCTAAGAATTTTGAAAGTTTTTCTTTAAAACCCACTTTCATCGTTCTTAGTCTTTAAAAACCCATTTATTTTATTTTGATTATCTTAATTTTCAACCAAACTGTAAACATTAATTTTAATTGAGTTATTCATGAATTCAGTTAATACGCATTGATTAGTCAACACAACAGCTCAAGCGAGAAGAAAAATGAAAGTGACCCTTTAATCGCGTTAGCTAAATACATATACAAATATAGCGTCACACATAACTGGCTTATGAGTAAGCGGCAAAAAAAAAAAACAAAAGACTCAGGCAACGAACTTGCTGCCGGCAGTCGGCTCAATGAAAGAAAGCTCATAAGCAGCGGCTGCCGCCTGCTGTCGGCGGCAAAGGCGCGCGCTTGCTGTCTAACATCAAAACAAACCAGGCGATTAGACAAGCCTCGTTTCGCCCACATGACACGCCCACATGCCAGATGCCACCCGCCCCCGCGAGCACATTTGCATGCTGGTTACCGTTACGGGCTCGATTCTATGCAAATTGCTTAATTGGGCTAACTTGCTACAAACTTGACTACAGTTCATTACAGTTCATTTTGTGCTATGAGCCTGCACTCTTGACTAAATTAGTTAATTTTCCCAGTTAAGTAAAAGTGAAAATAGTATAAATTTCAATGTTGCGTAAGCTGTTAATTGAGGGATTTTATTTAGGATTTGTGACACTTACCCTGTAATTATCTCAAAGCCAATCATATCTGGATCGCATTCCTCCTCCGTTTCGGGCGCTTTGTCCACCTTGGGCTCCGGCTGTGCATCATTTTGTGGCATCAGCGGCTTGGGCAGCTCACCATTGCTAATCGCACTGTTGGTGCTGCTGCTGGTCAGTGGTGCGGCCTCCACGCTCTGTTCGCTGGTGGTTGTCGTTGAGCTGCTGCTGCTGCTGCTGCTGTTGCCGCCAGCACCACCACTGCTAATTGTTGTTGTTGCTGCTGCTGCCAATGCAGCGGGAGCTGGCGTCACATTGGTGCGTGGCAGTGTCTGCTTGGCCGGCTTGACAGGACGCTTCGTTTTGCGCACGGCGTTGGCGTCACTCGCAATTAAGCAGAGCAACAGCAGAAAAGTGCAGCGGCGTAGAAACATTTTGCCTACAAATGTATGGAATTGGCGAAAATGTTAATTAGGCTAACTAAATTCACGTTACGCGTAATTTATGTAATTCCTGTTGTGCATTTTATTAGTTGCATATTAGGCCGCATGTAGCGAACGGCACTTTTTTTTTCTTCTACTATTTCTTCTGCTGCTGTTCCTGCTTTCATGACTGTCTATGTTCGCTGTTGTTGTTGTTGTTGTTGTTGCTGTTGTTGTTGCACACGTTTTGTGCAGGCATTAATTGCTTGGCTTGTAAGGTCTTACAGAGTTTAATTAAAGCAACAGCTGGCCAGCTATGCCTGCCGCTTGTTATTGTTGTTACAACAATAAAAAGAAATGTTTAAGGCCGCCGCTAGCATGTTGAATGTGTGAAATGTGTTGACGCCTGGGAAAGGTAAAAGCTCGTTGTTTTTTTTCCTTTTTTTTTTTCTATTGAGAGCAACAGCTTGTTTTTATCGTGTAGGCGTTTTGAAATGATATCACGCTGCGAGTGAGACCATTTTCACCACAGAGATGAAGTCAAAACAAATTTAATGAGTACATAAAACGCATTTAGATATCATACAGAAAGACAGATTTCTAAATTGTTAAGTTCTTTGGCCAATCCTCTAAGCTTTCCCGAAACAATACACGAATTATGCAAGCATTCCTAAAAACTGCTGTGAGTTTCGCTTTCTTACGGCTGTCATCAATCTGCATAGAGTGTTTGCTCTGATTGCTTGCCTAATAAAATGGTATCGCGCATTCATACATAATCATGTCGTTAAAAACTTTGCAACGTGTTCAGCTTTATGGCCAACACTCAGCTAACTGCCAATTGTGTGTGCTCTCTGTGGAGCATAATAAAAAAAACGTAAAACCTTTGCCAGGCAACGGCAGCTGTGAGATAATCTTTGCTCATTATTTGCAACCGGCAAATTGACGCAGACTCAGACGCAGACAAGAGGCGCTGGCTTTTTTTTTAATAAGGGGGTGGCGTGAGAAAGATTATTTGCGAGAATTCTTCAGATTATGTGGCTGTGCTGTGTTACATAATTAATTATGGGGGTGCGTTCGATGCGCCATCTAGCGGCGTAGCATGCAAAACCAGTGCACCGCCTGCCGTGATCACACATAAATTATGAAAGCCAAACAACGAGCGACGAGTACCGTTAAGTTAATAACATGCCTTACCAAAACACAAGACTCACAAAAATACAAAAAAAAACAAAAAATAATGGAAAAACTATGAAAAAAGACTTAGGGAAAAATGTGCGGGCTGTGGTAAAAACTCAGCTGGCACCCGGTTCATTACGGGAACACTCACTTCCACTTGCAATTAGTTCTATGAATGAATTTATGCTAATTATAGGCTGCAAGGCAAGCGGCATCCCATCGACCGACACGCTTTTAATAACCCCACTGGCAACATATACTAAATTTTCGGCCAAGATTATTGTAAAAGCTTTCATTGTTGTTGCGCGGCCTTAGCCGTAGCCGTAGCCGTGGCCTCAGCAACAGCAACCTCACCTGCTAACCCACAAATATAATGAGCCATTGACCGAACGCCCCGGTAAAGTGGGCACAGATACCAAATACAGAACAACAGAGAAGAAAAACTAAAATAATAATAATAATAATAATAAAACAATGAAACGAACGGTACACACGCATGCAGCATGTGTGTGGCATGCGGTTAGAATCAAATCTTGCGGTTGCCGCTTCAGATCGTTGCTTAGAATTTCCATGCCAGTGAGCATATCAAAGTCCCCAACGAGCCAAAATCAGAAAAGCCAAGGGGGAAAACAAAACAAAAAACATTTTAATTAACATTCAAGTAATTTTGGGTTTAACTGTTTTCGTTCGTTGCGTATCTGCAGATACTGGACTTTTTGTTTTGGCTTTCCGTTGATGTTTTTCCATAGATATGTCTATCAATTTCACTAATTGAACGTTAACAAGCCGCTCGCCTTGGGAGCCAGTTGCTGCCAGCAACGGATTCTCTGCGGCGCATCTATCAATCATGCTGGTCTGGTCTTTCATTCTTTCGTTTCGTGGGGTGGGGCTAGATTTCTGTGAATGCCTGTAAGCCGCCTAATATTCCTAGTTATTAGTTGAGATACACGCGCTTGTGTTCTGGTTCTAAGCTAACTAAGCTAACCCTAAAGATAATCATAAGTGAAGGGTTGCTCGACTTTTCCATTACATGGCTTAATGGTTTTTCCATCTTTTTTGCCTCAATCAGAGATCGATTGATTCGCACAAACAAAAGACTTAGGCAGCGAACTTGCTGTTTGATTGATATTTGATTTAGGCCTTGCAATTGTATTTTTGAATGGACTTTTGTGCGGCCATTAACCCACTTTCAGGCCCATCACATTTTTGGCCAACTCCAAAGCTCAAACTCATTTAAATTGAATTTCAATTAGACCCTCGGCCAGCCGCAGCATGCTTATCAAATTCAATTGGGCTGTGACCATTAAAACAAATGACTTGGGCAACGAACTCATTCGTGTTCTCCTAATCAAAAGCTCTTTAATTAAAGAAAAATAATACGCACACACACACACACACACTCTAATTGTTTTTGCATGTCAACTGTCGGACAATGCGATTGTGTCTTATCAAGAATGCTGCATCCCCAATAGTTTGAAAACATGTTCGAGTTCTTTAACCATATTTGCGATAGTTTCTTGCATTGTGAATGACATTATCTATAAGCTAAACAGCGGCTATTTGCATTGCTAAATGGACCCGTTCTGCATCTCTCACTCTTTTTGCAGGCAGTCGGACCCCGCATAATCGCGGCACATTGTTCAAATTCTTTTGCATCTCTGAAGTGCATTTGTGTGGGGCTACCGTTACTTTAGCTGGCTCAGTTCTTCAGCTCTTCAGTGTTCTTCAGTTCTTCAGTTGTTGTTGCTGTTGTTGTTGGCCAATCGCGCTATGTATTTATGCGCTGCATACATTGTTAGTTATGCAACAGCAACAGCAACAGCAAATGCAACATCAGCATCAACAGCGAACAGCGAACAGCTGGAGTCCACTTATGCAGCATGACAACTGCAACATTGTCGGCGACAACAACTACAACAACAATAATAACAGCAACAACATTAACAAACAACTAAGATGGAGGACAATCATTGGCGGGCATCAATGGCAGGCCTACATTTCAATGTCAGCCAAGTTGTGCCCAGCGCTACCAATCAAGTTGTTAACTATGCAAAGCAATAAATTGCAAACGGCCGCAACAGCAACAGCAACAGCCAACAAGCCAACAGCAAGCACAACAAGTACACAACAGCAACAATTGTTATGAACTGAACTTTAAATAACAATCAGCCAAGTGCCGTTAAATGAATGCGACATTGTGTAGCGAAGCGTAGATGTTGCCGAAGCCGAAGCCAAAGTAAAACCGAATGCCAGCAGGTAAGTTAGCCCAGCATATTAATTTACCTGCGCCAACTTAAAGCTGAAATATTTGCATAATAAACGCCAACGCCTTGGCCATGGTCATGGCCCAGGTAAACCGTCCTGGCCCTGGCTCAAAGCGCATTCTCATTGCCGGCAATAAGTTTTAGCGTCAAGTGAATTGGTAACACGGCTCGCTGCCCCCCTTTTGTGGCAACTGCAACTGCAACTGCAGCACCTCGTACATTTCCGAAAACTAATGGCCAGGCCAACAGTGATAATTTATCACTGGCCAGCAGCCGGACATGAACGTGAACTGCTCCACACTTTTCAACGGTCTCAAACGGTACTTGCAAACAATGCACCGCAAATGCATCGCACTGCACTCAATTTGCTGCCGGCTGAACAGCAACTGAACCACCCCCCCCCCCCCCGCATCGCCCCTGCTCTATTCACAATCAAATTGATATTTGCTGCTATATTTAGTTTATGATAATGCCGCCGACTTGAACGAGACTTGACTCTGTGCTGCCGCCGCTAATATGCTGCTTCCTTCTGAGCTTCAGGTCTGAGAAAGGATTCGAATTTATTATTATCGAACTCTTGGCTTTTGCCTAATATCTCATAGTTGGATTCGCTTGGACTGCATTTTTATTTGTGCATTTTATATATATCTGTAGGCTGCAATTTTCCATGAGAAACTTTTTTTTTTATCTTTATTTTTAATGCCAGATTTTTACGGCACAAGTCATTTAACATTTCCTATTAATTTCGTGTTAATTACAAATTGATTGCCTTGTGAACATTGCATGCAAATCAATTGAATGTGCATATAAATAATATTTTTAACTGTTGGAACTATAAAGTTTATGTATTTTAAGAACGCCAGTTAGCACTTTATTTTTTGTAGCGTTAGAAAAAGCGGAAATCAGGTATTATCTAAGAACAAATTACATGTAGTACTGCTACTGACCAAGAATCGGACATCTTTATGGAGACAGTGAGTCTTTTACAGTCGGTTTCCTGGCATGCTGCAAATGTCTTAGCCAAAGGCCATAGTAGTGGCTTTTATACTATATAATAATAATAATATGCAGATCATGAAATAGGTTAAGTATTGTGAGTTTTCTGCTAGTATACTTAAGTTTATTATATATAACTACATACCCATAAACATAGCTTCCATATAAACGTTTTATTTTATTTTTCCAAAGAAATATGCGTTTTGAATGCAGCCCTTTTATTCTACATTGCCGATTGACATGGCTAATTGTGTTTGCCATTTATAATCATTTATGATCATTTATAATCCAATGACACACAAATGCTGAGTGTGTGTGGAGTGTGTGGAGAGTGTTCCAGCATGCTCGAGTTGCATGCCCATAAACATAACACTTGGACAAACCATAAAGAGACACAAGCTACAACTTAATCTTCATCAGCTGCCCCAGACGGAGCTGGAGTCGGAGACACGTCCATATGAAGACAATTAACACTTGACATTCTTTTCACTTTTTTTGTGGACACCGTTTTGTCATTTGTTTGTTGTTATTGTTGCTTTTGTTTTTGTTTGTGTTTTTGTTGCTGTTGCTGTTGCTGTTTTGTGATATGCTTTAGGCACCATAAAATCCAGCACTAATCGCGCCATAAAAACACATTTTATTTGAGGTACGTGACAAAGAACTTTATGACAACTACTTTTTAGTGGGTTCTGCGGTCGCTTTTCAACCTGCATTCTTTCTTTCAACTCGCAGCGTGTGCCAAGTGCCGTATACTTAATTTTCGCTTTCCTTTCGCATTGGCCCTGGGGCTTAGAGTTGGAGTCGGAGTCGGAGTCGAAGTCGGTGTTGGGGTCGGGGTCGTGGTCGTCTTAAGAAAGTTGCAGCCTAGTTTTCTATGTTTTTTAAATTCTGTAAATGCGTTGACACTTTCATTGGATTGTCGATGGCATCAAATTCTACTTGAGCGCTAATTTGAGCCAATAAAAATAAACGTTTAAACTCAATTAAAAAAACGCTAGCAAACTGGCTCAAATCCAATAGCATTATTATGCATACTTAGAAAGCTAGCGGTTTTGCTGGCAAATTAAATGCTAAGGCTGTTGGCAAAACAGTGTATTTCTCATATCTTAACTGTATGCAATTTTTTAATCCAGTCGGCCCCCCGCGTTCTTTGGGCTAAGCACGTGTCGTATAATTAGTTGCTGCGGGTTTTAAATTCTTGGCCTAAAAGTAAAATTCATAAAGCTGAAAAGCTGACAGCAGCACATAAATCCACAGAAAAAAAAAAACACATCCATGAAAAAAATAAAAAGGAAACGGCGGTCAACAAATTGAAAAGCGCACGCCAAAGCCGCATCATCATCAGTTGCAACAGCCGCAGCAGCAGCAGCAGCAGCAGCAGCACCAGCAGCAACAACATAAAACTGGCTCCGGTTTCTGGAAATGATGCTGTTGAAACCAGGTCGAAGCGGCAAAGTTGCAGCCATAAATGTTTTTACCAGAACGACGAAACGGGTGGCAACTCCCACAGTCAAAGATTTATGTCTAACTGTTGCAAGTGCACATGCTATGTGTGTGTGTGTGTGTGTGTGAGTGTGCGTTGCCAATTTACGACTCAATCAAATGCAAATGCATTTTTAAGCACAGTTCTTTTGGGGGCGGCCCACCTGCTGCTGACCCATTTCTGCAAACTGTTATAAATTGCGTGAAAATGCATTACGCAAGTACAAAAGGCTGTGAATTGTGGCAGCAGCAACTTCCCCAACTCCCCCACCAGAAGAGCAACAACAATGCGGTTGCCTGAGTGCTCCACATTGTTGGCTAATTTATGCAACGCCAATGCTTCGGTGGCAAAAACTTGCAGGTGGCTGTTGCTGCTGCAGCGGTGCACGTAACTGTCAACATGGCGCGCAAGCTAACTGTAAACTGTTGCTCTGTACCACCCACCCAACGACTGCGCAGCTAATTGCCAACGCTTGGCATTTAAGCCAATTTGAGCGCACTATTCATGGCAATACAATATTCGAACTGAACGAGCTGGCTAATACTGGCTGACTAATAAATTTGTTAGCTCAAATGACGGCCTGCCTACTATGCTGGCTGTCCCCCCGACTATTAGAATGTGCCATTAACCCATTTTTCAAGTGGCCGGGCCTCAGCAGATGCACGGCCTGTGCGCAAAAAAATAAACAAACAGGCGACAAAACTTTCAAACTGCATACAAGTTGGCTTTTTGTTGTTGTTGGCCTTAACCGTTTGACGGCCAACGATCCTCAAAATGGTACAGGCACAAAAATTGACAAAAGTCCATTGAGACAAGGCCATAATTCAATAGTCAGAAACTATTAGCACTTGTGTCAAGTTAAAACAAATTGCCACAAAACCGGAATTTACAGCTAACTAAGTGTTGTTATGTAAATAAACATCAACAGCTATTCATTTATTGTCTTGTCCAGCAAACTTCATAAGGATCGACATGATAATAAATGGGATAGAATAATAAAAGAAATAAAATAAAATAAAAAAATTAAGCTGCATAAGAAACAGGTGTCGAAAACTATCAGCAGGTGTCTGTTAGAATAAGTTTCCATAATTGCATAATAAAGTTTGCACAATATATAATTTGTATTTTTCTTTATATATTTATAGCTATATCCTGTAATATAGAATAATAATAATATAAACAGCGTTTATTGAAGCAAAAGCATGTTAGTAGAAGTTTGCAGCTGCTTATATTTATGCATATTTACGTATGTTTACAACTGTAAATATGATGGAATGTGTGTAAATACTGGAAATGTTTACAGGTAGTATCTAGCAGTCAAGTAATCTTGACTAAAGCACACTCACTTGTCTTGGAAACCTCTTAAGCCTTAGATGAGTGCAAACATTTTTCAGCTATACATGTGTGTACTTTGAAATGTTTCTCGCAGAGCGACTGGAAAACTCAAGATCAATTAGAATCAAAACGTTTGTCCATATGACAAAAATGTGTTGTGCTTGCTTTTGCTTTTGCTGGCATTTGATGGGTTAAGCGGCATTCGGCAGCTCAAACAAGAAGAGCAACAAGTTTTATTTACTTATTTTTTTTTTTTTAATTTTTTTTTTATTTTGTTCATCTGTCGTATCCACTTGGCTGCACAAACATGAAGATTGGCCTCGCCGAACAGGTAAGAAGACAACTACAGCAACTACAGCAACTACAACAACTACAGCAGCAATAACAACAAAAGCCATTGCATTTGTTTGTTAGCCAAGTTGCATTGACTGATTGATAGACTGGGTACTGAGTGCTGGTGCTGCTACTCGGTTCTCTGTCTCTTGCCTGGCGGGTTTTAGCCTTATGATTTTGCCTTTTGCCGATGCCGTTGCGCTAATTTGTTGGCATTGGCAACGCCGTGCAGGAAACGCAGGCGCTGCATGCCAGACAAAAGATGCCGACGTGGATGCCAGATTCCATGCAATCTCTGTTGATTTATTAGCCATCATTATATACATGCACACTATTGCAGCCAACCAACGATGCTGAGCAATCAAAATCAATATCTCAGACTTAGCTGCTCGCTTGCTTTATTTATTTGTCTTTCTTTTCTTTTTTTTTGCGCACTTCCGGTTCAGGTGTTTTGCGGAACAAGAAAATGTCATGGACAACAAAAAAATAAAACAAAAAACTGCAATTTGGTCAACTGGAACAGCGCAAACACTTTGGCCAAAAATGGTCAGTAGCCCAAATTGCAGTAGCCCGCATAAGTGCAGCCACTCATTATATAATTTGCACATAAAAAGCCATTGGCAACCAAACTGGTCGAGATTTATGGCCAACTGGCAGGCAGCAACAGTTGCCCATTTGTGGGCAGCAAAAGGCCACCGTTCCACGATGCGTCTCTTAAAACGCAATAAATATTAAAGTCACTGCTCTGCGTGCTGTTTATTGTGGAATACGAGTTGCAGCCTCGGCAGCACCACAAGCATCACAAGCAGCACCATCAGCTGCAACACCACCACCACCAGCAGCATCAGCTGCACCTTCAGCTGCACCACCATTGAAGGCCGCACACAAGTGGGACAGCCAACGGCTTTGCAGGCGCATGCAATCTTCTCTAAGAGGCTGCTTCAGAGTTCTCCATTTCTGTTGATATTCATTGCACAATTACGCCTTGCCTTATATATACGTACAATATACATATTGTTTATATACGCTAATTTATTCAGTGTCTGTGAGCGAGTTGTGTGAAAAGAGCGACTATGAAAAAATATACGGTTCTGATCTAGTTGAGCGTCTTCTGTCTGGCAAATACTCTACTCTTTAATTTATACCACCAAAAGTGCTACAATAATTTTCTTTATTTTTTGATTATCTGTTTTGTAAATAAATTTGGTTGCCTGCTTTTATAGTTCCTGAGCTGAACAAGGTTATGTGACCTCAGGACATGACTATATCTCCATTGTAAAGTCGAAGATGTCTCTTTCTGCCAGCTAGATGCATTTTCTTTGCTCATATTATGCCCTCTTTTTCACCCATTTTATTGCTACAGAGCATAGAAAATATATTTATAAAGAAATTAGTTTAGTCTGTGGCAAACGGATGCTTTACCCAGTTCTCTGCTCGTTCAGCTGCTCGTATCTGTATCTCGGAGCGGCCCACGCCAAATTATTTTCTATTTAACTAAACACTATGCTCAGCGCCCAGTTAGCACGCCTTGGCTGTTGGCTGCGCTCAACTTGGCTAAAAACGAAAAATACTAAAAAAGAACTAGTAAAACTGGGTCGATGATATGCAACGGGCAACGGAGCCGGCTGGAATGTTGCAGCAGTCGCGAGGCAGAAGAAGTCGGCGCACATTTCCTGTCTGAATAAAGAAGTTAGCCAAAACGGATTTCACTTTGTTTGCATTTAATAAACATTATCGATGGCCCACAGATTGGCTAACAACGTTTCGAACTGAGCTTGAATTACCAGCTCCGTCTTAGATCTTCTCAGATCTCAATTTGCATTTCGGATTAGCTTGAAGGTGTGTGTGTGTGTGTGTGTCTATGTGTGTCTTTATGTTTGTGTTTATAGTGCTATAGCTAGAATTTCTTTATGTCTATGGATCAACCCGCCCCTATTTGCTTATTAATTCAAGTTTGTCAAACTGTTCAGCATTTATGGGAAAACATAAAAACATTCTACGACCACTTTGAGTGGATGCTGTTCTTGATCATAAAAATGCTGTATGAAGTAGCTGTATTGAGTAATTTTTCGGGTATTTAGTGAAAATACCAAACTTAAGTCTAAAAGTCAATTATTATTAGCTGCTTTTTGCAGTAAGTTTATTCGCTGCATAATGCTGAGTTTATGAGCTAGCATCAAATACGTCGACGCCTTCAGTGAGCGGCTATTGATCGTAAAAAAACTTCTGTATAGTAAAATTTAACAACTGTTTTTCAAACATCGGTTGCCATTGTCAGCATTGATACTTTTAATGGACAATCAATTTGCAATCTTACCGCTTTCCTTAGCGTTTTCGATTATAAAATCGTTAAACGTGTTATATGGTCTCGCACTTTCTAGTGTTGGTTAAGTTGGTGCTGCAGCTATAAAGGAGACTTAATACTTGAAATTCTCATAGTTTTGTCCAAACTTAACCGATTTTCAATCCCAACGTCATTTTGGTCATAATTTTTTTTAATTCTACATCTCAAGTAAATGCAATATTGAAAAAAAATGGTGAAATTCTTTTTTACCTATTTTGATTTTTCTGAATTTAGAGTCTTTTAGAGTATAAAAAACTATAAAAAAGTGATTTTGTGGTGTTTCATATTTCTTTAAAAAATCACGCTAAAAATTGCAAAAAAAATGTACTTGTAAAGTGCCCATGCAATGAAAAATTACCTTGTAAGAATTCAAACTACCCTAGCTTTGACAAAACTGAACCGATATTCATGCTTTAGACCATTTTGTTCTTGGATTGTAAATACTTTGAACTTAACATAACCTTTTATCTTTGCTTTCCACATACCTGAGCTAGTGTTGCTGTTGGCCAAATAAACGATTCTCGAATCTTATGCTTCCCCACCACGACTGGTAACAGGGAATTCGTTTATTTATGCTGGTCTGTGATCTGTAAGCAAACAAATGAAAATTGTATAAATATTAGCTTTAAGCTAGTGCAGCAATACATGCGAGTACTACGTTCTGAGCCAGAAACCCACTTAAGAGTTTCCAGCTGCACGAAAAAGACAGAAATAAGCTGGGGGAAAATGTAGTCGAGGCATAGGTAGGGAGAGAAAAAACATTTCTGGTGTCTGCTGTTATCAGTGGCCTGACTGACGATAGGCATCTGTAGTTCAGCAATTGAGTTTAGTGTGACAACGTTTAACGTGAAAACGAGAACTAAATAAATAATTTTACCACTGCTGGAACCGACAAAATCTCAGATAGCACACAACGCGACAACAACAATAGCAAGAACAACAACAACAACAACAACAACAGCATCAGCTCAAACAATGAGATGCAGCGATAATTTCATTATAAGAGAAAACTTAAGGCAATTGCAATGCTGAAAATATCCGTCATGACAACAACGACGGAACCAAAGACAACAACGGACAAAGACGAGGTTCTTCTTTCTTTTGGATCGCTTATCTCGACTTTGAATCATCAGCAGGTGACATTGAAGTAATTTACTTGCTGCTGATGCTGATGCTGTTGCTGTTGCAGTTGATGTTGCTGGATGCTGGTTCTGTTTTTGTTGCTGTTGCTGTTGCACATCTCTCTCGTCGCTACCCACACAATTTATTTGCAAACTATTTAAACGAAGCAGCAGCAGCAGCAGCAGGCAGCAGGCAGCTGAAATGCAAGCAAAACCGCTTTTTCAGTTCGTGCTGGACAAAAAAGGCCCGACTGGCGTATTATTAGCTCCCTGTGGCAGCGTCTCAGCCAAAGTCAAAGCCAAAGTCAGCCAAGTCAGACAATGTCAGTCAGCCAGAGCACTTCTTTTGCTTTATTATTGGCTGGCAATGTCGCTGTTGTTGCAAATGTTGTTACTGCAGTTGTTGCTGTTGCTTTTGCAGTTGTTGCTGCTGTTGTTGCTGCTGCTGCTGCTGTTGTTGCATTTCGCATTCCATGCTAGCGAAAGTTGACCTAGTCGACGGTGTCGCTAGGCCTTGGTCGGGGCATAACTCAGCGCAGCAAATTTGCTTATAAATAACGAAATTAAATATGGCCAGCAGCAGCAGCAATAACAACAGCAGCAACAGCAGCAGCAACAGCAGCAGCAGCAGCGGTAGCGACAGCCAATTGCCTTAAAAAGGCTGCCAATTTTAACACATTTGCAGCTAAAAACCACTAGGACCTCTCTCTCTATCTCTCTCTCTCTCTCTCCCTCTCTCAACTTGGCCAATTTCACTTGGCAATACTCTCGCAGCTTTATCGAGCTAAATAACTTCAAATATATACAATTAAAGATGCAACGCACGCGCCGTTAGCAATTCGAGTGTCTCCCATGATTTCAGTGTTTTTATTTAACTCTTTTTTTTTTTTTTGTATTTTACTACTTATTTAATTTCGTTTTTTATTTTCGGAAACTTTCTTTCGTGCTTACAAATGCAAATTGACCAAACTGAGTGTCGGGCATTCTAACAAACTGTTTTCAACGAAATTTGCACATTTGTTTTTTTAAATCTCAGCGCCACAGTTTCAAGTGAGTACTTAATATTTTGTAATACCCTGTCCGAACAAGGAAGATGCAAAAGTGTGCTAGAATATGTCAACATTATAAAACAAATGCTTCATCCCATTTAATATTTTTATATTTTAATACCTCTTTGATTTTTAAAGATAATTTTGATTTTTAGTAAACATATTCTTATATATATTTGCATACCAACTCCTAATCTTATAAGTTTAATAGCTATCGGATTTACACTTAAGAAGAGAGGCATCCTCTAGCCCAATTCTCCCACCTACACTATTCCCACTTGTTAAAATCAACTGACAACTTGCAGCAGCGGAAGCAGCAGACATTGAACTGTAACACTTTCTATTAAGGTCACCGAAAAAAAAAAGAAATAATAATAAAAAATACAAAATAGTAGAAGACTACTTAAAAATACCATTGAATGGGCGTAGAATGGGGCAAAAGCGTCGAGGGAAAAAACAACAAGCAACAGCGTGTGCGCTGTGGCTCAAAGCCAAAGTTAAGGCCAAAGCCGCAGCCAAAGACAGACCGAGTCATAAAGGCGGCCAAGTGCCAACATGCATGGGTACCACAAAAGCAGACCACAATACATATAGAAGCCCCCAAGCAGCCGGCGCACGTTGCCAGCTGAATTCCGAAGAGAAGAAGAAGCATCAACTAACGGGGCTAAAGCAAGCGCATTAAACACTGCGCCAAAAATCGAGCTTATTAATGTGCTCAGGGGGTCAGGCCGAGAAAAGTTTTAATGGAACGCGTCGATGTCAAAATGTTAACAGCGCTTAAATGCCACAGTCTCAACAGGGCAAGGTGCGAGGGCGGGTGCCAGAGGAGGAGAGGTACTACAACTTTGACTTGGTCTGCGGAGTCTTTGGCTGGCGCTTTCACGCGGCGGCATCGAATTTTTGTCACGACCCAGGCGCATTTAACGTTTATTGGATTATTGTCATTATAACAAGAAGCGCAAAAAAAAAGAGTCAACTTTTTGAAAGCGAAATTGAATGTCATCGGCAATAGAGGTGAAACCTTTGTGGAGCGGTGCTTGCCCCCAAAAATATGAGTCAGAGGTTAAACTAAAATATCAGCTACCAGTATTGAAGTTAACATCTATTAAATTTTGTTATAGACAAATAATATTTTTAAGGCATAAAATGTCTAAGAATGTCATGAAGACGAAGATAGGAATCAATTGCAAAACTAGACTCATTGATCTCAGAAACTAAAACACCTGCAAATACAAAACTAAGTATGTGTATTCTCATATATATAAACAGTTTTAATTTATATCAAGCTAAGAATAATTCAGCTTGCTTACTAGTAGATTGATTGAAACAGAATTACATTAATATTTTGAAAGGTGCATAATAAGACCAACAATGTACGAATAATATCTTCTCTTTTGTATTTCTTCCTATTGCTAAAGAACCGATTGAAGCACATATCATACTTAACGTATATCTATATACCTGATCAAATCATTCAACATGTATTACCATATAAAGCGTTCAATGGTCTTAGCCATTTTGCAAGCATCCTTGACTGTGCTTTTACTTTCTTATTGGCATTATCATGCAATATATGTGCGGCCATATGCACTGCCAGCTGCCAAATGTCAAAGTTTAAACAAATACAAACGACTGGGCATCATTATTACCATTAATCCCCCCCATCTGCCCCTGTGCCATTGTCATTGCCACGTCTTGGCATTTGTGAGTTGCACCCAAAGCGTTTTTCCAGTGTGCATTTCATTGGCAATTTTTCGCGCATTTAATCGGCGACAATCACAAATCTTTTCGGGGGGCCTTTTTTTTTATTTATGGCCAAACTGTAGACACCAACAAGCGAAAGTCAAATTCTTCGACGATTATTTCTTTGTAATTTCTTTGTTTGGCGGCGGCAGCTTCTGCCCAACAAATTGTCGTGATGCTGTTTGCTGAAATTTGGTGTCATTGCCGTTGAGTTGGGCGTTTGGAGGCGGGGAAGAGTCCTGCCTGCTGAGTGTGTGCCCGGGGAGAAGTTCGGCTGCAAAAGTTCATTGATATTTGAAAAGTGAAACTCTTGAAAGCAGCATCCCAGATATGAACTTGGCGTACTTGTTGGTATTTGTCTATTTGGCCGCCAGCTGTGCAGATGCTGCTGCTGCTGTTGCAGCTCCTAGTGCTGCTGCATGTGGCAAAACTTTTATTTTTCAATTAATATTCAATTAAGTTACTTTACTATAAGTGCAAAAGACAAAACGAAAGCCAATAACAAACGAAACAAACATCGAAAAATACCAAAAAAATATACTTTCACATAGCCGCAAATTATTTCGGGCAGCACTTCTGAATGAATTAGCCAAACTGCATGTCAAGTCGAGCAAGTGAAGCTGCAGCTCCCAGACATTTGGCAATGAAAGCGAAGCCAACCAATCAAGTGGCAAACAAGCAGCTTGCCACAGTATCAGTATCAGTATCAGTCTTAGTTTTAGTCTCAGCCTCACTCTCAGCTTCTCAGCATCTCAGCATCTCAGCATCTGAGCTTGCAACTCCTGCCAGCCAGTGTCTTGAGTGACAGCTGAAATGTGGGTTGGTTTCACGGCCGGACCATCTGATTTGCCTTAAGCGGCGGCAACGAACCCGTGTGACCTTATTGGCGGTTAGAGGGGGCCAGCATTTTGCATATTTGACTTATGATTCATTCAAGAAGAAAAATGAAGAAATTATTGTGGAACAAGTCCCGAGGCTGATATAATGCACTAAAACCACTTGAGCATTATACTAGCAGGCATTTATTGTTATTCGATTTTTATTACGAAACTGTACTTGTTTATTTCTTAACTACCGGAATTTTGATTATTTTCCTTGACTTTTATCTATTTCGCTTTCTCTTGCAGCGCAGTTCGCTGTTCAGGGTCTAATTGTTGTCTTATGCGCTTCCTGCACAAAACGAAAGTTTCTTCTGCTTTTTTGCATATAAATGAAGTACAATTTCGTATCGTCTTTCAATTTCCGAACAACAAACAGTTTTTCCCACTATTCGGCTGCTTAGCCATAAATTAGCCGCAAAAATAACTGGCCCTGGGCCATGGGCCAAATTAGCATTAACCCATTTGGCGACATCAAATTCATAGATATTCCCCCAACATCTAGACAGTTAGGTTTTCGGATGCCCCAGACAACTATTGTTGACAGACTCTGCTAATTACTGAAGCAAACTCAGCTACCGTTGTTTCAGCTGACCCAAAACTTGAAAAACTATTTGAATAAACGAAACGGAAATTTGGCTCACAGCAAACGGTAAAAAAACGAGATTTTCAGAACTGCACAAATAAAATACGAGGTGAAATGTTTGCCCCATAGGCTAAAGACTCAAATCGATTGGCCATTTCGATGGATTCTTTCGATGTTTTCTTTTACTGTTTGGCCGGCGACTCAATCAATTTTCTTTGATAAACTGAAACGGAAGCGGTTTTTTTTTTTTTGCCACATAATTTGATCAATCATGACAATTGCCGGCGAGCGTACGCTTCACAATTTTGCGGCTCTTACTCAGAATCCATGCCGATTTCTATGACGACAACTTGATTAGCCCGCTGATTGTCATTATGAGCATTATTAGTTGCTCGGTGACAGCAGGTAGCAGCAAAAGCAGCAGCAGTAGCAGCAGCAGCCGCAAAAGTAAATTATAGAATGGCAGAATTATTATTGAAAGGCGGTTAAAAGAAATGTACAACTCCGGCTACAAGTTGACTGGAAAGAAGAAGCAGCAGTAGACAAGAAAGCCTTGCGCCAAATGTCAAATCTTTCAATTTCACAGCAGAACGCCCAAATGCGGTGGGTCCACTCTAGTATTTGGAGTGCGCATATGTGTGTGTGTGTGTGTTTGAACATTTGAAATTGTTTTGTTGACTGACAGCTGCTGCGTTAAACGCTGCCCAAGAGGCGTGCCACAACCCACCGCAGCTGCAACTGTTGCTGATGTTGCTGATGTTGCTGCAACAGTTTGCTGCCGTAATTGCAATGAAACGTGCACTGGGATTGAGCCTCTCTGCACGCTAATCAACGCTAACTGCAACAAACAAGCTGGACAAACAAACGCAAATTGTTTTTCAGCTGGGCAAATATTAAATGCACATGACAAATTGCAAGCCAGGGCCTCCAAAGAGCGTGTTGCAGATTTGCCCATTTGGCGGCAATTAAAGCGCACGCTTCGTCTAATCAACAGCGACTGGCAGGCTGCGTAAATTAATAGCTGCCAGGCAGGCAACCAGCCAAGGAACCAACCCGACCAACCCGACCAACCGACTAACCAACCTACCCACCCGGCCAGATAAGATTACCCATCGGTTTTGTGTTGTAACTGTCATGTCATCATGACGATGATGCGGCTCCCGACTGCCGACTCCTGACTCTCAACTCCCAACTCCCAGCTCCCAGCTCCCGGCTCCAGCAACTGCAGCCAAGTCATGGCCAGTGCAATTATGTGAGCAAATTTAAATACCACAGCAGCTTGTTGTTGCTGTTGTTGTGGTGGCATCTTCATGACAGTGGCAGGTAATCGTAATCGTAATGGTAATGGTAATGGTAATGGAACCCTAGCAAAAGACAGTAGCTGGCTTCAATCTGACATTCAATGCATCATTTCGGCTGGTGGTCTTTGGCCATCTCCTTTGCTCCATGTGCCTCCGGGGCTAAAAGACTGTAACATTTTGACACATTTCATTGCAGATTTCACACCATATCAAAAAGTGCACAGGTCTTGATTATTTTAATTGCCCTAGAGTTGTATTGCTTTAATTATGGTGCCCTGAGAAAGTCGAGATAATAAATCTAGAGGGTGCTTTTAGATGAGCTGATAATTGGCATTAAAATGCAGCTGCTCTCAAGTGGCATCCATTTTAAACCTTTTAATAATTTGCTCTAGTGGAATGCAACTGTTAAGAGTTGCCATTGTTTATAATGGCTCATCAAATTTCTCAAGTATAGTTTGTGGAAGTCTTTCGAACCTCTTTAAAAAATGTATGAAATATCTTAAAAGACACCTTGCTTAACTCTATATTGTTTATCATTTAATACTTTTTAAGAGTTTTTTTTTTAAATCCTGTTAAAACGTGCTTTCATAAAAAAACATCTATAAATCCTTGGAGCATTTAAGAAGAAAATGCTAAATACTTAGCATTTGTAGAAATATAAGTGTTTTAAAGCTTTTGAAAACATTTTTGAATCAATTAAATATTTGAAGGACAGAACCAACAAATTCCTAACAATACTAATTTTGGATTAATATCTTTAAATCAGACTAAACTATTGCTTAGAATCCTCAAAAAAAAGGGTATCTTTGAGAGATAATCTGTTTTTATATGCATATAACAGGATAATGTTTGAAAGATACTCCTTAAGCCCTGCATAAAAAATATAATAAATTGATTATCTTTACACTCACTAGTATTATTCAAAAGGATTCAAAGGAACTCAAAGTCAGACATGATTAGCAATGAGTCTTCTATTCGTATGTACCATTTAGATATAGAGTACCCGTATGCATTATTTATTTATTTTACTCGTATTTCTAGACACTTACTTGATGGTTGCAAGAATTCTTGCTGTTTGTCAAAGTCACCAGCGTCAAATATCCTTCAGATCTTTGCGAAACAATTTGTAATTTATTTATAATAAACGTTGCACTGTTTGTTTATTAATATTTTGACACAGTATTTGTCACTTTGCACTTGAGTTAGGATTTTAATTGCTGTTACAGTTGCACTTGAAAGTTAAGACACACTTCCTGGCAAATATATTTATGCGTATATATTTTGCGCAAATTATTTCAATAGCTTTGTTTTATTTTTTTTATTTTTTGCGAACTAGTCGAGTCGCGCTGCGAACTTGACCGTCGAGGGTTGACCGAATAACTAAAGTAAACGTCGAGCTAATCGGCCGTTATATAAGTTTGAAGACTTTGATGCAGCTACTGCTGCTGCTGCGGTAAATGTTTCTGCTGCTGCTGTAAATGTTGCTGCTGCTGTTGAGAGTTGTTCCGGCTGGCCGTGCGCTCGCCTTGACAATGGCAATCGTTGTGAGCTGTTGCTGAGCGGCAAGCGTTGCTTTTGGCCGCAGCGAAAGAAAGCCACAAAGCAAACCAAACAAAGAAAGCCAAAGAAATGAGCAAAGCACTCAAAGTGCCTCGTCTTTGAGTTGCATACTGTGTTTGCTTCTGCTTTTTGTATTTGTTGTGTTTGCTTTTGCTATTGAGTGGGGAAAAGTCGGTGCTGCTGGCTTTGTGACTTTTCACTCGACAAAGCTGTTGGCGTCGCTCTTTTGCGCTCGCTCTCTCAAGCGTACTCTGCCTCTCTCTCTATCTTTCTCTCTGGCTTGTGAGCTGTCTGGAGTACTCTCTCTTTTTGCCATATGCCTGATTTCATTCATAATTTTCAGGCCCATCTAAGTGATTACAAAATCCACTTTGGAAAAGTTCAAAACGAGCACACGACGTTCAAAATCATTAATTAAATTGAAACCAGTGCATGGTCGGCTTGAGAATCTACAAGTTGGCAAAGAAAATCAATTTCTCAAGATATACTTACACCGTACACTTACCTGAGTTATTGGTACATGAAAATTATAATTATGCATTTTTTTTTTGTTGAATTTTGTTTTTTTTTTTTTTTTTTTTTTGCTGCACATCTTCTAGACTTGTGGTCAGCCAAAGGCGTTGTCGGATGTCGTGCGTTTTATGCTCCACAAAGTTACAAAACTGCCGCAGCACAGTTTAAGTGAATTAGGAGCCCAAAACGAAGTCAGTTTGTTGCCTTTGGAGTGAAAGGTAACGGTAGAACTGCATATGCATATTTAAATTGATTCACAATAGACAGACAGGTACTTGTTGGCCAGATACCTATGCGGAAGAAAGTTGATACAGATACCACGTTTGATTCCTGGGTGAAAACGAAAGTTCAATTGTGTGGGCCAGCAAATTATCGACACAATTCAATTAACACATTTGCATATTCGGCTCATAAATTCAACGATTAGACTATTAAATGCAACAAATATCTCATATACCCAACCCAATGTAAACAAACATCAAAAGCATCAAGTGAAGAAAAAGCCCATCAGAAAACTTGAAATGAATCAATTTGAATTTGATGCGAGATCTTCAACGTTGCGACCTTTCGCTTTCAATGAATGACTGCGACAATGGCCCCCGCATACTGATGAGCTTGTCTACACGTTAAAGCGCAGACGCTCATCACGATCTGGAGAAAGCAGCGACAGCAGGCGAGAATCGCTCAATGAAATAGAAATGGCAATGGCAATGGAAATGTCGCGCAAGGAAGTACAAATTCAAACGCCATCAACATTGAATGCCTGCGGAAATACAAAGCATCAAATATGCCCGAAAATGCGCATTTACAAGTATTTGCGATATTTTGTCAGCATTGTTTTTTTTTTTTTTTATTATTTGTGTTTTGGGAAAGGCAATTTGCATTTCACCGCCAAAATGTCTGTGACAATGACAAAAAAAGAAAAAGAAGGCAGCTGCTTTAAGCAGCGGCGATGCCGTTGATGATCTTCAAAGATTTGACAAGCGATTTGCCAACAGCAGGTGCATTATTTGCTGTTTGTGATTTGCCAAAAAAGAATCGTTGCCCACTTTCGTTTCGGGGTGAAAATGAAAATTGCGACGCTTTCGTTAAGCAGCTGCAAATTGCATGGCCAATAAATGTGCTAAATTTGCACTAGTTCGTTGCCGAAGTCTTTTGTTTTTCTGCTCGCTTTGCAAATTATTAAGTCAAAAATAGTTTTTAATTATTTCGTATCTGTTTGCTTTTCCCTTGTGCAATTAACGTTTGGGCAAAAGTCTCCCAAAAAGCTGAGTCGCTACCAATAACTCTTTTTGGCTGCAAGATGTGAATTGTTAACTGCCTCCCTTGCTGCCCCACTGCCCTGCCCCACTGCCTGCCCAGCTGGCTGTCTTTTTTGGTAGGGTCGTGGAACGCAAGCGTTGAGCGTCGTGTTTCCATGCCATCGCTTTTTCGCTGACTCTGTGAATTCCAAAAGCATCCGTTAACGTTTGCTTTTGCCTGCCTGATTAAGTTGCCAAAAACATACAAAGGAAGACAGAAAAAAAAACTGTTTTGAACCGACCATTGTTTACCCTGTTTTCTCTTGTAACTTATATTGATCACCAATACATTTATAAATTTCGGTAATTTCTTGACTTTTAAATTGTATATTTAGATATAAAAAACTTTTCCTGCTGAGCTCATGCTTCTATGCTTCTATGCTTCGCATTATGTTTCGATTTTCATCCGATCTTAAATATCTTTCTGAAGGGATTCAAAAACTTATTACATGCATAAGCTCATTCATTTTCTTTAAGAATACATACATGTATTTAACTTTTTTGTTCAATAATATTATTTTAAATATATATATATTAAACACTGTCTGGAATATACCTCTTGCGTTACCAAATGCTTGATTTATTGATCATACTCTTTGCAGAAGGATAGCACATGCAAAAATAAAACATTTCAAAATACTTGACTACTAGCTACCCTGTATGAAAATTCCAATATAGTGAAGAAATGAGATGGCAGTTAAATTTTTAAGTTTTCTCCAAAAATCAATAAACATAAAATCAATAACCACAAAAATATTTAAGCATTTCTTATTAAAATTAAACTTGGTTTCTAGTAGCAGTTTTATTGCCAAATTCCTCAAAGTTGACCACATTTAACAGAGTTGACCTTCGACAAGTTGAATATACCCACTCAGTTTTGACTAAACGGCATTACAAACACCGAAAAGAAAAAAAAAGAATAAAAAACAGCTAACGTTGTCCCATTGTAACTGCCTGTTGTTAACAAGGGGCCCCAGCCCAAGACGTGTTCCAGGTCCAGCACCGTTGCCAGCGCCAAATTGGGCGTAATATTATGCCCAGCCTGGGTGAAATATGAGCTGAGAAAATTTTATTTCTGCTTTGTTTTGTGTGCCAGCATTGAATTTTAAATGTGCACTGCGAACCCTGAGAGCCCATTCCCCTAAGTGTTATGGCCAAGTATGTAAGAACAGAATTTGGGACTCTTTAACACGCTGACATTTGTTTACATCGTAAAACTAAATCAACTGCAGTGTGCAAATCTTTGAAACCTTTAACGAGAACTAATTTTCTTATAAGTTATAGAAAACTTTTAGCAATTCAGAACTCTGAATATAATTTCATTTATTAGCTCAAGTCTCTAGATTCATAAGATTTTTTAAAGTTCGCAATATTTGAGAATTCGTTTTGTCGGCAACTTATCAAAAGCATATATCATGGCCAGAGTTTGAACTTTTTTTGTTACGATTTTGTGAAAGATCATTGAGACTTGATTAACAATTGTTTGCTGATAGCATTACTTTGAGAGGCATGAAATCGTTTTGCCATACTCTCTGCCTATACATACTTGTATGTATATCAAATATTTCTGCTATATTGCATTGTGTGGCGATCAAAGCATCCAATAATAATTGAGAGCATTTATAATTGTTTAAGCATTTAGCACATATTTTTGTCTGATGTGGCTTGTATCCTAAAAGGGTCGGTAACATTTATTGTTATTGTTGTTGTTGTTGTCTTCGTAATTGAAGATCGATATCTTTGAGTCGCTCATAAATTGTGTGTGTAAATTCCATTTGAATGCTGTGGCAACAGCAACGCCCTTTGCCAAATAAGTTCAACGCCCCCCCTGGGCTAATACTTAACAACTGAAAAATACGCAGTATTACTGGGCCCTTTGGGCTCTACGTTTTGGAGATAAAACGTTGCGTTAATTAAAGCTGATTACTGCATATAATTTGTTTGTGTCCTCGGGGCCGGCGCGGTCCCTTTGAGTGTTGCTGCATTTCTTGCCGTGGGTTGTGCTGCAAAATTTTATTGTCGTGGCCCCAGCATGAAATTGAATATGTTCGAGGAATTTCGTTGCCCTTTCTGGCTAAACATGCGTGTAACCCGGAAACACAAGTTGGCCCTATTTCAAGTGAAATTTTATCCAGATAAATGATGCAATTTCGTTTAGTGGCGGCTCGGTCCCGGGCTCGGGCAGGGCCACTTAATTGTCTAATTATGCTGAGGCCGATGGTACTACAGCCTGATTCTTGGCCGCGGGCTTGCGGTTGGGTAGCATTAAAATTAGAAATTCTTTGGCTGCCCTTTTGCCTAACTATCTGCGCGTACACATATTTTGTAGGCCTCGCGCTCTTGGAATTCTGCTGCTAGAACCATAAATACTCATAAAAGAAATTTTTGCGGCCAAAAGATGTCACTATGCAGCATTCTAAGCCCGGTGAAAGTCGTTTTGCCAATGACAAGAACTTTTGTGCTCAATACTGCGACAAATGCCAAATGCTCCAGCAGTCTATCGCTGATCAGCATTACCATCGTGGTCATAATGATCATTGTCATCATTGGGCATCGCACGTGTGACTAAGTACAGTGTGGCATGTGTGGAGGCTGCCGACGTCGTCGTCGTCGTCGTCGTTGTTCGCGTAGCTTAACACAGAAATGATAATAGTAATAGACAATAATAGTTACAAAAGCAGTACTTGAAAAGAAAATCCAAGAATCATAATAAAAATAAAATACTTTGTGCACTCTTTATGCCCTCGCTAAGGGCATTTCAACTTTGTCATGCAATGTCTAAAGAATTTGTAGCCGACCGATCTGACTAGATAAGGTGTATGTAAGTTGTTCACGTTCGTTGCCTAAGTCATTTGTTTTCTTGTTCGCTCTGCAAATTAATTAACAAAATATTCTTCTCAACCTTATAAATTCTTCTATTATACTCCAATATCTTACATCTATAAGAAATATTTTTTATTAGGAAAAGGTATCTTATTATTAATTTAATTTTTTCAACTCATATTTTTAGTGTCTTACAAATTGTGGTTAAAGTTCAATCGCTTAACTACTTTGGAAGTTGAGCTTATATATCTATGAGAGTATTTAATCGTCGGAACGCCACATATAACTAATTTTGCTAAGTCTGCTTGGGTAAGTTAAGAAGTTGTGTTTGTTCTTTTGGCAACCGTTCTTTAGTCTTTGTAGGCTATTTACGAAGATCTATGGCCAAATACTTAGTTTGTACTTTTACATAATAAAATACACGCCATATCCGAGCTATTTTTCACACAGCTCAACATTAGTGTAATATTATTCTATAAATCATGTGCGAACTCTGCAAATGACAGCGCCAAAATCAGTTGTTATAGTCTTTGGCATTAACGAGTGCGATTCAAGTCCGAGAATTGGCTGTCAACTTGAATTTGGTCTCCCAATCACGTTTATTCAGCTGCTTAGCCACAATTTTCTATGCAACTCAAGTGACGCACGAAATTAGCCCAAAACCCAAAAAAAAACAACAAAAAAAGAAGGCAACTTGCAACATTTTGTGGTTCAGTTTTGTGAACGGATCGTCACGTTTTTGCCACCTGAGATTGGTGGATTAGGCTGGCGGATGGCGGCTGGCGGATGGCGGCTGGCGGCTGGCAAAGTGCCCGCTGCCTTTTTGATACATTTACGCTAATTAGGTGACACAATTCTCACCTAATGTGCTCTGATAAGCCCAGTGGAATGCAGAGCTGAGGCTATTGAGCTGAACTGAACTGAGCTGAGCTGAGCTGCATGTGGCAGGCAACAAATTGCTGGCTGCCAAGAGTTGTGTGAATCGGTTGCACTGCTCATTTAAATTTTACACAGCCACACAAATGTTTGTCTTTGGCCATTTTTGGTTAGTCATTCTTAGAGTAGCCAAGACTGCTCCCGAAAACAATGGCCACTCGTATATCATGATAATCATAAAAGCCAAGCAGCTTGTTGGCTCTCCCCATATATGTACGTATAGTGGCTGACTGCCACTGTTGCAACTGAAGCCACTGGACACATGCGACTTACTACATATGAGTATTAAAAGCGCCGCACTGCCCAAGTGCCTAACCATAATTTGTTATCATATTAAAGTGCAACACACAGGAAGAGTAGCCAAAGAATCTGCAGGCACAGTTAGAACTGGCAGTCAGTTCAACAATTCGCCACACAATGGCGGAAGTTGTACAAGTATCGAGTACTTGTGTATATAATCGCAACCGATTCGTATAAAGTTTATGGCAGCATTTGTATTTTTCTAACTTTTTTTTTTTTTTTTATTTGCGATATTTGGCTAACAGCTCGTTAGTGAGTCCGACACCTTGTAGGGGTATGCGATTGCGCCCTTTCGCCAATTATTGTGCAATCAATATTGCATAATCTGGGCGGAGCAGCAGCGGCAGCCATAAACATGAATGTGCTGTGCGATGCAACATTGCAACATTGCAACAGTGCAACGCCCCGGCTAACGGCAGTCACACTTGTGGCACATAAATCAAAAAAACACCGTAGAACTATAGCAAATCGGATAGATAGCTCTCTGCGTGCCATGCAAATGTCGTGTGTGGCTTCTGGGCATGGTTAAATTAGAAAAATGGAAGACAGTGGCATTTATGTGGCCACTTTTTGCATTCATAGTCAAAGTCAATGGCAGTCATAGTCAAGGTCAGTTTGTGCCTCGCATGCATCAAATCAGCAGGCAACAATCAACTGGCAAACAACGACTGCAAGGTGCCTCGCCCCAGACGTGTTAGCCACTCGTTGCATGCAACAGCAGCAGTAAACAGCCAAAGCCGCAGCCGCAGCCGCCCAATTGAATGCTTCTCACCTCGAAATGGAGCAGAAGGCACACGGTTCTATCGTTTTTCAAATTACCAACACATCTCAAACAACAACAAAAAACCGAATAAAAAAAAAAAAAAAACAAACTAGAAATACAAAATTGATCGCCTGTGATTAGCAGCGATTAAGATTAGAAGCAGGAGCTACAGCATCCATTCTCAGACCCCAGACCCAGACTCTATACCAGACTCGTACCAGACCCGCGGTGTTTTGTCAGTTATGTGCAAAGTGGCCAAGAGCCGCTAACATTTTTCAATTAAAAACCAACTCTATGAAGTATATGTCCCACATTAACTGTGATCGACTCAAGAATACCCAGCAGCTATTGGTTAAAAACTCACATGCCTTGGCCTTGACTGGAAAAAGTTAGCCTTTCCGGCCACATTTCAATTGTTTGCCACATATTGCTTTTAAAAATTGGTTTTTAGGCAATAAATTTGGCAGTTTTGCTTTTAGGTGTAAAAATTGACAGCAGGAATGCGCTGTAAAGTAACACACTTAAACTTTATAGATTTGGAATATTTTTTTATGTTTGGCAAACTATAAATTTCATAATTGCCAAAGCGTTCAGATATTTTTCAGTAATAATTTTTTTTTGTGTTTAAAGATTACAAATTTTTTCCAATAAGCAAAATTTTTACAGCACGGGTTAAAGTGTGACATCAATAAACATTTAAATTTATCATTAATTTGGGATGTTGAAGTATGTTTTACTTCAAGTAAGGCACGCATAACACAGAAATTAATTACTAAATCAATTAGAAATTGAAAAAAAATACGTAATTCACATAAGCCAACACTTGCATGTACCCCAGATAAATGCAGAGCATAAAACAGCTAACAAGTTGGCAAGACTGCATCTGCAGCTGCATCTGGATTAGATGCTGCATTTTAGCTTGCTGCCTTGACCAGCTATCAAGGCGATAATCATAATCTCGCCTAGTGTGTGCGTGTGTGTGGGGATTTTGTAGGCCTGTCATTAAACTTTCACATCGAAATCTATATGTTTCATCTGAACAAAAACTCAACGCACAAACTTGTTGTTTGGTCAATGATTAAAGAGATTTCACGCTGCAACGAACGCTGTGTGTGCCTTTGCCTTTGTCCCTGTAGCTCTTGGATATCTGTGAAATTATTAAAGAGCTACGGCACACACACACACTCACACACTCACACACTCATACAGGTGTATGTTTCTCACGTCAGTCAAAAGAAAGTAAACAAAATAATACCTCCAAATTTATTTACGATTGTAAAGCGCCGGCGCGTCATGGCACGCGGCAACTGCACAGACCATGCTAAAAGGGTTTTGGCCATGTAAGTAGTACAACAGTCTATATATACGTACATACCATACGTGTATATATATATATATAAACATATAGAGTTAGGCACTTGTCTGACATTATTTTGTTCGAGTTGAAATTGTGCACTTTCTTCTCAATCGCTAAAACAAAACTAAACGAAATGGTAGCTGCAATTAGCCTCGACTTTGTTGGCCATGTCGCTCCGCTATAAAAGATTAAAGACAGCCGTTTTCTTGTACACGCAATTTGGCTTAAATACTGTATGTCCAACAGTCGCGTAAAGCAATGAAAACTAAACTCGATGTTATACAAAATATATTTCACTTACATATTGTTTTTGGGGGTCTCTGTGTTTTTTTCGTTGTTGGGCATTAAGTTTATTATTGTTAAAAATTACTCTTTTTTTCCCCCGACTCTCTGTTATGTAAGGCAAGCTAAAATATGTTGTGCAACTGGCAAAAGTATTTTAAACGCGTTAATTGTAAACACTTTTGAAGCACTTAATTTGATTCCATTTTGGGAAATTGTGCTTTGCGCTTCAATTGAATGATGGTTTCATTTCATTTAATCGCTTTGAATAATTTCGGGGCATTTATCAAATCTCTGCCGCACGATTTGAGCCAAAAGAATCGCTGAATCATTTTTTGGCGCATTTTCAGACTATAAGTGGGCACTTAAAAGTTAATTGAAATACTCGAATTCAAATTTATTGTTGCTTAAATTTCAAATTGAGTTGTTGCCATAACAAGCTTTATTTTCGTGTAATTATTGATCTTTAAATGTTATTTTAAAAATCATTGTATCCAAATTTGTGACGTATTTAAAAACAAATACTGCTCATCCGTTTTTTAATATACAAGTGTTAGATCTCTATTCTTTTTACATTAAAGTACCAGAAAACTGTTACAAATTATTCAAAATTAAAGCGGCACATCTTTTAAATTCTCTCACGTACCCAAAACATTATCATATGCATGTACATATGTACATGTACTTATGGAAATGAAAACTATCTATAATGCGTATGTAAATTATATTACAATACAACTTGACAGCTGTCAAATGCAAACACAATTCAGAGATGCAACTGGAAGGTTCTGAAGCATCATTGTTGGAATCTCGTTAGGGGACCTCAAGTGGTCAGCACTGAAGAAAAAGTGAAAATGTTTAACACATGTTAACAGTCAGCACCGGAAATTCAATTTTAATAGAATGCTGGGAACACAATTGAAATGTACACGTTGTATTTCTCTCATTTGTATTTGAAATAAAAATGTTGAGTCGCACTTTTCGGAAACCCTAAACTAGCCAGACCGTTCGTCACGCAAACAGATCTCATGTGATCTCATCAGATTGGCAGCTCCGAAATAGCTAAGCTAAGCATCATGAATAATTAATGGAGCTACTTTACGGTAATAAATACGATTTTGACAACATTTTGCTAATGCGAAAAACAACAACGAGGTGTGAATGAAAGTGAATGAAATGAAAGTTATCAGCGCATACGAAATGAGGCAATTTGCAGAAACTGTACATATTACATATCATCCATATCCATCAAAAGATCAACGAGAAATCCGTTTAGAATACAACGACCGACCATCGCAATTAAAATTCTTTTGTTCAAACTAATGATTATTTTACTTTCGGTGGGATTGTTTTGAATTTGATTTCAGTTGGATATTTTGATATTCATTGAGAGCTCGCTACCGAACCCGATTTGATGATGACTCAGCGTATTTTGAGACACATATGTATGATGTGTGATCTTTCTCGTAAATATATCACACTCGATAACACAATTATTTTCCAATTTGTCTGTTGACACTGGATGCGAAATTAAAGTAGCGTAGAACTAAATCAAAGCCTAAGCCAGAAATTGTAACTAATTTGTTGTTGTTGTTGCTGTTGTTGCTGTTGTTTAGGGGCTTTCTTTTCGTTTTTGGTGACTCTGCCAAATAAACGACAAGTGCTTAAGTTTCTCTTTCGTGTGCCAAAAGCAATGCGAATTGGAATTGTGGACAGCCCATAAACGGCATTAATAGTGCTACTTTTCATTTTATCGTTTTTTTTTTTTTCAAGGTTAGTGCAGTGTCCGTTGTCTGCTTAAAATGTGTGTGTAATGTGGCACTTTTTGTGTGCTGCTTACAGGCCAGTCATAATTAAGGATATAAGCTTATATATTTCCAAATACATTTCAAATTGCTGTGCCATATAAAAGCAATTTTTAAATTTCACTGTTTGCGAGGTTACCGAGGAGTGTAAGAAACATATGTTTTAAATAATAATAAACTTAGTAAGTTTACTCTTAATTTTTGTAATATTTAATTACATTTACTGTGTCGACTAAATAGGCTTTCTTACACAACTTCAAGGTCATTTTTTTCTTACAATTATTTATATCATAACTATTTCCTACAATGATTTATCTCTTTTTATGGCACGCAGTTCTCAATTACAATTGAGACTTTTTTTTAAAGGGTACAGGCTCTTGGCCATCCATCAGTCAGCTCTGATCTATCTGTACAGTAATTATTCCTTGAATGGATAACAAGATACAAACACTCTACTCAACTATTTCATAAGCATTTGCCATTTGATAACCAGTCTATGCAGCGAGTAGCTGCTACCGTTTCACGTTGCATCAACGCCATTTACACCGCGGTAATTAACACATGTTGTCGCGCAATCAATTGCACACTCATGGACACAGATATGGACATGTGCATGGACATGGATATGGCGGCAACTTGGTTGGGATATGTGGTGCGAAATGCGGCAGTCTGTCGATCCGCCCAACTGACGTCTGTCCCACTGTCCCACTGTCCACTTGTTCATTAGCTCAATGCCCAACTGCATTTGACTCATGTTGATCTGCAGCGGGAAGTGGGAGGGAGGGAGCCACTATTGGCGGCGGATCAACAACAAACAGGTGACTGAGAAAGATGACTTCGATCGAGCAAGTTACAGTTATACTTATGTATATTTGTCTTGGCCAAGTCTTAATTGAGTTATGAGCTGTGCATGTTTCGAGCTGACCAAAACCTTGAAATAGTGGATACAACAAACTCCTGGGAATTTTCGCAGCGGATTCTGGGTCGCTTTTGTGCAACTGGCTGCTTTGACATTCCCCATTTCCCAGAAACGCCCATGTTGGACATTAAAAGGCTGCGTGCCGCGTTCTTGTCGTCTTTGGCCGAGTGCCGTTTGCGGCAGATGAATGCGTCGCCAGAAATGGTCTAATGAGTAAATTAATTGCCAGACGAAAGCGTCTATCGGCGACAGGTTTCAATGATTTGCACTAATTCGCAATAAAAACTCAATTAACCACCAATGAACCTGATAAATGCTCATCAAAGTAAAAAATAAATACGAAAAATGTACCTGTCTCTCACCTCTCATTAGCAGCTGCTCCCAAATGCAATGAAAGTGCAGACATTTACCTTGATATTTCTTTAACCCACTTCACATGTCACTTTCATCGGCACATTGCTAACCAGCTGATCGAACTGGAATCCACCTAATGATGGCCATTCCAAGCACATACAGGTCACTCATTGAACTCATCAATTAGTCGTTTACTCGATGGCTTCAATGATTCATGAATGATTCATACAAGCCATACGGGGGCTACTCTCACTTGCATGTAGTATGTGTTTTATATAAATCATATATTTATTTCTCATAATAAAGGTTCTGACTTCGTGACATATCAAATTGTCATAATTTCGGGTGGATTGTTAAATGTGTAAACGTGTCTAAGACCTCAACTAAATGAAGACATTTGCGAGCTGCCCAGATGTGAATCAATAATGAAATGGTCATGCTAAGTTCTAGACACAACAAACGGTTAAAAGCCGCCTTGGGGAATGCCGCCGCATGGCGCAACGGTAAATCGTACTAAATCGTACCCCACTCGCCTCAGACTCTCAGACATCGACGGTTTGAGTTTACCTCTACTCATGACTGCAGATACTCGACTTTAGATTAGAATGAATCATTTCCAAGCATCCTAATTGAGTTGACTGCGGCTGGCAGCTGCCAGCTAAAAGGCCAAAATATTAACAGCCGCCTTGTCGAGGTGTGTGACTATTTAGCCAACAAAGTCTAAGGCTAAGACCAAGTCCAACTGTAGCCAAGTAGCGGCGATTAGTATGGAAACTTCCAACTGGCAACTGGAAGCTGGACGCTGGACGCGGAAGGGGCCAAAACGATGACGAAGGTCCATTTATCAAGTAGACAAAGGCGAGCTGCTCGTGTCTCGTCTCTAGGCAAGTTAACCGTTCCCCGACTGACTGAGTGACTGACTGACTGACTGATTGACTGACTAACGGACTGGAAGGGGACTCCAGGGACTCTGTCTGCCTCCTCCACTTTAATTACTCATTTAATGCTGGAGAGCTGATCCCACACTCCAAATGCTATTAAAAGTCTGTCTCGCAGCCTTCTGCAGCCCATCGTTGGAGAAATGTAGTTCTCTGGGTCAATGCGAGCACCTTAACTAATCAAAGCCATGCCGAGAGAAGCACGCGTTCTGTGTTCCCTCCTCCCTCCCCCCTTCAGTTAGACGATACATCAGTCTGCCATTCTGGCATTGTCAATAAGTAAAATTTTGCGCTTTTGCTGTGGCGGCTTTCACAATAGTCTCACAAAATACGAGAGAGTTTTTCAAAGATATTTTACGCATTGAAAGCCCTCAAAAATAGCCAAGAATTTCATGGCTAGAAGAGATTATGAACTGCGCTAAATGAATTCGATTTGTTTGCCAAAACTTTGTACGATAATCGGCGAGTGACAGAAAAGCTGAGGAAACTGTAGGACATATGTAAATAAGTACCAATGTTTATTACAATATATATTCTTATTTATATACATAGAAGAGAAGATGTTCTATAGTTGAACCTCACGTTCTGGGTGCCCATAAAGCACAATGGAGCGTTGCGAGTCGGCTTGCGAGCTGGGGCAGGTTAACAAATGTCGCTGTTCTATTGTTCAATGACCATGGCTGGATGAAATTTCGGCTGCTTTTATGTTTATGCATGAATTCCAACATGAAAATGCAACAAGGAAGAAAACTCGGCGCCCATAAATCAAATTGGCCAAAATGCTCCCAGATCCAGCACGCAGTCATGGCCAACTGATTGAGCTGTCGCGTATTTGGGTGAGATCGCCCAGTGTCTAAATGTCCACGAGCTGCAGAGGCAGCCCCAATACCCAATCCTCAACTCCCGGTTCCCGTTCCAGTCTCTTGAGTTGCTGCCATTTGGTTTGTCATTTGAATTTCGTGCCTGTTTTTGCCTTTCAGGCCAAGCCAGCCAACTATTTTGGAGGCAAATCTTCTTTTTTGGCTAAAACTGAACGTGGTCAGTTAAAAGGAAAATTTCCATAGTACGAGCCTCTGCCTCTGTCACCTTGTGCTGCGACTTATATGGCGCAAGATCGCTACCATATTAACAGATGTTTGTCATATTTACAGGCACAGCCCGCCCACAGATTTCATTTGAATATCAGCAGCAGCAAGTAGGTCAGTTTAGAGATCAGGACAGGACAGAACAGGACAGGGACAGCAAAAGTGCATCAGTGCAAGCGGAAGCAAGTCCAAAGATTATCTACCTATCTTATTAATGGTCTTTGGTCCAGTTAAAGTACACTTCAGAGAGCAATGCCCAATAGCATAATATGAAATGAATTCGGGCAGTTGGTTCTTATTTTTTGTAGTGTATGCTTGCTATGCATGTAAATGGATCTGAGCCTTGTTAAATTCCAGATGGGTTTTAGTTTTGTTCATAAAATATATTGTTTAATATGGGGCATTGGCTTAGTGCCAGTTTTAAATAAAAGAAAGCAAGCCACTCTAGTATAATTTGTAATTGTACCTGCATATTTGTCACTCTCTAGGGCACCATAAACATAATTTATTCCTAATCCTCTCAAAATCTATTTTGAACGCACCTAAATTCACAGCATGTTGTGCGCAAATTTAACGCCACATGCAGTCACGAATTTTGGCTGAGCATTTAAGAGCTCTTTGGTTTCATTAGAAAGAGACTCGAATCTGTGGCTAATTAAA
Organism: Drosophila maculinotata; assembly: GCA_035045305.1. Taxonomy (NCBI): domain Eukaryota; kingdom Metazoa; phylum Arthropoda; class Insecta; order Diptera; family Drosophilidae; genus Drosophila; species Drosophila maculinotata. Next base: position 2,606,316 of record JAWNPD010000649.1, on the reverse strand, counting down.
CGTTCCATTAGAGCTATTTGCGCATTATACAAATTGGGTTTCTGGTGCACCAAATTCAATGGTCCATGGCTATTTATAGCCGCCAAGCGCAAACAAAAGACTCAAGCAGCGAACTTGCCCCAGTCTGTGTGTGAATTTATGCATAAAGATTATAATATTTTAGCAAGCAGCTCAGCGCTCCTCCGCGCACAGTTAGCTCTGACCGCAGGCACCGATACGTTCAATAATTCAAATAAAAAAGTAGCCAACAAATTTTGTAGTACACAACGCCCACCGTTGACCATAAAAAAATGTGCAGCCTGCAACTGAATAGCGGTTCAAGCGTTCTTCGTCCGGTCCCTGTCCCGGTCCCGGTCCCTGTCCCGGTCTCTGTCCCGGTCCTGACTGGTCCGTTTCGTTCCGTTCATGCCACGGCTTGATTTTGTGTGCAGTTCTCTTATTTATATATATTTTTTTTTTCGCTGCGCCCGCTTTGCCAATTTGTCTTGCAATTAGTCAAAATTATTGTGCAATGTTTATGCAACATGCGGCAAGTGACACTCTTGTCAATAAACAATTCATTTGCATAACTGTACGAACATTGCCACTCACGATTCTACCCAGAATGCCAGACGGTAGTTTGCTGCTTGTTCAAATTGTTGTGCTTGTGCTTGTTGTTGTTGTTGTTGTTATTGTTGGTGTTGCCTACGCCAATTTCTCGAGTGCAACTCATCTTCGCACACGCTGAGGATGCAGCACTTCATGACTTTGCATATTATTTTTGCAGTTTTGCCAAGTAGGGAGCATAATGACTTTGTTATGCAGCTTGTTGACAACCGCATACTTACCCAAAGCAATTAGAAATAAAAGCCTTCAGATTCAAAGAAATTGTTAAAAGATTACGTTTGTAACTATTATAAGATTTTATTTCTTTTAATAACTGACATCAAGTTGTTAAATGTTATTTTATGCTACTTCAGCTAACTAAATGCAAAAGTATTAACTTTTTATGGTTCTTGCAAGTGTTTATTTTTACAATCTTAGATCATACGATTTAATTTTTGACCATTGCACAGTGGGACAAATGATATGTCTATCACTGTAAATAAAAACTTTAAACCATTTGTAAAAAATAAACCATAGACATGTTTTATAACTTTTTGTATATATTCGCGATCTTGTATATGATGTATATAATATTATATTGAAAATTGTCTACACATTTATTCGTGCACATATCGATAAATGCTAGTAACAAGTGACAAATAGCAAATTATATTTAAATCTATAATCTATATGCGAAAAATATAGAAGAGTATTCACATTTCAGTTAGTATCGCAGTGCGCCTGGTCCTCAACGATTTGTGTCAATAGTCAGCAGTTGAAAATCAACAACAAATGCATTGAGTGCTGTTAGTGTTGAGTGATGCAATTGATGTCTGCTTGTCCGCTTGCATCTTGATTAACTCATAGATGTACAGCTAAATGGCTTGGAAGGGGTCGCTCATTGGAGCACTTGGCATTTGACAGCATGTATTCCAATTAGTTTATCATAAATCATACACAAAATACAAAATACAAAAATCATGGGCTTTTCAGCGGCATTTTTCTGGGATTTTCTCTTCGAACAAAATAATTTGAGCACGTTAACAGCTTGTTGCTGGAAACATATGCAACTGAATCTGCTACACAAAACATTAACAACTAATCATATTTTGAGGGGAGTTCAAATGCTGGCTGGCGCATATAGCATGGGGCATCAATGACAGTGAGAGTTCGTTCGAATGGACTGAACAAAAGAGTCCAAACTAATCGCCAGCTATGAAATGCTGCAGATAACTTTGAATGCTTATCGATTTGAATATGAATGCAGCTGGTTAGAGAGCTGTTAGGCTAAGACTTTCAACTCGAGCGCGTAACTTTCATTTGTACGGTTAGCATAATGCTTTGTTCCTATACTAAAATTAGAAGCTTTGATTGGGAATACTAGTATCGTTCGTGTATTGCATAACTCACCAGTTGAGATATATAAAACAGAATGCCAAACTTTTGGGAAACTTTCATTTTTCATATTTTGAAGAAGTCACTGAAGGTCAGCAGCTACATATAGTATGTATATAAATGGCCGACCAGTTTCGGACTGAAGTTGTCAAGCGAGTTGGGCCAACCTACTCCAATATTCTCATTTTATGCGTAGACATTTAAGAATCTTTTTTTCTTTTTACAAACTAGAATCATTTACTTGCTGCCAAAAAATTGAAAGTTGGAAAGTGTTTATTTTTGTATAGCTTTTCCCACAGCTAACGAGTCCTATGGAATTTAATTATGAAAATGAAAGCTAAAGCATAAACTCATTAGTCTCATAGCTTGGCTGATGTTCTACGCATAGTTTTTCGGTAGTTTTGAAGTGAAGTGATATTGTTATTCTATCGCCTAGCTGTAAACATATATATGTATGTCATTCACTAATTTAGTCATTTATGCAACTCATTTTTTATGAGACTCACTTCCGTTTTGGACCTCAACACTCTTAAGTAGGTCTTCAATGCTTCCAGCGGCATTCAACAAATTGTTATTGATTCTCATCTGACTGATCGACCGCCTTTCAAATTGATGGCCAGTCCACGTGCAGAGAGCAGCAGCAGCAGTAATACACTTTATGTGCTACCAGCTAAAGATCTATTGATCGATTGTCAACATCATCAAATACATATTTCAAGTCTTATCGATGAACAACGTTTACGGCGGCATCTCTCGACTACTCGACGGCCGGCAACAACAGCAACAACAGCAACGGCAACTTCATTGCCCAGATGGACAGTAAAGATCGATTCCATGCCATTTATAGCCGCTGCCTGACTCTAAACGATCGTCTCCCAGCGTCCTACTCAATGGTTACTAAAAACCCGGGCACCTAGACAAGACGAAGCACTTTGCCACCTCCATGGGAGATGTTCTTGCTAGGCTAGCGTTACGAATTGTCCATAGGCAGCTTTGTACACCTTACAAATTTTTGTCTAATTCCTTCTTTTTATTTTTTTTTGCTGGTTTTTAATTTAGCAACTATCACAAATGCAATTTTAATTACTGGGCTTTTGTATGTTTCCCCCTCATTCGAAGTTTAGCGACCACCCCGAGTGGCTTCTAATGAGGAGACAAAAGCCCGCATAGAACTCTCTTGGGCCGGCAAACATGAAAACACTTTTTGGCATTTTGTTTTTTTTTTTTGGTTTTATTTTTCGTGTCTTAAGCTCTGTAAATTAATACTCGTATAAAGCGATTATGAATTGTACAAATGAAATTCTGCTTAGATGGCAAAAGAATTATTGCGTACATGCGGGGCAAAGGAAGTGCCACAAGCATAATTTAATTGTTTTGTGAAATATTATGCTAAGATTAGGGATTTTTTGCTTAAGCTAAAGTCAATGAAACTTAATTGAATTTTATAGTTATTTTCTAACTTTAATTGCATTTTTTATAGGAAGCGTGTGCTACGCTTTAATTTAGTTGTACATACATATGTATTTTTGCGTATGTGGATTCTGACTACGCGTCTAAGCTGCCTAATTAAAAATATGTACAACATTCTACTACGTGGAGGTAGAAATATGATTTCTAATAGTCATGCCTGTGTAAAAGGCCGTACATTCACATAGATGTACAAATATGTAGTGCTCTTTAAGAAATGCCCTACAAAACCCTTTCACAGACTTCAAACTGACATAACCGATTGTCAATACCAAGGCCATTTTGATCAATTGTGGAAAATTTTTGTTTTAAATTTAGAGTCTTGAAGTTGTATTTTTAATTGAAGATGGGTGTAAAATATATAAGTTTCTATCAATAACATTTGTATATGATGTTTTCTTTCAAAATTATCATTTACTTCGTCCTCATTGCTCATTTCGAAAATTGTTTTTTAAAGTTACCTCGAATTACCGTTATAGATCTCTTTTAATTAGTTTTCTTATGTGCAACTATTTGAACAAAAAGTGCAAGATTTATCTTCATCACGTAGTACTGCTTTATTGTTATGCACCCGAGTACGTCATGCGAATATACATATATGCTCTATAATTTAACTACAATTTAGTAGTGCCACAATGGTGAAATTTTCAACTTGGCAACGAGCTGAGCTTAAAATATACGGTGAGATTGCCGTTAGCAAAGTTTTCGCTAATAAAATTTATTGCTAAGTAGTTTGACTTGTCACAGATTCAATTAGCATATTGCAAGTTCTAATTGGACAAACTGCAATTCATATCTGCACTAAACAACTGAAGCAGTTCTTTTAGTGAGCACTTAAGCACATTGCAACTTACCCACAAAAGTGGTTTGTATTTAAAGCAATTGAAAAGGCTTTAATTGCCAGGCGGTAAGTTGCCAAGTTGGCAGATAAACCAAACTCTGACTTGGCTATTAAGGCTTTGCATGTTATTGAAAGAGTACCGCTATCTGTGTGTGGGGCAGCACACTGTAAGTCTCTGAAAGGTTGACCCTTTGCTTTGCCCCTGACATTATTCTGTCGTTAAACCACTCGGGTGGTCCCAGTGGAGTTATTCTTAAACCCTGGCCTGGCAATTACCAAAATCCGCTTAGTTATGTGTACAAAAAAAATCCAAGCAAACGAATCGCATTAAATTCTTCGCTTGTATGCTCAGTAGAAAAAGAAAAAAAAAACGAAAAAAAAAACACAAATTGCTGTATCATCGGTGGCCCTTTAAGACGTTGGCCATGCCCAATGCGATTTGCATTTAGCCTGCCCCGCCCGCGCTCCAAATAATGTTGTCTGCTGCCAAATCTCCACCAAAAAAATGTTGTTTCGTTTTTCGACTTGCATAAATTTGCCAAATGTTATCGAAAGTGTGCATCTTAAGCCAGTTGCAACTGGTTCGTAGCACTCGAAGTACACCCAAAATAAAACACAAAACTAAGCTACTAATGTTCAACTCCAACATTTTCTGGCTGCCGCCCATTTAAATACTTACCAATGAAGACAACAGCAATAAAACCAGCAAAAGCAACGGGAAGACTGTCCGTCTGTCCGTCTGTGTGTCTGTTGTTTTGAAATTGTGCCAGTAGTGTTAGCGCATCTAACAGGAGCAGCAGGATCAAGTCTTGTTAGTGCTCTCCATCATTTGTTGCATGTTGTTTGTTCCCTGTTGCTGTTTAGACGATGTCAGCGCTGATAGGCAACGCTTGCCGGGATTCGGGATTTGGGATTCTGGATGCTGGATTCTGTGCTTGGGTCATGCAGCGTCGGCGTATATGTATTGATATTGTGCAACCAGCCAGCCAGCCAAACAGTCAGACAGGCAGTCAGCCAGTCAGGCAGCCAGTCAGCTCCCAACGGGGCACAAAGTTCACGACACTTTTCTGTCCAGTCGTCTCTCAGCAGTCTCTGTCTCTGTCTCTGTTTTTGTCTCCGACTCTGACTGAGGCGAGTTTGTTGTTGTAAATTGTACTTGTATGATGTTCTCTGCTAGGCAGATGCAAGATTAGCAAATTTGTGTAAGCTGATTGTGAGCATTCTC